>JAUMJJ010000303.1:1200000-1842521 GCA_033556795.1 Tapera naevia
TACTTTCACACAGCCAGGATCAGAAAACAATTTCAAGCAGTGTTATAAACTTTTTAAAGACTCTGCCAGGTTCTCACCCAGCTGGTAAATTTGGTTGACAGACAAAATAACAGTGAGCATATTGCTTGCATGCTGCTCAATCCACCAGCTCCCACGTCTCTGCAGTAAGGTATAAGAGAATACGACCAAGCCACGCTGATCAATACACCTTTATAACACCACATTTGAGGAATTCTAATGCTTTATGTTGCAAACTGCATTGCCTGTGCAATTTTATGAGAACAAATATGGATGAGACAACTTACAGGGACAGGCAAAGGGGAGAATTTCTAGCAGCATAGCTCATTTGAGAAGCAAATGCACAGAAAAGTGGAAGAAAAAGGCTCACACAAGCAACAGGATTGGAAATACCTTTGCATTTACAGATATTTGCGCTATATTTAAATGCTTCTGTGCATGCAACAGTCTTTAATTTCAAAGGAGAGAAATTCCATAAACAAGGCTATTATGTCAATAACAATGCCTTTTCAAAGCAAGTCTCTAATTCGGTTTCAAGGCTTGGAACTCGCTGTCTGGAGTTCTAAGCCCAGCAGTAATTACAAAGGAAAGTCTGCGGCAGACAGTGGGGATTAGTGGAGTCAGGCCATGGCTTTGGGACAGCATTTACTCCACGCTTTCTTCCTCTTCGTACATAACTGATACAAACTTCTTTATTTCCCCAGTTCCACTACAGATGTTGGGAGTTCCAGCAGCAAGTGGACGTTCGCAGAGTGAATCATGGGGCACTGCTTTCCCTTTTGACAAAAACAACTGCTGCTCAGTTAACGAGATGATGCTGATCAAATGGGTGGATACAAAGAGTGAACTCCTGGAACTGTTGCAAAAAAGGACTCTGCCAGTACAAGAAAGCCATGTATGCTGTTCCACATTCCCACTGATATACCTAAGGAGATCAGCCTGCCTGGCTGCCAGCTTTGACCTGCAACTAGAGAAAATATTTGTTGCTGGAAGAGATGAGAATCATTAAATTTGGAAAAAAGGCAGATATGTTTTATGGAACATCGAGTGCTATAAGAGACAAGAAAAACAGCTTCCTCTGGTGCCTATTGCCAAAATTGCAGAAGACCAGACAACAACTTTAACATTTCCAAGGGAACAGCCACTGAGTCAGTCAAAAATAGAATTAGGAAACTGCTTGTTTCAAAAGTAAGAGTCTGTACGAGGCGCCAGCATTTTTCAGCATTTCTGTCATTTCCGACTAGAGCAATGAAGAGTTAACACACATCTATCTACCAAAAAAAAGGCAATCTGCAGAAAAAGGCAAATAAGGAAGGAAATCTATGTGGCAAAGGAATATTCATTTTAGTTCATATATTTAAAATAAAAGTCTCTGATTAGTTTCACACATTTATCCAAAGTTTATTTTTCTCTGCAACTTTCAAACATCTGCACTTTCTTAGGCATCAGGGACACGGGAACAAACCAAGGACAGATTTATTGCAGTTACCCACCTATTCAAAATGCAAATAAATCTAAACATACATCTAAAAGGCAATACTCAGTGCTCTTCCTTCTAAGACTTCAAGCGCTCCTTTTTTACTTAAATGGATATTTTTATTTCCATGACTAAATTAAAGACTTACAGGAAAGGTAATATCTCTATTCTTTATTATTCCTCACTGTTAATTTTCTGATATATACGTTATAATGTGCCGTTCATTAACAATTCATAGGGAATTACCATATTCAAGTAGATAGCAAGTTCTTAACTACTACACAGGCAAAATATTGCACAACCCTACTGGCTCCCTTTTCTTATTGCCTGAGAGGGACCACACATGCTGGAAAAGCTTGGATTTTATCACCTAACGGGAAAGGAATTACAACAGGTCTCCATTAAAAACGCTAAGAACCTTGAACAGAAAACCAGTTCATTACATTTTTGCCTTTCACAGACAAAGGAGAGCTGTGCAGGAAAATTAACGACTGAAGGATGTGTGCTGGAGGCTGCCTTAGAATTAAAAAACCCCAATGGGATGGTGTAGGAATGCCCCACTGCTTTGAACTTCTTGGTGCATTTCAGGGTGATGCTAATAAAAGACCTGAGGTGTTGGCTTTGTCTCAGAGGGACTTGCACTGGAACTGCTGACAGCCCTGAACAGGAGCAGAACTGCAGGGCACTGCCTCCCTGCACAGAGCGCAGCACAGGGAGCCCAGCAGAACAAAACTAGGACAAATTAACAGAGGAAACTGATGAGGCACAAGGAGTCCAAATCCCAGGGGGCAAAAACCCCTCTAATGTAGATCAGAATTTCAAGAAAAATAGCTATCAAAAATATTTGATCTCCTATATACGTATGGAGTTTGTGTCATGTCCTTAAGTCTCTGCATCTTTTACAGCTTACTTGGAACAAAATCAGCTCATCATTTCACCTGCTTAGTAACCCATTTATTTTACAGGTAGGGAAACAAAGGCACCTAAATTATTGACAAAATATCATGAGGTTGGAAAAGACCTTTGAGATCAACGAGTCCAACCGCACCCATCATCTGCTAAACCACGTCCCTCAAAAACTCATCTACCCATTTTTGAACACCTCCAGGGATGGTGACTCAAACACCTCCCTGGGCAGCCTCTGCCAGTGCCTGACCACCCTTTCAGTAAAGAAATTCTTCCTAATATCTAGTCTGAACCTACCCTGTAGGGACAGGGATCTATAGAGCCCATTGATTTTTAGCTCCTATACAAGAAGTATTCAGCAGTTTTGCAGAAGAAATGCACAAGCATTGTCACCCAGTATCTGAGCATAAAAATGTGGCTTTGGTGACCTAATCAAATCCAGAAAAAAAGAGAGAATCTAAATTGCAGTTCAGCAATCCCTTGCTTCCAGACAGCTTGTATGAACAAACATGTTTGTAGCTGCTTAAACTTTTAAATCAACTTAGCCCACTTGAGAAATCTACCCATGCAGCTGAAATTTGAAATACCCAAACACTGAGATCCTCTCAATATTAACCCCAGCGTTACAGAATAACTATTAAAAACATGAAGTGGCTTAATGCAAGCAAATTCCACTCCGAGATCCAGGTTCTGCTTTCAAGATTTCTTAAGAAAATTACTTCCTTGGATTTCTTGGTTAGTAATCATAATTACTTCAGATTTTAAACCCTCAGTCCAAGTTTGGCACACAATAAACATTATAACTGAAATGAATTATGAGCATTTTTGAGCTCAGCAAAAAAGATCTTGTATGTGAATGACGTTGCCAGTGAGGCAGGTGAGGACAAACTTCAGCACTTCATCAGCATGAACAACTCTTCCAGAGAGGTGAAACTCTTTCCATTCCAGAGGTGCACAGCACCACTCATTCTGCTGTGTCACGTCAGTTGTCCACACACACAAACACTGAAAATGAACACAAATTGCACCTCTCCTCAAGGTCCATAAGTTCAGCCTCCCATTTTCTTGTCAGAACAGCTACACTGAACTGCCTGTGAAACAAATGGAAACCTCCCTTACCAAAAGGTAGAAGGCTTAAATGCCAAAACGAGCAGGCACAGCTAATGAAGTGGAAGAGCAGAAATAGGTGCTCAGCTTTTCAAGCTTCTATAAAAGCAAGTGATAATTTAAAATCTTCAGCAGATACCAAAATAGGAGGGTAATGAAGCAAGAGAACAGATTGCATGGAAAGGAAGAAAGTATCTTATGGAGTATGTGACCTCTTTGCCACAATAAAGAAATGAAAGCAAAGCAACCCCCTGAGATGATAGCACGAGGGACATCAGTGAACCTGTCACGTGGAGACACCTATAGAAACAACTGCCCTTACAAAGCAAAAAAGGATGGATTGGACAGAAACTTGGGAAAGTAAGCAGATGTGAGGGAAGGAAGGGAGAAGATGAGGAAATCCAGGACAGCAGGAAAGCACTCTGGGTATTGCCCCACTAACACTCCTAGCCTGGTACACAGCAGCCAAAAAATGTTGGTTTAGGAGTACAGAATAATGAGGAGAACACACTGGCCAACTCAATTTTTTTCTACTTCAGAACTGAATCACTCAGTAACTCTACCTGCTCCTGTGGCAAGTGCAATATCACGATTTTGCATCCTTCCTTAGGATTAATCAGCTCACTTGCTGACAGTACTAAAAGAAAGGCCAAGAGTTGGCTCAGTCGAGGGCAGCAACATTTTCCTGTTCCTGCAGGTGAAGGCAGGTGCTCCAGAGAAAGCTTGGTCTGTCCCTGCCCATGTAACTGTCCTCTGTTCCCTGATCTTATTCCTTCCAGTTCCATTAACATTCACTGTTACTAAAAATAAAAAAATGTTAGTTTTCCTTCTTTGATATTGTGTGTGATCTCATTCAAACCGTGAAAACAACAGCCTAAGCATTTTGCCCTGTTACATCTCAGGGAGCTGGAAACCTTCTACCAGCAAGAAACTCTTACAGCAGTTACCATGGTGACTCCAGTAATAGATATTTAAAGGCAGCTCACTCATAATCACATCTATTAGACATCAGGAGGCTTTAGTAAGAGAGACACAAAAAGCTGGAAACCAGGGAGCCAGCCAGGCTTAGTGATGGTATAAGTGGACAAGAAATTTATAGAGAGAAATCTGCGTACACCACCATTCAGTTGGACACAAAGGACTCCTTCTGTTCAGATCTGAAATGGCACTGAAGCTTGCAGAATAGACTATTTTTAGTTAGTCATTTGAAAATTGGTTCCAAAAGCCTCATTTCAGTAATGACAGCTCTATAAATCCCTTCAGAGTGGCCACTGCCAGAAGTACAATAAAAAAAAAGCTGTGCTCATCCCACACTAGAACCAAGCTGCTGGAAATTCCCCTGCCAACGTCACCTGGAGGGGCTTCCTTCCAACAGAGAGACGTCGTTGGTGGCTGCAGATAACTTTGACCTCTGGTTCCCCACTATCAGGCCATTGGGGTGGGTACAATGAGCCCCATTCCTTCCACGCAGCCACAAGCTCAGCTCCAAAGGGACTTTGCCTCCCCATCTGGAGCCTAAGGAATAGTGTCACACTGCTTTTAGATGTTATTCCACAGCCAGGAAACTTGAATCTGGGTAAACACAAAGCTGACCAAGTTGATGAGTTGCTGATCTAAAGATGAAATAATATTCCTTTAGGTCCTAGGCTGTAGCATTCCAGCCCACTGGAATGTAACGGAGAGGATGTGCAGAATCAGACCTTTAGGTATGCGGCCACTTCACCATGTTGGCTAAGCCTGTGCAACAGTCATCACATTGAGATTTCCTTTCTCTTTTTGCTGTATATTTCCATGACAACTTTCCCCCAGCATCACCTTCTTTATATTGGAAAGGTCTCTCAAAAGAGAATGTAGGCTTCTATAGCAACAGCTAAAATCCCGGGGAGATGATGATGTCTGAAACTTTATACACCTCCTTTTTTTAGGCTCTGAGTTACAACACAAGTGAATTTTGAATTTCATAGGTGAAAACAAAAAGATGTGTAATACTAAGGAAATGGTGGAAAGGGGAAGGAGTAACTTGCTGAAGTGGGACAAACACAAACCAACCACCTCAGTTTCAAAAAGGACACACTCTTTAAGACATAAAAACATTAAAGAGAGAAAACAGGACCAAATAATCATCTTGAAAACCCACATCCTGCTCCTTCTCTCCGAGTTACAAAACAGAGTCACAAGGAATGAGTCTGCTGATCTTAAAAGGAGATTTTATTGAAATCTTTCTCTCTGCAGTCTATCTTATGTTGACCGAAAGAAAAAAGAATTTAAA
Source organism: Tapera naevia (assembly GCA_033556795.1). Lineage (NCBI taxonomy): Eukaryota > Metazoa > Chordata > Aves > Cuculiformes > Neomorphidae > Tapera > Tapera naevia. Next base: position 1,205,778 of record JAUMJJ010000303.1, read on the forward strand.
AACTTAGCAAGTCAGGATGCCTTTTCAGTTTTAATTCCCATATACCTGCCCTCTAGCCACAGTCTAACCCTGTGTCAGTACTTTAGCTATTTGCCATGGTAATCTCAAAAATAAAAAGCCTTACTACCTCAGAAGAAAATACTTACTGCACTCTCAAATAAATTGGTTAAACTCATAAAAGCCAAGGGAAGTAAAGAATGCAAAGCAATTTTCCTTCACTGAATTTAGGTATATTTCACAAAGCACTTCTCTAATATCCTCTCAAACCTGAAATCTTTTAAACAAAAAAAAATAAAATACTACATTCACAACCTGGATGAGAAGTAGAAAAGCATCAGCCTTAATATATAGATGTGAAGACTACAGAACGGAACAGTTAAGTGGTGCTGGCAAAATCAGAGCCCAGCAGGCCCCACGCACACTTCCTTTTGCAGCCACTGAAACCTCTCTGCTACACCAGAAGCAAGGTGTGACCAACTGCAAAGCAGCCACACTGTCCTCTGCTCATGGTGTGACTGAAAGTTTTTCCTTTCTTCGTGAAAATATCCATTAATTTATCTCCTCTTCCTCTGACTCCCCTTGATCATCCCAGTGCTGGTAAGAGAAAAACGGGCAGGCAGGTGGGTATGAATGAAAAAGAATGGATTTAATCTACAATTGACTTCCACTTGTGGCCACCATCTGCCTGGCTGGATAACTTCAGAAAAGACTCTGATACTGACAGTGCAACTATGAAAACTTATTCTTTTCCTTTTAAATAGCAATGCCAAAATCACAGCCAAAGCTTATTCAGATCCTGGGAGCTCTGAAACTGAGAGACATATGCAAAGACAGGATTTCAGACAAAACCCCCATTATTTCCAAGGTTTATCCTATCTGGAGAATGTTCAAGTGTGGGAGAAAGACTGAGTCACTGTAAAGGTCAAGTGAAATGCAATTATTTAATATCCCCATGTGCTGCCCTCTGCTGAAACAGCCACTGAGCACATTGGAGCATCAGATCCATCGCAGGCTGGAGAAATACTCCTGATCCCCTGCACCTAACACTGTCATTGCACAGGAAAGAGGGGCACCCACACGGAAAGAAAAGGTTTCATCCGGAACGAGGGAGGGTTAAAAATAACCTAAGCTCTTACTGGACTTTACAGCTCCAAGATGAAAGTGTCATTTCAGGCACAGCATTCAGGGTAAGAGCCTGGTGAAGGAAGAAGACCAAATGTTTTGGCTACACACACCTGCAATAACGAAGGCTCATGGGTTTACAAAACAGAAACAGCTGAAAGTTTCATTAGAACAACTTATTTATGAAAGATGTGCTGAACTCAGATTCTCTCTCTGAGCCCTAATCCTCCATCTGATTTCCCTCCCATGAAAAGTCTGCTCAGGCAGATGAGATTATTCAGATACTCAAGCACATGAATTTGTTCAAAGAACAGCATGAATGGGAAAAGGAAAAAAACTACGGGGAGGAAATATATATATGGGAATATTTATAAATAAACCTCAATATTTTATATAATTGTATTTACAACACTTATATATAAAAATATTACATTTACAAACAAATAGTAACCCAGCATTTTTTCCAAAACCTAGGAAGAGAGAAAAGAAAGTAAAAAAAGTATTCCAGCTATACACGTAACCTCACAGTGCTCAGATTCCAAATCCAACTCTTTATGCTTGTGGCAAATAAGCTTTGCAGTGTGACTTTAAGATCAACCCAACTAGGTTATTTTGGATGAAGGAGAAGATCGTAATCTAAAGTTCAGGGCTCCTCAGGGAGATCATCCTGCCAGCAACCTTCTCTACCTTGTAAAGACACTGCTTTAGTAGATTTTAACAGCATGCTTTCCAATGGTTTCTGACCTTCAGAAGAAAAAGAGAACCAACAAAGGAAAAAGGGAATAAAACAACAGTGGAGAGAGGAGAGCAGCGGGCAGGGGACCCTTCTGGTCCAGCCAGTAGAGGGCAGTGGAATTTAAGAGGAAAGTTGTTGAACTTCGGCTAATGAAATATTTGAAGTTGTAAACCTATCTATTTAAATGGTTACTTAAACCTACCTATCCTGTCCTAAGCTGAGACATCAGCAAGACAAAGTGAAAAGGATAAAACAAAGAGAAAGAAAAGTGCTTACTTCAGGATCTGAAAAAGAGTTGCGTTTCAAAGGATCAGGAAAATTTCATACTTAAATAATTTTTTTAAAACAATGCATAAATCTTTTAAATCTTTTTCAATTATTGAAATACACCACTTCAAAGCACCCTATTGAAACCACCACAGCCATTTCTCAAGACTTTAAAAACCTATGGGTAACTTTGAAAATAGAAAAATATCAAAAAAAAGAAGTCCATAAAGCTATTTTTTAAGGCGTTCCTGTCTTCACTTTTGCCGAGCTGAACAGAAAACCAGTTCCAGTCCACAAGATCAAGACAGTAAAACAAGCAAAGCAAAAGGAAAGCACACAGAAGGCTTTTAATGTTCGCAGCACCTCCTTCAAAGAGGGTGAAGCAACGTTCCTCACCTCATTACCAAGAGAAAATGCATCCCAGAGCCAAGGTTTCCATGCAATTTATCATAAGCTAAGTTTGCGTTTTGTGACAGAAGGACAGATTTTGGTTGTTCTCCAAGACCTTTTAGGGTACAAAGATCCTGAAAAGGCAGAGGCAGCCAGTTTCTCCTCTGAAGGGCTGCAGGCAATAGCCTGGCACCGGGGGTTTTCACCAAGAGCACGGAGAAGCTGGGGGAGCGGAGATGCCTGCTCTGAGGTGCCGTGAAGGGGACCCACGGCTGCGGCCCCCGCACGCTCAGCCCTAGGGAAGAGGGCACCCTTAGCCCCCACATCCTCTGATCCTTAGCCCCCGCACCCTCGAACCCCGGAGATGGAAACATCTTCAGCCCCACAGAGCGGGGGAGACACCCTCAGCGCCGGGAGCGGAGTGGGAACCCCGAGTCCCCAAACCCTCAGACCTCCGGGAGGGCACCCTCAGCCCCGTGGGTAGGGGCACCCTGAGTCCCTGCCCCTCAGCCCCCGGGGGGCGGTGGGAAGCCTCAGCCCAAGGACCCCTCAACCCCGGGGCGGGCGGGGAGCACCCTCAGCCCCCGCACCCTCAGCTAGGGACACCCTCAGCCCCCGCACCCTCAGCTAGGGACACCCTCAGCCAGGGACACCCTCAGCCAGGGACACCCTCAGCCAGGGACACCCTCAGCCCCCGCATCCTCGAACCCCAGGAGGGGAAACATCTTCAGCCCTACAGGGAAGGGGGCACCCTCAGCCCCCGCACCCTCAGCTAGGGACACCCTCAGCCCCTGCACTCTCAGCCAGGGACACCCTCAGCCCCCGCATCCTCGAACCCCAGGAGGGGAAACATCTTCAGCCCTACAGGGAAGGGGGCACCCTCAGCCCCCGCACCCTCAGCTAGGGACACCCTCAGCCCCTGCACTCTCAGCCAGGGACACCCTCAGCCCCCGCATCCTCGAACCCCAGGAGGGGAAACATCTTCAGCCCTACAGGGAAGGGGGCACCCTCAGCCCCCGCACCCTCAGCTAGGGACACCCTCAGCCCCTGCACTCTCAGCCAGGGACACCCTCAGCCCCCGCATCCTCGAACCCCAGGAGGGGAAACATCTTCAGCCCCACAGGCAGGGGGGCACCCTCAGCCCCCGCACCCTCAGCCCCCGCACTCTCAGCCAAGGGACACGCTCAGCCCCCGCATCCTCAGCCCCAGCTCCCCCCGAGGGGCCAGGCCTGCGGCAGGGGCTGCTCCCGAGCTCCGAACGGCAGCACCGGGGCTCGGTTCCCACCCGAGGGTCGCTCGGGGCTCGGCTGCAGCGGCACCTGTTGCCCTGCAGCCAGGGGGAAGCAGCGGGGGCGACGGCAACGCGGCACCTCCAGGCTTCCCGCGCCCTTCTCCACACCCCAGCCAGGGCAGAGCGGCTCGGTCCCGCACTGCGACGCCTCAGCCCGAGCCCGGCGGAGGCTGCCGGCCCGCCCCAAGCCGCCGCGGAGCCCTCGCCCCTCACCTGCCGCCACCCTCGAAGGATGCTCGACCCGGAGCCCTCGCCTCGCCTGCAGCGCCGCCACCGGCCACTAGGGGGCTGCCGCGCCGCGTAACGTAGTCCCCGCCAGTCCCGTGGGGCGGCGCGGAGCATGCCGGGAGTTGTAGTTCTCTGTGCAGGAACTGGCGCCGCCAGCCTCCCTCGGCAGCACTACAACACCCACAAAGCACCGCGAGGGCCGCGGAGCATGCCGGGAGTTGTAGTTCTCTCCGTAGCGGCTGAGCTCGGCGCTTTTCCCAGAGCGGAACTACAGTACCCACAAGCCCCCGCGCGCCGCCGCGGCTGCCGGAAGCCGCGTGCCGCGGTGCCGAGCTCGGTAGCGGTGTCCGAGCGCAGGCATGGCCGCAGCGCCGCCGCCCTCCGGTGCGGGCGGCCCGGAGCCGCCGCCGCTGCAGTACAGCCTGCTGCTGCAGCACCTGGTGGGAGAGCAGCGGCGGCCCCGCGCGTGGGACCCCGCGGCGCTCGGCGGCATCCCCAGCCCGGCCAAGAGCGAGGAGCAGAAGAGGGTGGAGCGCGCCATGGAGAGCTGCGCCTTCAAAGCGGCGCTGGCCTGCGTGGGGGGTGCGGCGGGGGCACCGGGGGTGCTGCAGGGACGGGGGGAGTCTGGGGATGCTGCGGGGGTGAGGGGAACCGGAGGGGCTGGAGGGACGGGGGAAGCCCGGGGTGCAGTCAGGGAACGCCCCTCCATGGCAGGGAGGAGTGGAACTGGATGGGTTTAAGGTCCCTTCCAAGCCAAACCATTCTGTGATTCTGTAATGGGTGTCCTGGTAGCGTCGGGAAGGGGGAGAAGAGGCTGCAGCACGGGGACTCCTGTGTTTAATTGCCCTCCTTCTGAGCCCCCTCCAGTGTCTCTCCTTGGTCCTTGCTAAGGAAGTTGTTCTCAAAGGCCTGGAACGCCTCTAAAGAGAGGCCGAGAGAGTTGGGGTTGTTCAGCCTGGAGAAGAGAAGGCTCCAGAGAGACCTTAGAGCAGCCTCTCAGTACTTATATGAAAGATTGGGAAAAACATTTTAGCAATAGGACAAGGAGGTGCAACGAGATGGTGAAGGGGCTGGAGCACAAGCCCTACGAGGAGCAACTGAGGGAATTGGGGCTGTTTAGTCTGAAGAAGAGGAGGCTCAGGGGAGACCTCATTGCTCTCTACAACTCCCTAAAAGGAGGTTGTAGTCGGGCAGGGGTTGGTCTCCTCTCTCAGGTGACCAGTGGCAGAACCAGAGGGCATGGACTTAAGCTTCGTCAGGGAAAGTTTAGACTTGATATGAGGAAAAAATTCTTCACTGAAAGGGTGATTGGCCTTTGGAATGGGCTGCCCAGGGAGGGGGTGGAGTCACCGACCCTGGAGGTGTTTAAGGGGAGACTGGATGAGGCACTGAGTGCCATGGTTTAGATGATGGTTGGTGTTAGTGTTGGGTTATAGGTTGGACTTGATGATCTCAGAGGTCCTTTCCAACCTTGTGATACTGTGATACTGTGAAGGAGTCATCGTTTTAAACTAAAAGAGGAGAAGTTTAGACTGGATAATAGGAAGAATTTTTTTTCACTGATGGTGGTGAAACAATGGCACATGTTGCCCAGAGAGGTGGTGGCTGCTCTATCCCTGGAAACCTTCAAGGTCAGGTTGGATGAGGCTCTCAGCAACCTGATCAGTGTAAGGTGTCCCTGCTCGCTGCAGCGGGTTTGGATTGGATGACCTTCATGGTCCCCTGCAACCCAAACCATTCTATGATTCTATAATGATTCCCAGCCTTTCCTCAACACATCACAGGCTGTCAGGAGGAGGGTGACAGCACCAGTGACAGGCCCTTTACCCTCTTGCACTGCCCCTTCCACGCTGCAGCACTGACAGACAGTGGGATTAGAGGTGCTCTGGGAATGTGCTCCTAACATCCAGCCAAGGTTTCATTTATTTTTTTGTCTTTTACAGGATTCGTTTTGGGAGGTGCATTTGGTGTCTTCACAGCTGGCATAGACACCAACGTTGGGTTTGATCCCAAGGATCCATATCGCACCCCAACTGCAAAAGAGGTCCTGAAAGACATGGGGCAGCGAGGCTTATCCTACGCCAAGAACTTTGCCATTGTGGGTGCCATGTTCTCCTGCACTGAATGCATGGTAGAATCTGTGAGTAATAACTTTTTAAGCATTATGTTTTCTTGTATGCATAATAATCTCTTTTACTAGATCCAGATAAGTACTTATATGCCCTCTGTGATGGGATGAAGGAGTAGGCTAGTTTGTTTTGTTCCTTGGCCCTCCGAGCTTTTCAGCTTTGGAGACCTCTCTTCAGAACTCCTGTTCTGTGACAGGAGGAGCAGAAGACCTTGCAAATTCAAGTCCTGAATGTATTGGCAAGCATAAGCATTACTTTCTGAAACCCTAACTACAAGTACTTGTTGTTACTTCAAAACATCAAACTATGAGTTGCAACATGGTAATTTGAGCCTCCAAAAACTCCACGTGCAGAAAGGGATCCTGTGACACAAGTTCTTAAATAACAGGCATATTTTCATCTTGCACCCACAGCAAGAAATGACCGTGTGCAGCTCAGTGGTAAATCCATCATCCATCTTCTTAAATAGGAAAATTAGCCTGTTATCAATTTCAGTACTGCCTTTTAATTGAAAGATGCAATTGTTTCTTAACTCACCTGGAAGAAAAGAGCATCTGAATGCACAATGGAACAGAACAAAGAGATCAAAAATGCATGTGCACTGGCTATGGAAATAGTACCTCTTTGTCAGCAGGGTGCTGTGGCTCTCACTGGGCTGAGAACCAGGCTGAGAACCAGGCTCAGTGTTGTGCTCCTGTGGTCACAGTGCCTTTAAAATCTCTGAGCTGGTGCCAGCGTCCTGGGCTCACCTGAGAATCTTTGCTGTAGCACTGCATTGCACCATATGGATTTGTTTCACTTCTCCTGTGACTCGTTCCTTCCTCTTCTCCTGGCCAGTCTTATGTTTGAAAGTGCAGGGGGCCATCTGCTGAGAACAGAGGGAAAAACATCCTCAGCTGAGCAGGGGCTGGAAGGTCATTTAATCCCTCTTGGGATTAGTATAGATAGTGAGAATTTATTCCATATTTGCTTGTTGACTCTGATTTTTAATTCCACAGTATCGTGGAAAGTCAGACTGGAAGAACAGTGTTATTAGTGGCTGCATCACAGGAGGAGCAATTGGCTTCAGAGGTTGGTAGTGCCTGCTATGAACTATATCTGTGATAAGGCTTTTAATTTCCTTAAACAGCCTGAGGTGTTTTTTTAAAGGGATGAATGCTACAAATCTCTTTGCGTGGGGTTATGGTGATGTCAACATGACAGTGTACTCCAGACTGGCAGAACTGCTCTCTCTGTCGCTTTCTTCCTGTCAGCTTGAAAGATCAGCGTGGGTAGGGAAGGCCTGGTTGTACAGGACAGTGAGATTGGAGGAAAATGAAAAGAACTGACTTGAAAGAAAAATCAGGAAACAGTGTTAGCTGTCCACAATCTTCTGTGGTGCTGTGGGGAGGGAGTCAAAAATACATACTGAGCAACTCTCTGAAGCTACAGCTTTTGTGTTAACAGAGCTCTACTTATATATGTACTATTTCACTGGCACTGACTCTTAATTAGCACAGTGTGTAAAATGCTTTTTTACTTTTCTTGTGTATCAAATCAAACAGACAACTCTATTTAGCTGAAAAGAGTAGGAGCACTGGGATTTCAGTCCAGCAAGCAGTAGTGGGGACTCTGGGAAACCTTGAGTGCTAACGACACCTGGAGAAAAGCCCTAAGTAGGAAGAGAGCTACTCTGCTCCTCAGAAATATCAAACTTCTCTCACTTTCCCTTAAGAAGACTGTCCACAAAGTGCTATTGAAAGTGCTTTTAATTGAGCTTGTTGGGTCTGTCCTGGACCTAATCCTCTTAGAGCTTTCAGAGCTGAGCTGCTCGTCCCTCCTCAGTCCAACAGCAGAGCCACTTGCAGTGCTCAGATCAGAGCACACAGAAGTCAGTGATGGCCACTGGCTTTACTCTTCCAGCCCATGAGGGGGGACACTTAGCAACACAGTGCCCAGCCTGTGTGCCCTGCTGGGGCCACAGCAGTTTAAATCCAGCGTGTGCCAGGTTCACCCCTCACCTTGGGCAATGGGAGTATAACCCTGGTAGAGCACTGCCAGGTTCCTGCAGGTGCAAGCTCTTCGAGCCAGTGCAGTGTAAGCTGGTTATTAGGAAGAAAAATATCTTTCCTACTTTGTCTCATTCTTTCCAACCCTTTGTGCATTGCAGCTGGTTTGAAGGCAGGCGCTATCGGCTGTGGTGGATTTGCCGCTTTCTCCGCCGCAATTGATTACTATCTACGGTAACAGCAGGATCCCTTGGGAGCAAGTTTCCCATCCGTTCCAGTGCTGCCAAGAGCCTGCATCATGGCAGAAGAACCATCAGGTTTACCTTTCCACTGCCTTTGGAGTTCTGATCGGTGCAAGCTGGATGGCGTTGGCTGCTTTTCCTGAATGACTAACAATAATCTGGCTCTGAGCCCTGGCACGCTGCTTCGGGCAGACTTGCAGGAGTTATGCATGGATGGAGCCAGGCGCAGCGAGCAGGATCTCCAGGATGGATCAGCTGACTGTCAGTTTCCAGGAAACAAGCCTGAACTCTGAGCTTTTTCAGTCCTTTGGATCTGATTTTGATTAAGTCTGTTGCTAGCATCAAAAGAGGCAGGAGGACAGTCTTCAAAAAGAAATGCAGTGAATTCAGTTACCATGTATTTGAAAATGCTGCAAGTGTTAAACAGTTCTCAGTTTGCAGCTTGCTGCTCTGTTAAGGAGAGGTAAGATTTCTGTGGAGAAATAAGTTTGTTCCAGGCTTTTCTTAAAATACCAGCTGAAGACAAACCACCATCTGTACAACTTGTCTTATTTCAAGTACAGAGCTGAGCGCCAGATTTCTTTACCATGTCTTAAAGGGAAAAGCAAAAAGGAATCCTTAGCCTTAGAGCCATGTGGTTACTGGCAGATGAACAAAACAGCATAAGGAGGGGAAAAAAAGAGGTTATTGCAGAAGTATAATTCTCTGTAGCCACTTGGCTAGCCTGATTTAACCTCGCTGTGGGAGTACAAATAATCTTGCTACTGCTTTAACTGCCACAGGATCACATCATTAGTTCCAGCAGTTTGATAGTGAGACTAGAAAGCAGAGTTGTGAGAATAAACCACTGTTAGACAGATAACTGGGAATTCACTTAGCACGCAGCTGGTTTCCCATGATGTCCCTGTACCACCTCCGAGTGCCCCAGTGTTACACTGGGGAAGGAAGTGTTCCTTCTACAGAACACCAGCACTGGAGTCCAAACGTCTGTTCATTAGCTCAAGGAGCTGCTTCCTTTCTGATTTACATTTGTATTAGCCCTCTTGATCTTCTAACCAAGCTCTGTTCTCAGACCTCAGGGGATAAGTTTTATACTCAGGATCGTTTAGGCTGATTTAACCTTCACTGAGCCACTCCACAAGGGCAAACGCCCTCCCTCTATTCCAGGCAGCGGGATTTCAGAGTCAGTTCATGTACCTAGTGGGGGTCTCCTACCCTCATCTTCTTTGCATCCATAGTTTGACATCCCAGAATGGTGACAGTTCTTGCTTTCCTGAAGGAGCAGTGCTAGCAGGGTGGCTTGGCTGATACAGTGGTCAGTTCAGAGGCACATTGTCTCCCATTCCCACGTAGAAAGAAGCGGGGAGACAGCACCATGTGATCTATCGGATGAGGCTTCCAGATCGCCTGATGTCCCTTGCTGTGCCTGTTCAGTATCCTCAGGCCAGAAGCTCTGCAAGTCAGCTGAATTTTAAGCTTGAGTAATTCTGGGCCGATTAAACAAGCTGGCTCCAGACAGTCCAGTTCTTTTTTTCCTCCAGAATGTACTGAAATGGTAGGATGTAGCCCAAAACATAAGATGTTTCTTAAAAGATTGCCTGGCACGACGCCTGTGCTTATGCCGCTGGATTGAAGTGCAGCTAGCACGATTTCCACGTTGGAAAGAGAAGAAGCTGTGATGCCAAGGTGATCAGTTAGTGCAAACAACAACACCATAGGGCTCCTTTTGTGCAAATGTTTGGCCTTTGCATTTTTATTAACATCTTTTTTCCTCCTCACATGGTTTACAGCCATTTAAAGTTTATAATCTACAGAAATTGAAATGGAACACAAACAAAAATATATCCTTAACAACTTTTGAAAGTCAAATATTAATTAACAGTTCTATTCTACCTGTAGCTGCAAGAGGCCAACCCCCCCCTTTTCCTTCCTGTAGGTACAAGCAAAAGCCAGTCACGGGGATGGCCACAGCCTGTTGTGCTGGGGCTGTGTGGACCGGGCCTCCAGCCACTGTCGCAGGGAGGGGGGAATTTGGCTGTACAGAGTCTCCATCTGGAATGACAGTATCATGGACAGAGACTTGGACACGTGTAACAAATCAGACACACACACACAGGGATCCGTTGTGCAGTCAGATCTAAAACTCAACCTCCTCACTGAGTCCAGGGCCAAGACAGATGCCTGGTTATTTTCTGCAATGCTGTTTCCCTTCTGTTTCGCTGGTAGTCAAGAGGAGCAGGGTCTGGAGTGTGAGCCCTTTGGAGGGGGGACTGAAAGACCACCCCTCCTTTAGTTGCTTTGCTGGTGCAGGGCTGGTAGGTGCTGCCTTCTCAGAGAGGTGGGCTTAGGACATACCTGGTGCATCACTGGCAGCCAGCCGGGCTCTACCTGGAACAGTCTGTTAGTCTGGAGGGTAAAGGCAACGCTGCTGTTAGCAGGGATACGCTTGGTCATTTCTCATCCATCTCCATTTGGCACAGGAGAGCACAGGGCCAGTGCAATAGTGGAAGGGGGGCTTTTCCCATGAGAACACAGATTCAGCTCACAGAGCGAAAGGTTGTGTGTCCCAACAGGTACCAGCACCTACCTGTGAGTGTGGGAGGGTGGGGGACATACTGGGAGCCAGGCACTGGGGCAGCTGGAGCACAGCCTGGTGGCAAGTGCAGGTGTGTGGCCGTGCTGCCTTGGGAAACAGTGTGACAACTCCAGCCATCAGCCTGGGGGTGAAAAACTGGAGCCACTTACTAAAATGGACCTGAGCTGGCCAGGCACAGCTAAGCCAGCAGTAACTGCTTTGTTGAGAAAGGGAAAACAGCACTTCTGCCTTTGGTAGTGATGGCCATGAAGTCTTTCCTCTGCCTGTCCCTCTGCGCTGGTTTCCAGGCTGGGTGAATTTCAGCTCCTGCAGAGCACCCGCCTCCAGCATCTTGGCTGGCATCACGGCAGGCTGGTGCCCCAGACAGCAGGGAAAGGCTAAGGAAGGCCACAAAACCCTCCCCATTCTCATGGCCACAGCAGGAATGCTGGTGCCCTGGCAGGTTTTGCCACGGGGCACAGCCAGTGCTGGCAACCCTTGTGGCAGTGCTGGGTTGGCAGGGGCACACCGGCCTTGCTACGGCAGATGATGCTGACATACAGAAACAGCAGAGACCCTGTTCCCCATCCTGCCAGGGAAACTGGGGATCCACATGCCCTGGTGGGACCCCATCAGTGCCAGAACACAGACCTGGGGTGAGCCCGTGGCGGAGGAAGCAGATGTGCCTGGCTATCCATTCCTCAAGCCTGCTGTGGATCGAGACCAGCACCTCTTGCTCCAGCCTGGTGTGATGGGTTACCCCAAAACGCTACTTGGAGGTGAGATACAGCGAGGGAAGTAACCGCCGCACTACATGCACACAGGCAAAGCACAGGGTAAGGGCTGTGGCTGGGACTGGCCCGAAAGCACCCTGAAGAGAGGCGGCGAGGAGGAAGCAGCACCCTGCTCCTCTGCTCTCAGGGTTGCAGGTTTGCTTGGGTCAGAGCAGGATCCAGGCACGGGGGGTCCAGCATTTGCGCAGGCAGCAAGCCAAAGCAGAGCTGGTCGTCGCCGTCACCAGGGAGGAAAGTCCATGAGCTCCCAGTGTCTTCCGAAGCGAACCAGTGCTGCACATGCAGGTGTGGGGCAAGGGAGTTGGGCAGCGAAACAGGCACTCGTGGGATGCTGCAGGCTTCGAGCTGAGTGAGACGAGGGGTGCCTGGTAGGAGGGAGCGGGCAGAAAGGAGTCCAGGAGAAAACTAGCCAAGGGGGAAGCCTGTGTCCACAGCCCTTGTCAGTCACTACCTCTTTCTTTGAACAAATATACATAAAAACAATTCTTGAACACAAGAAGGGACATAAGACACGACTACTTTACACAGAGGCATGGTGCCTGGGGTGGGACTGGGCCACTGGTACATGATTGTACAGGAGCTGCAGGTGGCACCGTTCTGGGTCCAGGCTGGGCTCCCTGTGGGGCTGTGATCCAGTCCATGTCCCCCAGCAGGGAGCTGGGAGTGTTTGCAGCTGGTGTTTTCTCCCTGCAGGCTACACGTCCGTGGAGAAGTAAAGTGTGTTGCGTTTCAGCTCGGTGAAGGAGATGGGAGGATGCTGCAGGTAGTAGAGAAGGACCTGGACCTGTAGCAGGCAAATGGGAAGGTGTTAGGCCAGAAAGGGGATGAGATGCCACATCCCAGCTTGTCCCTGTGCAGCCACGTCCAGCAAAAAGGGACAAACCAACAGGCAGGTAAACCACTCTGTTCCCCAAGGGTGCCACTGCGAGCTGCAGCCCCATGCTGCCAGCACAGCCCTTACCTGTGCCATCACATCATGGGACCAGATGTCAGAGGCCAGAGTGAGGTGTCCCTTGCTCTCTCCCTCTGAGGGTCTCAGTAGTGTTGGCCCGAAGACCGTGGCCAGGTTGTGGAGAGACATTTTGTTGATGGGCTCCTTTTCAGCTACCCTGTGGGGTACAGGAGGAGGGGGAGCATGAACCCCTAATGCTGTTCTCCCGCAGCGCGGCAGCCTAGGGGCAATGCAGGGGGATGAGTGCTGATCTCCCTTCTCCCAGTAAAACACTTCTGGTTTGCCATTGCCCTTCACAGCCTCCAGCAAACCCAGGTGCAGGGCAGGGAGCTCTGCCCCCTTCTCGGCCTCTGCTGAAGCCTGGCTGGGAGCCCCAGGTGTTGATGTGGCAGCGACCAGGCCCTTGCTTGCTCACGTGCTGCAGAGCCTCCACCCTCCCGAGCCCCAGCAGGGTATGGGAGCCCCACACCAGCCCCACACCCATTCCCCTCGGTGCTCCCTACCCTGCCGACCCCACGGGACCCCAGCCAGCCCACACCGAGGGAAGCGGGGCCGCAACATTGCCATGTTAGGAGGCAGCTGCGCTCCCCGGCACAGGCTGCACGGTTGAGCCCTGGCCAGGGGAGCAGATGTGGGAACTGGCTGTGCCCAGTTCTCAGGCTGGAAGTGGATTTTTCCTTCCCCATCCCCCAGCACCAATCACTTTTTCTGTTTGGTTTTAGCCAAACCAGAGCAGAAAAAAAAAACTATTTCATGATGCAAGTAACATGAGCCGTGAGCCTCAGTCCCAGACTCCTAGCCAGCTCTGGCCAGGCTCTGTGTGCTGCTCCACTGCTCTGCCCACAGCCCTGTGCCCTCCACAGGTTTTGAGGCCCCAGTGAGCCCCAGAACTGCCCATCCTCAGGTTCAGATGGGCTTCATCTTGGGCCAAGATAGAGCCTGGCAAACCACACATTGCTGTACTTGCCCCAGGACGAGCAACACTGGGCAGCATCTGCAGCTTTGGGACAGAGCTGAAGGTCTCTGGGTCTTGGCCACCCACTGCAGACAACTTACAGGGTGTACTGCACCTTGTTTTGTAGGGGCTATGGCTGGACTGGTAGGAAAGGACACAGCAGTGTTTTCCCACTCAAGGGGAGACTGCACAGCTCCCAGCTGATTCCCCCCTGTGCCCACGGAGAGCTCATCCAACCAGCTGCACGCTGGCTGCGCAGCCAAGAGCTGCATTTGCCAGAGGGCGCGTGCTCCCTGCAGAGCCGACCCGCGTCAGCAGCCACGCTCTGCACAGTGACCCCAGCACCGTGGCCAGTGGCCCCTGGGGTGCTGCTCTGTGGGGCAGAACAGCTCCAGGATCCCTTCAGCATCCTCCAGGGCCCATGCAGAGGAGCCGTGGGAAGGCGACACCAACATCAGCCAAAGGGACTCCATAGCAAGATGGGTCTCAGCCTAAAGAGGCTGCAGCCTGGCCAGGACCCCATCAAATGCACCAGAGGTGGGGCAGGTGGGACAAACCTGGGGCTGCACCCTCTTGGAGGGGCTGGGAAGGAAAAGGATCACTCTGCCACCTGCCCAACACTGAACCGCTGGCCCTGGCTGCCGCCCACAGCTCTGCTCTGCACCAGCACAGCACCATCTGCCTCCAGTTCAGGATCAGCCCACGGCCATGACAGAGCTGACAGACACCACGGGAAGTGGACAGTGGCTCATGTCGCATCGCCACGGCAAAGTGACATCACGGACCCATCCTTCACCTCCCACCTGTGCTGTGCAGCCCCGTCAGGAGCTGCTGCTTGCTCTGCTGGGCTGGCCAAGCCAAGCTGTTACCTTTTCAAGTGCTCCAGCAAGAAGAGGAAAGTGATGAGGTTGGGGTCAGGCAGCGAGCGGAGAAGGTGCATCATGCAGTTCTCCTTGGCAGCAGGATCCGAGAGGGCTGGAGACAAGGAAGGAGACAGGTAAGGACAGGGGCTGGTAACATCTTGGGCAGCAATAGGACCCACCACAGCCAGATGCCTCCCTGCTACCGGCCCTGACCCACAGGGCTCTGCTTGCACCCTGGGGGGCATCATGATGAGCCCTCAGCTGGCCTGGAGCTGGACAGGACAGACAGGACTGAGCAGGCCGATCAGGGAAGGACCTTCAGGAGTCTCCCATCCCAGAGCAGGCAATGACAAACAGAGCCATGCTTGGGCTCTGACCCTTTCCCCATCCCCAAGCCCTTACCAATGCCCTCCATGAAGGCGGGGTAGAGTCTGTCAGTGAGGAGGGGCTCGGGCAGCTCGCGGAAGTACAGCTTCAGGGTGCCAGCGATGGCGTTGATGTCCATGTCACTCAGCATGACGAGGATGTCCTTGTTATCTGTCCAGAGAGCACCCACACGTGACACCTCGTTCCCCTCTGGGTCTCAACTCCCCCCATATCACCCCAGCTATCCGGGCAGGGACAGCACTGCTGGGTCCACAGCCGCGTTTGACCAAGCTGGGCCTGGGAAGAGCTGAGCAGTTCCCGCCCGGCTGGGCAATGGGATGTGGAACAATTTGCAAATCCACTTGCAACGTTGCCCTGAGTCAGTGTCTCCCAGGAGCCAGCCAGGCGCGAACACAGCCCAGAGACACCAAGGCACAAACAAGGCTGGGAGCTCTGGGCTTTTGTTTTCTCAGCTACGCCCTCCTCCTTACCCCCAGCCCCTTCATGGGCACGCTGACGCGTTTTGCACATGTGCTGTGTGATAACCAGACCCTGGGGCTGGCAGGGCAGGGGACTGGAGGGCTCTTGGTGTCTGGAAACCCTCCCAGAGCAACACAATGGGAAGAGTGGCCATCTCCCAAAACACTCACTTGCATCAAAGACTGCCTTCAATGCCTGGATGTCAGTGGCAACACCAGAGATCCTGTAAATGCCGACCTCTTCGATGCCTCTCTTCTCCACCTCCTCGATGCACTGGCGCACGATGTAAGGCACCTTGGAGCGCTCACGCCTGGCTCAAAAAGCAGAGGCATGAGCAGAGATTCCCAGGGAACCCCTCCATGGTCAGCCTAGCCCTGCAAACCCCAGGCCAGGGGCAGGACAGGCACGCTGCGTGGGAGGGATGGAGCTGGCAAAGGGACAAGCAAGATTCCAGCACAGAGAAAAAGCCAAACTCTCTAGTATTGGTGTGAAGAAGGGGACATACTACAAGGATGGCATTGGTGCCCTACTAAGAGGGACCAGAGCTGATCGACCCCCCCAATCCCACACGTACTTTGTCACGACGCTGATTTTGACCCCAAAGACACCAGTCTGCTTTTTGGATGGAGTCCTCTTCAGGCTCATGTCTCTGCTTGTGAACTTCATGGAGAACTCCACTTTGATCTGCAGGAAACAGGGGGTGAGTCCCAGCAGCCCAGCCTGTCACCTCCGTGCGGCACGGAGACACAGCACAACCCTGGGCAAGGGGCTGCCATCAAAGTGGGGGCCTGTGGGTGCCCATGACCCTGCTTACCCCGTTCATCTCAATCACATCCATGTGCCAGTTCTTCGTCTGCACAGCCTGTGGGTCCAGCTGCCGGGAGAAACAGCGCATGAGTTCTGCAGGGATGCTTCCCCATGCCAGCCTGGGGCAGTGCCAACAGTCCCTAAGCCACAGATGGTGTGGGGCACAGGACATGCTCTTCCCTGGCAACACGCTGCCCACAGCAGGAGGATGGAGAGGGGAAGGTCTTGGGTCCCTCTGGCTGTGCCCTGATGCTGAGTGGGCTCAACCTCCTTGCCTGATCCCCCGAGCTTCTGTGAGGCAGTGCTTTAACCCATACCCGAGCAGCAAGAAACTTCCAAGAAATCAGGACTATTTCTGGCGTCAGACTGATGAAACAGAACTAGGGCAGCGTTTTCCATGCAGAAAAACAACATCTCCCCATAGCCAAAGCTATTTATAACCCCTGGGAATGACGGGCTCTGCTATTTCTGGCTTTGGGGCTAACAGGGGACTTGGTGATGCTGCCCCGGCACTCGGCTGCCGTGGCGAGTTGCCGGCTTTCCCAAGGCCCTGGCACGTGTGTGGTGGACACTGAGCCCCAGGGCTGGGCACAAGTGGGTGCAGTTGCCTTTTGGGGCTTTTTGGTCCCCAGCTGGTGGTATCGATCTGGCCCTATCGATCCCTGTAATGCATGGGGCGGGCAGTAGGGCAGAGGCCAGCACAAATGTCCCCTCGGGGAAGGGGACAGGATGCAGGAGCTGGCGGGGACTGGCAGGGGCTCCTGGGGCCACGTGCATGCAACTGCCAGGTTCAGCTTGTGCCAAACGTGTGGGGTCACTCCTCAAGGACACAGGAGTTTCCTACAGCTGCTGGCTCAGGAGATGCTCTGAGGGAGTGCAAAGATGCACAGAGCAGCTGCTCTGGCCACGGAGCTGCCATTCCCCTGCCCCTAGCTTCTGGCTGTCCATGCAACCACCACATCATGATGGGGGAGACCCTGGAGGTTACACAAGTCCCCTCTTGCCCACTAAGACCCCACACTCCCAAGGACAGGCTGGAGCTGCCCTGAATCTCAGCACAGCCCCAGCACCACAGCATTGCTCCATGCTCAGTCCCGTGCCACGGGGAGCCTGAGCAGCTCCACAGCAGCCACAGTGCCAAAGAAAACGCTGTGGTCTCCAGCACAGCCCAAACCCTGCAGTCTTAGTGTGGCCCAGGAATAACTCCTGATATGGAGCCCTCCCTGGCGCCTCAGTGCTGGCACATGGGAGAGCCATGAGGCTGCTGAGATGGGCAGCAGGAGGAGGAGGAGGAGAAGGAGGAGGAAGATTGCAGCTGCCCAGGGCTCCTGTGGGGCCCTGCAGCAGGTCTGGACACCAGGACCGTGTGGCTGCAGCCAGACCACTGCCAACCCCAGCCATGCCACTCCAAGCCCCACTCACCCCAGCATCAGATCACCTCACAATGCTGCCGTGCACCCTCCACAGACAAAGCCAACCCAACACTGCCTGTCCCATGGGGCTTTCACCCCTTTCCTCCACACAGCCTGTTGCCCTTGTGGCAGCATCCTACCCGGCGAGCCCCAGGCAGCAGCAGTGATGCATCAGAAACCGTGGGCCTCCTCGCTCTGCAGCACACGTTTAATTGCAACCACCACATATGCCTTCCCCATCCCCTGGGTCCCCCCGGCTCCGATGGCCCTGGCAGCTCACATCTGGAAGGGCTTTAGCAGGGCTCTGAAGAAAGCTTTAATAAAAGCCAGGTTGGCTGCTGCCAGTGCCATAGACCTTACTATAAACGCACTGCCATCACACAGCCGCTTGCCCCAAGTTGGGCAGAAACGTTCCGCTCCAGCTTCCAGTAGCTGCTGGCATGGCCTCAAATTTGGGCTAATTCAGCTGGTGCAACTGGCCCGAGCTCTCTTGGAGCTGGGGCAGCACCCATGCACTTGCAGCACCCAGCGCTCCTCCAGCCCTACCCACTGGCACCCATGCAGCCTGCAGTACCACCACGCTGCCCGCTCCACGCGGAAAGCAAAGCTGTGGCCAATGCTTCATCTCCAGGCGTGGGAGGACAGACAAGAGCATCCACCCACAATGCCAGAGGCAGCTCCTGCCCACACAGCACTGGCAAACACCCCATCTCAGCTCCCACCACCATCTCCTTCTGCTCCAAAGAGAGCTGCCTTGCTCCAGCACGATGCAGGGACATCCCAGGTTGGTGGAGAACTGCTGGCCTGGGATCCCTGTGCAACAGACTCCTGGCCAGCACTGTGCAGGGTGGCACAAGGGACACGTTGCTGTCCCAGAATTCGGCTCCTCTTCGGCAGCTTGGCACTCAGATGGCTTCAAACACCAGTGTGCGCCCAGGGAAAGGGCTCAGCCGGGTCATCAGCACCTCTCATCTCAGCTCCCTCCCCTGTCTCCAGGGACTCTCATCAGTGTCACAGCATCCACGCCTGGGCCAGCATCTGTTGCAGTGCTGCACTCATCCACAGTGAAGTGAAACACCCCTGGTCCCAGCTGCAGGAATGTGCCATCATCCTGTTTTTTCCAAATTATCCAAAGGTGTTTGCTTGTAGGACAAGGCCTCCAGTTGCAAAGGAAAGGCAGTGGCATGGCAGGCGATGAGCATCCCAGCAGCCCTGCAGAGCTTCATGCATCCTGGAGAGGCTCTGCTGGCAGAAGGATCCTGAATCCTGCTGGTACTTGGCTCCCCACAGTCCCTGCCTGCTGCTTGTCTCGTGAACAGTGCAACTCTGGACTCAAGGAAGGGGATTTTGTCCTCAAATACCTCCAGGCTGTGCACTGTGCACTCCAGCTCTTGCACAGGCTGCAGCAGCCAAGACAAAACTCAGGCAGTGCCACATCCTGAGGCTCTCAGGTGAGGAGCTGGGATGGCTCCAGGCCCTTGTGGCAGCTCTCCAGGGACCTGAGCACTGAGATTCTGTGGCAGAGAAGGGGTTGCCAGGTTGGGTGAGTCCCTTCTTCATGCCTCATGCCCATGAGGTCACCCAACTGTCAGCCCAGGCTGAAGCCATCAGGAGCAAACCGGTGACTCAGCCGGTGAGGCCATCTCCGCCACGGCCCTGGGGAGCAGGATCCCAGGGGAGCTGCTACAACTGGGACTGCTTCCCATCAGCGTGGTACCCACGGACACCCCAGCCTGGCCTCCTGCAGCTGCCCTGGCTCCAGTAAGCAGATGTCCCCACCAGACCTTCATGCCAGCAGCTCTGTCCCCAGGAAACGTGGGGACATAGTGGCCCCTACATTGGCAAGTGCTGCCAGTGGCAAAGTGCAACCCCAAAAAGAGCTGCAATTCACTGTCCTGTCTGAGAGCAACCCGAGAATCAGCACGCACCCACAGCACACCAGGACCGTGCACAGACCCACCGGGGCCACATCCTGCCCCTGCAGACCCACAGGGGTTGGCAGCAGGCTTGGGCAGCCAGTGGCTGTGATGAGGATGCATGAGGCTGGGAAATAAAACCCTCTCATGTTTTGACCCAGCAACAGCCAGCGGCAGCCTCCAGGCAGCCTCCCTGCACGGCCCTCGCTGCCCCTTAATCCCCTCTGCGGGAGCGGCAGCGGCAACACAGAATTGAGGTTAATGCCGCTGCGTCACAGCAGCCCCGCTGCCGAGCAAACCTTGGCCCTGTTGCTACCAAACCCAACACCCAAGAGCCCAGGCAGCTTCTGCCCATGGCCAAAGCTGAACCCTGAGCCAGCAGCTCCCCACGGAGGGGAACCCCATGGAGGGAAACCCCCAGAGCCTCCCATGAGATCATGGGGGCTCTGGGACAGCCTTGTCACCTTCGTTGCCCACCCTTGCCCTCCGTCCTCCCCCAGAGACAGCAGCTCTGTCCCCAGAAAACAGCACTGGCTGATGTGGCTGTGACACAGCTGTGAGCTCAGGGAAACCTGGACGGACCTGGAGCTGGGGTTGCAAACCAAGCCTGGAGAGAGGGGATACACAGGCACTGGGTGCTGTGGTGCCACGGACCCAGCCAGCCTGCGAGCATCACTGTGTCCTGGACGAGTCCCGGGGTTGGGCAGGGGTCCCCCGAGCCCTCCAGTGCAAACAGCTTAGCCCACCTCCCCCGCCCCCAGCACACAGAGCAAGAGTGGAGGGAAACAACCACTCTGCAGGCTGCTAACTGCTTCTAAGAGCTCCCAAAACCTTCAAACAGCCCCCTCACTCCTCACACGAACCCTGCAGCCCTCTCCCCACAAGCAATACAGCCCCTCCACATCAGAGCTCCCGGCACCCCACAAAGCCACCAGCCCAAAAGCCACAGCCACCACCACGCACACAGCAAAGCCATCCCAGAGCCCATTCGGTCCCTGCCGCCGGTCCTCCCCAGCCGCCCCTCCCCGCGCAACCCGAGAGGCACCTTCTGCCGGAGCAGCTTGCTGCGCACCCTGCCCCAGAGACGGGCGCCCGTGTTGGGGGGCCGCTTGCCCTCGGGCTCCTCCACGCCGTGCTCTGACCGCTCGCCCACGGGGCCAGGGCTGCCGTCCGGCTGCACCAGCACCTCCGTCATCGCGACGACCGCTTTGGCTCGCTGGAGGCGAGATGAGGGTGGTCTGGATGGCCCGTGGGGTGGCCGGGGTTGGGTTAGGACAGCACTTGCATCCCTTCTGCTCCGAGCGGGAGGTCAGCGGCGGCCGGGGCAGCGGGGGCCGGCGAGGGGAGCCCGGCTGGGGCGGAGGGTAGGCGAGCAGGCAGGGCTCATCTTCAGGGTGTGAGCCAGGCTGGCTGAGAGGCAGCTCGGCAGCCCCAAAAGCCTCCCTCCCCCTGCGAGGAAGTGACTCAAAGGCAGCCCCCCCCACGGCGGCCCCCACGCGTTTAACTCTCACCGTGCCGCCTGCTGCTCCCGCTCAGGAAGGCTGGAGGGGCTGCCTGGCCTCCCTGCCATGCTGCCGTTATCCCCCGTTATTCATTATCCACCGTTATCCGTTATCCATCGCTATCTGCCGTTATCCATTATCCGCCTCCCTGCGCCATCAGCGGCCGCGGCCCCAGGAGGCGTCGCCGCTGTCGGACACAGCATCCCCGGCTCCGCGGAGGAGCCAGGGTGGCTCTCCCAGTCCCAGTCTCAGCAAGGGGCACAAGGATGGGATTTTGGGGGGTCTCCCGTCAGGGCCAGGGACAGGCAAGGACCTCCCGTGCCCCCAGCCTGCCCTGGCTGTTGTCAGCCCCACTGCCAGGGGCTGGGGTGGTGGGGCAGCAGGATGGGGTGCACACAGGGCTCTGCCCCACATGCCAGCCCTGGAATCACAGAATCACAGAATCCTGGAACGGTTTGGGTCAGAACAGACTTCAAAGCCCATCCAGTTCTAACCCCCTCCCATGGGCAGGGACACCTCCCAGTGGATTAGGGTGCTCAAAGCCCCATCCAGCTTGGCCTTGAACACCTCCAGAGATGGAGCAGCCACGACTTCTCTGAGCAATTTGTTTCAGGAAGAGTCCCTGCCTGACCACCACTTCTTCTGACAGGTGGGGACACGGCAAGGTGCAGAATGGGGGAAATGTGCACTGCCTCCAGGTCCAGCCCTCAGCAGCCCTCTGAGTCCACGTGGGTCACCCTGTGGGTCCCTGCAGGTCTGGGGAGCCCCAACAACACAGATCTCCCCCTCCAGAGCCTCTGCCAGCCCCTTGAGGGGGACAGATGGACAGACAGCTGTTCCCTGAGGGTATGACACACCATTCCCACAACAACACAGGTTCTACAACCGCACCTCCTCTGTGCATTGAACAGGGGCTTGGGAAGGGGCTGCCACATCATGTCCAATCACCCTGAGACCCCTTTCGTGCACCCACTGTTCATTCCCTTGCCCACCTCAGGGCAAAGGGGCCAGATCCAGCCTCTCCCCTCTGCAAAGTGAGCACAAGCACTCGCGGCCTGCTCTGCCCATGCCCAGCATCTCTCTGCCACCCCACCAGAACACCAAGCCAGCACCCAGCATGCCCCAGCCTTGGAAATCACACACAAAATGGGATTAACAACAACAAAAAGCAAGGGTTAATGCCAATCAGGAGCCACAGCGCAGCCTGTTCCCGTGCCCAGACAAACCTTCCCACTGAACAGCCAGCCAGGTCCATGCATGCCCACCCTTCGCCAGTCACAACATGGGGTGCAGGGTAGGAGTCCACCACTTGCCGTGCCACAGATCCCTTGGGGCTCACTGGCAAGATGCTTGGGACGAGGCTGGTGCCAACCTCATTCCCCCTGTGGACACAGCCATGTCCTCTTAGCTGGCAGGACATGACTCCCATTCGTGGCACCTCTGTAGTCTCAGGAGGCACCACTGCTCCCCACAGAGGGGCTGCAGTGTCCCACTTGCATGCTGACATGCTCCTGCCAGCCTGTGATGCCACTGAGCTGCTTTCATGGTCAACCCACATGCCTGGTCCATCAGATCAGAGCTGGGCAGTGGGCACAGCACTGGCTGAGGGGGACAATCAGCCATCCTGGCAGTCCCACACATGCATCATGGGTCTTTGCTGAGCTGCTGATGCCAGCGCTCTGTCTCTTGTCCTCTGGCTTCTAAGTGGAAACAGCAGCAGCTCATGATGAGACCAGAGATCAGCCAGGGTAAGGACCACTGGAGCAGCAGCTCTGCCTGAACAGCTCAGGGCAGAGGGCAAGGGGGCCAGTGCTGGGGCTTGGCCACAACCCACAGCCCCACGAGCAGCACTGTCTGCTCTGCCTGTAGCCGTGTTGCCCTGACCCTGCCCCACTATCCAGCAGGAGCTGAGCTGTGCCTTTGGGGGACAGCAGGACAGCCCCAACCCTAACACTGCCCAATCCAGCCAGCTCCTCCTTGGGATAAGCAGCCCCAGAGCCTCCTCTCTCTTCCTCCACAACTTTCACACTGTAGGGACGAGCTGTGCTGTCCCCGTCCCGACCCCTACATCTCCCAGCATGACTCATGTTTGTTGACCTGAGCTATTTCTAAGAGTGCAGCTGGATGGATCCCTGCGGGGCATCAGGCCCCTTTCCTGCCCCAGCCCTCTCACCTGGCCCACTGCCACCCCCACGCCACAATTCCCCAGGGACAGGGCATCAGACAGGTGATTCTAGGTATGAAGAAGCCTCAGGTAATGCCAAGCTCATCTCCCATCCTGTGCCCGGTGCAGCGCTGTCCCCCTACAGTGTCCCCTTTCCAACAGCATTTCCGTGCTGTTCCCGCTCCCCAGGGACCTGCCCTCAGCCACTTTCCCACGGAGCAGGCAGCCACGCCGAGCTCTTTGAAGTGGCCTTAGGATGAGGGCTCTGTCCCAGGCGTTACGCTGTCCCAGCACAGCCAGGAAAGCAGCTGGACCAGGGGTTCCCACCAGGAAAACACAGGCGCACCCGCATCCTGAACCATCCCCCACTGTCCCAGGCTCCCCTCCAGCCTGGTCAAGGTGGGTGCTGGGGTGATGTGGAGGCTGGAGGCTGCCTGCCCTGCCCCCACCATCTTCCTGGTCCCGCTCACCTGGGAGCATCTCAGGGCAGCCCAGGTCTCCATCCTCCCAGCCTGGCAACTGCCAATCAGAGGTGGCTCAGCCGTTGCCCTAGAAACCCGCGTTGCCATAACAGCGGCTGATGGAGGCGCAGGGGAGGCAGATGGTGGCAGAGGGGGAGAGTTGCAGCTGGCAGGAAGGCACAGGGGGCTGCAGGCTCAGAACCCTCCCTGAGAACCCCCTCCCTGCAGCCCCCTGGGACCATAGAGTACAGCAGGATGGAAACGCTTCCAGCCCAGCCCAGCCAGCCTGCTCATCCACTTTTCCCGGCTCCCTGCCTGGCACATGTTTACCCTGACCCGAGAACTGGCATTGGATGGATGCCTCTGGGGTGTCTTCCAGATTTGTCACCTCCTCAGGACACCCTCTCACTTTGTCTCACCTTCTCCTGCAGCTGCTGTGCCTCAGACCATCACCCACACACCTGATATTCACCAACTCACTGCCTCCAATGCTGCGATCCCTGTACCCCACTTCCAAAAGCAGAGCTGCCTGCCCATGCTGCCAGGCATCTCCCATCCCAGATAACACCCTAGAGCAACCCTCCCAGCGCAGGTGCCTGCCCCAAGAGGTCCAACATTGAGTGAGAAGATGCTCAAAAGCCCTAGTGCATACCTGGATCTGCCCCTTGCCCATGATCTTGTCCACAATTTCATTGTTGTCCTTGTTGAGCTTGGTCTTGTCATAGCACTTCTCGTAGCAGAGGATGCGCAGGGACTGGGAGCCCTCCAGCTCGATCTCAAACTCCTGGGGTGCAGAGGGAGGGTGGCTCAGCCCCAGAGCAACTTCAGTCTGGGACTGGAAGGGCAAGGAGGAGCACAGTCCCTGCGTCCCACCCTCCTCTCACCTCATTCCACTGTGGTTCGGTGGTGTCCCGAAAAACTCTGGTCTTGGCTTTGCTGACAAAGTAGCCAAAGGAGTCCACCTCCAGTGTGCAGTAAAGGTCTGGGGGAGCAGGTACTGCTCAGTGCCTGAGGAACATCCCCACTGGCTCCCAGGGGACCGCTGCGGGCAGAGCGGGGCCACGAGCCTGACCCCAGCTCCCCTGCTGGCACTGGCCCCTCCAGGCAAGGGTGGGCACCCACACTTACTGGCAGACTGCTTGAAGCCCTTGGCAGAGTGGACGATGACATGCAGGAACCCGTACAGCCCAGGAGACTCATCATCTGTGGTGGGGAGAGCAAAGGCTGTGTCAGAGAACTGCCACCAGCGTGCAGGCTGGCTGTCCCCAAGGCAGCCTCTGCCATAGCAAGTGCTATGGGCTTGAGGTGACACCCCAATGTCCCCAACACCCTGGAGTGTCAGCCCTGAAGTCTGGAAAAGGATGTGTATTCCCCACTGCTGATCATGCCCAATGGACATCCCGAGCTCTCCTGCTGCTGGATAGCCCTGGGGGAGGTTCTCACTAGAGCTGGCTGGGTCTCACCCTGGGGACACCCTGGTCCTTCCCAGTCCACAGGGATGCCGGAGAGATCCCAAAGGCAGCTAGCCCCGCGTTGCAGTGGGATTGCTCAAGCTGGGCTCCCGATCCTGCTCCAGCAGTGCCACCTGGTGGGAAGCTGTCCCCCTGCACAGCCAGGGTTCCCCAGCATCACCCAGAGGCAAAGAGAGACCCACCAGCCCAGTGGACACTCACCATCCTTATTGCTGGTGACGGGGATGTTGTGGACGGTGCGTAGCTTGAAGCAGGATCCTGTGAGCACCTGCAGCTCCACCGAGCTCAGGACAAAGGCCTGGAGGTCTGGGAGAGGACAGGAGAGGAGCTTCAGAGGGACACGGCCAGTGCTGGCTGGGGGACTGAGCATGCTGCGATCCTGCAGGATCTCCTTGTGGTTCCTTGGCAGGGGCAGGAGCTCCAAGCGGGCCTTGGCAGCCCCAAACTTACCCTTTTTCTGCAGTTTCTGAATGGCCTCCCTCCACTCAGACCTCTCGTAGTCGGATGACAGCAGGAAGAGGTAGCTCTGCAAGAGAAAGGGTGATAGAGCAGGCTGTGCACAGGCAGGGGTCAGCCCCTCCCCACTCCCAGCCCACCCTCCTCACCTTCCCGTTGCGGTTGTGGATGCGGAAGGGGATGGCAGGCGAGTTGAGGAGCAGCCAGAATTCATTCTCAAACATCTTCTTCTTGAGGCGCTCGATGGCCCGGCTCTGCCCTTTGTTGGCTTTCTGCACACAAGGATGGACAGGAGCTTTCACCCCAACCTCTCCATGTCCATCCCTGACCCAGAGAAAGGCACCCATCCCAGCAGCAGGTCTCGCACCCTCCCTGAACACCCTTACCCTCCTCTCACCTCCTTCTGCACCTCGCTCTTGATGGCCGAGATCTTCATCTTCATGTCCTCCAGCTCATGGTCAGGGATGACGTGGACCTGCGGGCAGTGCTCCGACTCCTCCAGCGAGGGGAACACCAGGTCGGCCAGGGGCACGTACCACTTGCAATCGTACTGCTGGTGCTTCCTGCAGCCGGGGCACAGGAGCTGAGTTATGCCTGACCCCTTCCCTGACTGCTGGAGGACAGGAGGGTTGTGACACATTCCCCCCGTGCCCAGCACCTTCCTTACCCCACCGCCGTCTTCTTCAGCTTGGCGCAGAGGAGCACATCGGTGAAGAGGAAGACGTGTCGCAGCTTCCGCGAGCCCTCTGACAGCTCCACCAAGAAGCCATCCTTGACAAGCTGCCGGGTCTGCAGGACAGCAGGGCTGCCATGAGAGTGGGCAGGGAGCAAAGGCCAACAAACCAAAGGGGACAGATTCTCCAGTCCTCTCTACAGCTCAGCCACCAAGAGCATGGGAAGGTCCACGTCCTCTGGGTGCTATTTTGAGTTGTGTACACTCAGTACGGTGCCAGCAAGCAACAAGGGTCAGGTAAAGCCCTAAATTTGCACCCAGGACTGCATCTAAAGGAAACCTTCCATCTCCTGACCAAGCACTGTGATGTTCCTCAGGGTGGAGACACTAGTCAGGAACTGGTAGAGGGCTCAGCCCTCATCTTGTGCCAAGGCACTGCCCACTCTGCTGGCCCACCTCTCCCTTGGGGGTGGTGACTGCTGTCCTCCGCGGATCAATGTCCTCATTGATGCTGGAGAGGAAGTTCTGTGAGATGCGGAGGGCGTCCTGGAGCAGCGGGTAGTCGGGGTGGTCAGATGGGGTGTGTTTGAGGAGGTCCTGGAAGGGGACAGGCACAGGTGAGCAGTCCAAGATCACTGCCCAGCCTGCAGCACCCACCCAGAGAACCCCCAGCAGTGCTCCCCACAGCCATGAGTCCCCAGGAGCAACAGAGACAGAACCCTCCTCCATAGGACTGGTGTCACACTCACATGCAGGACGAGGGTGCTCCGCGTCACCCGGTCAATCGGTTTGTATAGCAGCGCTGTGGGGAGAGAGGAGATGTCAGCAGACACCTGGCACCAGGACCCTGGCCCTTCTCCCACCTGGAAGAGCCAGCACCACATCCCACAGGGGCAAGGACAGGAGACCAGATGCCCAGAGACTCCTCAAGTCTGCATGGAGCCCTGGGCAAGTGTTGTGTCTGTTCTGCACGGAGCCAGTGACAACCAGACCATCTCATTACTTCGGAGCCATGGTGAGCCAAGGCTCGATGCCACAGCCCCGTGCTTTGCTGTGACAGGGCCAGGAGAAACCACAGCCAGGCTGGTGTGTGGAGCAAGGGCAGAGCCCAGTGCTGGCACCTGCCCAACGTGCACCTGTATTTCAGGGCTGCAGCGGAGGGGTTCTATCAGCCACACAGGTGACTATGGGGTCACCGATGGGGTGACAACCCTGGACAACAACCACATGGCACTTCCCACATGGTGCTGTGCTCCAGGCATGGCCCTGGATCGACAAGCATTGTCCCTGCCCTGGGACAAGGCACAATGTGGACACCAACCCAGCCACCATGTCATCCTCCCCTCTGCGGTCACAGGTGGCAAAGCCAGAGGGGATGTGAACACTGCTCTGCCCTGACTGTGGCACATTCCCACCTTGACTGTGCCAGCACATCCCCTGCCAGGGCATAGGACTCCCCATGTGCACCAGCACCCTCAGCTTACTGTGTAGTGGCTGTGAAAACCTAGGCTGCTCCAGCAGCAGCAAACCCCCCACTACAGAGAATGCAGGGATCAAGGGAGGCATCAACGCACACTGCTGCCCCGTGTTCCCTCCCCACAGCCCCCCATTACTGCACATGAGGCTCCTTTTGGGGTGGGGGCAAAGCTGCCCCACACACAGGGTACAGACACCTCATTTCTCTTGCCAGGCACCCTCACAACAGAAAGCCAGCCCTGGGGGGTCTTCAGAGCCATATTTCAACCCAACCAGCCAGACCTGCACCCCAGCTCTTCAGGCAGGCAAAGGCACAGAACACATTCTTGATGCTGTTTCCCATACCCTGCTGCTCACATGTCTTCCCACACTGCTCACAGCTGGGCTGATACCTCTGCATTTTCCCTTTGCTTTGGGGCACTTCCCCAAACTACCAGGGCCAAGCTGGGACAGTCTTTGGACTGAGGAGGAGGAGGGAACGGTGCTGCCCACCCACACCCTGCACTATGAGCTATGAGGGGCTCCCACATCCTTTCCCCAGGTGCCCTTTGGCACCTGGTCCTGAGAGAGCCTCATCCTAGGCAACAGGGGGTGTCTGCTTGCAAGGTGAGGATCCAAGGCTGGACCCCAAACTGGAGGCTGCATCCCCCCTGACTCCCCACTGGTGGGCAAAACCGGAGTCCCACTCCCTGCAGCCACCAGCAAGTCCTGCTCTGGGACAGAGGGGGCAGGCAGTGTCCCCCACCCTACACCCACAGGGAGGAGGGACCCTTCTTCTGCCATTGCTACAGGCGCATGCAAAGCACTGGAGAGCCCCAGGAGGGGCTGTCCCAGCATAAGTGAGGAGCGCTGGGCTTCTCTCAGCACAGTCCCGCCAGCCTGGGACCCACCCACTGGTAGCACAGGGCCAGGCACCTGTAGGCAGGGATGCCTGGTGCCTCTCCTCCCCAGCCACGGAGAGACAGGTATTCCAGCCCCTCAATGCTCCCAGCCTCCAGCAACCAAACGGGGACCCCTTCCTATTGCCATCCCCATGGCACAGCCCCGACGGGGTCCCCCACCTGCCCCTTGCTGTCCCGCTGCCAGCACGAGTCCCTGCCCAGAGAGGAAGGCGAGCGCGTGGCTGCGTGTGCCGGAGCCAAGATGATTCAATAGAGCCTGGAACAAAGACGCTCCCAACTTCAGGCTGCAGAGCACGATGCAGCCTCCACCCCCTCGGCAAGGACAGCCAGCCCTGGGCCAGCACCACCACAGCATCGCTCCCCATCAGCACCCCAATTCGGAGCTGCACCCCCCAACCTCACCGTAGGTGCAGTTACAGCAGAGTCGGACGATGACGAGGATTTCCATGGCAGCTCTGTCTTCGCGCAGCCATCTCTGCCGCCCCGCGGCAGCTCAGCCCGGCTGCAGCACGGCATCGACAGCCCCTCAGCACGGCTCTGAGCGCAGCCAGCGGGCGGGGAGGAGAGGCTGGGCAGGGGGTGGGGGGCTGCTGCACGCCCCCAGCATCCTAAAGAGCTGCGTTTCCCCTCATCCTTGCCAGCTCCACACACGGCAGCACAAAGGGCTTCACTCGCGTGAGCCGCTCAGTAATTAATCCGTGCTGGTCCCGCGTGCAGACAAAAGGCTGTGTCCCCCTCCCCGTGCCCGTGCCTGCCGTACCCTCCATGGTGACCGATGTGTGGCTCTCCTTCGAGTCCTTGGGGCCCTTCACCTTCAGCTCCTATGGAGGGAAAGGCCCATCAGAGCAGACCATGGGGAGCCGGGGCTGGGTGAGGGGGGGAAGGTCATTGCTCAAGGTCATGGGATGCTCCCTACCCTACCCGCACCCCGACATCCCCCCTTGGCCCCAGCCTGGCCATGCTGGAGGCCACACATGGGTGCTGGGGTGAAGGTGTGGGCTGTGTTGGACACTGCCTGGCTGGGAGCAGCTCTGGCTGCACCCAGTTGCTGGGACATGATGGACCCATGGGGTAGTCTCCCCATGCCCCATGAGTCTACCTAGCATAGGGCAGCAGGTGCTGGAAGATTGCTGGTCCCATCAAGCTGTGGAGGGGCTGGAGGGAGCGAGGAGCTGGGCTGTGGCAACCAAGGTCCCCATTTATCTAGAGGAGCACACATATGGAGATGCAGCCAGCAGGAGATGAGCCACAGGTGCCCAGCCTCACTGGGAGGGGCAAGCGGGTGCAGGCTGCCCCAGCATCCCAAAAATGACAGCAGTGAGGTCTAAACCTGACCTGAGGTTGCATGAGACAGGGAAAAAATCCACAACAGCCAGAAGCCAAGACCCTCCAGCAGGAGGCCCCAGGGCAGGGAGAGCTTCTCCATGGGGCACGCACAGCTGGTTCAGCCACAGGGATGGCGTTCTCTGTCCTCACCAGGACAGCCCAGCTGCAGCAGCCCTGTTCCCCCAGCACAGTTCCATCCCTGCTTACCTCTGAGATCTTCTGGAACTGGTAGTTGCTCTGGCTGCACTTCTCCGCTGTCTCCAGTGCGATTTTGTAGTTATCCACAAAGGCCTTGTAGACCCCCAGCTGGCTGGCCTGCAGGGAGGGGGGGGTTAGTTGGGCCCTTGGTGGGATGCTGAAGCCCCCACAGCCTGAGGGACCAGGCAGCCACTGAGGGGACACTGCCCAGAGCTGTCCCCTCCTGACAGGATGCTCCCAGAACATAGCCAGCCAGGGAGCCACACGCTTCACTCTGCAGGAGATCCCTTGCCTGGGGCAGGATGGTGGGGTCCTGTCCGGCCCCTCATAAACTTCCAAAATCCAGTGGGGAGGTGACAAGTGCCTGGATAGTGGAGGCTGAAGCTACAGCCACTTCCTGGCACCCTTCCACCTGCTCCCTCCCCTTCCCCTCTGCAGTACAGCCACAGCACCCATGGGCACAGCCCCTGCTCCCATCGCAAGTCCAAAGCATTGACAGGGCCTGAAGTGTGATCCCCGTGAGGCACCACCACATTGCACACAGGCAGCAAAGAGGCAGAGACCTCCTGCCTCTCCTCAGAGGGTCACCCACTCTCCTGGGCTCCTGCCAGCCCCACGGCAAAGCCACACCAGGCACCTCCAACCAAAACTCTGCCATGGTTGCACCCAGGACCCACCAGCTGCAGGCATCCCCACTGCAGTGAGGGGCACGGAGGCTGTATTAACTCCCATCCGGGATAGGAGGGCTCAGACAGCAGCGGGTGCTGCAGGGAGGGATGCAACAAGTTCCACGGCCATCAGGGAGCACGTGGCAGGACATCAGCTGAGCAACATCACAGGGCCGAGCCCTGCAGCTTGGTGCTCCATCTCCCCTGCCCTCCTCCTCTTCCAAGCAGAGTAAGCCCCAGGGAAGACGCATACCAACTTCTGGAAGAGGTGGCCCATGGTGACATTGCTGTCCCACTGCTGCACCTTTGGGCACAGGCTGTCATAGAACTCCTTGTGGATCTCATAGATATCCTGGATCTTGTAGAAAATTGTCTCAATCTGCTGGAGGGTAAGGACAGGCTGCGACGTAGTAGCCGTGGCCTTCAGTGGCTTCATAGGCTGCCGAAGGAGAACAGAGAGTGTCTGAGACAAGGACTGGGATGGGAATGCTGGGGATGAGGGCAATCTGAGCTGGCAGCGAGGGCTGTCCGGGATCGGTTCCAGCCAGCAGCAGAACCAAGGAGCTGCTCTCAGCTCTTGCATCCCTGCAGACTTCCCCACGGCAGTGGTGACCCCTGTGTTGTGCAACAGTGTCTCCTCCATGAGGGCCAACGAGTCCACAAGAGGAACCAGGACTATAAATACCTCACCGCCAGGCATGCTGGCAGCAGAGGGAAGCATGACGGAGGCAGCAGAGCCACAGCACTGCTGGCTCTGGCATAGCTTCTGCATCTTTGCTTCATCCCAGGTAGTGCTTGAACCAGGCCTGCCTGGGAGAGGCTGTCCAGGAAGAAATGATCCCATCCATCCACCCACTCACCCAATCAACCAACCAATCACCCACCCATCCATCCACCTACCCACCCACCCCTCCACCCCTACTGGGGGACATCTCTGGAGGGGTGTTCAGTCTGGGGGCTGTGCTCACCAACAAGAGGGCTTCCAGCTGGTTGATGTAGATCTCCTCACTGGCCAAGAAACCGGAAAGCACCAGCTTCCGCATCTCCAGGCCTTTGCCAGCATCTCGCTCACCCTGTACAACACAGCAAGGAACCCAGCTGAGCCAGCAATTGGCATGGAAGGAGACCCCTTATCCCACCAGCTCATCTCCAGCATCCCTGCTTGGCTATGTGTCCTCACCAGTGTCGGGGAAGTTGCATGGCATGGCCCAGGCATATGCCCACTGCATAGCACAGCCAGACTGGAGCCAGCTGGGAAGCCACGGGCTGCACTGGCTTTGCTCCCCTCCCTGCTCACGGCTGGCCAGGAGCCCGGTGCCACTGGCAGCGCTCCAGGGTGGTGTGCAGCACGGCAGGACTCTCCCGGGGCAGAGTACAGAGGCACCCGGTGAAATCATGCCTGGTGGTGGATGGTGCTGCCACGTGATCCAGCACCACCCTTTTCCCCAGCTGAGGCTTTCCCAGGGAAGTGCCACCCCAACGGTCACTGCCCACTGGCTGTGCAGGACCCTGCTGCTTCTCCAGCTGTTGGAGTCACAGCCTGTGCCCAGCCACTGCCACACTGATGCTCCAGCAGTGCAACGTTCATAATAGGGAGACAGGCAACGCTCAGGCCGGGCTGAGATGCTTCAGGACCTCCAGCATCCAGACATGGGTGTCCCAGCCCCTGAACACCAGGTGTGCCCTGGCCTCCCCCACAGCACTGTTTGTCCTAAAACTCACAGTCAGGAGCCAGGTTTTTCCACCCAGACTGGGGCCAAGCAGGACCATGGGGACGTCAGTTGCTCTGGGCAATGAGCCATTCGGGACAGTTTGGGTGTATATCAGTCCTGTTTCGCCTCTGCCTACACTGTCTGCCCCTGCCAGCCCTGCAGTTGTGCCTGGCAGCTGCAAACACCCAGGGGTGCACAGCCACGGGGTGGGCACGGCCACAGGTCAGCATCTCCCCATTCCACCATGGCGTCCACCAGCCAGCCCTGTGCCATCCGGGGTGCCCATCCCGTGGCTCCCTGCCAGGCTGTGGTGGCCAGCATGGCAGAGGGGTGTGCGGGGGGGGTAGGTTTTTGTGCTGGGAGCTCATGGGCTCTGTGCCACCAATTAGTCACGGACTCTTCCTGCTTCCCCAGCCTGGGCCCTGCACGGGAGCTGGGAGATAAGGGGCCTGTCCGCTCCTGCGGCCTGAAGTACCCCATGGGGACAATGCCAGTCAGACCCCCATGACCTAGAGGAGCAATCCTAAAGCAGGGCCTGGTGGCCACCCCATACAGGAGACCCCAGGAAGAGTAGGGCCAGAGCCATTCAGCCCTGTGCCACGCCGGCGGGGTGGGTGAGAGAAGGGTGCTGGGATGTGCCTGCCAGCACAGGGGATCCCCCAGGGCCACCCCTCCAGCACTAGGGTTTAGGGCTGTTTAGGGGGTTTGCTGGTGGGCAGGCAGTGGGGACAGTGGCAGAGCATCCGGCACCAGCTCTGCTGAGCCACACAGCACCCGCAGTCGCACGCATGACCCCACTCTCGCACGGGAAGAGGGTTGGGTGCTCACCCCGCTCTGTGCAAGCACCCGCTGAACCCTTCGCACACGATGATGGGGGCAGCCCTGCCCCGGCCCCCGGTAGCCCCAGGAGGCAGTGGGGCAGCAGTGATGCTCCCTCTGTCTCCTCAGCTCTGCCCCCGACCAGCACCCACCACACTGACCCAAGAGCTCCTCCGAGACCCAGGTGTCACCAGCACCAGCAAGATGCCCCTTGTCCCCCCCACCACCACCCGGCACGAGAGCAAGGTGCCCTGCTGCCCACCTTCTCGCCAGCTGAGAATGGAGACCCAGGGCTGGTGGGGGTTCCCGGCTCAGAGTCATCTTCATCCTCCAGAACTTTATCCAGGTACCCTATGGCCTCCTCTTCCTCCTCCATGGCCGGCCAAGCAGCGGGAGGTGGAGGGGACCTCGCAAAGCTTCAAGCGAGGGGCTCACGCGGCTGATCTGGCCTGGCCTGACTCAGCCCTGGACGCCGGCCACCGCCGCGGGATGAAAGGAGCCATTATGGGATTCCCGGTGCTCCTGCCTGCCCCAGCTCCAGCCCTCGGCCCCAGCGTCCCGGCCACAGCACCAGGCGTTTCTGGGACGGCTGCACAGCTGGCGGCGGTGGCGGCAACTCTGGGGTCACCAGTAGTGGGACAAGAGGGACAGCCTGACTCTCGCTTGGCCTCCGCTCGCCCCCGGAGGGGCCGCCAGCGGTGGAGAGCCCGCTGCCCGCCGGCCTGCGCCCCAGCCAGCCTCGCCGCTCCGCCCTGCACGCTCGCTACAGGAAATACATCTCTTGGAGCTGGAGGTGGGGCTGCTCCACCGGCAGAGTGTGGTCAAGGCTGGGGCGCACAGCAGATGCTTTCTCCGAGCCAGCTCTCCCAGTGCTGGCAGAGCACAGCGTGTCCAACAAGACCCATGAGGAGGAGTCCCTTGCTTCCTGCCCCCTTGTCAGGCCCCCACGCCCTTATCCTGGAGAGCAGCCAACAACGGGAGAGCACCCATCCTGCCTGCCACGGCCTCCCGGTCCCCCATGTCCCACAGACAGGCCAAGGAGGGATTGCCAACCCCCTGGTCCATCCACATCCCACAGGCACATAGAGGAGGCAGAACATGGAGACTGCCACCAGCAAGAAATGACCTTAGAAGGCAACAGCATCACCAGATCCCAAAAGAGGGCCTGGCTCCACTCCCCAGAAGGGTAACCAGACCTCTCGCCACCCCAGAGTACACTCAAGGCAGGGTAACGCAGCAGAGACACTGGCCTTTCCCCAGCATCTGCCCCACATCCCATGGGGATCACTGCTGGCACCTTGCTGCTGCCCCAGCCCAACTGCAGTCCCCAGGGCAGGTAGGAAGCAGGGACACGAGTGGCAGCATGACACCGGTGAAGGACATTGTGGACCCTGGGAAATGGGGCAAGAATGGGCCGGAGGAGGGGACGCTAACGCAAGAGCTGTTTCAGCAGTTTCCCCCTGTTCCTCAGCAGCAAAAGGGGAACCAGCAGCCGCGTGTGTTCTGCCCACAGGAGCCAGCTCTGCTCCCTGAGCCTCTCAAGTCTGGTACAAACTCCTGCTGCGAGAAGTTGGCAAGGGGACTTCCCAGAGCCCATGTCCAGTCCTGAGTCTGTGACACAGCTCCGGCTTTGCCCAGTCTTTGCTAAGAGATGTTCATGCCAGGGCATCAGGACCCTGCTCGCTTCAGCCCGGTGCCCAGAGCAGGGAATGGTCCCTGCCCAGGGGAAAGCCACCCATATTGCCAAACCCAGCAGCACCCAAGCAGGTGCTTGGCCACCACCTCACACCATGACCATGGCATTCATTTTTCCCAGGTGGGAGAGGGAGGAAGAGGTTGTGTCAGCATCCAGGGACCACAGGCATGGTCACAACTGCCCCAGGAGCTTACAAGAAGAGATGCTCCACAATAAACCTCCTCCAGCCTTCTAAAAGGCAGCAACACAAGATCCTCCTCTGTGGAGAAGAGCGATGGGACGAGCCTGGCACCCTGTGCCACCAGCCACAGCGAGACTTGCACGTAAGCCTGTGCCCATCGCGAGGCTGGACATACAGCATTAAATATGCCAGTATTCAGATGGTGCTCCACGCACGTAGCTCTAAATAAAGAGATGGAGGCAGAGCTGGCGCTAAGCTCCAACACTTCCCAATCCTGTTAGTGCTAACCAAGCCAGCTTTACAGCCCGCGTCCAGCCCCATCATGCTCCACCAGCACCCAAGAGCACCACTTTATCAGCATCCCACAGGGTTTCAGGACCATCCCCTGCTGTCCCTGTTGACCAGGGGGACGGAACCAGTCACCCACAGCATGTCCCATCACCAAATCCCAGCAGCAGAGTGTCAGGGTGAGAGCTCACAGGGCTGTGCCCAACATCCTAGAATTGTTAAGGTTGGAAAAGACTTCTAAGATGATCAAATTCAACCATCAGCCCACCACCACCATGCCTAATAAACAATGTCCTGAATCTCCACATCTACACGGTTTTTGAACACCTCCAGGGATGATGACCTCACCACTTCCCTGAGTGGCCTTTTCCAGTGCTTCACCACTCTTTCAGTAAAGAATTTTTCCTAATATCCAATCTAAGCCTCCCCTGACACAACTTGAGGCCATGTCCTTCCTCTCTTCTTCTCACTCTTCTCCAGGGAGGAGGGACTGGTGGTGCTGCCTTTCAGAAGGCTGGAGGAGGTTTGTAGTGGGGCATCTCTTCTTGCAAGATCCTGGGCCAGCTGCAACCACGTCTGGAGTCCCTGCCCTGCTGATAGGCAAGGGTCCCCAAGCTCAGGGGCTTTGGTGCCAGCCCAAGGACAGTGTTCCTGGCACAGGAGGGCGGCCGGCAGCCGCAACCCACCCTCGATTCCTGCCTCGCTCCCTCCCCAGGGACCGCCGTGGGGCCACCCTGGGTGGCGGGAGGAGGACGCAGGGGCCCTGGGGAGGAAGCCACACCTCTCGCCTCCTCTGCCTCAGCATCCGGGTTAAGCGCTTAACTCTTTCCACGACAAATACCCGCACGTTTCCCAGACCGGCCTCCTGCCCCAGCCCCCACTCCAGTAGCTCCCCCAGCCCAACGGTCCCTCCCCGCACCAGCCCCCCGGCCCAGTGCCGAGGGACCAAGAGCCCACCGGTTCAGGGTACACAGCGGGGACAGCAGCCCCACCGCCCCCGAATTTTTATTCTGGAAAACCACTTTTCCCCGTGGGTTCCCCGCCCGGCAGCTCTCCGAGCATCCTTCCTGCGAAACATCCCGGCGGAACCCCAAGGGCTCTCCCGAGGATGCTCGCGGAAGAGCAGGGGTTAAATCTCAGCTCCCCAGAAGAAGAAGGGGGGACACGGTATCCCTCCCTGGCTTGGTGGCTGTCCCCAAGTGCCACTAGATGGAGCCGGCAGCCCGGCGGATGAGTTGGGTTGGGTTGGAAGGGTCCTTAAAGCCCAACCAGTTCCACCCCCTGCCACGGGCAGGGACACCTCCCACTGGATCAGGGTGATCAAAGCCCCATCCAACCTGGCCCCGACCATTTTCAGGGAGACGGCAGCCACCACTTCTCTGGGCAACCCTGTGCCAGGACATCCCCACCCTCACTGTGAAGAATTTCTTCCTAAAGTGTAATCTAAATCTTCACCCTTCCAATTCAAAGTCATTCCCCCTCGTCCTATCTCTACCTGCCCTTGTAAAAAGTCCCTCCCCAGCTTTCCTGTAGCCCCTTTCAGTACTGTAAGGCTGCTATAAGGTCCCAGCTGGGCTCCAGAACCTTGACCCTGCTCCCCGACCAGCACGTGGCTCTGCCCCTGGCGTGGCACAACGTGCCCCACAGAGGTGGCACCCTCTCCACCAGCAGCAGAGCAGCGTGCTGCTCCCCTGAGCCCAGAGGGACACAGCCAGCAGGGTTTGGGATGCCGTGGGGACAGTCCCCCAGGTCATAGCAGCACCAGAGCATCACCAATATTGCTGTCACAACTGAGCCAGGCACCTGCAGCCCTGGCTTCCACCACACCCAGCGCAGAGCTCCTCAAAGCACCTACCCCTGTGCCGAGGCCATCAGTGGGTGTTGGGGAGACACCGTCCCCGCTCTCCTGGCCGCGGGCGCTGAGCTGGGGGGACATGGTGGGCGACTCATCGATGTAGGGCATGGTTTCCGAGCCCTCTGGCAGCGCCTTGGGCTCCTCGTTGCCCTCAGCATCGTACTCATCCGCACCATAGTTGAAGTCTGAGAGGGGAAGAGAGGGTTGGTGGTGAGCATCCAGGCTGTGGCATGGTCAAGAGTCGCCGCACGGCACACCACAACCACCCCTGCGGTTACCTGTGGGCAACTGACCCCGTGTCCAATACCCAGGGCCACAAAGGGACACGCACACCCGCAGCCCACCCCGGCTGCCTGCTTTCTGCCTGGCTGGCTGAGCAGACAGGGCATCACACAGAGCATCCTCAGCCCTGCAGGGCATCCTCCATTCGACACACTTCCCTATATTTGCATAATTAACAGCACAGAGAGGCCAGAGGCCTCCTCTGTGCAGCTGCTCTGCCAGACGCCCTGGCCCCATGCGAGCGGCAATGCCCTGCCTGCCTGCCACTGTCCCCATGCCATCTTCGGTGGCCACCATCCCCATGCCATCCCCAGGGAGGGATGGAGCTGGACTGGCAGCCACAGCCACCATCCTCCCTGCTTCCCCATGCGTGTCCTCCTCAGAGTGTGGGAACGGGTGCCAGGGTACCTCGGTTGGCAGCACAGAGGACAGTGCCACCCTCCTGGAAGAAGGGGGATGGTGGTAGCTCTGTGGTGGGTGGGTGGCTCAGGCAGGGCAGAAGGGGTCTGCTTCCGCCAGCGCAGGATGAGGCCACCGATGCACCAGGTCAACACCCAATTTTGGTTGCCCCACGCCATCCCACCATCCCCTCATCCCCCACGGCCCAGGGGAAGACATTCCGGGGAGCAGGAGCCCCAGGTGAGCCTCGGGGTGTGCATCGGGTCCCTGGGGCGCAGCGGGGGATCGGGGTACATCCTAACCTGTTACCATGGAAACGGCAGCAGCTCGGTGGCGGCGGGAAGAGGCGGCTGCAGCAGCCCCGAGATGCTGACAAAGGGGAGGGGGAAGGGAGCCTGGCTGCGGCAGGGGCAGCCGTGGGGTGCTGCCAGCACCCCAACCCAGCGCCTGCAGCCAAGCCCCCCTCAACAGCTCCCAGAGAAGTGGTGGGCACGCTTGGCCCAACCCCATGCCAGCTTCTCACTCTCCTCCCCAGCCAGCGGCCCCATTCCTATTCTCACAGCCTCCCTGGGCACAGACAGCGGGGAGACCCTGGCCAATACCCTCGCCAAAACAGGGCATGCAGGGGCTGGAGCAACCATCCCAGACCAAACGCCACAGCACCACCACTTTGTACCCCCACGACCCTGCCACCCCAGCCAAGGACTTCCCTGACTCCACCAACACCACTCAGCACATTAATATTGCATTCAGCTTCATATTGAAAGTGGATAAATCTTTCAGTCAAAGAGCACTGGGAAGCCCACTCAGGCTGGGAGCCCTGCCAGTGCCAGTAGGGAGGGATGGGAGGTCCCATCCTGCATCTGGGGGTGGGATAGAGAAGAGCCCTGATATAGGCCAGATGCATCCCAGCTGTACCAGAACACCACAGCCCCTCTCAGGCCTTCCTTCATTGGCAATCAGCAGCTAATAACCATCCCTCAGAGGCTGGGGTGCCACCCTCACTGGGCTACTGCAGCCCTCATTAAACCCAAGAGCTGACTGGGAATGCGCAAGTTGTATGGGCAGAGACAGGGGAGTCTGTAGCTCTCCTGGTCCTCAGCTTCCAGGGAAAGGGGATGCCCAGCTCTAACCTGTCTTGCCTTCTCATGGAGGGAAGTCCCTCATTCATCCTGCCTTTGACAAGTTCCAGCTGGGATGCCTCCAGCACTGGAGCAAGACAGCATTAGCACTGGTGTACCCCTGTGATGGCCACCTCCCTGGGACCCATGACAGTCCCCTGAACCCACCCAACCAAGCACCATCCCAGGGCTGGGGATACCCCAGAGAACTCCAAACCTCCCATCCAAGCACCTTTCCCCATCAGGCAGAGCCTAAGGGAGAGCCAAGGGAGCAGAGAGGGGACAAAGCTGACAGGCCAAACCAACTTAGAGGCCATCAGGCTCCACCACCTCTCCACCACCAAGGCCAAGGTCTGCAGATCAGGGTTTCACCACAGCAGGTTTGGGGACACCCAGAGTGACACCAGCACTGTGCAACCTGGCAACCCAGGCTGGGGTGGCTCAGCAGCAAGGTAACAAGGAACACAGCTTTAATGAGGTGGCTGGGGACCCAGGGAGGTGACATCTGCAGCAGTGCAGGGAAGAAGGTGGCGTTGATGGCACAGAGGGGGAAGGGACTGGCCTGCAGAGATGCAGGAACAACCCAGCTCTCACACAGCCATTGCTCCCAGATCTACATCCCAGTCCCAAGCTGGGGACGAGACCTACAGGCAGTGCCCCAACTGGCACCCAGGGAGAGGGACCCTGTGCTCTCCACAGCAGGGAGGACAGAGCCATGTCCCCATGGTTCCAGCTATGCCTCCAGCTGTGCTATCCATGGATGTGCAGTATTCATGGGGCTCTCACCTGGGGAGGTCGGGTAGAGGGACCTCCCCAACACTTGCTGCAGGGAGGGAACCAGGCACCACCAAGGAGAAGGGACAGGCAAGGGGAATGTTGTGGGCAAGGGGGCACAGAGTGGCTGCCCCTGCATCTCCCTGCCCATGAGGAGCTCCTGCCACCCAGGCAACCCGAACCAAGCATCTCCCTCCTTCCCCCACAGCTGCATTGCCCCTGCAGCCTGTTCCTGTGCCCGTGCCAAAACCCAGAGCTATTTTTGCTCCCTTTTTTTTTGCAGCAGTGGAAATCCTCCCGCTCCACCCCAGGGGTTGGAATCAAGGGGAGGGAGGCAGCCTGGCCCAGGGGAGCCACACTGGGGGGCAAATGACACCTCAGTTCCCACACACAGACTTATGGTCCCGGGTTGGATCCAGCCCCATAACACATGAACTGGCTGGCACCCACAGGACACCAATACCAACTGGGGCAAGGGTCCTGCAGTCTGGCACATGGCCCCAGCAGGGTGATGGTCCCCCCGCAAAAAATGATGCTTCCCTCCAGGAAAATAATGTTTCCACTCTGCTATGTCTTCCCAGGTCTGAACCTGAGCTAATCCCAGTGCAATTGTCCCCAGGAGGAAGCATAGCCAAGGACTACAGCCAGCTCCCTCTCAGCCCAAGCGGGTGACAGAACAGTCACAGCATCTCAGGGTGGCATTTGCTTCACTTTCCAGCCAAGTAGGTGCATGGTGTTTCCCAGCACCCCGAGAGCACACCAGCACACCCCAACACTCACCCATGCTATCCCACTGCTGGGAGAAGCCCCACATCTGCATGGAGCATGAAAGGTTTTGGGGAAACGCCATGGTTTCCCTG
Source organism: Tapera naevia (assembly GCA_033556795.1). Taxonomy (NCBI): domain Eukaryota; kingdom Metazoa; phylum Chordata; class Aves; order Cuculiformes; family Neomorphidae; genus Tapera; species Tapera naevia. Next base: position 1,246,576 of record JAUMJJ010000303.1, read on the forward strand.
TGCCTGGGTGAAAATTCACCATGACAACAGGGATGCGTGAGCTGGCCTTGGACCTGCCTCCGCGGGCCTCCTCCAAAATGTGGCTCAACACAAACAGCATCTCCTCCACGCCTTCCCCAGCATGATGAAGGCCAGACCCTTCCCCGCATCCCTCAAAACATGGGCACCAAGCAGCCTCCCACACTCATCTCCCACCCACAGTGGAGACTGGAGCAGGATTTGGGATGGCAGAGCCATCACTTCGCAGAGATGCTGTGGCTGGGAAGGAGGGTGTGGAGGCCAGGGCTGGATGTGGCCTCTAGGCTCCAGCCCAGCCACTTGCACACGCTGCACAAGACCACAGGGCCTCCAGCTGCAGGTGTTAGAGGCTTTGGGCTGGAAAACCTAGGGGGTCTCAGCCCTAAGCAATTTGTTCCCCTAGCAGCCCCCAGCTCCACCCAGGGCATGGCAGATGCCAGATCAGTGCAGGGTGCACTGTGCTCCCTTCTCTGGAGCATCCTCCATCCCACATACCCACACCAAACCTCACTGCCTCACAAACCTCAGGCTCTGTGCTCAACACTGCACCCCAAAACCCACACCCAAGGTGCCCACATAGCTCAACGTTCCCCTAGAACGAACAACAGGGACTCCATGACCAAGCCTCCCTGTGTCCTAGCTGTGTCCCTGGCTCCCTTGGCCACCGCTGAGCCAGCTGCCATGGGACTGGGACAGGCACGGCTCACAGGCTCACTCCTCCTTGCTGCCTGTCTGTGGGACAGGGGGGGATCTGCACGCCCCGGGCTGCTGCAAAACTCCACCAACCCCTAGATACCAACACCGCGTTGCCACAGCATCCTTGGCACACTGTGGAGCCCACTGCAAAAATCATGTATAGGGGAGAAGTACCTTCCCACGGCCACAGAGGGATGGGGATGGGACCTGGGGCAGAAAGCATCCAGGTTCCCAGGGTCCCCCATGAGCAGCATCAGCTGTCAGGCTGCTCCAGCCCCACTGCAATGGGGCCACCATCACCCATCCCACTCATGCAGCCCCCAGAGTACTCAGCAGGTCTCTGGAGCCCAGGGGATGCTGGACTGACTCCAGCCAGGACTGCCTTGCCACTGGGGTGTACGGGATGCTCGGGGAGGGGAGCACAAGCCCCTGCTAGCATCACCTGCCTCTTCCTTGGGCTCAGCTCAGCCTGGGGACCAGACACAGGATCTCCAGCTCAGCATCCCTCCCCAGCGCGACGCAGCGTTACACAACAGGTAGTGGGTGTCCCCCCCGGCCCCCCCTCGCAGCCCCCCGGCCCAAGTCACGTACTGCTGTAGAGGGTGTCGATCCAGGAGAGCCGTGGCAGGCCGCGGTGGCTCAGCGGCTCCATGCTCAGAGGGCTGTGCCGGCTCTCAGCACCGCCAGCCGGTTCTCATCTCACAACAAAGGCAGCGGGCGAGGGCGGGAGGCGGGGGGCGGCAGCCCCAGGCTGGGGGCTGGATGGAGAGCCGGGCACAGCCGCCTGCCCGGGCGTGCGGCCGCTCTGCTGCCAGGGGTGCCCAGGGAAGGAGGTGCTGCTTGGCAATGGCAGCGCGTCCCGCCTCCCGCCCCTGCTTTGCCGGGGGGAGCCGAGCTCAGCATCCCCCCGCACGCAGCCACGCTGACCCTCCGCGGGGGTCTGGGGACCAGCGAGGAGGAGGATCGGGGGATGGTGGTGGCACGAGGACGTGCGGCTGCCCCCCGAGCCACCCCAAGAAGAGTGAGGGGAAGGGGATGCCCAGCTCCATCACCCCTATCTCCTTCCTATGACCCAGGGATTCTGTGCTCCCTCCCCAACAAAACCTCCCCGGCCCCTCAAACCGCTACGGATGAAGGACGCAGCCTTCTGGCCCCGTTCCCACCAGCTCTGGTAGCCGTGGGAGGAACCAGGACCTCCAGGATCTGCCTTGCCCCATACAACTGGGGTTGGCAGAGCAGGGTGTGGGCAGGCAGGGGTTAAACGGCCCTCCCCAGCTGCATGTAGCCAAAGGAAACATAAAGTGCCAGAGCAATCAACCCCAATATGTCAGGGCGCCAGCCAAGCGTTCAAGTGCAGAGACTGCCCTCGTTCAGCCTGTGCCGGCACCGCTGCCCCCGTCCCGAGTGGGCATCATCCTCCACCAGTGCCTTTGGCCGCATCCTGCCTGGGGCTCAGCTGTGCAGGGAAGGGCCTGGACCAGGCACCGGGGCCAGATGGGAAGCAGACAGGAGGGATAATGCTCTAGCAGACACAAGGAGAAGGTGTGTGTGAAGTGCCAGGATGCGGGTGGCATAGGCAACCACCCCAGCTGGGAAACCCGAGGAGCTCCTGCTAAGGCACTGCCACCACCTGATCCCTGCTCCCAGAGATGTCCACACCAGGCTTGGAGGCAGCCAATACATTTTAGGGGAGCACAGCAATTCCAAGGCTGTGGTTGAACATGGCACGTGGAGCCACTGGCACCTGATATCCAAGGAGAAAACCCACCCACTGCTGTCGCTGGCACAGCCTTGCTTACCATGGGGCCATATCCAGCCCCCGGGTGACAAGGACCCAGGCCCACAGCCCACTGCCCTCCCCAGGCTGAGTCACTGGGTGCTGAGTCAGCGACACAGGGTGCAGCCCCACAGCTGCCGTTTCATAGAATCATGGAATGGTTTGGGTGGGAACGGACCTCAAAGCCCATCCGGTTCCCCTCCCTGCCATGGGCAGGAACATCTCCCACTGGATCAGGGTGATCAAAGTCCCATCAAAACTGGCCTTGAACACCTCCAGGGAGGTGGCAGCCACCACTTCTCTGGGCAACCTGTGCCAGGGCCTCCCCACCCTCACAGGAAAACATTTCTCCCTAAGATCTCATCTCAGTCTCCCCTCTTTCAGCTGGAAACCATTTCCCCCTCATCCCATCTCTGATCAAGAGCCCTTCCTCAGCTTTCCTGGAGCCTCTTTCAGTACTGGAAGACTGCTGTAAGGTGTCTCCAGAACCTGCCCTGGTCACAGATATTTCGGGGAGCTGAGCACACCTTCCCCCAGCTGCCCCACAGGATGCTGCTGGGCAAAACCACCCCCACCTGCACTGCCCAGTGCCAATGTCTCCCTTGTCCCCAAGTCCTTAGCGTGGGCAGTGCGAGCCCTGCCCAAGGATGGCCACGATGACAGTTTTCGCTGCTCTCCATCCCCCACCAACTCCCTCATTTGCTCCTGCCCAGGCTCCAGTTCAGCACCACAGCCTGTGTCTGCTCAGTCCCTTAAAGGTTCCACTGGGGATTCTTCTCCATCCTCCACAGCCAAACCCTTCACCCCCACAGCAGGAGGCCCTGCTGCCAGGAAGGTGACCGCAGTTCAGTTGAGCATATTAACCCTGCTCAGGGCAGGAAACTGTGCTCTGCTTGTACCTTGGGGAGCACCCCAGCAGCACCAGCACCAGCACAAGGTGCAGCGTGGTGGCTGCAGAGCCAAGGAAGCCTGTAGCCCCCCCAGAGCAGCCAGTTTTCCATGCACAGCTCTCCGCATGCACATAGGTTTTTTCCACATTTCTCCTGGCCAGACTCGCTTCCTGGCCACTCCTGCCATGACACCAGCCTTTCCACACCACTGTGCAAACTCCCCTTTACACATCTTACTCTTTATCCAACATAGAGCACAAGCTGAGCACTTGGGTGAACCACTCACAAGCCACTGGACCCCCGGGACCTTCTGTGAGCTGGCCACCACCTGTGTGGCACCACACAGCAGGTCCTGGCAGTGCCACAGCCCAGGAGGATGAGGCAGGCAAGCACCCTGGAAATCCTCCCCACGGTCCGAGATGGCCAAACTGGAGCCACCCCTGTGCCGCACCCAGAAGGCCTTACCTGGCTGCATACACCACCCCAGGAAGGTGCCCTTGCACAGCCTGGACAAAAGAGCCCCACCAAATTATTGGGCTTTATTTTTACTTTGGTTTTCATGCTTTTTTTCACCTTTGCAAAAAGGAACAACAACAATAAAACTCCAAAACATCCAAAGCAGCTGAAGCTCTCTCCTCTCCACAGGGCTTTGAGAAGCACCCACCCACACTTGGGCACCCATCAGCCTGTGGCGACACAGACCAGCCCTGGGTAAGAAGATGCTGCCAACCATGTTCTCCTCCTACTCCAACCACCCCCAGCTCCAACCGCAGCACAGCTCCAGCTGGGAGCATCCCTGCAGTGAGAGCCAAAAGCTGAGTCCCTGCTGTTCCACCCCACCACCAGCCGGCCCTGTGCCGCTTGCCTGGTGTCTGGCTGTCTGCCTGGCATCTGCCCAGCCCCTGCCCATCAGCCCACGCATCGCTATTTCTGGACTCTTGTGCAAGAGGCTCCTCCAGCCACTGCCACAAGAGCCTCAGCACTCGTCCAGGGCCAGGCTGGGGAGGATGGTGGACAACTGGAGAGCAGCTCCAGAGCTGCTTGCACCTCCAACACCAGCATGGGGCAAAGGGAATGTTTTCTTGGAAGAAGAGCAGAGTGGGAGACACTGGTTTGGGAGCACCATGCAAGTGGCAGCGTTAAACAAGGACTAAGAGAGCAGCCAGAATCCTTAGGTTGGGAGAGGTGAAGCCTTGATGTCCTGGAGCCATGGCAGGGACACAGCCAGAGCTGCAGTGGGAGACACCAGTCGAGAGCCTGGCTCTCTGAGCTCCTCCTGTACACGCTCTGCTGGGCTCTCTGGGAGGGCTGGGCTGACCCTCACTGGGGCAGAGCAGCAGCTATGCCCTTGCCAGAGGTTGCACAGGGGGAAAAAGAAGAAAAAATGAAAATGCTTCCACTCTCCCAAACAAGAAGCAAAGCAGACTCACTGGGTGTCCTGAACATGTTGCTCCTCAGTCCAACTCAACATTAAACTTTACCCCCAGTATTGCTTTCCTGTGAGACAAGAACCCCAGAGTCTGCAATGCATTGACCCCAAACTCCGCTGGCAGCCCCAGAACATGGCTGAAGGGTACTCAGAGCACAGGGCTTCTCAAAATACCAGACAGAGATGGAAAGAAAGAAAGGTGGCGGCTGCTCACAGGAAAAGCCCTCTAATATCAGATTAAGGCCTGGGCCAGCTATCGCATTGCATCTCTCTTCTGAGAGGGAGGAGATCACAGCTATATCTGCCAGCACCGCAGCCTCAGGCTGCTCCTCTCCCACCCAACCCTGCTGCCAGTGCTGCCAAGATGGCTCAGACAGGTTTGCTTCCCACTGCAGGACCTGCGAAGGAGAAGGAAGAGGTGTTGGTTCACAGCGTCGGAACAAAAAGTGCCCATGGCAGAAAGCCCTGGTCTGAGCACAAAGGTCTCCATCTCTGCCAGATCTTCAAACAATCCGTGACCTTTGCAGCTGGGACTTATCTCAGGGTGGATCTGCAGGACATCCTCCACCATTCTGCTTAGGCTGGCCAGGCTCCGCTCTCCTAGAGCCAAGAAGTGTTGCTGCTCCTGATCTACATATGCAAATTACCCTGCTTAGCAAACACTGATAAAGTAACCACGGGTAGGAAAGCCAAGTCCCTTTGAAGATGTCTCCCGGGGATGCAGCAAGATCAGTGTGAGCTCCCTCCGTCTGCTCAGTCCCGGCTGGGCTCCCGGTGGCTGCTCCAACAGCCAGCTCATGCTCAGCATGAGGACAAACCCAGCAGTGCCATGAAGCAGGGGTAGGTGTTTTCCAGGGATGGGTGCACACCTCAGTGACCTGCCTTGGCTAAACCAGGCTCTTGTCTCTAACCCAAGGGAATATTAATCCCTGCCAGCATGGGGGAAAGCATCTCCTTCCGTTTGCTGCTGCAGGGTTGACAGACTGCACCCAGCAGAAGACAGAGCAGAGCCATCCACTTGTGTCCAAACTGGTGGCCTCGCTGGCCAAGCTGGGCAGGAGGGGAGGAGGAACCACACAAAGAAAGAACCCAACTGCACAGAAGTGGCTTTCCAGGAGAAAAAAAAAAAAAAAACAACAAACCAGATTTCAATAGATTTACAATGCAAATGTATTCAGGCCCCGCAGGGCACTTCTGGCTGCAGCCAGCCACCTAATGAGGGCTTCTTCCACTGCTCCTACCTGGGGACCACCGATCGCCCTGCAAACACCCACTGCTGCATGGAGTCTTGGGGGTCACCTCTGAGCCACAGCGTTTGCCCCCACAGCAGACACAGCCCGTGGCGTCGCTGGCACTGAAAGAGGAACTGCAACCCATCCTTCCATTCCACAGGACACCCGGGGAGACCACACAGCCCAGCACCGCTGCCTGAACAGTGCTGAGCTGGCAGAGCTCGGCATCGACTCTGCCCCAAATGCTGGAGAGCAAATATCCACCCAGAGGGACCGTGCTCAGATGACAGCACACAGGGATGCACAGGGAGGCTGCACCCAGACCCACCTCCTGCAGGTGAGATGTCAGCATCTCTGGGCTGACAAGACCAGGCACCGCTGCCGTGCCAGGGGAACGGAAAAAAGGCTCACACCAGTTTGGAGGACCTGGTTTTGGAGGAGATGCAGGTTCGTGATGCTGGGCAGAAGCCAGATTCCCACTGCAACCACACTTAGCTGATGTGAGAGCTGATGGCAGAGGGGAGCCGGCCAGGTAAAAGCCAGACCCAGGCACAACATTTTGCCAGCAGCACAGATGTGCCCACCTGGACTGGTTCACCCACCAACCCCTGCCCAGAGCAGAGATCTCAGTGGTGCCCACGGGCTGGTCACAGGTTTCCCCTTTGCTTTTCCAGCTCCTTTACAAGCCTTCCACTGTTTGCCCATCACAAGGAAGTTACTCTGTCAACCAGCACTTACTGTTCTCACTTAAAAGCCATGCTTTTAAACAGCAAACAGCAGACTCAAAGGCTTTTTAATGTTGAACTTGCATTTATTTATGATTTATTTAACGATGCCAACCTGCCCCAGTGTTAACCCTGCAGCCCCTGTTTTGGGCAGCACTGCTCTCCAAGAAGGCAGCCCCACGTCACGCCAGAGTTGTTGTCACGCTGCCATCAAAGGGGGGTCATGGAGAAAAGCCACCTCCCGAAATGCCGCCGGGCCCCAGAGCAGATGGAGATGGTTCAAAGGTCCCCAGCAGGCACACACACACATACAAACACACACACTGTGGTTTTGTCCTCACTTAAGCAGTTAAAATTAAACACAGTGACTGACTGGCCCTCCTCCACCAGAAGAGGAACTTCCAGCATCCACAGAGCCAAACAAGCGCTTTCCAACAGTGGGGAAACAGGATGAAATAAGAATTAAAAAAATAAATATGAGGACACTGAAACTGGAGATGGGCTCTCAGGGAGGGACAACTCCCACCCATGCACCTCTCTGCTTCGGCACTGACTCCTAGATTATCTCATGATGCTAAAGGAGGGGAAACAGATGCACAGACAATGCAACACTTCACCTTCCTGGGTGCTGCAGGATCAGTGCTCCTTCACCTCTTGCACACTGTGATCCACCCCAGACAGCAAGAGATGCACTGGGATAAATTTTGGTCTTTGCTTACTATTTTCCGTTCTCCTTTTGCTGCGGTTTTAGGGGATTTTCCGAGAAAAGCACCAGGAACCAGCATAGTCCAAGGGTGGCCCAGGACAGCAGGACAGAGCCCTGCCCACAGCACTGCCACACCATGGAGGAGTTCCCCCGGGGCAAACAGAGTTGCTACTTTTGCAGTGTCATGTATTCAGCTCCAGCAGCACAAACTGAAAACAGAGACAGAGCAGCAAGAAAAAGCCCTGCCTTTACCCAAACCACAGTGTGATGCCCACAGCATCCAATCCCCCTTGCTCAGTGTGCAAGGATGAGGTGGCTGATGCCCTGGGGACTCCAGACACCCCAGGGCCCCTTCCCCATCTCAGCCCTTCAGTGCACATACCAACATCACCACCCTTTCTGCGCTCATTGCCCTTGCAGGCAAGGAGCCCACTGCTGTCAGCAGCCTCCCTTCCCATTTCCCAAGGTACTAGTGAAGGAGGTGTGGTAGGGTGAGCAAAAAAGCCTACATGACTCCAAGATCTTTCCATGACAGAAAGTGTAATGCCAGCTAAATAGAGGGCCAGGATTTCATTTACAGCACAGGTCGCAGCCGCAGCATCCTGCCGTAACCAGATCTCCCAGCCAACCCCACTAAGGGCTATTCCAGCTATGTCAGTGCTCCCCAATCCACAGTTCACTGCTGCACAGGGTAGGTCGGAGGCTCCCAAACACAGCATCCTTCCAGAGGACCCTCAGGAGCTCCCCCAGCATCCCAGCTCCACGGCAAATCCGGCCTCTTTCTCAGCTTCCCAAGGGCAAAGCAGGGAAACCCAGCACCGAGTTTGTTCCACCTCTGTGCACAGCTGCCAGGCACAAAGCATCTCCCGTCGAGCACCACTGCATCCATCCTCTTGGTCACCAGCACTGCCACCTCCCACCCACTGAGCTCACCCTCTCCTCACGGGTACCAACCTGCAGCACCAGACCCTTTGCCACGGACTCATGCCATGGCAAGAGGGAGGTGATGGAGGCAGCACCCAGCCGAAGCATCGCCGCGCCCCGGCACACCCCGGCCACCTCCCGGCACAGCCACGCGTGGCACTGCACATACTCAGCTGTGAGGCCAGCTGTGTGTTTAGCCACAGGGACAGGTGATGGCTGAGATGAAGGGAATTTTAGTTCTTGCCACGCTTCATTTTAGCCATCTGCTCGCTGACGCTCAGATTTTGTCGGTCCTGGGTGAGCTGGCATAGGCGTTATCTCAGATGCCAGGATCACGTATCTGGCTTTTACACGCTCTGCTCTTGTGCAATAGCTGCAAACAGGGGCATCTTGCAGATTTCCTCGCTTTAAATCAGATTAATCACAAGCTACTTAAAAGGAAACCACTGTCTTTCCTCAGTAATTCCCATAAAGATGATACTCAACACCCCTTCATTTGCTATCCAGACAGCATTGCTGTAGGTTATGGTGAAACACCCAAGCACCAGACAGATTCAGCCACAGATGCATCACTGTTAAGCTTCAAAATTCACATTAAAATACCGAGGGACCCCAGGCAGAGCAGCCTTAACTGAGTGCAGCACCTGCATTGCTGGTGGGAGAAGTAAACAACACCAGGATCAGGAATTTTTAACAATATCTGAAAAATAAAGAGAAGTGAGAAGAAAACAATGGAAGTACAAAGTTAACCAGCTGTCCAGAGAAAGGGGGATCCAGGCAACGACCGCACACATTTTACTGTACTCTCAAATTCTGCTTTTAAATGTCAGTGCCACCAGTGCACACAGGCGCCCTTATAACAAGCAACAAAGAAAAGTGCTGATGGTCACGAAAGGCTTGGGACAAGGCTGGGGAGAGCTCATTGGCATCGCCGTCAGCCGACCTCCACGCAGAGCCTGGCCATGCTGCAGGGTGAGGAGCTGAGTGTTTGGCAGAGTGATGAGTCCAGGAGCTGGGGCCTGTGATGGAGACCCATTTGGCGGAAGAAGAGGAGAAGGATTAAGGGGTCACATTTAATCGCAGCAGACACAACCTTGGATTTCAAGGTCTTGCCTGCAACACTCACCCCAAGCAGCTGCAGAGATCTTGGTCCAGCCACCTCAAAGAGTTTTACGGAGCTCGAGGACCTCTCTGGGTTATGAAACTGGGACCTAGAGGTCTCAGAGACCTACTCCTCATGCCGTGCTACAGGGAAACCCCTTTAACAACACTCCCCAGCCTGACTGCAGCCTTGCACAATCCTGGGTGCTTGGAAACATTCAGGAGTATTACCCAGACATAAATAAAATGCAGGATCTGAGTGTAAATCAGAAGGATTTGTGCTTGGTCGCTCCGATGCACTCGAGCCCTCTCAGCTGCTGAGCAGCTCTCTAAAAACAACAACCAATGCCTGCTGATAGGGAGCTGGAGAAGGGCTTGGAGTGGCCCTTTGAAAGCAACAGCTTGAACACCCTCGGTCCCTGCCGCAGGGCTGGGAGCAGGCTCCCACGTCCTCACTGACCAGGGAGAGGCAGAAACCCATGTGTGAGTGAGCTTGGCACAGTGTGGAGAGAACACTGAGAGCACATACTTTGGATGTTTTACCTCCAGACCGCTTGGGAAGGTGAAACGGAGCTGTTCCCCAGCCCTGCAGACTAATCCAATAAATATAAATTACACTAAATATTAAGCACAGTTCAACATCAGAGCGCTTGCTACACAGGCAATCTTAAACCAGCACGATACAGCCTTGGGAAAAAAAAACACTACCCCAAACAATCGAGGAAGAACAAAATTAACTCAAATCAGCTGCAGAATTAGCAATATAAAAAGTGATATTCCTTAGCTGTCAGGACTGTGTTTGAGCCAGGATTAAAGCTGATGCAATAACAACTTCCAGGCCGCTGGAAGTAGGACAGCGTGACGGGTGACAGCACTCCCTGGCTGTGCCTTCAGCGCCACAAAACAGCCACTTGCAAAATAACATCATCCTCAATCCACCCAAAGAAACACCTCAGGACACCTCACTACCCTGGCACGTTTCTGCTTGAGCAGCTCCAGGACTTCCCCAAGGGAGATCACAGGGTATCACACGAGCAGAGGTGTCACCTTGTGCCAAGTCACACCTGGAGCAAGTGACTCTCCCACAGTGTCACAGCCCCAGAGGTGGCTCCTTGGGACAGCTGCACAAGACTGGCCAGCCAGCCTCGCTCCTTGCATGCCCGAGAATGGGACCTTGGCACAGGACACCCTCAGGAGTGGGACAGGAACAAAACAGGGGTTTGGGGTGGCCTTAGTGGTGGGATGGGGACAGCACAGGGACTGGGGATGGGCATTAGCTATTTGATGGGGATGGCACAAGGCCTTAGGGCATTGTCAGCATGGGGTGTCCCTGGCTGTGCTGATGGGGATGGCATGGGGAGACTGTCAGGTCCTCTGCTGTGCCACAAAAAAAGGGTGTATTGACTGTGAGCCAGGGCTGGCTTAGGGGCTCAGGATGGCACGGGGACATGGAATGCTCTCTGCCGTGGAGTGGCCGGAGGTGCCCTTGGCTGCGCCATGGGTACAGTATGGGAGCTCAGGAAGGCGAGCACAAGGGCTGGGGATACCCCCAGCCACGCAGCGGCGCAGGATGCCCTTGACCGTGTGACAGGGATTGCACAGGGGCTGGAGACACCCTCGCCTCTGGTGCGGGATGCCCTGGGGTGAGGTGTGGGATGTTTTTGTCCCTGTGGCGGGATGCCCCGGGATGCGGTGCGGGATGCCCCAGGGCGCGGGGCGGGACACCCACCTGCCGAGGATCCATCCTCCGCGTCGGAGCTGCCTGGCTCCGGGGAGCTGCCAGCGGGGCTGTGCGGGCGGGGGCCGGGCGCGGGGGCGGTGGCCAGCGCCGCCTCCAGGTAGCCCACCTTGAAGCGCTCCTCGGCCAGCGCCCGCTGCAGGCGCCGCAGGTGCCGGCGGCAGCGCTCCAGCTCGCGCTCCATGGCCCGCACCGAGCCCAGCTCCATGCGGGGCGGGGGCTCCCCCGGAAACTGCGCCCGCCAGTGCCGCGCGAAGTCCTGCCGCGCCGCCTCGCCCGCCGCCATCCCACGGCACCGAGTGACCCCCCTCTGCCCCCCTCGGGCCGCCTCCGCCACACCCGCCGCGGGGCCTCACGGCCCGCCCCGCCCCCGCCCCGCCCCGGTCCGGCCCCGCGGGGCGGGAGCAGCGCGGCCACCGCCCCCCCCCCCCCCACCCGCTCCGCCTGCGGGAGCTGAAGGGGACGGGTCCACGCCTGATAGCGCCCGCCTGCGGGAGCAGAATCCGCAGCCCTGCGTGATCCCTCCCCGCCTACGGGAGCCTTGCGGGACCCGCAGCCCCGCCTCGTCCCCTCCCCGGCTGAGGGAGCCCCCCGCCCCCTCCGCGGTCCTCCCCCCGGCTGCGTGACCGGTGCGGGGAGCATGTGCGGTACCTGCGCCCCACAGCCACACCTGGTTCCCCAGCAGCAAAGCAAGTTCTCCCCAGGTTTAATAAATTAGGGGCTTCAGGATCCTGAGCTGTGTGCAGGTGCTGAGCGCCGCAAGCTCTGTCCAGGTTTAATACATGACAGCTTTTGGGAGCCCAATGATGTATTCCCGGCTGTTTCGACCTCTGGTCCCTCCATGCCCACTTCTGGGTCTCCCTGGAGGACGTGCAGGATGTGGGCCGGGAGGATGCTGTGCAGGCTTTGGAGCGTCTGGTGCCGGCAGCGTCAGAGCAGTCGATGAAGAGACAGCTAATGACACAAACAATCCCACACACTGCAAGAAATCAGTCCCCAAGCCAGCAACGACAAAGGCTCAAAGGCGTGGGGTAGCTCAGCTGCTGCGCCCCTGGTCAGTGTGTGCCCCAGCCTTCACTATGCCCGTTTCCTGGCCATCCTCATCCTCGGGCCAGTAACGTTCTGCCAGCCCCGTTGGTCTCAGGATGGATGGGCCATTCCCACCAGATGGAGGGACAAAAGCTCCAGTAGTGGATGATGAATGCCCACTCTGTGCCAGGGAAGCGTGTGCTCCCCAGCCCACTCCCTCTCCATGAGATGGAGGTTTCCAGTCCCACACCCTGGCCAGAATTGGCAATTCCCTTGAGGCACACAAGGTTCTGGGGTGTGGGGTTGTACAGGGTGCCAGGGGCAGAGGCAGGAGCTTCCAAGCAGCACAGCCGTAAGGTAGCTGCCTTCCTCTGCCTCCTCCCAGGGTGGCTGATGCGGATGACTCACAAGCCTGTGGCCCTTGTGCCACCTGGCCGTGCCCCAGCAGGAACAAAGCACCCTATTTATTTACCCACGGGGCCCAGGCAGTGTCACAACCACTGCCTCCTCCTTCCCCTCCATCACCAGGCTGGGCACCTCCCTGCATGCCAGTCACTGGCTCTCATGACTCGGCACCATGGGTTCCCTTTTCCGTCATTTCCCTCCAGCACAGTCATGCCTCCCAGTGCAGCCTTTCTGACGAGGATGGATGATGCTGGGACACTGCCAGAAGCTGGGCAGCCCCTAAGCCTGTGTTGCCTGCCCTCTCACCACCACATAAGGTTTTCATCTCTATGGAGGATTGTGGTCCCAGATGTTTCCAGAATTTGCAAGTGGCAGCAGGGTCCTAGTTGGATGCGGGTGGGGATAGCCAGTCCCAGGATCTTTACAGGAGCTGCAGCCCCTGCTCAGCAGTAGTGGTAGGGGCAAAGACTCCCAAAACACACTTCTAGGCTGTGGGATCCACAAGAGCTGCGGTGATGCTGCCCAGGATGGGCAGGTGCCCAGTGCTCAGCAGTGCCCCGAGTTCAGTGTGACACGTGCTGGAGAAGTGAGGTGTCCCCAGGGGTCGAACCCTTTCATAGAGGCTGGGGGTTGCTGAGAGTGGCTTGATTTATGCATGGCGACGGATAATTACAGCTCTTTCATCATCTGTCAGGCAGAGCCCTACAACACATTTCTGGCTCCCCATCTCAGCCCATAAATCTCTCCAGCGCACAGTGATAAATCAGTGGAGGCTGAGAGAGCAGGGCCAGGGTGGGCGTTCCTGCTGGCCTCCCACCCTGTAATGGGCACCTAGGTAGGAAGCGATCAGGACGAGGTGGAGATGGCTCAGTGGGATGCTCTAATTACAGGCAGCAGGTGGTATCTGATGACCCATGATTTACAATCTGGCCTTGCCTGCTTCTGAGAGTTGTGGCTGGGTCCCTTCAGGGGCAGGGCTGCCCAGAGCCAAGATGCTGGGAAGCCCCATCAGCAGTTCTCAGCGAGTTCCTGGGGGCTGTGGGCAGGATGTGGGCAGCAGGCTCTGCCCTGTGTGGTGAGCACCTTGGAGCTGCTACCTGCCCTCTGCCCCAGCTCTGTATCTGCTCCATACTGCATCTCCCGACCTCCCACACAAGAAAAACCTCCCTGCAGCAGGGATCCATCCTGCTTGGCTGGATTTTGGACAGGTGTATCTCTAAGTAGATTCAGCATGCATGTCCTACCAGCATTCAAGCATCCTGAAGAGCCCCTTAGTCCTGAGCTGAGCTCACTGTGCAAGTCAGTGGCCAGGGGAGCACCCGCTCCTGGACAGAGCAAGACTGGGCAGCCAGAAGGCCACTGGGGAGAACAAGAGAACCATAGTGAGCACAGGTGAGTGCTCAAAAAGATTTGCAAGCTTCACCTTCCTTTGAAGTCCTGCTGTCTGGTCCTTTCCTCTCCCTGAGGCCCCCGCTCCTGATTTATTGGGTTCCTGGAGCAGATGCACCTAAATTAGCCCTGACTTCAAAGAGCCAAGAAAGGAGAAGGGCAATAAACAAATAGCACCCCACTAATTGTGGCTATTGATCAAACATGAGCTGGGGTGATCAGATAGAAAGGGATGGATCAAGGGGGACACTTTCTCCTGGGGCTCTGCTTTTACACCACTCACCCCAACAATTTGTCAGACTCAGTCCTGGGCCGTTTTTCAAAGTGTTCCCCCTCACACAGGAAGGCACTTAGAAACTGCTTGTTAATGAAATGATGTGCAAACACACATGGCAGCCCTGTGCTGCTCAGGGGACTGGAAGCTGTACCTCCCCACGTCCTCCAAACCCACTGTACATGGCAAGTCCTTCTGTCCCACTGGGTTGGGGATGCAGGGAACCAAAGAGCCATTTTCACCATCGTCTTCCACAGAGTAAGGGCTGGGCCAGATCAGCAGCACCAGCCCAGACAGCTCTGCCCCCGGGCTCCTCGCTACTGGGAAGGGACAGGAAGGCTCTGGAGGCAGGTAGCACTTTAGCTCTTTTATCACCTGCCCCAAGCCCCCCTGCCACATTCTTGCTTCCTGCTCCGCAGGGCAGAGGCGTGCCAAGCCCTGCACATTCCTCTGCTCCTCCCAGGGGCTGCTCCTGCCCAGACACCCACCAAGCTCCCTCCATGCCCATGGTTGCTCCCAGCTTGCAAGGGTGCAGCTGCGTGGAGCAGCCCTAAGTTGCTGTCCCAAAGGCAACGCAATGCTCCAGCCCAATTCCTCAGGCAGGAGTAATTTTGTCTTCTCCCGCACTTAGGCGTGAGATTCACTGCTTTCCTCAGCAACCTCATCACTCCATGCCTCAGTTTTCCCCAGATGGGAAATAACAGAATTGTTGCAGCACCAGGGAACAGAGCCCAAGCTCTGTTCCAGGGTGATTCTGCCCCATAGCACCATATATAACTCAGAGATGATGCAGCCCAGGCTGAGCTGCCAGCCCACCCAGCAGAGGAGAGGACAGAGCAACACAGGGAACTCCTACAGTGACCAAACTCTGAACAGAGACTAAAGCAACAATTGAAATGTGTGCTTGGTAAAGGTGCCAACCCCTGGGGCCTGTGAAAATCACACTGCAAGCTCTGGGCGCACCAGCACTGGTAATCCATGCTCAAGAGTGGGACCATGCTCAGGAGCATCCTGGCAGGCAGAGGCCAGGCAGGGCTCACCCCTGCCTCTCCCCAAGGCAGCACACCTGCAGGCAGGTGAGGAGGGTCGTGACTGAGCCACGTGATGAGCACAGCCCTGCGGTGGGGTTTTTAGAGGCGGTTGCGTGTTCCTGGAGGAGTGTCTCCCACACCTTGCAGAAGGCAGGACCACAGCAGCACCTCTCCCATTCCCCCTCACCGTGGCCATGTCTGGAGCAACCATGGGGAAAGGCACAGCACCAGAGCCCAACAGCTCGGAAGAGGAGCTGGAAGCGGGGCCAACACCCCAGCCGTGCTATGGGCAGGGTCTGTGGGTGCCCCAGGGGAGGGAAGCAGCTGCCTGCCTAGGGGACACTGATGGGATGAAGATGAGGAAGAGGAGCAGGCCAGTGCGCTCCAAAGCCAGGAGGATGGCTGCCAATGTCAGGGAGCGCAAGAGGATCCTGGACTACAACCAAGCCTTCAATGCCCTGCGGCTGGCCCTCAAACATGACCTTGGTGGCAAAAGGCTTTCCAAAATCGCTACCCTCCGGCGAGCCATCAACAGGATCACAGCTCTGTCCCTGTCCTTGCACGGTGCTGGACACTGCTGGCCCTGCACCCATGCCGAGTGCCGTGGCCGGGCTGGGGCCCCTGCGCGGGACCCAAGGATGAAGACCAACCGACCCCAGCACCCTCGGGAGCCTGGATATGCAGGCACTGCCAGCTTGCAGCATTGCCCTCCATCTCCTCTCTACACCACATTTTCCCCTGAGAGGCAAGTCCATTACTATGAGAGCCCTGAGGAGGATTGCTCCGTACCCAGCCCTGCCTATTGCTTCAGCGGGACCCACTGCCCTGGGCTCCGAGGCCAGCAGAGATACACGGGCAGCCTGCGAGACCCCCTGGCCGGAGCAGTGCCCTGGCAGCTGGGCTATTGCCAGAGCTGGGGACACCAGCAGTTCTTCTCCATCCACTGACCTCCTGCATGGCTGTGATGGCAAGAAGGTGCTGGGAAGGTAACACATCCGCAGGACAGATGGGGGGGAGCAGCAAGAGACTTTTTTGCATGAGAGATAAGCACTGTGGGATGCAGAGCTCAGCTGTGATTCTGGCAAGAGCTGTGAGCCCCTGACATGCTGAACATGACCCCAGCACTGCCCGCACTCGGCTATCTGCTCTGCGGGAAAACTGGGAAAGGTGGGAAATTCTCTGGAACTGCCAGCTCTGTGTTTCTAGTTGCAAGGTCTCACTGCTGCACATTGTTACTGTTATTTATTCTCTCTTGCCTGCTCTGTGAGAAAACACGACTTAAAAACCCAGCACTGGCTGTTAATATGTGTGGGGTGGACAGATGGACCGTGGGGATCACACTAAAGCCCTTGGCTGGCTGGTCACTCTGGCTCCCGCCAGTGCAGGAGGGCAGCAGAAACAGGGAAACACTTGTGTCCTGGGACTTTTTATGCTAAGCTCATTGGTGCAGACGTTTTGACCAGCAGATTTGCAAAGCCAGGCTGGGAGGGGAGACAGATGTCTGCTTTCATAAAATCCAACCATCCGTTTGTGGTTTCCTCCTGATCACAGCAAAGCAGCTCTGGTGGGACAGGCTGATAGTGTGCTTCTGGCTGGTCCCAGTAGTGGGAAAGAAGAAGGGCCCTTTTGGCCCCTTCCCTCCAGCTCAGAGAGCTTAGACCAGCTGGGAGGGCTCAGCAAACTGGAATTGCTGCAAAAATTAGGCAAGGCTTTACTGCTGCATACATGACAACTGGCAGATTTTTAGAAAGTGTAAATATGCTGCATGATTCCTGCAGTGCTGAGACCCCCACAAAGTTCCTTCAGCCCTCTGCTCTCACCCCACCTCTCCCACCCCAGCCCCATTGCTGGCTGCTGGTGCATCGAGGGCAGTCTGAGCTCTTTCCTAGGGGTAGAGAGGGCACATCTTGGAACACCATCTCAACTCTTCGCTGGGTTCTGGCAGTCCCTCTCCAGGGTCTCCTCCTCCTCCCTTAATCCCCGGGTGGGACAAGGCAGCTGGGCAATGAGCAGAGGAAAGCTAGCAGTAGCCAGGAGAGAGAGCTCTTTGCTCAGCAAAGGAGCCTCATTAAAGTGCTGATGGTGTGAGGCATCTTGGCTCTAATCTCCAACAGATGTTCCCAGTGCCAGTAGAAGGCCTGCAGCAATGTAAGCTGAAGGAATCCTGCTTCTCACAACAGCATTTCTGTTCTGGGCAGTTTCCCCTGCTCTGGCTTTCCCCAGAGCAGCCCGTACCCCTGCTCTCCCTTGTCAGCACCCATCATATGGGGATTGAGAGTCAAACAATAACAGCATTCGAAGAAGGTTTAAGTGAAAGGCAGCCCTAACCCAGACACAAACCCCTCCTTCCAAATTTGCATCTCCAGGTTTTTGGCTTTTTTGTTCTGTCAAGGCAAGACAGATGGAACCAGATGGCCAGGGAGGCAGAAGCAGGGGGAAGGCATAATTACCCCACGAAACCCCCCTGAGGCAGGGTCACCCCTCTGCTCTTGGGTTCGTACATGAGAAACATGAACCTAATTCTGTCTGGGACAGGTTAAGTCCCGGGAGAAGATGGGAGGGCAGCAGCCTGGCAGGCTCTGAACAATATTGGGCATCAAGCAGGGTCCAGCCAGCAGCAGGTTTCTTGGGCACCTCTTGGAGAGACAGAAGGGTGCTGGGTGTGCCCCATAGATGGCACTCACTGCCAGGGAAATCTCCAACAAATTTGGAACAGAAGCATAATACAGAATGGGTGGAAACATCCATCTTTGCCAGGCATCTAGGCTCTGCAGGATTTTTTTAGCCCTCCTTCCTGCCCCTCACAGCACACCCCGCCCCACTCCCAAGAATGCTGTTATTTGCTTGTACAGAATGCAACCCACCTCTGCACCAGCATCCATTCTCCTTTGCAAGTCCTAGGTAGGGACACAGTATCTGGTATTCGCAGCTGCTGTGTCTCCAGGGTGAGGGCAGTGAGGGCAGGGTGAGCTCCACAGAGTGTGTGCCCAAGACCCACTCCCACTCTGTCCCTGGGAAAGATGCTTTCCCAGAGCAGCTGGAGCCAGGAGTACCACCAGACACCCACCCACAGCCCAAGCCCTGGTCTGTGTTGCATGTCCCCCCATCTGCCTGAGGAAAGCCAGGAGGGACCAGGGACAGCAGGGTTGCATGTGCCAGCACCCATCACAAAGCAGCCCACAGCATTCTCCTGCTCCTCCGGGGCTGGAGGTGGGCGCTGACACCCGATGGCACCGTGAGAGCCCATTCAGGGCTGGGCTCTCACGTACCACTGCAGCAGAGGGGATCCCGTGGGATCCCCCAGGAATAGCGGGGGTCCACGGGGGCGGGACAGAGCCCCGGTCAGGGACGGGAGTTAGGCTGCAGGGGATTTTCCCACTCGGCTTTGCCACCGCTCCACCCCGTTGCATCCCCGCCAGCATCCCCGGGGGAGAGGCAACGCCTGCAACGAGGGCTGGGTCGGGGGGGCACGGGGACATCCCGGGGGCGGTCCGCGGCCCCAATCCTGCCCCGGAGGCCGAGCCCGGCTGGCCCCTCCTCCGGCACGGCCTCCCGCGGGGCGGCGGGCCCCGAGCGCAGAGCGGCGGCGGCGGGGCGAGCTCGGAGCCCGCTCCGCCGGGCCATGGCGAGCAGCGGCGCCGCGCCCGGGGGCTCGGGCTC
Source organism: Tapera naevia (assembly GCA_033556795.1). NCBI lineage: Eukaryota > Metazoa > Chordata > Aves > Cuculiformes > Neomorphidae > Tapera > Tapera naevia. The sequence continues at coordinate 1,265,600 of JAUMJJ010000303.1, forward strand.
GGGCACGGCGCTGCCCACCCGCTTCCAGGAGACCGAGAAGCTGCTGGCGGCCACCGAGGGCCGCGAGGAGAAGGGCCTCCGCGGCTCCAAGTCCTTCACGGCTGCGTTGCCCACCGAGGCAGAGCGCAACGGCCACGGGCTCGCCTACAAGTCGGTGTCTGTCGGGCACCTGGAGGCAGCCCCGCTCTCGCCGTCCCGGCTCAGCCTGGGCAGAGCCTCTTCCACGGCCACCAGCACAGCGGCACCGGATCAGGGCCGCCCACGGGACTACCTGGTGCTCGCCATGTTCTCCTGCTTCTGCCCCGTCTGGCCCATCAACATCGTGGCCCTTGTCTTCTCCATCATGGTGAGTGCGGGACACACCGTGCGCCGGGATCCGCCGGGATCCGATCGGACCCCCACGCCACCGCCCCCGACGGCCGGGACGGGGCCGCGCCGGAGCTGTCCGCGGTGCTGACCGACGGGGCCGGGGCGGGAGGAACCCGCACAGCTCCCGCAACCCAGCTGGGAGTGCGGGGAGCTCGGCCGGGGAGGCGCCGCACCGGAGCTATCCAGACCGGCCGGGGTGCGGCGGGAGGAGCCCGCACAGTGCCCGCAGCTCAGGCGGGAAGGGGCCGCTTCGGAGCTGTCCGCGGTGCTGACAGGCGGGGGCCAGGGCGCGGCGGAGGCTAGGGCGGGGGCAGCCCGCACAGCACCCGCAGCCGAGGCGGGATGGGGCCGCGCCGGAGCTATCTAGGGTGCTGACCGACCGGAGTGCGGGGTCAGGAGCCCGCACAGCGCCCGCATTCGAGGCGGAAGGTCCCGCGGCGGAGCAGTCCGCGGTGCTGACCGGCGGGGCCGGGGCGGGGGCAGCCCGCACAGGACCCGCAGCCGAGCGGGGAACACGGGGAACTTGGCCGGGTTGGGGCCGCACCGGAGCCATCCGCGGTGCTGACCAGCAGGGGTGCGGTGGGAAGAGCCCGCATAGCGCCCGCAACCCATCCAGGAGCGCGGGGATCTCGGCCGGGTTTGTGCTGCTGCTTGGCTCCCGAACGGCGCTTCTATCGGGATCCGGGTGGAGGCAGGCAGGGACTCTCCGAGCCGCCGAGACAGCTCACGGAGAAGGAATGGGCTGGAGAGGGCTGGCTCGGGATTTGGGGTAGGATCCGTGCGCACCCAGGGCAGGGCTCCAGGAGACCCGTTGGCTACGGGGGACCCGTTGGCTCCGGGAAGCTCGGTCTCTGTCAGCAAGCAGCGGTTCTGAGCTCACCAGGCTTCCCGAGGCAATGCAGGGAGAAGGGAGCTCTCTCTGCCCCTCCTAGCAGCCCAGCCCAGCCCTGCAGCACTGGGGAGACGCTGGCTGGGGGCTGATTCCTGTCCTCGGACGCTTCAAAGGGATAGGCTACACCTGCAGCTCTAAAAGAGAGTTGCCCTGGAGAAGCAATTTTCTACATTAAGCGTCCCCCCACCCCTCAGCAAACACACAAACATCAGGGCAGGGGAGAAGAAAGCCAGCGGTCTCCCACCCGCCCTGGGTACAGGTGGCTCAGCACTCCCAGCTCAGCCTTGCAAGCACAGCCTCCCCCTTACCCCTGAGGACATTCCACTGCTTTACAGCCCCCAGGCACCTTTTATGGCCTTGGTTTGCAATGGATGCAAATCTTTCCTTTGAAAATCTGCTCAGGGAAACCATTTACCAGCTTACCACATAGAGATACACCGAGGGGCACCTGCAGCCAGCACTTCCCCAAAACCACCAACAACCAGAAGACAGACACTGGCGGTTGCCACAGAAAGCCCTCTAGAGAGGCCAGTTTCCATTTTGAGGAGGAATCAACATTTCTGCCAGTGCCAGCTGTCATCTGCGTAGTACAGTTGTGTGGCAGAGCCTGTTTAGGCAGCATACAGGGAAGCCAGCCAGCCTTGTTTGGCTGTGCACTGCAAAGAGAGGGAAAGCAGCTGGGTGTTGCATATCCATGGTAATAAACAAGGTCTCTCACGGGGATTTTCCAACCACATTAGCCTTCATGCAAAATAGATTCTCACACGCTCCCTTGCAGGCGTTAGAGCCTCCAGCGTGGTAGGGATGTGCCTTGGGCCACACAAACCCTATGAAGTAGAAGAGTAAACAGTGAAAAAAGAGCAGAAGACAGTTAATACTGCTAGATAGCAAGTTACCGGTATGTTTTCACTGTGTTAAACCCAAAGGGAGGCAGGACCAGCAAGGCAATAAAACTATCTGGCTGCCCCTGTGTGTCCAAGGCATTGATGGCATTGACCAGAGGCCACCCAGAGGTGGGGAAAAGGATGCCCAACCCCAGCCCTCTGAGGCCACAGAAGCAGAAGGCACATTCGGAGGAGCTTGTTCTCCAGGATAAGGTTTTTAGCATACGCAGCACATTAATAGCCAATACGCATCCTCTGGCTACTTCACAGTCACCCCTGCATTCCCTGTCCAACAAGACACAATTTATTACTGCCCTTTCCACTCCTGGCCATACCTATGCCATCAAACTCACACCCTCCACCTGCCAGCCAGGGACTCCCGCAAGATGCCGGTGGAGTGGGACAAGGAGTAATCCTATGCTGATCCTGCGGAGCCAGGAAACATCTGCCTGGGTCCTTCTGCCAGCAGGAACAGCTCTTGGGGCATCAGCTGCTCACACCACTGAGAAATTCAGTTCCCAGTGACTCCTGAGGCTCCCACAGGCTTAGATTTCCCCGCAGAATAAAACTCAGGAGTGCCTGATCTTGCACAAATCTAAGCAGGAGTCAGGTTTTTTCAATTCCCAGTGCCTGGGGCAGGGGCAGAGCAGCCTTTCCACAATGTGCTGAGGTTCCTTTGGCTCTGCAATTGTATTTTTCTTTCCTAAGTCAGTGCTTTTTGCACATGAAAGCTTTTTTTTCTGGATAATAAGCAGTGACCAGAGAAGAAAGCAAATGAATGCTTTTGGGTTTACTGTCTCATAAATCATTTTGCAAAAGCTGTTCTCTGATCCCAGCAGGGCCTATGGCCAAAGGTGGAAAAAAAAATCTGCTCTAGACTTTAGCCTGTTCCTGATAACACTGGTCTCATGGAAATGCGTTACCTTGGAGGCTCCTCCAGTGACTTGTGGAAGCGATTTCTTAATCATACAAGGACCTGGCTGCACTAAGGAGCTAAGGTCCCTCCCCAGGCCAGAGAGCAGGGCTGGTGGACACAAGGGCAGCACAGCCCCATGGGACCCATGCAGGGCAGGGCTAGCACCACACACACACACACACACACACACACACGATATTACTGTTGTCGAATCCCTCCCCCTTTCTGCTGAACTTGGGGAAAGAAGTAGAGATGTCACTTACCAGTGTACAGAACTCTGAACAAATGAAATGAAGTGTAAAAGAAAGGTAAATCCAGCCAGAACCAGCACGAAGTAAGATCAAGAACAATTCTGCACAACATTTGGTGTCCAAAATAAGTACTGTCATTATCAAACGATGTGGGAGAAGTCAAACTATCCTTACTCCTTTTAAATGACACAGTCATCTAAGTCTGATGTTGACTTCTACCTCTTTCAGAAAATTTTCTTCAACAAAAGGCAAGTGTCGAGGATGAATGATTTAGTCTGAGTAACTGGTGGAAGGAAAAAGAGTGCATCTGAAGCTGGTTCATAAATTGGGAAAGACTGCAGAGAAGAGGAGGTGACAATTTATCTTCTCTGTCCCTGGGACTAGCACAGAAAAGTAATTGCCTTAATTCGCAACATGGCAACTTAGGTGATCTATTAGGGTAAAAACCCCTTCAGAATGGTAACTTGAACAGGTAACAGTTAAGATTAATAACTCTTTTGAATCACCCAGGCTTACCTGGCCTCATGGGTGCTGCGGTACAGCCTGCCCTTCCAGCCCTGCTTCCCAGGTCCTTTAGATTTTCTTACTGCTCCGTTGCAATCTGCAACTCACTCCCCCATAGCCCTCAAGCCTTCCTGAGACATTCTGCCTCGGCGACTCCTGATTAATAAACAAGATGTTCATGTTTTTATGTGGAAGGCAAAACACAGGATTAGTGATACTAGAGAGCTATAATCAAACCATTCCACCAATGAATAATATATGTACAGTAACAAATGCTTGCTAAACACCCCATGGCAATGCTGATGTGTTGTCATAATTGTTCAGGGTAAACAAGCAGTAAATACTTCCAGAAGCTGTAGTGAGAAATATATTGAATTCTTTAGCCTATATTTTTTCCCTAGAAGACAGTCAAAATCGCATATTTCACTGCAATCTAACCCACATCCTGCAAAAATATTACACTTTTTACAAAAATCAGAGCCTAAAGAAAAAGAACCTGAAATGTTGGAAGCTGTCAATGAACAGGGCAGGAATCCTGTCAATTCCTGGGCTACCACGTCCTCACCATCTCTCACCACCAGCCCACAAGTCTTTATTTTGTCACCTCCTGTTCCATAATGAAAATAGGCTCTTGGCTGCATCCCATCAATTTTAGATATTGCCTGTCAAATGTGCTGTCAAGACCAGAAGGAACAAGGTCTTGAGCTCTCTGGGTGTCAGCAGTGGGGATGTTGTTATACAGAGTGGCACATGAGCAGAGCGGGATGTTTGCAGGGATGCAGTGGAAGCAGCCGCCTCTTTGAGGCTCCATTATGTTATTTACGTGGTGATGCAAACTGAAATGAGTACACAGAGACCTTCAAAGCTGCATTTTACCAACCTGAGCCGTACAGAGCAGCAGCCAGCGTGCAGCCAGGGCTGGGGCTGGTGACCTTTTGGCCACACTGCTGCCAAGAGGGTATTAAAGCAGGATGGATGGGAAATGGGGTATTAACATCAAGTATTTGTTCATTTGAATTCTCAGCAAAGTTTCACAGTTAATGCTGGAGCCATGCTAGGACTCCTGGCTCATAATTTTCTTTTCTTTTTTTTCCAAATATTTGACATTGTTATTACTGAGATACACATTTTTTGAAAAGTAAGTGGGACTGTTTTCATACCCTTCCACCTTTAACTCTTTTTAACTATCATATTTATTTTTTTAACCCAGAGTTTTCCCAGTTTTAGCAGCCACGCTCCAAAAGGAGGTGCTGGCACATGGTATGGGCTTGCAGGGAGCTGCCAACCCCACAGCCTCCCCCACATCTCCATTTTTTCTTGAAACCCAGCTCAGCCAAGGTAGCATGGCTGGAGGTGGTTGGGGAAAGAAGCCTTTAACCCACATGGCAATGCTAAATGCTTAAAAGAACCTTTAAAGGAAGAGTAACTGCTTCAAGGCAGTTCAAGTATCTGAAAAACCCTGTCCTGAGGGTGGTTGAGAGGAATTTTGCCCAACTCCTCCACTGGATCAAGGTGACAGACCCGTGTGCCGGACTTCTCCCCCCAACACACTCCAAGTTTTCCCAACTAGGTGAATAAATTACCAAGGTGAATAAATTACCGAAGGACCTTATAACTCCTAATCCAATTTCTCTCCCTTCAAAACCCCTTCCCAATGGGTTTCACAGGAGGCAGAAGGGCTCTGCATGAATTTGGGAAAGCTTTTTGGTCGGGAGACCAGCACTAGTCGCAGACCGTCTGCCTCTTCCCAAGCAAGCAGCTCCTGTTTTGCTGATGGAGGGGCTCCAGCCTCTCCACTGCACACGCAGCGAATGCTGACGCATGGTGAGTGATTTCACCATAATAACCTCACCGTGGTAGTGGACAGCTGTCCTGCTAAGTGCTAGGTCCTCCCTCAGCCAAGGGCAGGAAGCCCAGCACACTTGCACCAGCAGGCTGGGGAGCACTTTGGGCTCTTCTCTCAGCAGTAGTGCTTCTCCCTCAACCAGGAACTCTTACTTTCAGTGTTTTTCACTTGGGAATCAAAGGACTGCCAGCTACAAGAGCAAGACTCCAGAGCATTCCTTATTTAATCATTTCTCTGAAAGTTTATGATGAATCTATGTGTTATACTTTTTCTGAAGACCTGTGTTTGGTCCTCAGGTTGCTGCGTGTGTTTAGGTCAGGTAGGGGCTTCTCTTGCTCAGTGGATCAGCAGTGCTGCTGAGCACAAGCAGTAAGAGAGCTGGCACTGAAACTTGGAGGAATTAGGCCACAGCAGCACCCTCAGTGCCCTATCAAGCACCAGGCAATGTGCTGGTGAGCCCATGCTTATCCACTCTCATGTCATTCTTTTTGGGTGTGACCCAAATCCTCATGAACCCATTCCAGCCCCTTGAATCTACAGCCACAGCAGCACTGCTCAGCAGATCCTGGGGAAGCTTCACAACCGTCTCAGCAATGCTCCCAGGGACTGGATCTGTGTCAAGCCCATGGTTGGCCAGCCCTGACTGAGCACTGAAATGTAAGGGAATCTCTAAGGCGTGTTCTCCATCCACCTGTGTTGCCGCTTGCTTCCAAAGACAAGGACTGATGCAATTTATCTCACCAAGAGCCTCCCATTAAGACCCCAGCGCTCACCAAACATCAGCACCAGCTCCAACTCTCTTCAGCTCTTAATGAGTCCACACACAACAATTTCCAAGAACCTCCTAGTGCCTTCTCCCATCCCTGCCACAGTCAGGGAGTCCTTTCTTTCATTTACAGAGCAGACAAAAGCTCTCACTGAGCTGCCTGAAGAAATCAATAGAGCAGCAGGGGAAATCACAATGAACCTAGAGGCAGAAAAGGGAAGCTGTATGGGCTATTCCTTCTCTCCCCACAGCACTCACAAGAGCAGAAATCCACTGTAGGAGGACTGCATTTAAAACCAGAGATGGTGAACACAACCATCTATGTTCATACAGAAATTCAGGATAATGCAAAACCACCAAAGTACGTCCCATCACAAGATGAAAGCCAGCAGTTACTGCCCATTTCATCAAAGCCAAATCCTCTCTCACACACACATTCTTCTCCAACAGCCAGCAAAAAGGCCACATGCTGCAATGGAAATGTCATTGCTATTTTTTTTCCCCAATTTGTCAGTTATAGCTAAAGCCACATTATACATTACTCCTTAACAGATCAATTCTCAGAAGATGATGAAGGCAGGATGCTTGGCTGCATGCAAGCTGCAGCAGTGGAGTGATATCTGGGGTGAATGCAGTGCCCATAGAAGTGAGCTGCTCTGGGGACTGAAGTCAAGAATTTCAAGGTTTTCCAGAAAATAGCCAGAGAGGGGCTGCTGCTGGCCGGGGCTGTGCTGTGCCGTGCCTTCTGTCCCACGCTGGGGCTATTTCTTAGTCACTCCAATAAAATACAGAACAGAGCCAGTCCAGCTCCTCCCCAGGGCAAATAGAACAGCATCCCAGGTGCACTGCTCTGGGCACATCAGTTTAGTAGGACCACACATGGTCAAAGCCAGGGGCTCACAGAGGGGATACATGTGCCATCCTGTGAGAGCCAGCAGATCCAACCGCCACCAGTGCAGTGCCTCTCATTTTGGGATCTACAGATAAAGAGTCAACCCAGAACCCCAGCAGTTCTCAAGAGCCTCTTTCTTTGTTTCCCCCAGTCACGGAACAGCGGACAGCAAGGGGACTTGGATGGAGCCCGGCGACTCGGCCGCATGGCCAGGCTGCTCAGCATTGTCTCCATTGTCCTGGGGACCATCATCATCGTGCTCTACATTGCACTCAGCGTCAGAGGTAACATCTCCTTCCCTTTTCCCTAGCCCCGCTGGAGCAGGAACAGCACACAGCTCCTGTCTCCACCCTGAAGTATAGGCCACACCTGTCCAGCACCCAGCACCACCCTAGGGCATGTGGTGCTTCATTCCCACCCCAGCTGCAGTGGTAGGGCACTAAGCACCTTTATGGTCCAGGCTGGTTTGGGCATCATTAGCTGCACACATGAAAAACACCTTGAAGAACAGGCTCTTTGCTGCAACAACACACACTGTTCAACTGACCAGAATGTCCTTGTGCCATCTTCTTGCGCAGTGGTGATCACACAAGGTACCTCTGGTGAAAGGTATTGTCCTGGTGAAGGCTGTGGTGGATTTAGAAGAGTCTAGTTGGGTAAATCTGAAGGGTTTGACACAAATCAGCCTGCCCAGAAATGCAATACCAAAATGTTTGGGGAATCTCCCAAACACAAACCCACCTGCCAAAACAGGTTACGAGGACAGGCTGAGAGAGTTGGGGTTGTTCAGCCTGGAGAAGCCTTCCAGTACTGAAAGAGGCTCCAGGAAAGCTGGGGAAGGGCTCTTGATCAGGGACGGAAGGGATAGGATGATTTTAAGCTGAAAGAGGGGAGATTTACATTAGATATTGGCAAGAAATTTGTTACTATGGGGGTGGAGAGGCACTGGCACAGGTTGCCCAGAGAACTCATGGTTGAGACTTTGAGCAACCTGATCCAGTGGAAGATGTCCCTGCCCATGACAGAGGGTTGGAACTGGATGGGCTTTAAGGTCACTTCCAACCCAAACTATTCCATGATTCCTTGATTCTGTGTAAAGCAGCATGACCAATGGCAGCACATCTCAGGTAAACGCGAACCTCAGAAGCACCCAAAGCCCACACCAAGAGCATTAGGGAAACATCAGTGACTACTGGAAGCTACCCTAAGACTCTCTTTATTTTACAGTTTCCTAGAAGACGTTTTAGCATGCAGATACCTCGAAGAGGAGGAAGACAACTTTCCTTTTGGGGTTTTTACTTTTGGCCTTGCAACAAAAAATTGTCACAGTGTAGGTGGGCAGCCCTAGACAGCCTGCTCCGGAGCGCCGTCTGAAGGAATGCATGCTTCTACTTCACCGCCTCTTGGAAATGAGTTTGTGCCAGTGATGGGATAAAAAAAAAAATTGTGAGAAGAAATGGGAATGGATTTTGGATGCCAAACGGAGAGGAGAAGGGGGAAATCCACTACCTCATTCCCCTCCAGCAAAACTCACGGAGTGGGGAGACAACTAAAGTACAAGAGGAGGAGAGAGGTTCAAGAGCGAAGCTTGTTTTAAAAGAAAATTTAAGGCGAGAACAGGACATTTTGAGGAACCCTCCTAAGAGTTTTGGTACAAGTCACGGAATTTTTGGGAGGTTGTTGGTTTTTAAATCATCAAATTCTTTGTCTCTATGAAAAAAAAACAAAGCTCAAACTGCCATCAGGAGCTGAGAGCTGTTCCACGGAGGAGGAGGGAAAGCAGAGCTGCAACAGGACCATGGCTCTGCTCCGAACAAAGCGCAGCAGTAAAAGCTGGAGGATGTGGTGGGTGCTTTTGTATTTTTGATGAAAAAAAAAACAAAAAAAAAGAGACAATGACCATTTGCATGCCTTTGGGAATGTTCTCCATGTCTGTTCCTACAAGCTCTTTTATCACTTAGGGCAGGTCTCAGAGCTGGCAGAGCAGAATGTTGCTGCATGAGAACGCCAGGCTCCTCCTCACCCCAACCCTGTGGTGGGGTTTTTAATGGAAGGAAAAATAATGCTTTCGCTGTGAACCCACACATTTGTCTCTCTGTGCACGCAAAGTGAGGTTAACACTCGTGGAGCTGAGAAAAGAGCCTGGTTAATCTGTAGCAGCAGTACCAAGGCACGGAGAGCCCATTCTACCCACGTAGCGTTTATGTCACCTCGTGTCCCTCACAAAAAAGCTTCAGAGTGATCCAGCCCCCACCACCATCAGTGCTCATCTCCCCGACACTTTTGGGCTTAAGCTTAGGGCCTTTCAGGAGTTTTTTGCAGGCACAGAGGAGTTTAGGGTCCCCTATCCTGTCCCAGAACCCCTCACACTTTCTTCTGCATCTCTGAAAATCTCCAGCATCCCCAGAGCTCGCTGGGGACAGTTCCATGCGCAGTATTATTTTTTAATGTTTTGTATTTAACATAACAAGAAAACAGACTTTCCTCCACCCAATCTACCTATAGGTACCATGTCCTGCCATGTGTTCCACAACATGCAGCTCCTTGGCCTTTTCCCACGGGATCCAATCCCAACACACTCCCTTGATCACCCACCCAGCCTCATCCCCTCTTCCCTCTCTCCACCCTGTCCTTGCCACGGTTGTTACTGAGGTTGGTCCTCTCTCTGGCCACCCAGACTATGCAAAGTTTCATAGCCTATTATTTTATTCAGGCTTTGTAGATGGCTTCTGGCCATATCCACTGGCTCTGTATTAGCTGAGCCTCTCTCTTTTATCACAACTTTGCAGGCACGAGTACATGGCCAAGAGCTGCACTTCTCAGCCTTTCTCTTGTCTCCAGCTGGCACCCAGAAATATGGACTGCTCCGAGAAATCAGGTGTTTCAGGGCACTTCTGCTCCCCACCATCAATACCCTGAAAATACTCCCAACCTTAGACCAAATCTAATGTTTCTGAGGGCTTGTCTACACGGAGAATCTACTGCACACCCCAAGAAACAGCACAACGTGGTAACTGCTTGGCACTTGCTTCTTCTCTGGAGCATTTGAGTGGGCACACGTGGGGTCAGCGCAGGGCAGGGGTCCACTGTAAATCCTTGCTGTGGTTTCTCTGTAGTAACTAATGGGCAAAGCTGTGGGTGTTGCTGTGAAAATTCTCATGTCACCTGTTTGCCAGCTCCTCTTTGAAGTGTTTTCTTCCACTAAGTTTGATTTGAATGCAGGGGCTAAGAAAGCCAAATCCCCTGGACACATTGTTAGCATCTTTCTCTACATTAAAAGGGATTCCAGGGACTCAGAGCAATAGCACATCACCACAGCATTTTCTTGGCCTCCACTCGCATCCACCCCTTTGCCAGCACTTTATTACAAACTACTGGCTTCTAAAATGGACCAAATTTGCAATCTTACTTTTGCAATTCATTTTTTTGTGAGCTTCAGCAAACAGGAGCCGCTGAGCTGGCTGAGAGCTCCCACCCGGAGCCGCTGCCAGAGAGCCCCTTGGCATCACATCCCTTCTTCCCGAGCTCATCAGAAGCTCTCCCTTGGAGATTCAAACTCTCATCTTACGGCTGGTGAAATTCCATCAAATCCCCCAGACATTTCCTTCTTTAATGCCTAAACCCAAAAGCTGCTGGCTGGGAAACACGGTATTTTCCCTGAGATATGGAAGGGCAGTGCTGTCTGTCTGTACATCTTCCACTCTTTCTTCTTGGAGCTGCTGCAATTCAGCTTATGATAAGATCTGAGCAAGCTCCTCCTTGGGCAGGAAGAGACAACATTCAGGGAAAACTGCTACAGTGAGTTATAGTACTTGAGAGCGCCAATTATTTATTAAGTAAGAATTTAAATGCTCTTTTATCGTTACATAAAGCCTTTCATCTAAAGTGCTTTACCACATTGAAAGGATTAAACCTTGCCACCCCCCACGAGGGTGGCTGCGTTACGCTGCTCTAATTGCATGGATGGCAAAGTTGCTCAGAGTCACGTGCACTGCACAGCTCCAAAAAGAAACCTGTTTTCCTTTCTCCTCCTTCATAGAACCGCTTATGAACACACATTTCCTTTGATTTTTTTTCCAAAAAGTATCAAGGCAAACACACACTACACTTCAAAATAGGCCAGGGCACCTGCAGTTGTAGGAATGAAGGGACTTTGCGAGGCAGTCGCACTGGTCCTTGCCAGGAGAAGCCCCAGGCTGGGGAAGCACAGAGCAGTAGAGTTACAAGAATTCATCTGAAAGCAGGAAAAAACAGAAGCTTTCCCAAAAAAACTCACAGTGATGACTTGTTGCATGCACCCAAATGAAGTTTGTGCCTCCTGCCTTAGCCTGTACCCTCAGGATGCTGAGGTGGCTGCTTCTCCTCTCACTATTAAAAAAGAAAATCTGAGACACTTAAATTCCTTTCATTTTCAATCTTCTTTCTGACCAGACACAATTGCACTGCTCTGCACTCTTGAATACAGCTTTTTGGTTCTTATCCTGCACTTAAATCCTGGGGAAAGCCTCTACAGTTACTCCTGACAAAATATCTTCTCTCCTTATGACCTGACTCTCCAGAGCCATAGAAATAAACTCCCCAGGGTGATCAGGAAAGTCTCTTCTCCCTGTTCTCCCCCAACATCCCCATATATTTTGGAGCCTAATATTTTGCAATGGTTTTGCCACTGGATCTTTGTTTTCCACTCACACGTGGTTTTATCACCGCTCAGCTGCCTGTTTGGCTCTTTTGGGTGCATGAACTCGTATTGCAAAGGAAGAAGTTGCTGAGCCCCCAAACCTTGACCCACACCTCACCTGTGATTGTGTTGTGAGGAAATAAATCATGGCAGAACTTCATCCTGAGGCCACCAGCAGTCACGGTTCCTCCTTTTGTGTTCATCTGGGGAACGAAAGCATCCCATATGGTTTTTCCTGACGTAGTGTTCCCCTCAGTGCATCTTGCTTTCCACATCCAGGCACAATGGCTCTTCTCTTCAACTTTGTTTTTAGCACACAGGAAGGTGATCACAAAAAGTATGTCATAAAAAGACTTTCCCTCTCCGTCCCCACAAACAAGAAGGCCTATTATTTAAATCACAACTCTTTGCTACCTGCTACAGCCTCCTCTAAGTATATCAGAATCGACTTTTCTGTGTTTGTAACCTTAACAGTCACAAAATTCTCAGGATTTGGCCAACTTCTACCCCATTGTGAAGCAGGGAGTAGGGGAGAGGCAAGAGATTCAGGGATGTGGTGGCAATCCAGCCTTACCTGACAGCGAAGTTGAGCTGGTAGGAGGATATCTTGCTGAAGAGATGGAGAAGGTGGGAAACGTCTCTAAATGTAAATTGAAGTAGGAGTTACGATCGACAAGTGTGAGGTCCTGGTGGGATATAAATACATGATTTGCACTGCTCGGGAAAGAGTCTCTGAGCAGAGCGGAAGGCTGATGGAACCTCTCTGGCATTGGTGCCCCTGAGCTTTTCTCCCCAGGATTTGGGGGAGAGCTGGACTCTGTGGGGCAGCACAGGAGAGCCCTTGCTGGGCACAGCAATGCTAGATTGAAGGCTTAAGCTGAACAAGCAATTTGCTGCTGCCGAGCAGACGAGCAAGTTTGGTTTCATTATGGCTTCCTGTAGGATGCAATGACCAATGGTTAGACAAGGACTGGCAGGAGTCAGTTGGTCACAGCAACGCGCTGGTCGGTACCACCCAGGTGTCTGCAGAGGAGCCCAAATTGCCTTGAGACAAAGGGAGGAAAGTAAGGGACAAGAGATTCCATTTCAGATTTGCTGTGTTAATAAGTTCTGGTTTTCTGGTCAGTATTTCACTCTGTTTCAGTTTATTTCTCTCTCTCCCCATCTTTGCCTGCAGCAGTTCTACCCCTAGAGCAATGCACGAGTCTCACAGGCTCTTCTTGCCTCCCATCCTCTGCTTTTCCTTTAATCCAGGACAGGTCTTGTTGGCAATGAGATGCCATCATGGGGCTTCACTGAAAGAGGGTGATGGAGGGACAGGGAACCTGCTCCTCTAAGGCTCTGACTTCCACTGCAGCAGCTGAACTTCCAATTACAGACTTCTCCATGTAGACAAGGGGAGCAGATTCCTGCCTTTTATCTAAAATTAAAACTCCATTTCCATTCAGCCTGAGCCCAGGGAGAGGCTGCAGAAACGCACCCACTGGGCTGGTCCCATGACTTTGTTTCTATTTTCCTGATACCCCAGCCCTGCCCTGTCACTTTGTTTCCTACGACAGAACCCCTGCCAGGGCAGATTGGAATAATTTCAGATTTAGGGTCAGTTTTCTTTCAGCGCAGACCCTTTAATTTTGGCAAAGACAGTTCAGTTTGGACTGAGAACTCCCAAGCCTGGGCACAAGCCAAGGGGGTCAGGGTGGAAGCAGCCTTTTCAAAGTAGGAATACCTATAAAGCATTTGCTGACACCAGTACGTAGCAAAATTCAAACCTATAAATACACATCCAGGATAAGAAACATCAGGAAGGGACCACGTGCAGGATTGACCAAGGCAACCCTGACACCACTTTGGAGCAGGTGTCCCTGTTCGATGGTGCTCAGGAGATGATTCTTTGCGTGGAAGTGCAGGGTCTATTCCCCCACCCCAACACTGCCACAACCACTGCCCATGCACCAGCTCCTCCTGTTTGGAAGCCAAACTGGAAGAGCCGTGTTTCACACACACAGCATGAACACATCAGGAATTGCAGCTGGGCGCTTCTCTTTGCTGGTAGATGTTTCTTTTTCTGCAGGATGATATGGTATATCTTATATACTTTCTTTGTATTTCTTGGCATGAGAAAAAAAATTAAAATGTAACATGCATGGTCAAAGCTGAACTCGTTTCTTCTGTCTAAATGAGAAAGAGAATATCCAAACTACTCATTTAACTATTGCTTCAAACTCCAAGAGTGAGATCAGCTGGTATTTCGGGACCAATAGGTTGTAAATAAATGCAAATGTATAAAATAGGCAGAGGAAAACTGCACAAGTCAGAGCAGAGAAAGGTCCAGACAAATCAGCTCTGCACTGCAGAGACGAGTGGCATCAAGCTCCTTAGACAGCACAGCTATTGTGAGAGGTCTTCCCTCAGCCATGCCACTGGGCAGCCCTGCCCAGGGAAGCAGGAGAAACCCTCCTTGCCTGCAGCACACGAGGATGGGGTGGGGAGCAGCTCCTGGGAACTGTTTCTTGTTGCTGGCCCTGTCCCTGCAGGTCAATAACACACAACCAAGTCTGAGGAAACACATTCCATATCTTCTCAAAACCCAGAGTTATTGATCAAAATCACAGATTTCAAGAATGCACAAGAATATGTGGTCTATGTTCAAAAAAGCCTAAATGCAAGCAGCTCCCAGCAAGTCCTTTTTAAAGTTTCTGAAGCCAAGGCCTCAAAATTCAGCCATTATCAAAACCATTGGCTTTAGTCTTTCCCCAGGAGGAGTTTTTCCAATCAGACTGGAAAGCTGTTGGCTGTATATAACACAATCCTTGTGTCACTACGAGGGTTTATTTCTGTGTAATGGCACAGCAGTCAGTCAAGGCTACTGATCTGTACCAAAGATGAGTTGCACAATAACCTCATTCAGTGGAATCCTAACACCCTCCTCTGGCTGCAGGCTGGCATCCTCTGGGAATGAAGAGCAAATCAACTTCCAATCCAGCTCAGCTTGGAGAGAATTCTTGCCAAGTCTGAGATGAATTAGTTGTCTTACACAACTCTCTCCTCTGTAGCAATATGCTCAAGCTGCCCAGACTTCAGGGTAGGACTTAGTAGAGGTAACACAGTCCCGCAGCTTCCTGAGGTCAACTCCTTCCCCATTCCAGCAAAGTAGCACACACAAAGCAGGTGTCACCACCAGCAGCAGGGATCAAAAATGAGGCTTCATTGCCCCAGAGCTGGTATCACACACAGCTCTTCCACTTCCATCCATGTCTATGATGGAGAAAGATACATGGAAATTCTCTGCAATGTTGGCATCCTGCAGCGTGACTCAGCAGCAAATGTACTTAATGGCCCTGCCTGGAGCAGGCCCTGTCGGGGAGGCTTCAAGGCAGAGGCAGGTCACTCCCCACTGGAACAGCCAGAAGTACTAAGGAGCCACCAGCACTGCTGCAGCATCCCAGAGCTCCGGTCCCCTGCGGGCAGCTCACCCGATGGAGCCCACTCGGTAGTAACTCAGCAGCAAACACTGCAAGGAAACAGATTCAGCCCAACTCCTAGAAGCCAGAGCTCATCTCAGTATTGGATCTGTCCCTAAGGTTTCCCATGGTTCAGGCAGCACAGCACTAGTACATCACTGCCCAAAATTCCCAGTGAGACAGAGCTGCTCTGGAGCCTCAAACACACCAGCAATGAGCTCAGCCTTATTGTTTCTCCCATAGCCCCTCTTACACCACACTGCTCACCCCCTGCCTGGCTCTGTGGCTCACTGGTGTATTTTTAACCAATTAAGCACATTTCTTCAGTGCATCCATTCCTTGTTGCTTTGAAAACTGCAAGACTAGCTAGATCTGTGGGTTCTTACTCCTAGAGACCCTCTCCTTGTAACACTACCTAAATCAGTGCTCTTGATGCTCAGTTGCATGTACCAGCATTATGATATCAGCTGTTCAAACCTCTATCTTTAGGAGCCACCAGCCATGAGTAATCACAACCACACAGGTCCAAACTTACACCACATAAGAACTGCTCCCGTTTTTCTCTAAGGCTGGACTTTTGCACAAAGCCTGTGTTATTCAGCATCAGCATCCCCTTGCTGCCTCTGCTCACCCAGAAGTGCAAGTGGCATCACTGTCCCCACAACATGAATGTGATTACAGATCCCAAGAGCCACCTTTATTTGTTCTGATGGAGAAACCAAACATAGAGGTTCAGAAAATTTGTTGTAACTTACTTCCCACTCTTCAACAAAGAAAAGGGACTTGTGGTGGTTGGTGGTGGTACCATGCAAAATACAGGGTCAAAGTGCTCCTGGTGGGGAGAGCTTTCGAGGAACAGATGCAATTTGCATCTTAGCACTTGATGTCTGAGACCATTTTATGCCATCATTGGCTTTCTTCATGTATTGCTTAAAGAATTCAGCAGGCAAGAAGGCTGAGCAGGAAAGCACAATGGGTTTGTCCTGGAAGAGGAGGATTTTACTCACGTAGAAACCCCCACATCATGAAGAGATTTCCCTTCAGTGGCGAGATTCCCCTTGGAGCATCCTGACCGTGTCACCGGAGCAGCTGGGCAGATGCAAGTTGCAGACATCAAAGATTGAAGCCAACAGCCTCGCCTCTGATGTTTAAAGAGATGGGAGTGCCAAGTGCTTTAGCCTCCTGTTTTATTAATATGCTGCTCTGATGGGTTCATGTATAATAGATTCACAAAGGAACTGCAAGAGGTTTACATCCAAATTCCATGTTACATATATTTTCTACTATAGGCTCCCTATTCGCCTCCTAATATTTGCCATCATTAACAAATTAGCATGAGCTTTGGGGTTCAAGCAAAGCACAAAAAGTGGGTCACAAATTCTTCAACTGGTTTCCACAACTTTGCTCCAGAGAGAAGCTACGAATTGAAAGTGCAGCGAAAACGTTTCCATTCTGTCTCTCATCCCTGCCCCCAGCTGCTGTGGAAGACACAAGTAAGCAGCAGAAGGTTTCCTTGGGCACCACCAAAACCACGCACAGCCTCTCAGCAAGTCACTTGTGAGAAGCCAGAGCCAGAGTTCTGAGCTGCTGCAGCCGCCGCAGTCACAGCGGGAGAGCCCAGGGCTGCAGAACTGCAGCAGCAAGACCTTGTGCTGAGCAGCACACAAACACCCCTGGCTCTGGTACAGCTCCCTCCAGTCTGCACAGACTTGTAGCTCAACGCTGGCCAGAAAATAATAGACTGCACCCCAAACTTCTCTCTGCTCACAGAACAGCTTCTCAGTCGTTGAGATTTAGAAAAATACTAAATTAGGGTGTATGGTGGATACCTCCTTCAAAATTTGAAGTTCACCAAACACGCCGAGAAAAAATGAGTTTGGCTTTGTCAGGGTGCCAAAAGCCTCTGTCTTATTTTCCTACCCAGAACCAGGGTCCCCCTTTACAGATGAAGGCTTCTTTGCAGCCCAGCTTGGCACGTTGCTGCCACTTCGAAGCTGTCACCGCTGCCCTGCAAATGCAGTCACAGAGTGACACAGCCACAGCTCCCACATTGACACAGTGAAATACTTCATCAGTAGTCCAGTTGATCCCACGTGGCTCAAGGTAGATGTTTCTATTGCATCTCAGATTCATTTTTTTTTTAATTAGACAAGACATACTGATTGGAAACAGATGATCTCAGTTGGAACTGGATGATCTTTAAGGCCCCTTCCAACCCAAACCATTCTATGATTCTATGATATTCAATAAACTTTGTAGAAGGACACATAGCTGAGATTTACACAATTGAAAAGAGGAGAGCCTGGCTTGCAGAGGTATGAATTGCAGCAGCAAATCAGGGCACTGCTCTAAATGAGGACCTTTCCTTTATGGTGATTACTGCTGGATCCTTCAGAAGATGAAAACTCTCATCCTGCGATTTCTAGAATGCCTAAAATAGAGCAATGGGGATTTCTCCATGAGCTACCTAGTTTATGTGCTAAAAAAAAATGAAAATACAGACAACTGATAGCCCTCATTGTTTCCAGCTTAGCTGTAATGTTAGTTGCTATTCTTGCTCAAGAGTTGCAGAAGGCTTCTGAAGCTTGCAAAGTTGTTTGCTTTAATAGCACACAGCGTGAAACAAAGCAAAGACGGGAAGTGTTCCCAGTGAAATGCCTCCTTCTGCTGAGCTCACTGGATCTTGCTGCCTCTTGGAAATGTTTAATTATAGGCTGCAGGTTCTAAAGCATTTTCTCCAATTATTTGGTCTCAGGTTCAATTTCATAAAACCTGTATTTTATACTCCTTCCCAGCACGGATTGATGCAAACTTAATCAAATCCAGTTGGGAAGAAAAAAAAACCCAGCATGTCACTCACTGCACTGTAATTCATTACCAGTCTGGAACAGCTGGCCCAGGTACACATTAAAGGAATGTTGATAAGACCTGGTATCTTTAGAGCTCTAAAGCGATGCTCTATTTTTAACCTTGATTTTTGACTGCAAAATGTACAGCTGGTATGAGCTGAAGTGTCCCAAAAAACAAGTTAACAGCTGTGGAAGAGGCTCTTCCTCCCCTGCCCAGGTGATGGTTCAACTCAGCTGCTCCTGCCTAGAGCTCCCAGACCACAGCCAGCCCAGCACTCACCTCCAAAGGGCATTAGCTGCACCACACTGGCTGAGGGGACCCAGCAGCTGAGTTAAGGGACATCTTTTTCTGAGGAAGAGCAGGAGAAGTTCATTCCCTGACACAGCTGTGCCTGTGGTCAGGCCTGAGGAGGCTGGTGGTGCTGGAGCGTGGCCAACATCTGCCTGTCTGATACAGCAAAGCGCACAGCAGTGTTCTACTAGTGAAGACAAGGCTGCCTCCAGGACTCTCAGAGTTTTTTTTAAGCTGAAAGAGGGGAGATTAGATGAGATCTTAGGAAGAAAACTTTTCCTGTGAGGGTGGGGAGGCCCTGGCCCAAGTTGCCCATTCCTGGAGGTGTTCAAGGCCAGGCTAGATGGGGCTTTGAGCAACCTGATCCAATGAAAGGTGTCCCTGCCCATGGAAGGTGGGTGGAACTGGATGGGCTTTTAGGTCCCTTCCAACCCAAACCTGATGATTCTATGATTTTCAAAGGCCAAGGAGATACATGCACCTGAACGAAGGAAAAAATCAGAATACCAAAATCCCCACAGCAGCATCCCTCACACCCCTCCCCCTTCCACCCCCAGAGGCATCTCAGCACAACTCAAGCCGAATTGACCCTGAAGTATTACAAGAATTTATCACCCTAAGGGTTTGTTGTTTTTATTTTTCCCCACAAAACCGTATTCTAAGCCAGTGCAGGCTTAAAAATTATTTGCATTTCCTGAAATGCATGGAAACTCAGGAAGAGCCAGCCAGTCCTGCTGTAAGATACAGACACAATGTGAAGCCACAGTTGCTACCTGAATACAAAGAGCATTTATTTGGAGAGGGCAGATAAATACCAGTAATGGTGTCTGCTGCAGGCAGGGAGCCCTCCTGCCTTCTGCCTCTTTCTAAGCTGCATTTCTTTACATAAGCAGTGCATGCTTTTAGAGACCTGACTCACAAACCTCCCCACCTCAGTAATATTTTAAAGTAAATATAGCCCTGGTGATACATGCCTGACCTAGAGGGAACTCCATTTATAGCACAGCAGGGAAAATATCCACGTAAGCCCCTTTCTGCACTTGGCCTCTCTGCATGGGTGTTCCTCTTGCATCAGGAGACAGCCTGGCGATGTCCAAGTGTTGGCTCAGCCTCTTCCCTGTGCTGGAAGCTGGGGAACACTCAGGGGCTTTGTCACTTGTTTGGCACCATAACCCAGGGACCTGCCAGTCTCCAGCGGTGACGAGGCCCCTGTATGGTGTGGTTACTCTGTAATGTAATGAACAATTGCTTGTGTGTTCAGCGTGGGACCTGTCAGGGACACCCAATCAGCACTTTAGCAGCTACTCACGATTTCTTCACACACCTGCAATATTCCTGAGCATCCAGCAGAGTTTTGAGAAAAGGTTCTCTTAACAAAACCTGGCGTTTCAGCAGCATTTCACCCTGAAAGCAGCCAGCTCAGCACAGGTCTGGAGTCAGATGGATCTGTAGCAATGACACACACGCACATGAACCAGCGACCATCCTAGGAAAGTTTCCACTCCAGAGCAAGCAGCGCTCTGGGACTTTGCAACCCACAAGGAGGAACTTGTTTTCAGTGCACCTTCAGAAAGACAAATATAAAATCAGAGAATCATTAAGGTTGGAAAAGACCTCTAAGATGATCCAGCCCAACCCCGCCATGCCTCTTAAACCATGTCCCAAACTGCCACATCCACACTTTTCTTGAACTCCTCCAAGGATGGAGATTTCATCCTTGCGCCCTGCGCAGCCTCTGCCAGGGCTTCACCACTGTTTCTGTGAAGAATTTTTTCAGATATCCAATCTAAACCTCCCTTGGTACAACTTGAGGCCATTTCCTCTCATCCTATCAGTTGTTACTTGGGAGGAGAGACCAACACCCACCTCACTACAGTCTCCTTTCAGAGAGCCGCAGAGAGTGATGAGGTCTCCCCTCAGCCTCCTTTTCTCCAGACTAAACAATCCCAGTTCCCTTAGCTTCTCCTCATAAGACTTGTTCTCGACACTTCACTGTCCTCTGCTGGACACACTCCAGCCCCTCAATGTCTTTCCTTTACTGAGGGCCCAAAACTGAAGCCAGGATTCAAGGTGTGACCTCACCAGCACCACGTACAGGGGGAAAATCCTTTCCTACTCCTGCTGGCCACACCATGGCTGATACAGGCCAGGATGCTGTTGGCAGATGAAGAACATAGTCCCCACTTCCTTGCATCAGACTGATGGGTATGATCAAGGAAGACAATGAAAGAAATGAAACAACATCTGAAGGTTCTAAAGCCAACCTGTTCACAGCATTTGTGGCAGAGCACGCTGGGCTCGAGCACCAAGGCATTATCAGTGAATTCTCAGCTAGAGCTTCTGCTGTGCTTTTGATCGATAAGCTTCAAGCTGCTCTGGGACAGCCTTTCTGGGCTTCAAAGGAAGGACAGGTTTTTTAAAAGAAATGAAAATTACAAGACCAAAAATAAATTAATGTGTTTGAAATGTCTAATTGAAGCCAAACAGCCAGGAAGCAAGGGAGGAGAGTCTGGCAGGCAGCACAGCGAGCAAAGAAAGGCAAAACAACACAAGT
The DNA here is from genome assembly GCA_033556795.1 of Tapera naevia. Lineage (NCBI taxonomy): Eukaryota > Metazoa > Chordata > Aves > Cuculiformes > Neomorphidae > Tapera > Tapera naevia. The sequence goes on from JAUMJJ010000303.1 coordinate 1,286,754, forward strand.
GACCTAAATGGACACGATCAGACCTCTCAAAATCCCACCACTGACCGACAGAGGATTCACAGGGCGTGACAGTCAAAAGACAGTCAGAAAACAATGCACAGAGAGAGAACTGCAAATGGTGTTTCAAAGGCAGAGGGACTTTGATGACGGCCAGGCTTCTCCTGCTTTACCAGCAGTGCTATCGAAACTGGGTTAGCAAAGCCTCAGGGTCCCATTAAGAACACAGAGCAAGGAGGGCAGCAACGACAGGGGAAGATGAAGCGAGTGATGAGCAGCAGCACACGTGCTCGAAAAGGCCTCAAACAGCTTGTGAAGAAAGGGGAGATGAAGGCAACAGCGGGCTCAGGGTGTTTAATGAGCACAGCCCAGACGCTGAGGAACAGTCACGGGCGGCACAGCTTTTGTACTCAATGACCCCAGGTTTGGATAAAGAGCTGGCATCCCGAAAAATGCAAATACCTACTGTAAATATTGCAGTTTTCTATTAAAACATTCAAAAATCAAGTCCACACAGCAGTACATCTCCCACATTTAGTGAAACGGAGACAACAAAGACAGTCCTGTCTTCCCTATGAATTTCTAATGGAGAGCTCAGCTCCCTTTCAGCTGGAAATCTGCTCGTGGAATCGCACCAGGACTAAAGGAGCAGAGCACGGCTCATCCATAATGCAGGAACACCCGCTGTGCCGGAGCTTGTCAGGAAGGACAGCAGTTTTCAATATGAACAACAGTATTCTGGGAGGCGGATGGTTAAAAATATATATCTTACGCCTGTGCCACTATGAATTATTGACTGTACAGGGAGTTGGAAAAAAGGATTCAGCACCATTAATAATTTATTTTCTAATCCAAATGAAGATGGAATTTTATGCACCACTTAGTACCAGTGCCACAAACTGGACAAACTAACTGCACTTCCCACTATCTGAAATCAGAACTGCCTCTCCATTCTCAAAACAGTTTTGAAGTCTCTTTTCTAACTCAAAACATAGTCAGAGCCTTCCCTTGAGAGAGCATATGGTCATTCCTGAATATTTAGTAGGCACATTAAGGATACAGAAATCCATCTCTGCTTTAAAGCAGTGTTACAGACACAGCATGACAGCTCTGAAATGAAGGGAACTGCCTCTCCCCGCTCCGAGCCTTACGCAAACAGACAGGTATCGCACTGCCAGGCACATTTTCTTGTTTAAGAAAATAAATGTGAGTGGCAGTGAAAGATTTAGCACCAATTGCAAATCCACCAGATCCCGACGGTTCCTTCAGACACAACGTTGCCTGGTTTGAACACCTAAGGATGGAGGCAGGTCAGGCAGCAGCAGGGCTGGAGAATTCCAGGGTACAGCAGAACCTCACTGAGTTTTGGTACCATGTAGAAAGTATCAGCTTGTTTTTGGTGTTTGTGTTGTGATTGGAGATGGGGAAAAAAAAGGTACCAAACTACTGAGAAGTGTATTAAAAAAGGAGGGAGGCACCTTATGCAGAGAAGGCTTTTCAAATCACATCAGATTTGGTGTGTATTTGGGAATTAAATGTTTTACACTATGGATATAGAGGAAACTTTTTAAAGCTTACCTCTAAAGAAAACCATCCTTGTACCATCTGTCAAAGAACAGCAGGAAAAAACTCATGACTATATTCAGACCCTTCCAATGCGGATGCTTGAAACGGAAGGGAGAAGGGGAGTCCAGGTCTGCAAGCGCAGGCAGGAGGAACACATCCTGCCAAAGCGAGCACTCTGGGTCAGGAAATGCTCCATCACGTCTGGTACAAAACCAGAGAACAACCTAATTCATGTGTTCAGTGACAATCTCAAACTGGAGAGATGGATCTTCTTATCCTCGCTGAAGTTTAAGCAGATAGATTGTCACAGGGAAAAAAAAAAAGCATGTCGCTTAGAATTCTTATTTATTATTAAATTACATATCAAAGCTTTATTTTTAATACATACAGAGAATGCACAATAGGTGAGAACAAAAATAATTACAGTTACAATAAAATAAGTTCTGAGAACCTATCTGAAAAGCAAAAAATCAGAAAGTGCAATCAGAAACCCATTTACAAGTCTGGACTGGTATATTCTGTGAGAAAGAGTTTCGTATTTGCCTTGTGAGTCTATTTAAATCACTTTCCTCACCCATTAGTAGACAGACCAACAGCCACTTAGGTATTCAGAACTGAAAGCATCACCACTGGTTTCAAATATCCAGTCACCAGGAGAGATACAGGGCACCAAGAGGGTCTGCAGATGACACCTACAGAATGGCTCAGTTTTGTCTCAGTGTGTTGTTCACTGTGGTCTCCTGCGCTCACGTCGCTCAACAGGAGCACTGCTCTGAAAGACCTCAGCATCGGACAGTGTTCTAAGGAGTTTCAGAACTCCTTCAGGACTGATATGGCTGTACCTCTCCTTCCTGTTTCAAATCTGGTCAGGCCTCACCTTGAATAATGTGTCCAGTTCTGGGCCCCCCAGTTTGGGAAAGATGTCAGGATGCTGGAGAGTGTCCAGAGGAGGGCAACGAAGATGGTGAAGGGGCTGGAGCACAAGCCCTACGAGGAGCGACTGAGGGAGTTGGGGCTGTTTAGTCTGGAGAAGAGGAGGCTCAGGGGAGACCTCATTGCTCTCTACAACTACCTAAAAGGAGGTTGTAGTGGGGCAGGGGTTGGTCTCTTCTCTCAGGTGACCAGTGGCAGAACTAGAGGGCAGGGACTCAAGCGTCATCAGGGAAAGTTTAGGCTTGATGTGAGGAAAAAGTTCTTGACTGAAAGGGTGATTGGTCATTGGAATGGGCTGCCCAGGGAGGGGGTGGAGTCACCGACCCTGGAGGTGTTTAAGGGGAGACTGGATGAGGCACTGAGTGCCATGGGTTAGATGATGGTTGGTGTGAGTGTTGGTGTTGGTGTTGGGTTATAGGTTGGACTTGATGATCTCAGAGGTCCTTTCCAACCTTGTGATACTGTGATACTGTCAAATGAAAGCTTTTGGGGAAAAAAGCAAAAATAGGAAAAGTTATGCATCAAGTGATGCTGGGTAACAACCTGCTAGGTTTAGAGTTGAAACAGAACGAGTTACAGAAGAGGTGGACCAAACTTTGCTCCCCGTGCAGCAGTTCTGGGGAAGCTCCAGGAGCAGAGCTCCTCAGAGGACACGGCCCTGCAGGACAGGCTGTCGACAATTTACCCAACACTTTCACATCATCTAAAAATCTACTTCTGCTCTTTTGTTTTCAACATCCAGAAAGGAACTGACTCCTTCTTCTCAAGCTAATCTTAAGACTGTCCAAAATAGAGGATGTCTAAAACTACAAATGCAAAATTGCAGTTGATGATTCAGTGTAATGGATTCAGCAGGAATTTACACCACGCTTTGATGTGCAATAGCTCCCGAAACCAGCACTGGTTAATGAGAAGTGTTGTGCCTTCCCTGGAAGGGCAAAGTCTCCTGTTCCCAGAAGCACCATGCTACTTGTTCCCCGTTCCCAGAGACGTGGAGAACAGCAAAGCCCTGCCTCCAGCCTTGCTCAGGCACACTCCCTGCAGGGCTGGGGATATGTTACAGCCACACAAACACTCACTATTGACCCAGCACTCAATACTGGGTGTTGCCCGAATGCCATTCCTCTACTCTAGCAACCAGTGCTTGGAGATCAGACAAACACGTAAAAAACAGTCTAAAAAGCAAGGATAAAAATATTTGCACCCATGTGAAGCATGGTATCAAAAGTTACGAGCTAATGCCAAGCTAAGGGGTTGCTGGACAGACTTAGAACAGGTGCTTGTGTACTGGTGAGAATAGAGTGGAGATTTAAAAAAGAGTGTGAGTGTGTGTGAAATGTGCCTGCAGAAATACTACGGATTTCTCACTTCATCTCAATGGCTTGGCAATAATTCTCTGTTTGGTTGAGTTACAAAACTGCAGCTTTGCCAGGAATTGCAGAAATGAGAATTCTTTAACCACATTTTTCTCCTTAGAGCAAGAGGAACCACACAGAATGAAAAACTTAGGAAATATATTTAGAGACAAGGAGACGTACAAACCTATATTTTGGGGTTTGAGATTAAATACTACAATTGCTGTTCTCATTTACTCACTGCCCTCACTACATAACTCTGTGTTATTAGAGATGTTCAGGAGAATTATCAAGTCCACAATCCACACGCACACCACTTCAGAGAGCACCACAGGTTGCCTGCTCACATTGTTAGAGGATTACAAGATGATGGAGAGACTACAAGATTCGTTAAATGTATTTTTTTCAACACAAAACTGTCTCAAAACCAACAGAATAAAACCCATGGAGGGGTGGCCAACACTGAAACCATTTCCAGTAAAGCTTTATCAGAGATAATTCAGCATATTTCTGTTATTTTATACTAAAATATATCTGTTCCTCCATAACATTTTCATAACATGAAAAATCAATTATGTTTACATATTTATTATAATCTACATATTTCCCATAGCAGCTTTTCCACACAATAAGATTAAATATATGCACCAAATAATCAATTAAGTCCAGTAAAAAGACTTGTTGTAAGATTAAATAAATGAATTTATTTACGGTACTGCAGCTCTTATATTACCAATTATATAGCAACCAAATCCTACAAATCCTAAACAGAAGCACAACTGCCCATCAGGGTCCCTTAGGGTGGTGGCAGAATCAAAGAAAAAAGCATTGAGAGAAGAGGTTTGATCTCCCAAAATACAGATTCATTAATAAATCTCATTTATCCATCAAGGTTTTTTATAAACACTGCATTTCAAACCAGGAATATTCCCAAATCAACCACATAATCACCCTTTATTTAAAATACAAGCCCCAGTTTTACACATATTTGACTGCGAATGCTTTCTAATCCCAATGACAAGATGACTCATTAGAAGTCTTTGTTGACTTTTTAGCACAAAGTTATTAGCCTGCAAATAAACCTTCAAATCCATACTAACATTTTAGGAGCAACAGTGTGTTTTTCACACAAACACAAGCCTCTACTCCCTCCAACAGGTACTTCACAGACACTATAAAAAGCTGTAAAAAATTGTGTCCATCTCATTAGTCTCTGTTCCAGAGGAGAACCTGGGGACTGTGTGACATTTGTGGGCAATGGCATAAATGAGATCTGTCAGGAGCACTGCAAATTGACAATGAGAAGAGTTAATCAAGTTCTTAGAAAGCTATTTCAGTGTCTCAGTTTGAATGTATTGAGTCAAGATATGAGAGAGGGAAAAGTGCTGTTGAAAGAGCTGGAAAACCCGTCATCTGTGAATGAATATCAAAGCCATTCCTGATGTCAGCTTTGTTTAGAGATGCAAACACAACAGGATTCATGTTGCATGTCTGGACAAAAAAATCCTCCCCCCCCAGATGATGGCAAATAATACTTGTTGCACTATTCATACATTCAACTCTTTACTATGAGGAGCAACGTCCATCAATTCTACACGCAGATACATTTGCCTCAGGTATAACCATCATAATTTTCATTTCCAATTGACAGTTTAGATTATATCCTACCTACAGTGTAAAAATATTAATGCTATTAGAATAACTTTATCTAAATTACAATATAGCCTTTCAAACTGGTTATTGTGTCTTTATAAAGACCCTTATGATGCCAGCCAAAGTCAAAGTATTTACACCCAAAAGAGTACTTTTAGGTGAACTCACGTTTGGTCACTTTTCAGATGACTGAACACTATAGTAAACAGCTGCTAGGACGCTGTGCTCCCTTTTTATGAAGGGGACTTGTTAGTCCCTTTAAAGCCACAAGAAACCTTACAGATCTTCCTCAGAGGGTACTTAATTCATATTCTGTGCAAAAAGTGAACAACCCTTTTTTTGACTTTGAGGAATTCGTGTGAAGCACAGTTTTCACAGCACAAATTATGCAGAAATAACTAGTATCTCAACCATGAGTTAAAAAGAATTACAGAACATGTACTTAGTAGTAAAGCAACCTGATGGCTTAAAGCTGCAATATTCTTCTCACAGGGCAGAAGTGTTCAGTACTCTGCTTGGCCCACAGAGGAAACTGGCTCCCTACAGCCTCTACCCAAGGCAAGCCTAACAATCTTTTCCCACAGACCAGCCAAAACCAGATCTCCCCAGCGCCACTGAGCGCAGGAACTGTTCTACCAGTGCTGGTAAGCATCCCATATTTACTTACCTTCCAGTGAGAAATGGAATTAAAGACAAACAAACCCCACAGAAGTTAACCAAAGGAAGATGTATGGCAGGGAAGGAGAAACACTGCAGCTTCAACCCAAACCCAGTGTTGCAGTCTACCATCATAAGCTCTAGACATCATGCTGACACTCCCAGCCGTGACGAGCTGGCTGTTTGAAGTCTGTCGCTTCCCCCACTCACTTTTCCTTGACTGACAGTGATGAGTTTAGCAGAGTCCATGGGGAGCATCCATCAATGAAAAGCGTAGAGCAACAGTAAGATGGTACAGATGCCAATAATGCTACCCAAGATGAGAGAATCTCGTCGTTTCCGAAGGTTGATCCTTTGAATCAGGCTGTTCACTGCTGGAAACCGATCTTTAAGGAGTCTGAGTCAAGGTTGTATCAGCAAACAGTATCACCACTAGAAAGCCCCAAGTTCTTGAATGTTTGAATGTTTCTAGGGTTGGGGCCTCTCTTACCTCCCTGGGCAATCTGTTCCAGTGTTTTATCACCCTCACTGTAAAAAATCTCTTCTTCCTTACGTCCAGTCTAAACCTCCCCTCTTTCAGCTTAAATCATTCCCCCTTGTCCCGTCCTTGCACTCCCTGATAAAGAGCCCCTCCCAAGCTCTCCAGTAGCCCACTTTAAGTACTGGGAAGCTGCTCTAAAGTCTCCCTGCAGGCAGCCTTCTCTCCTCCAGGCTGAACAACCCCAGCTCTCTCAGCTTGTCCTTGCAGGTGACGTGCTCCAGCCCTCAGATTATTTTCATGGCCCTCTGTATGTGGAAATCCCAGTACTGCAAGAAATGCAGAACAACTCCCAAGCTGGAGAAAGCAGATGCAGTAAAAAGCCCTGAGAGATAGCTACCAGGATTACAACTGTACCTCACTAATAACAGACAATCAGATAAAAAGAGAGAACAGAAGAGCTTAGAGTTCACATTTACACAGAATTCATCACCTAAATTACCAGTGTCTGGTATACTTTAATCTCCAATATGTGAGGCTTAGTTACTTTTAGTAATTGTGTTTAAATAAGAATGGAAAAAATAAATGGGGCAGTTATATAAAACACTTGTAGAATTTATTTAATGGGATTCTGTTACTGGTGAAGCACCATGCATGAGAATGCAATGCCCAAGTACAGCATGTAAGGATGATCTCCTACTGCAAAGTCATAAAAATGTAAATCCATCTTGTAATGTACAAAACACAACTGCCAATGAGATAATAAGTTTCAGAGCTTCATGTCTTTGGAACCAAGAATCTTTCAAGACCAAAGCTTATTGCATTTTTTTTTTGCTCTTGCCAGTTGCTAAGAACTGTAATGAAATTTATGGGTTACCAAGATACTTCTCTTCAGGATGCAATCTGTCTAATCAAATGATACTAACGTTGTTCTTTGGGCCCTTGTGACAGAAGGAAGAAATAGTGGGAAAATGACAAACGTGCATGACATGACAGTCCTGCACATTCTTTAGCCATGAACACAGAACGTAAGAAGAAACCAACAACCCAAAACTTTATCATCTTCAAGACTCTGACAGACAGGACGATACCCAGGTCATTAATACTTTTATCTGTAAACAGTAGCAACCAGGAATCTTTGCCAAGCTTCAGCTCTGGACAGCCTTGAAAGCAAAAAGCAAGTAAAATTAAATGATACTTTTATGAAAACGTATAGCAGGGAAGACCATAAAAGGCAAATTAAGGCACGTTGGTTTATATGCAGTATTCAATTTGAGTAAAAACAAGTTAATCACCACATTCATCACTAAGATGTTCCAGTCATACTATCAGTTAAAAAATGGTCTGTCATTGATGACAATACCAGTACCATTTATACAGCCACTGACATCACAAAGTGTTCTGATCTCCAAATGACAAGAGCGAAAAATGTTACTGTACCTCCCCTCTTCTGCACTGACAGCACAAATTTTTGGGAAAGGATACTAGCCAAGGTATTCATCTTGCTCTGTATTGACTTCAACATCCCTCTCTGCGAAGTCATGTTTTCTTTCGTTGCCATGGCAATGCTGGAGAAAGGAAAAAAAAAGAATGGATCAAGTTGTTGGTGCTAAGAATAATCCACAGCTAAAACAAGAGGAAAGCAAGCAGGCAACGCTTCTTTTGAGAACAATGAATGAGGTGAAGCAAGATGAATGAAACCACATTTTTTCCATTTATCTCTATCCTTTACACTTAAATGATTTATCTTTTTATATAAGCCATTACCAATTGAAATCGCTGCAATTGCTTGAAACAGGCAGGGTTTTGGCCTGTCTCCTCCAGCCCCAACAAAAAATCATACCACATGACAAGCAAACCTGAAGGTACTCTTCTAGCCCAAGGTTTACATTCAATAGTTTGTTTAATCATCAAAGTCCCACACTTAGTTTCACTCTAGAGAGCTTACAAAATTTCTTATCTGCCATCAGGATACAATGGCTGTAGAATTATTAAGCAAATAAGAGCTGAGTTACAATTAAAAATCAATTTGCAAAGCAAACGTGCTGGATGAAAGGAGATGGAAGTGCTGGTTGAGACCCAACACAGCTCACAGTGCTTTACACAGAAGGCTTCTGGACAAACAAGTTGGGACAGTCACCAGGTCTTTGAATACGTTTAAACAGAGAGTGTCGCGATCTACTCTGACTTAGGACTAACATTGCTCTCTGGCTCCAGGTAAAAGGGTAAAGCTTGGATTCTCCTGCATTAAGGTCTCTTCGCAGCAAGCCCCATCTGACTGTTTTCCATAAGCTGGAATTGAGGAAGTTGGTGTATAACAAAACCATATCTAACAATGCTTCCATAACAGCACAGACAAAATCATGTTTGAGCTTTGGTCTTAATTAAGAATAGGTAAGTTTTCATCCTGTTTCTTTACTAATACAAGCTCAATCTGTGTGTACTTTATCCAAACATAAGGACACAATTCAAGTGAATATAAAGCAGATTTTCCCATTTCAAATTTAATACATTCTGGAAGTTGAAAAAAAAACAACTGTGCTCTTAAAAAAAAACACATTTAAATGAAGATTTCAGAGAACAACTCAGCCGACAAAAATTTTTCTCTACCTTAAGCTTCTCTTCAGCTCATAACACAAAGACTTATGGAATAAAAAATGAAAGCACAGGCTACTACTTGTAGCCCCAGGTAGCATTTTATGTAGCTACTTCGAATGCAATAGCTTTGTCAAGGCAAGCTGCACAGACTCATTTACATGTAGAGAAACAGCATATAAAAGATCGGGCTCTGGAGACAAGGTGCTTATGAAGGAACAGTGTGACAAATACTACTCTCCTTGGCTGGCTCGCATTTCAAAAAGAAACAAAGTAGGGTATAAATATGGCATGGCTAGATAATAACTCAGAAAATGACACCTATATTGCTCTTGACTATATCTACATGAATAACAACGATTAAAACAAGTTCTTGGACAAGTTTGTGAGTTTTAAATATGGCGGGAAAATGTTCCGGAAGAATAAAAGTTAAGTGGAACAATACAATACAGGAGCTATAAATGAGAAAAGGGAACTGTAAATTTAGAGGAGAACAAACAGATAGGAAAATGCAAAATGCTTCTTTTATACAAAAACTGAATTTTCAAGAGCATTTTATTATTGCTCACACTCAGTATCAGTATCCAAACACAATAAAAACCCCATAGCTAATATGAGCAGTATTAAGGAAGAGTATAGCTACAAAGCACCAAAACACATAGTGCAAGCCCAACGTTATTCTCAAGTTCTGCAGTATAAACTGGACACTGTTTTACACAGAGTCTTGATATTTACTGCTGAACTCTCAATGTACTTGCTCAATATATCTGGTTCTCAGGCACTGTTGTGTACTGAATTTATCTGGGTTTCAAGGCTTTGGGCTTATCTTTCTGTAACAGTTAAGATGTTGAGACATCATTTTTCCAGATATCAGTACTGAAGTACTTAGGTTGACCTTGCGTTTAAGTACTGGGAAGTAATAAAAAATGGACCCTTATGCACGTTAGTGTACCTTTCCAGGTAAATCTGGCAGCAAAAGTCACACACACAGATTATATTTGTTCACTTTTTAAAATAGACATGCCATTCCCAACAGTTTTATAACAAAGAACCATTTGATATATTTTATTTAAAATTTCTCTCTGAACAAAACCACATCTGGAATGAGTGGCTTGGGATTACCTGACATACCACTGGCTTCCCTACCAGGGCATTACAGCGAAGATCACAAGAAGAGCTGGCAAAAACCAGTGAGGCCAAGCCTAACAATTGTCATTCCAGACTTACAGCAAAAGGTCAGCATCACAGTTCACAAACATCTTGATTTCAAATAGCACAGATCAATGATCCCTAAAGTATTTCTGGAGCAGTGAGTTCCTTTGGGCTCCCTTCCATTATATCTGCCTACTGCATCTCAAGCAGCCCTTGACACAGAATCTTCAGCCTTCCTGTAATGTGCCAGGCAAAAAGAAGAAAAAGGGATAACTCGTAGGCAAACCCCTGACATTTTAAATCAGAAGTTCTGTAAGAACAGATTTAACATTTTAATACTGAGTTTTGAAGTATTAGATTTAAAAAAAAAAATAATGGAAGTTTCAGGGCAGAACTAAGGAAAAAATCTTCAAGTATTTTGTTTGCAGTTGGCTATTAAGCAATTTTTATTTTATACTTTCGAGTGCCAAATCAGCACAAGCTGAAAATGAAACTCATGGTTAACTGGAAGCAACGGGGCTTGCAGTTATCTCATTGGTGTTTATAAAAGGGTTGCCAGAATCCAGTAATGCTCTTTGTTTCTTCAAAAAGAACAGAGGAAAGTCTGCAAAGCTTCTCCTCTTCGCCTGTGTGGTTCTGCCACTCAGCACATTCTGTCTGCTTGTTCCTGTGGATGCACTAACTCATCTAACCTATAGACACAATCCATTTGTTGGATTATACAGGAAAGCCCTTTTAGGACTAAAATTACAAGAAAAGAAAGTGAAAATTAGATTGGAGGAGAAATAATTGCATCATTGCCTACCCAATAGTGCACATGTATACAGAGAAAAGCAGCTACGAGAAGGTGTTCACAAAAATTCTGACAGATAATAAATAGCTGTCTATCAATACAAAGAAAGCAGTTACCATCGAGGGCTGAAAAAGGGGCTACAAAATCAGAACAGTAAATACATCAACTCATATCATACCTGAGAATATGTTGCATTTGACAGATTATACACATTTACACAGGTATTTTAGTTTTCTCTGGTAGAAAGCAACAAGCTCACAAACCCCTGACATTTGCTATTGAGAAAAGTGCTGAAGAAATTCTGAATTCAGGAACCAAGTCGGATTAAAGAAGATTTCCGAGTTGTACAAAGGAATGCTTGCTCAGTAACTCCAGATTCTTACCTTACACCCCCCACTGACTTGATACTTGCCCAGCTGAAGTTTTAATACAGTGTTTCTCAAAGTCCTCCTTAATTAAGCCACATGTTTTCATAAGGCGCATCAAATGGTTCATAAAGGCATCCATTAAAGAAGTGAAAATACACAATGACTGCCAGGATATAAAGTGTTCCTGAGAAACCTCCAAAATGCCTTTGTAAAGAATTACTACGGAACACAAAGTTCTTGCTTTAACATCTAAGGAGTGAAACTGTTCACTTCATGTAAGAAGGCATGATGTAACTGTTTAAGTTTACAGATTAGAACACTGGAATTTTCACTTTTTCTACCCAGTGTTCTGAAGAATAAAGCTCAATGGGCCAGGTTTTACTGAAGGGCTTTGTAGAAAAAAACTGCAGTGATTACAATTTTTAATATGATACGGTCTAGTAATGAAATGTAATTGTGATATCCATGAACAAGAGTTTATCAGGATTCTCGCTACCATTAGCAAATCAAAATTGAAGTAAAAAGCACTGATCTTTATGTATAATTTGATCGCTCAGAACATGAGCTGGTTTAGCTAAGCCTTTCTATCTGCAAACGAGAATATTAAATGCAAGCACTACCAGAAAGCACACAGCTCCTGGCGACAAGTCCACTGATTGTACAGTCTTAAGCACTGCAGCTTCCTCATATCCTTCATTAGGCAGTTTTGGTTTCATTCCCATCCCTAACATATGCTCACTGACACACTGATGCCATTTGTCCACCGACAAATCCATTCTTTATCAAATTAATCATATCCTTCCCATTCACAATATTGGCCCCGTTTAGTTACTCAGCACCATCATCTCCCCAGATCAAGAACATCTTTTTCTTACATTCTCAAACTTCCACACAACACTTAGGATAAAAGATTAAACGTTTCATATTGGAATGAAGATGACCCCGATTTAACGTTTCATGTGAAACCAGCATGAACTGTTCTCAGTGCCACATTGGCTTGAACTACTACAGTTGGGTGTAAACCAAGTTTCTAAAACCAGATGGTACTCTGCTGTCTATATTTAATATTAAAGCACTGCTGAAGTACAACATTAAAGATTGCTGCACGACGGGAGAAATCTCTTCTAGGGAAGCCCGAGGTCGCAGCCACAAAGAGCCCACCCATCTCTTCAACAAATCAGCAGGAATCTCTCTAATTCCTGCGCTTGCAGCCATATCTCCTCAAAATTTCACTTTCATTTCCAGCTTGTCCTTGGATGTTCAGCAGTGCTGTAGGCCTGTAAGTAACAATTTCTCTTCAAAAGTAAAACAACTGATATTTGTACAGAGCCTGCAGTTTCTGATTCCATGAAAAAGTACAGAGCAATAAACATCTCCAGCCATTATCACAGTCAAACTAATCTAACATGCAAAGACAAACTTACAATGCTGCTTGCCTGGGATGGTAAGTGTTTTCACCCAGATAAATGTTTAAGCTGTCAGATATTTTCACCCCACACAGCACCACAGACACACAGCGTATTATCAAGTGAAATGTACCAAAAAGTCAACTCCTTGCTTCATCCATTGAGACAGCTCAGTCAAATCTACATTCATGGAGAACTAAAACAAAGGTCTAAAGGAACAAAACATGTTTTTAAAAATCAAATAATTCATGGATTACTGGAACTTGTGCTTCATTTTGTACTTCATGAATCATCCTTGCTCATTTAAATTCATGACAACGTCTGTGATTAAGGGAATGGCCTCTGCGACTCTGCAGAGAAATGCAGGCTCTAGTTTTATGTAAGTAAAAATTCTGGTTATATCAATTATTCTTTGTGCATATATACATATATTGATATCTATAAATATACACATATGTGTGTATATATATGCATACACACACAAAACCTTTCAAATTCCTTTAAAGAGTATTGTGTTTTTGATGAAGCCCAAGATGAAAACAACAGGAACACGTCCCCAGATTTTGCCTAGATGCTTTGGCAAGGCTCTTCTGAAAAGAGCTAACATTCGAAATCTAATTCATGCCTTTCCTTTCTGTAAAGTCAAGATCCAATGCAAGTGAATTTTTCTCTTTTATTAAATCCTAATTATTACCTAAAGAAATACCCCAAATATATAAGGAGATCCTTTTTATAAAACTTAAAAATCTATGGGTTTGGTCTGGCTTCAGAGTGGAAATGGAGCAATCCAATCTGTTAACACATTAACACTGACAAACCAGCCTAAATCAGGCCTCAAAATGAGAACTGCAATGAAATCCTCAGAACTTGTCACACTGTACATGCAAAAATATAAAAAAAACCCTCAAACTGCTCCAACCTAAAAATATAAATTGTTGGAAAACAAGAAATAAATAATTTGCTATTTTGGAGAAGTGATAACGTTTGGAAAGGAAAACTCGAGAACACCAAACATGAAAAGCAATATCTCTGCTTGTATTTAATTATGGCCAAGGCAAGTGAATGCTGTTCCAAAGAACTGCAGTACAAAGTATCACATCCCACTCCTTTCTGGACAGAAATCTGCTGCAGTAAGAACCCATGTCACGCAATTCAGTTAAAAATCAATTAAAAATTTAGGGCTAACAAAACAGCTGGAATGATGAGCCCATGCTTTAAGCAGTGGAGCTTTTCGACTGAGGTACTTTGGACACAACAATCCCATGCAGAGCTACAGACTGGGGACAGAGTGGCTGGAGAAAGGGACCTGGGAGTGCTGGTTGACAGGAAGCTCAACATGAGCCAGCAGTGTGCCCAGGTGGCCAAGAAGGCCAATGGCATCCTGGCCTGCATCAGGAATAGTGTGGCGAGCAGGACCAGAGACGTTATCGTCCCCCTGTACTCAGCACTGGTCAGGCCTCACCTTGAATAATGTGTCCAGTTCTGGGCCCCCCAGTTTGGGAAAGATGTCAGGATGCTGGAGTGTGTCCAGAGGAGGGCAATGAAGATGGGGAAGGGGCTGGAGCACAAGCCCTACGAGGAGCAACTGAGGGAGTTGGGGCTGTTTAGTCTGAAGAAGAGGAGGCTCAGGGGAGACCTCATTGCTCTCCACAACTCCCTAAAAGGAGGTTGTAGTCAGGCAGGGGTTGGTCTCTCAGGTGACCAGGGACAGAACTAGAGGGCATGGACTCAAGCTTCATCAGGGAAAGTTTAGACTTGATGTGAGGAAAAAGTTCTTCACTGAAAGGGTGATTGGCCATTGGAATGGGCTGCCCAGGGAGGGGGTGGAGTCACCGACCCTGGAGGTGTTTAAGGGGAGACTGGATGAGGCACTGAGTGCCATGGTTTAGATGATGGTGTTGGTGTTGGTGTTAGTGTTGGGTTATAGGTTATAGGTTGGACTTGATGATCTCGGAGGTTCTTTCCAACCTTATGATACTGTGATACTCGGAAATGTATGTTTGGTTCTCAGACCTATATTTGGTGCCCTGGAGGAACCACGCTCAGGGAGGGTCGGGCTCCACACTGCTTTGGTCTCTCCTCCACACAAAGTTAGAGCAAGGGTTTCACAATGAGCACTAATGGCAAAGGCTCTGGCAATGAGGTCACTGCTACGCAGCTCATCAACAAAAGCCTCTGCATGCATAGAAAAATGCTTTACAGAGTCTAGAATTGCTGCTTATAATAACAACCTCTAAAAAAATAAAAAGTGCTTTCTTAACCTCCTGAATTACACCCAAATAATGAGTAATGAACTACAGCAGATGCAAACCTTGAAGGCAGAGCAGTGTGAGTAGCCAGAACAAGCTAATTACATCTCGCTTCACTCAAGGAATCTGCGTTCAAACAGTTTCCCCTGCACAATCCCCTTTTTTACTTGGTTTATAAGACATAAAGCAATTGATAATCAGAAGTTGGGTAAATTCCTGTCTGGTAAAATCACTTAAAATGCAGAAGGATTTACCACCAATCAATAGCGCACCTGAATATTTGCAGTTACTGGGAATGACAAGAGGAAGAGTAAAACAAAAAATTCACCCTGGTTTCAACAGAATTGGAACAGAATTAAGATGATATATATGAAATTACATTTCCTGTTACTAAACAAGCTTTTTTTTCTAGCAAAAGACACGTAGAACATGCTTGGCAACAATTACAAGAAGTTCATTTATTACAGATAAAAAAATGGTACAACGAGTAGTGCTGGAATCCAGCCTCTTAAAAATTGAAATTAATTTATTACAGAAGGAATGCTTTCAGTAAATTGCACGGAGAAGCTCTGAACCAAGTCGTGCGGGAGAGACTATTGCATGAGAAGCAGTCAAGTCGATTTGTGTCAGCCACGGGACTACAGGTCACACAAATGAAACTCCAAGCAGTTTTAAACTGGCTGGGACACCTACTGATGGCACCATGGAGCTTCTGAGCAGGCCCAAAGCTGGTGGGGGAACCCGGGTGAATATGCCAGTAGCTGCCCTGTTCCTCCAGTTTGCCACAGCTATGTTCCTTTGCACAGGTAAATCGACACAGAGGTTCACTTATCACACACGTACACAGCCTCAACTTCTCTGCCAACACATAATCAAGAGGCTCAGCAAAGAGCTCAGGTGATAAAATAGGAGTAATTTTGCAGGATATTAAGCTTAATAAATCACCGTATGCTGTTTAATGATCTAGTTACTGGAGCAGCAGCAAAGAAGAGACTGAACAAATGTTGAGCATTTTTAAGGATGGTAAAATAGGGCTACAAGCACGGCAATAAAAGAGAGGCTTTTTAATCAGGAAAGGACTAGAATCTAAAGTAAAACAAATATTCACAGTAACTGTGCTAAGTTTGGCAAATATCTTTATGAGGTTGCGGTGAGACGATATCCGCATTTTCAGACATTATTGTACTGACCACTTCTGGTTCATCACTGCACATTAATGTGGCTTAACACATTCTCCCACCATGTTAATTACACTGAGCCCACTGTGTGTACTTAAATCAGCCAGCCCTTAATGGACACAGAGCCTTGCTGCACCTCTAATTACTCTTCTTTATCACTAATGCCAGTACATGCATTATCTGAAAGCATATCTTACTTTATTTCTTCCTTTTTTTTTTTCTTTAAAAGCAACAATCTAAAATTTAAAACCATTAAGTTGGGCACTCTGAATTATTGGTTTCCAAAATCCCAGAGTTCAATGAAAGACTGGGAAAGGCACAAATGATAGAAGTAATTTATGATGCTACCATTCTAAAATTTCCAGATCAGTTAGAGAAGACATCACTCAAGTAAAAAAAAAAAAACACCCCAAAATGAATAATTGTACAATAACCTCCCAAGCCCTGGTGGTAAAAGTCCTTACCTATACTATATCAGCTGCATACTAGGGTTTTGATGAAGGCAACAGTGCTGCATATATCAAAAGATTACAGAAAACCATACTGTAAAAGACTGTCACCGTGAGTAGAAACAGCTTAACTATTGGAATAGCTCCCAACAACTCAACCTGAGATTCACTCTGCTTTCATTTCCTTTGGTTTTGTAGGGGCTACTCACCTTTGAACAGAAATGCAAGTTTTCTAAACTAGGATGAAAACACTATTATGTCACCATTGAATAGAAAAAAAGCAAGGCCTCCCCACCCCTTCATTGTAACACTGCTTATGAGTTGTAAACAATACAGCTATTGTACAAATGAAATAACTGGTATTCTTAGGCACAATTCAATGTCAACTCGGATTGTACAGAAAATAATGAAAATCATTAAATTAATTCCTACCTTATTGTTTCCTCTATCAGTCGATCTGAGCTGGAAGCCAAAAGAAATAAAATGAAGTTAAAAAAAGGAACAAGCACTAAGTATTATTTTAAGATTATTATATCAATCATCACCATAATACAAACCTTAACAGATTTGCCCTTAGAATGTCTTATTTTAGGCTGCTGTCACTTTGACTATCACATAGATTTAGTATATATAACTAGAGCCTTTGGAGAAGATGCACACAGTATCCTCTGGAGCAGCATTTCCTAACTGCATGCAAGAGCAGATGCTCAGGAGAACACATAAAGCACTGAGCAGACAGAAAAAGGGGAACGGGCACTATGATTCATGGCTAATCAATGTTAACTGAGCCTGGAGTGCACCAGGTGCCCAGGACAGTCTGGAAAGGAGTACTAGAGAAGAAGGCACCTCATTTTATTGCTTTTTAATCCTAGCCATTCCTGCCCACTCCTTCGAAAAAATGTAATTAAAAATAAAAGCTGAGAATTGGTTCCAGGTAATAAAATCTCAAAGCACGGCTTCAGAGCTAGTTTAGCAAACACTGTTTTATGGTGGTTAACGAGGCAAGTTCTTTCTATGGAAATACCAGTTGGATGAGAATTAAGAGGTGCTTATGAGAAGAGAATACACACTATCTGCAACAGAAAGACCTTGATAACACGAGCCCCTTCCCCCTCACTGCCACACATTCATCGTGCTTCTGTGTAGCATCACTGGGAAAAGGATAGCCTAAAATACAGCAGCACAGAGAGAACATCTCAGTTAAAAAATGGATGTGTGAGATTAAGATGACAAACAAGATGCTCAGAAGATTCGAGCAATTTTTCTTTTTCTGTACTCAACTTCTTACAGATAGGTTTTTAATCACTGTTTTATAGCCAACTATAAAGTGCCAGAAAAACGTATCTTATTACAGTAACCATTATCTCAAAGTTAACATTGATGTGTCAGAAGAGGTGAATGCATCCCTGCTTCCCATATTGCAGAAACAATGATGTATCCATCCCAACAACTGGAAGGGGTGACTGCATCCCTGCTTCCCACACTGCAGAAACAATGATGGATCCCTACAATTGTTCTGTTCTACCCCACAGATTTACGCTAACTCTTGTAGAATAACTGAAATAAAAGTGAGTTTGCAGTTTAAGGAGGAAATCAATCTGACAGAAAGAAGTTTTATGTTGTACTGGATATTGCTTGCAGTATTAAAGCAGGATTTATTGCTGCCAAACTAAAAGGATTAAAAGACATTGCAAGGGCATGACCATCTTCATCTTTCCATCCTCCCTGCTCCAAGTGTTTCACCACCTCAGAAGGGAAGGCATCGACAGCCTGTGGCGCAGCACAGTTCTGCCTCTGACTCAGCCAGCACTGCCCGATTTGGAACTTTGCTTCTACCCACAGAAATTCTGGAGATCCCCCCACACCTCCAGCTGGAGGCACGGCGAAGGAGCACAGTGTGAGGCACACGCACGTGTGTAAACTGCTCCAAGGGAGGGGGGGATGCTCACAGAACGGCCTTATTTGTCTGTGAAGAGGAGTGAAAACATGCAGCTTGCTATTTCAGTCTAGTCCACGGCTTGAAATATGGAGACAGCAAAACACACTAAAAATATTTTGCCCAATTTTAAGTTGAGAGGGACTCAACTGGAGCAGCAAACACTGAAGACACTGGAACACTTCTTTCTACTCCCAAAATAAAGCCACACTCCAAAGAGTTGCCAGTACATCGGTTTAATCAAATAAAACCATTTTCATTCCCTGTGTGGTATTTATTACCACTGGCACAGAGAAGTAAGACACCATAGCTATGTACACAGAATGATGTAAGCAGTCTCAAGTCTCACAGCATCTGATGATGCCCCCGAGGCAGACAGAACAGAAAGAAGTGATGCATTCAGTTTTCTGTAATCATCGATTCTCAAATACATAAAATTCAACTGAGAATGTGCCTTTCATACACAGAGAGTCTCTAACAGACAAGTGTATTATGTGGGCAGTGCATAATGAGAATAAACTGTAAAACCATCAGAAAACAGTCTGAAAAGCAAGAATGGTGCACAAGAATGCACCATTTGTAAAGAGGTTAGATTTTTTTAAAATTTATTAACAACAAAAATATATTGGGAGCCAAGCTGGAAATAAATTACACTTACAGAAATGGAACAAAACGTTGCTAGAACAGTCCTATTAAAATCTCTACCCTGGAAAAGTCATCACCACCATTACCAGCTCTTTGTCCATTTAACTGATGAAATTATGGTATTTTCAAGTTGATGAGCTGAAGATGACAGGGAAGTTGAGCACATTCAGAGACCTTGAGTGAACTAGGATGTTCTCCAAGGTTGTCAGAGCACAAAAATTACACTTAGCAGTTTGCAACTTTATGTTAGAGAAAGCTGTAGTTAGGTGGTTTTATTACTTAATTGAAGACTTTAACACAAGAAGTATTTTAAAGCTTCAGATTCAATTATATTACACTGTATTTTTATATACATATGTATACTCACATTTGAAAATAAACCCTGGAAATGCAGCTACCTCTAAAATGATGACAGCTAGAAATTAATAAAAACATATAAGCCCAGTAATAAACAGTTCCCCACACCAATAGACACGGGATCCAAATGCTAACAAAAGGCATTTCATTGGCATCTTAAGTCACAAGATTAATGTTTCTCTGCTTACGACGAAGTCACCCCAACTATTTAAAAGGATGGAATGCATAGGAATTTTATTCAGAATGACTGATGTTCAGGTAAGGGCAGACAGAACTAACTCCATACTCTCATACTGTTAAATAAATAGCTGGAATTAACTAAGCACAATTTCCAGTATGTTCTTCCCATCCCAAGGAGCATCATTTTTTGATGGCCCTGAGAGGATTTCTCGAATCGTCTCTACGCGCCCGCCTCCAGCAGGCAAATAAATTCCAGGAGAAAGCAGCGAGGACATTCACTGGAATTTTGGTAAAGAGTGCAAGCAGGAACATTTTTCAGTAAAAATCTACACATCAGAATCCCTCAGAGTTCTGTCAAATTTAGTACTTCCTTCAAAAGTTCCATTTAAGCAGATGCCAAAGGTTTTTCTAAAGGCAGAATCATAGAATGGTTTGGATTGGAAGGAACCTTACAGCCCACGCAGTTCCATCCTCCCTGCCATAGGGAAGGACACCTTCTGGATCAGGTTGCTCAAATCCCCATCCAACCTGGCCACGAACACCTCCAGGGATGTGGTATCCATGACTTCTCTGGGCAACTTGTGCCAAGGCCTCACCATTCTCACAGGAAAATATTTCTTCCTAAGATCTCATCTAAATCTCCCCTCTTTCAGCTTGAAACAGTTCCCCCTTGTCCTATCCCTGCACTGGTAACATGCACTCATACAGCATCTCCTAAAGTCTTTCAAAGTTCTTGGCAAACACAGACTGCAATGTTCACTTACAGTGACACTCAAACAGATGCAAGCAGTTATTCCATCATTTTACAGTTCATAACTATAGAAAATGACAGTCAGATTTAAGGAAGATCAGGAACACCAAGTACAGTGGGGCCCAGAGTATCAAGGAAAATTTGCAGATCTCCAACTATCAATAACCTGCTTTACATAAACAGAAGTTGTTCTCACAGTTATGAATAATGTTCATTTCAACTGTTTTGACAGAATGAAAAATAACATTGAAAGAGGCAATTTTGCTTAACTTACACATTCAAAACACTACAAAAAGAAGCTCTTAAAAAAAAAATCCCTTGACGCAGTTCTTCTACTTTCCAAGCAAAGACAACAAATCCTGTGGACATTACCTTATGAACGTTCAAGCAAGCAAACGATGGACCTGGGCAATATTAATCTGATTCACCATCTGTTTTAATAAGCTATGCATTTTCCCCTGTCAAGACAGATGGCACTTTGACAAAGCCATTTAAAAATACTATAGGAAAGAAAGGCTGGAAGATGCTGAGACAATCACCTACTGTAATAAATGGCACAAATCCAACAGAAGCAGCCATGCATGTGAAAAAATCAGGCTTCTGCGCAACTGCTGTCTTCAGAAAAGATTGTGCAGTTTGTCATTTAAATACGCAGCCAGGTAAATTAATCCAAAGGCAAAATTAAGTGAAATATGCCTCTTGGATAGAAAAGAAGCCTGCCCATCACATCAAGCTTTTCAACTAAAGAAAGCATTTTATGTTCTTTGGTTTTTTTTAAAGCTAATCTCTATGCTAGTTGTTAAAATTCAATAAAACAGGTGGATTACTTAAGGGAGGACTGGGCTTCTCCCACATCCATAGATTTTGCTGCTGACTTACCAGCTAGATCCTCCATAGAAGCAGTTGGCAGAGAAACAAGATACAGCAGTGAGACTCATCTGCACACAACTTGTTTCACAATGCACTATAAACCCTTCAGATAAAATTAAGGGCAATATTATAATGAAGAATAATTTAAAAGGATTAGGGAAAGCCCCTGTAGAATAAATTAATATAGCATTTTATAACTCTCTTTTTACTTTCATAAAGAATAATTACAGAAATAATAATTTTGCTTTGTTCTTTCTCTAACTGCAGGATTAATCACTAGCCTCAGCTCTCTCAAACTGCATGCATTAAATCTTTTGTATATTCACAGTCCTGGCTCACCAGGCAACATAGGGCTTCCAGGAATGCAAATATTGTAAAACATATTTGATATTCTAATACAAATGTACAGATTATGATGAAGCAAATCAGATTTACACAGTTATGGAAAAATCATTCCTAACTCACAGGTGAAAGAAACACCGTGCACACAAAAAAAACCCAGCTCCACCTCATTTTTTCTGCTTGCCATCAAGATAAGTCATTATCTAAAAAAAATGCTCAAGATGATTATGCTCTTTAAAAAGTAAACTAGAAAATGTAAAGCAGAACCCCTTTTTTTTTTTTCCTGTGGTAATAAACAAGATATTCCAGATTTTAAGACCCATCTCATGCATGATTCAATCTGGTGTCAGAGAGTGAACTGCAACTGGAGCTTAGCCAGACTGGACATCTACAGATTCTAACAAAGACAAAAATTGGTGTAGAAGAGCACTCCTTGACTGACACAAGAGCAGGGTGAGACAAACATACCTAAGAGTATACGACACCCAAGAGAGGGAATTTCTAACAGAGGACTGTGCAGACAACACAAAATTCACTGCTGTGTTTTTATTTAAGAGCAGAGGCAGCACCTGCTATGAATTCACAGCATGCAGCGGCACAGGGAGGAGAGGGAATACATTTGATGGTGAAGCATACATCTTAAATTTCCAGCACAAGAGCAGCTAGCTGGCCAAAAACAAAGGTGTGAGGTAAAATGGGCATTTGCAGGGATGAAGAGTTTACCCACAGAAACAATTCTGAAAGCAGAGAAAGGTTCAAATAGTGACACAAACTGCCATTGTTCAGGGGTTGCCTTTATGTGTTAATTAAGGCATAAATCTAGATGCTAAGGAGATAACATTCTCACGCTTTCTGTTGCAGTAGGGAAAATGAAAAAAGAGCCTACAACAATCAAACATAAAATCCAACATTAAGTCATTGTATAGATTTGCTCCAAAGGAACCATACGTTAACAACATCACACCTACAAATTCTAAACACATAAGTAAGCTTATTTCTGCAGATCAACATCCTGGGGAGTCCAACACTCAGTAATCACTTTCAATAAGAATGAAGAACAGTTGCAAAATCAGAAAAGAAATAAAGCACAACATTATAATGCTTTTAATCAATGCGAATAATTTGTTAAATCTAGAATGAAAGGCACTAAACATAATCCATTGCTCTAGGCAGGAATTAACCAGCATTATTTGGTGATGAATTTCTTTCCAGGTGGTTCACATGTACCTTGTATAGAAGAAAAAACACATGCACAAGGCATGTTTTTTCACTGTAGGGGAGAATCTACGAAATGATTCCAGGAAAATAAACTGGGTTGTTGTTAGGAAAACCTACTCTCTCCAATCCGCAATCCTATGATACAAACTTCGCTAAAAATTAGACTCCAAGCTACATCACTAAGTAAATAACTCAACAGCTTATCAATTCCAGCAATTTGGTCTGAAGATAACCTAACCTAATTATTTTCTTTGCAGCTAACATCCGTAAACATGTCTACATGTTCACCGTAACCAATAAAAAATCATTTTATCTCAGTTTAAAGAACAATTTAATGGATGCAAGCAAATACCACAGGATGCTCTCCCTTTGTGGGGAGATCCCTGATACAGGGATCCACCTTCACAGGTTCCAGAACACCAATAGGTTGTTCCTCCTGGATTTCCAAAGGGTACAGTCTGCACCTCCACTGAACTCCACAGACTTGTCTGGGAATTATCAACAGAGCGAAGGAAATGTTTCTGCAAAAAGAGGAGTTAGCCAAGAAAGCTCTTTGGCACACAGGAAGACTGGGGAGAGTGCTTGATGTTTGAAAGTCCCAAGAGGGTGAGAAACAGCCATACTTCTTCCTTTAAAGCCAATCTATAAGGAAATAAGAGCCTTCTCAATAATCGGCAGTACAGAGTTTACCCAAAGAACGCAGTTAAAAACTTAAAATGCAAGCAGCTCATCTCGCCTAAAGGAAGCGCAGCAGCTGGTTGCCTATTTGTAAGCACAACCCCAGTGCCAGGATGGCACCACCAGCAACATAATGAGGCTTCTAGAGGCTCTCTATTCATAGTTGTGAAAGGTCCTGGACAGATTGACCCTCCTTGTATAATTGCTCCATATTACCCATAGGAGCAAAGTCAAATGAACTGAGAAGGGCAGGCCTTACTGTAAGGCATTATCAGTAACCACAACTGTCAGAACAATTCCAGTAACTTACTAATGGACTGTATCGGCATTTCCTCAAATCCTACAGGCTCTATGTAGAACTAGCATTCAGTGGGCGTGCTGTTCTCATTATTTCCTCTGGTTTAAAACAATTAATTTAGATTTTATCTTTAACTAAAGTGAAAAACCCTCAAAACCAAGCAACACGGCCTTCAATATCCAACACTGATTTGATGAAAAGTGAGCTCTACTGAGATAATCTGATTTGTTGGGCACACACAGAAAAAAAGAGATGCACAACTTACCAGAAACACAAGCTGTTTATAATCTGTACTGTAACAAAACATTTGTGTCACTTTTCCAGCTCTGTGTCTTTTGACTAAACCTAGACAAGCTACAAAAACTGTTCTACTACTCACATACTCGTAAGTAACAGTGAAAAGAGAACACAAGGGGGAACATCTTCTAGACGAGCTCTACCATACAAGCAATTTCTTAATTAATATCTTTTTAATTTCCAGTGATTCTAACACAGAAATGAAGTAAGAATCACACACATTGATAGAAATGTATTCTGCTTCCTACCTGCATTTTCACCTGCTGTGGTTTTGAGGGTTTGTCTGGTAGGTGTAGAGAGCTCTGTGGCTTTCATCCAGGGCTTGGTCGAAGTACCCAATGTCACGACTGCCTAGCCGTCTGTTTTTTAAGTTTCAGAAAATGATTCACAAAACTCCATAGTTAACTATACAATGTAATGAACACCTGTGGTTGAAAATTTAAAGTGTGCACTACATTTAAGCCACCTGCAGTGCAAATTCAGAATGCGATTCCTTGTGTGAAGGTCTCAACATTTTTCCTTCCAGCTCAGTTTCGCTGCATTCTTAGGCTTGTCTTTTTATCTAAGACTGAGCAAGATGCATTCTTCCAGAAGTGCAACTATACTCAATATAAACAAGTGAGAGGAAAGCACTCTGCACCCTTCACTTGATGACAAAACTATGGTGTGTGAAAGGTTCTAAGTAAACTGTATTATCAGGCTAAAACAGGTATGCTTTAGTGGGATTTTGGATCCAGTTCTGCCTACCAGCATAGATTTGACAGAAAGTATCCTCAGCAGATGGAAGTTAATGCCCTCATCAAACCACTGGCAAAGCAGCACACTGACCTATCTGCAGATCTACCACACAGCAGCCAAGAATGACAAGAACCCCATCCTGATGCATTAGTACAGAGGTTCAAATTAAATAAACTCAAGAATGACATTTACACCGTCACATGGTAACTTTCCAGAGGTACACTCTGTATCTTAGAAAAATGGGAATAATCACTATTTAACATATCCATACATATCGAATGAGATTGAACAGCTTGGGTTTACTGGAGATTCCGATATCAAATAATGAGCAAGAACTAAAAGAAAAAGGAAGAATACAGCCACGTGGATAAAAAAAATGACATACTGCATTAGATAGATAAGGGATTCTCAGATTGCACATAATAAATTCTATCAAACTCCGCAACAGTTGATTCTGTTCAAAAGATGCACCTACTTCTCCGAACCAACCCACAGAAGAAGGATTTCAGTACCTGTCAAAGTCCTAATTTCAACATAGACCTTGGGGGTGGGGGGGAAGCTGTCCTACTTAAGAAACAGCATTGCAAGGAAAGCTAAAAACAAATAAAACATGCATCACTGCTTGTTTATTTCTAAAACAAGCAAGAAATTTCAGAAGCAAACACAGAGCTCTGCAGTACAAAGCCTAGTTTTATAGCCTCTCCCAAAAATCAAGGACATGGCATTGTTTCTAAAGTAAAGCCCAGAACGAGTTTTAGTCCCAGCCACCCTCTTTCCATGATATGTTCAGGTAACCTTTCACACTGTGTCATGAGGATTTGTTCTTCAATTTCTGCAGACATTCAGACAAAGACCTAGGATGGTTTCTGCAGCTACTTTCCTGGGGGTACACGGAAGCTCATGCATAAACCTTCACATTTTACAGAGATGAAAAGCAAAGAGGTTCTTAATGCTAACACCTGTAACTGCAAATTTTATCACCTGGATAATTCAGCTTTGCACTCAAGAGTTACAAATGCAGCTCCAAAACGAGGCTATGCCCATGCGTGTGCTGGGTTTGTTGGCCCTGCCTACACTCTTATTCAAGTATCATTAATTTTAGATATATGAAGTATATAAATATCACAACGGTCACCAATGTCAGGGAAATTATTGATTACAGTATTTTTTAAAGCAATCCAACTCTAAGGAAAGCATGCAAATAAACCTTATGAGGCTAATATAATCTTTGGTTTAGTGTTTTGGGCTAGGCTTGTGTTTTTAGGTCCTAAATACAGCACAGGAAGATGAAAAGCACGAGCTGACTTCACTCTACTGAAGCTCAAGCTATTTTTGGAGGGAAAACCTCTTTTAAATACTGAAGTGCTTGGCTGATTTTCACATTCTTTTATTAAGTTATTTATAAATAATAATGATACCCAGGAGAGCATCTTCCTTCATTGCCTGGAAGCTTTGAACCTCCCCAAATTCTCATTAAACTATTTTAATAACTTGCACATACCACCATATAATTATAGTCACATAATAAGCACTGAAGTTTCTTCTTTCCAGAAGATATGAACAGTCTCCCTATCTGATGAAAATTTAGTATTAAAATAAGGAATCAGGCAAGCTGTGCTCAGTCTAGTGTTGCAGTTAAGCATATGATATGCCCAAGTCTCACATTCAGTCTGGGACTGTTACAGGGGAAGCCGATCCAGTCACTTTTGAAGTGGCCTTGCATCACTGCCACAAATCTTCAAGAGACAGAGGTTTTGCCAGCAGGCTTGGAAAGAAAACCCATTCAGTTCCCACGCAGATAAGAAGCTAAAGGAAGGAATCACTGATGCATAGCTGCAATTGAGAAAACTCTGCAGCAATAAGAGATAAGGAAAAAAAGCATCGCATTTGCAAACAGGATTACACTACAACTCGTTGTGCATCTTTAAGTAAGTACTGCAATACCAAAAATCCTTCTTTGTTCAAATCCCTTCCTTGGAAAGCATTTCATTTGTGCTGCCACTCAGGCAGAGCATACAGCCCTACCCCATAAGTCTGTGTTAGGAATATTCCATGGTAACTCAGTCAGTAAGGTCCTAACTGGCCGGCTGAGGCACTAGTGTGCGCTTTTAATACAACAGTTTCCCAATCTTCCTTATTCCAGAAACAAAGAAACCAAGTCAAGGGTATGTAATTGCATTTGGGCAAACTGTGACACACCGTTGCCAGAGCTCTTGCAATTAATGGGCAGCAGAGAAATGTTTTAACCCAGATTCCTCAATCTCTCCTTGCATTGTATCTTCCAGTTCAACAGACAAAGCACCACAGCCTTCCGTTTCTCCTGCGCAGTGAGCCTGTAGCCAAAGTACACCATATTTGGTGCTTCTTGGCAAACAGTCCAAACCAAGGCCACGGATAACATGGATTGGCTTTACATAGCAGATCTGTTTTGTTTTTTCATAACTGCTATAAAGCAAAGAGAATTATACGTAATCAAGCGCTGCTTTTGTTAAAACCTGTATTAAAACGGAGCGACAAGAACTCCACATTCTGCTTTGACATGAACTGAAGTTTAATTTAGTGGCAAGTTTTGCAATTAAAAAAAAGAAGACCCTTACTGGGCCTGATTAAAGTAGAGCTCAGCAATTCTCAGGCTGCAGAGGAGGCAGCCAGCAGGCACCCACGAAGAGGCTCATCACTCTCCTCCCTCCCTGCTGCCTCCCCAACCACCTTGGGAAGGAAAAAGGAATTGGTGAATTAGCTATTTTTCCTACAGTCTCTTTCTTTCCAAGGTAAGATAAAGAAAATGCAGTGGTGAACCATGTGTGAACTCAGTAAGAGCAGTTACTGTACAGGCATGTGTCTTTCTTCTGCAACTGCAGGCGAAGGAGGGGATGGAAGGGGAGATGACAGCAAATCCCAGGTTTTAACCCAATACTGGAGGTCCACTGAAATCCACAGGAACCTGAATAGCAACAGCACAGTGAATGGAAATCAGGGTACATGGAGCAGAGAACATGGATAACAAACAGGAAATTAAATTAATTAGAAAACTGGTAGCTTTTTACATAAAGATCAACACACCTATAATCAAAACCCCTGGAAGGTGCCTCAGCATCTTATTAAGCTGCCTTGCCTCCTCCATTCAAATCACTACTTTGTGACTATCTGTAAACCACACCAATATTCTGAGAAAAACTGGTCAACAAGTCACTCCCTCTATTAAGATCTGGACTGTATCACAAACAAAGTTTGAAAGCAGTTTCCCGGTGATTACTCTCTACTGAATGTGGCCATTTCTGCCCAAACAACAACAGGAAATTTGAAACAGTTCTGCTGAAAAATGAAATGCAATAATAGTAATAACAATATTTAGTACTTCAGAGTACTTCACATATATAAAGTACTGCACAAACATTAATTTATCCTAATCATCCCCATGAATCAGGTATGTATTATTAATGGCACCATTACACAATGGCAGCAGATTCCCGTTATTTCTTTTGCTCATTTCTCTTACTCCTCTTTTCTCTTTCACATGCAGAACACATCCCTCTCTGACTTCTTTGCTCTCCTTTACTCCTTGAAAGTTTCTCATCCACCTGCTCTGGCAGCCCTATCCTCTCTGTTCCCAGTGCTAAATATTTGGATACTTACAGGGGTGTTTCATGTCCTTAGCTTGCCCCAACACTTGGAGCAGCTTTATCTCATCTACCTGAATCGCTTACACCTGATACTCCAAGCTGAAATACATTTTACTGGATAGACTGAGAGCCTGTGTAGCAACACTCACAAGAAACATGCAGCCATCTGGCAACAAGTAAAATCACAGCTCACGATACCTGCACCAGCACAGGCACTGCTTCACCAGCAGCTTCTTCGTTTGGAAAAGGACAAAAGTCTAATTTTTGAGCACTGGAGCAGAGTACTGAAGCGATAGTCACACAGTGGCCCAATAGTGACAGACAAATCTACTACAGCAAATGCTGGAGACCACCAAGTGGCTTAGTTCTCATCTACAAGGAATACAAGGAATTCATCACAGGTAATAAAACCTGTCATTTCTATCTAAACTTTGGAAGCCTTCATCAATTTTTACACAAATTCATCACAATCACACCATATATCATTCACACATAATACAAATACTAACACAAGGGAAATTTTCACTCATACACACACAATATTGCAAATGTAATCAAACACATTGGTCCCATCTTTGCTGACTTGGACTGTAATTTATCAACAACTGGAGAACCTCTCAGGGCAAACACTAAGTTGACAGGACTCTTTCCTCTGAGGCAGCACTTTACACAGCAGTTTTTGAAGTGCTAAGCTAGATCTATTCATCAAAATTGTTTCCTTTAGATGGAAAATGGTATTACAAGAAAAAAAGATGACTTGTTTACCTCCCTGGCCAAAAGACAGAAAAGATGAGACAAACACCTTTACTGAATGGCACAGAGCCAGGAAAATAAGCACTCAAAAAATCAACCACAAACATGAGCGTGCTAGACTCAGTATTTATTCAAGCATCTAGCATGCCACAAGATCTGAGGGTATTGGGTAAAAACATTAACAGCGCATCAATGTCCAACAAGACCTGTCTTCCAGCCTCAGGAGTTAAAATCTTTATTAAAAAAAATCAGGCACCATTGGTGTTATTTCCAGACTAGGTAAAGGTACCCTTGAATTATCTGGATAGCAATTAAATAGAAAACTGACTTAGAAACTTCACGCCTCCTATCCTCATTTGCAGACAAAACTCCTTTCCCAACAACACTCAGAATCAGCTGATCTATAAAATGAATTGAACCAGCAGCAGAGCTTTCAGTCAAAGAGCAAAGAACACAATCCTCTAACTCTAACTCTCACAGAATTGGGGTGCAGCAGCACAGAGCCCCGCATGGCCCAGCCTGAGGGCTGCCCCGGGGAGCTCCGTGATCCAAAGGTGAAAGCATCACCACACTTGTGCCAGCAGCACTGACACAGCAGCCAGCCCCACCCAGGGAAAGTGAATCCAAATGGATTCACAATCCCCATGGCTTAAATGAAGGCAGTTTTACACGCTACGGGCATAGCAAAGGTCTATGCAGCGCTTCAGCTATTGTAATTCCCTTGGTGCTTAAAATACATTGGAGCCTTTTATTCATCAAAATTTTGTACTCACAGATTTTTTTTTTTATTTCCTCTCCTTTTTTACAAGGTCTCTCCAAATTCTCTCCCAGACAAAAGCTTTCTGGCTCTCCTCCTCTTACTCCCAAGTGAGACAACACCACAAACAATGGCGCCTAGGGCTGCCAGCTTGCTTTTGAAAGAGCATTCATGGAAAACACTACCAAGACTAAACTCCAGTTTCTGCTCCTGTCCCACAGGATAGTGCATAAAGAAAGAGGCTGAGACGAGGGTGATACTCTGCAGTGGGGTAATAGTGCAGGTATTCTCCATTATCAGATCATGGGATAAATATGTAATAGGTTAAAGTACTTAATATCATAAATCAAGCAGGGTCAAGACCAAGAAGATGCTCCAATATTTGACAGGAATATATTATCCCTGTGGTATTATCTCATTACTTTGCAGTATATACTAACACACTTGCAAAGTTTATGTACCCACCTCCATTTTTCAAGCTCTTTTCATAGGTTTTCCTACTTCACTAAGAATATATTTTCATTTCTACTGTTGTGTCTTTATGGCAATGTATATATGTCCATCACATAGTTCTATCAATTAGTCCAGTACTGTGATTACTGCACTGCAAATATTCAGCATCAAGACACACACAAAGCTTGTCAGCTTATCCTAGAAGCACACTTGGTGTGCTCTGCCAGCTCCCGGTGATTTCCTGGGACCTTTTGCTAGCTTTTACAGCTTTTTCGCATTAACAGCCCATAAACTGCTTCCTCTGAAGACAAATATGTTGAAATCCTTTAATAATTTCCTCTGTCAGTGTCTATTTCTGAGCTTACTCATTCTCAGTTCAAATGTTTTGAACACCATGCAGGCTTTGATTTCTCGCCAAAGCTGTCTTCTGCTTCTACACACACCTTACAGTTATCTCCTCCCTGCAGCAGCATTCCATGAGTAGTTTTGGCCCTGTTTCCTGAAGATTTCTTGCCTTCTTTTTTCTTATTCTCATGGGATGTTATTAAGCCTTGACGCTTTCAAATAATCACCAAGATGACTCTTTCACTGCTTCTGAAACTGCCTTAATTCAATTATATTTTTCATGTATTTTTATCCTAAATCCATACTGGAGAGTTCAGCATGTTTAAAGAGATAAAGTAATCAATGCCTCAAAGAATGCTGGACTCGTATACTGAAGACATCTGTAGATAACATTTACAAATAAGTTTTCCTCTCTTCATTGTTTCAAACTTTCCAAAGCAGTGCATTCAGAGGAATGCCAGTTTATTGGAAGTGGATCTTACAACTCTGAAAATATTCTATTTGTAGCTTTCTTTAACAAAATACCAAATGTATAAAAGTATTTACTACCCTTCCAATAAAAAAAAAACAAGGCAAAAAAAAAAACACCAAACACAATTTCTAGAAAGAATCAGGTTTACTCAGGTTAACTGACACTGATTCTTCAAAATTTCAGGAAACATTCACCTACAAAATATTAAGACTGTTTTTTTTTCCCCCCCCGGAAACTTTACACTTCCTGCATGCTTAATAATAAATACAACCTAACAAAAGTCATAAATCAAATATAAATCAATTAATTTCTACATTTAAAAGACATTAAAGAAAACTGAGGATGAAGTAGTGGTAAGCCACAATCGAAAAATTTGGTTTTAATTTTGCATAAAAGCTTTTTGTGCAATTCTGGCTGGAAGCTTAAGTTATCTTTAAGAAAGCACATTTGAGAAAGCCATGGGTATTTATATATTTATTTATTTATTGAAACAAAAGCCTGCCCTCTTGTGTGAGATTGAAGGTTAGCAGAATTACAGGCAAGAACACAGAGGTGTTGATCATCAGGGCTAATTCTTGACCATCTATAAAACATTAAATTTCCCGTGCTCCTCCCTCAGTGTGCACTGCTTTTGCTGAATGGGGAACACACAGAGTAGCTACACATAGTCTAATGCCCTCTCTGCCACAGGAATAAAATGAAAGTGCTTTCTATTTTGTTACCTTGGCCACTAAATATCATCTGCACATATTTAAGTGCAATGGTAATTTTGGAATTAGCCCCTCCCAACACCATTTGCATGTTTTCAATAAAGACAAAAGGAAATGAAAGTTCTTCTCTGCCTAGCCCTGACAAAGAAGAAAAAGAAGAACAGCTAAATCATTGTGACTTTCTGTTTTGTTTTTCAACCCTTATCCCAGTTAGGATGCTGTAAAGGCATCTACTTTCTTAAGAAGAGAGGAGGCCAAGCATGAGGTCTGAGTCACGACTGACTTGCGAAAACCTACTGAAGATAATATAACGTAGGGTTGACGAGATCCTAAAGTGGAAACCACTGAAAACTTGCAAGACTGCTACCTACTCCAAGCATTTCAACTCAGCATGAGCAACGAATGTTTATCCAGCTGCATAAGTAGCAATACTGTCACTGAATACGTAGTGCAAGGCATTCAATGTGGATATTAATACCTACAAATGGACAAAGCTTTAAACCACACTCAAAATTAAGTGTTTCATCCTCCAAAGAAGTTAGACACCTCCAACAGAAGTAAAAGAGAAATAACACCTACTTTCGAAGGTGTTCGTGTTCCTTCAGGAAGAGTTCTGTTCTTCTGTTATTCACTCCAGACCCGCTTTTATATGATCTGAAATGTGAAAAATAGTAAGAGTTGAAAGGCCTTTTTTGCCAGAGGCTTTTCACCAGACAATATTGATTGATTTACAATACCATGCTTTGTTACTCTGAAGTGCCCAGATAGAGAAGTTCCAGACACTTACAATGTGATTTAGCATAGCTTAACAGTTTTACTTCAATAACATTAACTCCTTCTCAGTTAAAAAGCCTAAACTGAAACAGAATCATATCATGATCTTAAAAGTTGTGAATTCAAGTAACATTTTTGCATTGTTCAGAGCACAGATGAATAAGCTACACCAAGAACTCTCCTGCAGGAGGGTCACCACCTTCTCCTGCCAAGGACAGTCCCATGCCATGGTTGTAAGACACAACACCACTTACTCAATATCTTTTCGTACTGATCCCAACAGATTCTCCCTTTCTCGGATTGCCAAGAAGTTCGATTTGGTTTTGTGGAATTCATGCGTATAATCCTGTAACGAAACAATTAGTCCAAAATGAGGATCATGAGATCAATTTAACAGAACAATACACTCAAGTAAGGTCCAACCATCTTTTAAAATGTTAACTGCTCTCTAAATACAAAGTGTAGGACCAACTCATTAACATCAATAATACTTAAAAGTTAATTCAAAGTATTTTTAAAACTCATTGCTCTTGCAGTAGTCGCTAACTTTTAATCACAGTGACATACACTGTTCCTTGTCCTGATTTCATAAAGCTTCATCTTTCTCATGAATTAGCATTTTGTGTTGGAATTTCCCATTACTGGTTGAAACAGAAGCTCCTTATTTGGTGCAGTGAAGATGTTCTTGGGTTTGTTTTCATGTTACACCAGATAAAAAAAGTCTTTTCTGAACAGTGAAGATTACTTTCTTTTATGTTCAAGCTTCAATTGTACATTTGAAAACATTTTAGGCAGCTAATAATTCTTGAAAACCACTTTAACTGGCAACTAGTATCCACCAAAACCACTGTAGCATTCAGCAGAATTTTTCACATAAATGCTACAGATTTTAAAAGAAATATGCCTTTAATATTATCTATTACATAAGCACAAACCAGAAATCAAACTGTATACAACCAGCCAATAAATAATAAAACAAGCTTTTTCAATGTTACTATGCCATGAAAACATCACTAGTTTGAAATGGTTGATTTCCAACACTAATTGGTAGCTTTACCCACCATATTTCCTTCATCTCCCTTTAGCAGTTCAGATTGTTTTGTAATCATTTGTCTTACCTTAAATATGTTCCCTCTCATACTGCCACGTGACAGGCCACAGATAATTCATCACATTACCCTTCCCCCTTTGCTATATAAAAGACATCTACATAAGATCACACACTTTACTGCTCCTTCTTTGCTAGGTACTAGTCACTGACATAAAAAAATGCTATTTTTTCAACTCGAAGGGGTGTGAGAGAAGAAAAGTGAAGTGGGATCAGCGGCATTTCAACCTTCTGGTAAAGACATTCAAGCATACTGCGATGTCAGCACTACTAATAAGTATTCCAAACAAAAGAAACAAACCAAAATGAAGCAGGACAGGTGTTTGTTACCTGCAATATGTCTCTATGACGCTGTAACGTGTGCATGAGCGCAGCATTCAGGGACGGGACTCCTGCGCTATTTGTATATTCTGCCATTTTGTCATTTATCCCAGTAAGCTGGAGGAAGAAAAAAAAACACCAAACCATGAAATAGTTTCTTCTCGTAAGAGAGTTCCAAATGCACAAGCTGAAGGAGCTACCTCTAAAGACAGACCCTTGTGAGTGACTTGTCTGTCACTCACACTCATATTTCCTAAGGTTCATCACTGCAATGTTTGCTAAATGCTGCAGTTAAACCACAGTAACGCGAGTTACCTTTCCCAAAAGTTGTTCAATCTCCACAGCCATAGTCTCAAACATTCTGTCCTGGCTTGATCCATTTAAGAGAGGGGTTGTGTCAGAGCTAAGAAAAATGAAAAATAGCAGTTATGGAGAGTAAAACATTTTCATGAATGCAAGTACTAAAGAAGCACTAGCGTCAGGTGTTGGCAAACTCCACCTCGCAGGTTTCCTCGAGGATGAATTAAATGACATTATCTTTTCATACTGTCTCAGTAGTTAAGAGTTAAAGGCAGGCATCACGTGGAGAAAATAAAACCTCTTCTTGGAAGGTATAACTGACACCAAACACTTGTCTACCACCAGCACAGATTCAGCAACAACACCTTTCCCTCCTCTAACTTTTCAGATTTATTTATTTATTGGCAGGAGGGAGCACTCTACTGTTAACAGGTTACACCAGCTACATAATTACACCTTAATAACACACTGCTAGGACTACCCACTGACCTGTTAGCAGTCTCAGGGCAATACAAACCACACGTTTTATCACAGTTACAGCTTCATGCAGTACACCTGAAGTCAGAAGTGAGTTTTGCATAGGACAGCAAGAATAACCAAAACAATCAGATTACAGGGCAAGAAACAGCACAGAACTACAAGCAAAGAGAGACCAAGAGTCTGATTCAAGAATAACACGGCCAATCTTGAGGTACTCTCAGGCTTCCAGAACCAGGAATTCATAGCTAGGTTCAAAATTCATTAAATCATCAGATTAAATAAATAAATAACACACATACACAAAGCAGTCACGCTCACAACTGATACACAGTGCTGGGAACCAGAGTTAATAGGCAAAGAACAGTAGGTTTTAAAAATTGCACACAGGAACAAAGAAGATGATAATGAGAGCTGTGAAACTACATAATTTCTGGCCCATCAGCTAGGAGTACTTGAAAAGTTTTATCATACTAATTCTTTAATCAAATATCTGCCTATATATTCATATATACGTATACATATACATGTACGTATGTATCTGATTCATACACATATATATCAACACATACATATCTCTATTACTGCTCCTTCTCATCTTAAGAGAAAGCCAGAAACTGCTCTCTTGAAGGGAGGGCTGGTCACCTGGGCAATCCTGGACCAATCACAGCTGCAGAGTGCTCCAGTCCCTCATCAATGAAACAGGGACTACAAATACCACAGCATCTCAGCTTGGATGTGCAAGGCTGAATTCCTCTAATACTGAAGTGCCTTAAACCCCCTAGTTTAATACAAGAAAAGCTGGAAACTAAACCAATGTAGCATGCATTAAAAAGTCCTATCATTAGTTCACACACTAACCTCATAGTTAGAATCACAGAATAGTTAAGGTCGGAAAAGATCTCTAAGGTCATCAAGTCCAACCATCAGCCCAACACCACTGTGCCTACACACTCACACACCAATATCGCTCAATATTGCATCAAGACCAGCACTGCAGCATTAAGAAGCACTGAAATGAGCTCCTTAAGAAGCAAAGTTTAAAAGACACTAGCTGGACTTACACTAAGCAAATTACAAAAATCAATCAAGTGCCACAAGCAGCATTTAAAATGTAAAGAAATGGGCTAGTACCTATACCTGTCGCGCCGTCCGTCCCGGCTGCTGCTGTAGCTGGTGCAGAGTTTGCTGAAGGAGACCAGCTTGAGGTCCAGCTCGTTCTCCAGCTGCCTCGCCTGCTTCCTGAGATCTGCACGGGCAGCCGAGAGCAGGAAGAAGTCACCAACCACCCGCTGACCCCAGGGCCCTCGAGGAACACGGATTCACCACTTGGCAGCCCCAGAGAGGGGAACCCTCACAGAAATGGGGAGCCTGGGGCCCTCACAGAAGGGGAAGCACCCCACACTGAAAGAGGGGGTGGGCACAGCTGAACACTTGCAGGGTGAGGGGAGCCGTGAGGGCCCTGTGAGGGTGCTGCACATCTCTCCAGGGCCTCCCCAGCCCCAGCTCAAGTATTGTGTGCAGCTTTGGGTGCCACAGTGTAAAAAGGACATTAAGCTACCACAGAGTGTCCAGAGAATGCCACGAAGCTGGTGAAGGGTCTAGAGGGGAAATCGTTTGAGGAGCAGATGAATTCACTTGGTCTGTTCAGCCTGGAGGAGACTGAGGACCTCACAGCACTTTTCAGCTTCCTTACAAGGGGAGGAGAAGGTGCAGGTGCTGAACTCTTCACTTTGGTGACCAATGACAGGACCCGAGGGAATGGCAGGAGGATGTGCCAGAGGAGGCTTATGCTGGACATCGGGAAAAGGCTCTTTACCCAGAGGGTGGTGGAGCCCTGGAACAGCTCCCCAGGGAAGCAGTCACAGCCCGACAATATTCCAGCAGCATTTGGACAACGCCCTCAGCCGCACAGTGTGAATGTTGGGGTGTCCTCTGCAGGGACAGGCGTTGGCCTCGATGACCCTTCGTGGGTCCCTTCCAGCTCAGGTCACTCTGTTCGGTGACACCCCCGGACCCCCCGCCCGCGGGGCTCAGCGGGCACCGGCGCCTCACGGCTGAGCGGCCGCCGGTGCCACCGCACTCCTCGGGCGCAGGAGGCATTCCCCAACTCCCCCGGCGGCGATTCCGCCCCGCCCGAGCCCCGAGAAGGCCCCGCGCCCCGGCCCCGCCGCCCACAGGCCCCACTCGCCTTCCCAGTAGTTGCTGCTCCCCGCCGCCATCTTTGTTGTCCGACGTCAGCCGCGGCCCGGCGCCAGCGAGAGGGGCGGACAGAGCGCCTCCCCGCGAGCGCAGAGCACGGCGGGGCGGGCTGTCCTCCGGCTGCAGCGCCCCCTGGCGGCTGGGCGGACCCCGGACCCTGCAGCCCCGAGCCCCAGGTCTGCTCTAGGACGAAGCTGGGAGCAGCCCCGAGAAGGACTCGGGGTGCTGGGGGAGAAGCAGCTCAACACGAGGCAGCAGAGTGCACTCACAGCACAGAGAGCCAGCCGTGTCCTGGACTGCACCCAAGCAGTGGGACCAGCAGGGCGAGGGAGGGGATTCTGCCCCTCTGCTCCACTCTGGTGAGACCCCTCCTGGAGCCCTGTGTCCAGTTCTGGAGTCCTCAGCAGAGGAAGGACCTGGAGCTGGTGGAGCAAGTCCAGAAAAATGCTCAAAAGCCTGGAGCAGGACAGGCTGAAAGAGTTGGGGTTACTCAGCCTGGAGAAGGCTCCAAGGAGACCTCATAGCAGCCTTTCAATACGTAAAGTGGGCTCATAGAAAATGTGTTAGCAAGGCCTGTGCAATAGGACAAGGGGGCATGGTTTTAAATTAAAAGAGGAGAACTTTAGACTAGATGCTAGGAAGACATTCTCTTCTCTGAGGGTGATGACGCAATGGCCCAGGTTGCCCAGAGAGGTGTTCCAAGGCCAGGCTGGATGGAGCTCTGAGCAACCTGAGCAGTGGGAGGTGTCCCTTCCCATTGTAGGGGCATTTGACAGGATGATCTTCATGCTCCGTTCCAGTCCCAACCATTCTACAAATGAGACAACCCAGGTGGACATCAAAATAGTTTTATACAGATTATTGGATCTCAGTATACAGATAAAAAACAGAGGGCCCAGCTAAGGGCAGAGCCAGGTCTCACCTCGCGCCGCCCCATTCTGCTGCCAGGAGAAGGCGATTCAAGTCCCTTGTAAAAATGGACATTTGAAGGCACAGTGCACAAACCAACACACTCCAGGGATAAGTGCCCACAGTGGACCGGCTCCTCACCAGAACCAGCACAGGCATGCCTGTGGATGGACGGACAGACAGACAGATGGCAAGGGAGGCTGCTCCTGCCTTCCTGACATCGCTGACAAACAGCCCCAGTGGTCACTTGCAGTGGGTCCAAGGAGGGAGTGAGAGCCAGACACCTCCCTGTTCTTGTGGCGTAGGAAGCCTCACGTGTTCACAAAACATCTCAAATCCACTCACCTTAAAAAGATGCACCTACTCCAAGCTTACTGCAAAACACAGTCTCAGAGGGAAAGGGTCAATTCCAAATGAGACTTATTGCTAGAGGGACAAAGCAAGGCCAGCTCAGTCCATTACCTGCTGCCAGCGCAAACAAAGCCCGAACAGAGCTCTAAGAGCTGTCTGCAAACTCAACTTTAATATGAAACTCATGGTGTGGCTCTTGTTAAAGCCCTCAGAAGCAGGAAAGGTTTGAAGATGAGGCAGGACTAATGCCATTGTGTACTGGTGGGCACATGGAAAAGGATCTAACCCCCTCCCCTCCTCAGCACAATAAGCTGGGAGCAGGCACGGGGATGTTCACAGCTCCTGCAGAGCGGAGGCAACAGGAGCAGCTCTTCCACACCACAGCGAAACAGGACAGAAGCACAGGGAATGCTCAGCCTCATCTCCCTGTTCCCAGAACAGCTCCCCAGCCAGATTTTATCACATACTTCTTGCAATATAATTCCCCATGGAATATGGAAGAAGGTGTACTGGTGTCTGAGTGTTATCCTCGTCCCTCCAAAGAGCTGCATAAAATCAGCATGCAGATGCTGAGACAACCAGCAAGGCCACAAGTCTGGAAGGGTATCCACCACACAGAGAGGCAAAGAGTAGTTCCTTCCCCAGGTGATGTCCCTCAGCAGCCTTCAATAGGGAGCCCACTGCACTGTTCCCCAAGACACAGCCAGAGCCCATCACACATTTGGGTGCAAACATGCCCCACAGACACCACGTGCTGGTTTACTAGTGGACCTCCCCAGACTGCTGGTGAACAGGTCAGCTTAGGGTAAGTCAAGTGTCTAAGATATTGCTGCATGAGGCTCCTGCACTCCACAGCTCAGGTCAGTGTGGCAAGAATTAACTAAGAAAACGAGCAGCAAGAAAATAAGTGCCTATTCTAACCCCAACCTGCTGCCCAGAAAGCACAGGAACATCAGAGATGTATAAAGGCTTTAGAAATCAAACATTCCAGCCATTCTTCCCTTCTGGACATCCCTTCTACACCACACAAACCCCATGTGTCTTGGGCACGGAGGCTGCAGCTCTTCTTTCCAGCTTCCTACCAAGTGCTTATAAAACAGAATTTGGCTGCTTTTCCCATCTCCTCTGGCACAGCCGTTCAGCCCTTCCTCACTCCCTGCACCCAGGCACCGCAGCAGCGGCCACAACTGCAGACACACAAGCAGGTGGAGCTCTTGCTACACCCTTGAGGGATGCTATAGTGGCAGTACAGAGCCAAGCCAGCAGGCTAATTCGATGCCTACGATCACCACAGCTGGATGAGAGGGTGTTTCCAAAGTGCTCTCATCACTAAATGGTGAGACAATGGCAAATGATGCAGCTTTTCTTCAAAATTTAAGACTGAAGTTGGGCCATGGATACTCCCATGACCTCTCCCTGCTGCTCCAACAACGCCCAAATACAAAGCAGTGGTCAGGTTTCACAGTTTCCTACTGTATAGTGGTGGACTTGAGCAAAACTGATCAGATGGAGTCAGTAACTGATTGCTTTTCAGCAGTATCCACCACGATCAGTTTATCCAGTTGCTTAGAATAATCTTCAGTTGCTCTTTGACACCTTGCTGTTGTAACACCAACATGAGACCCCAAAGGCCAAGACTACTACACAAACAAGAAGCAACTGGGGGTGATGGGGATAAAGTTTCTTTCTTCCCCAGAAGTCAGGAACAGTTGTACTGCAGAGCTGGTGAGCAATTCAACCCTGACAAGAGTTCACTGAAGCTCTGACATCTGCTCCTTTCTTCAGCTCACACCAAGAATGAATGTCATCTCCCCCAGCTTCCACGATGCCAAGCTGCTGCCTGGAACCAGCAGCACATTAGAGGTGCTTCACAACCACTGCAGACCAGCGTAGGTCACAGCATCTCAGGGTGGGGAAAAACTCCACGGGAGCAGCTGAGAACCAAGTACAGTCTTCTTCCAAGGGCTGCTCTGCAGAACATGGAGTCAAGTGAAGGATCTGGCTTCCCCCAAGTAGAGTAGAAAACATAAAATCAAAACAGGTAGAGAAACTGCTTTGGAGTGTTGTAACTATGACCCCATGCAGGTCTTAAGACACTTCTCCACCATCTGCTCATTGTGTTGAGATGCTGGGGAAGTGCCAGGAACTCTGCTGGCCACCCTGTTGTCTTTCAAACCACACCATGTGAACCTTCAGATCTTCACCCAAAAATGTAACAAGTCACATCCTTATCCTAAAAACAACCTCCCAACACCCACTGATCTGCATGTACATAGGAACAGTGCAAAT
Source organism: Tapera naevia (assembly GCA_033556795.1). Classification (NCBI taxonomy): domain Eukaryota; kingdom Metazoa; phylum Chordata; class Aves; order Cuculiformes; family Neomorphidae; genus Tapera; species Tapera naevia. Next base: position 1,327,737 of record JAUMJJ010000303.1, read on the forward strand.
AGAGGAAAGTTGGGAGGTGTCACCCACACCTCTGAAGGACACACCCTGCAAACTAATGTTTCAAAACTGAACCTCAGGGATCACCCCCTGCCACGGGGTCTGGTCCATGGGAACCTCCTTTCCTGCCCCTGAGGTGTCAGTGTTTACTGGAGTACAATGTTTCTTCTTCAGTGTCCGTTTCATCCTGGAATTCGTGGCTCAGAAGGGATTTCTTTGAGCCAGTGGACATCATGCGGATCTCATCCTCATAATCATCGTGGTGCTGCCGGAGACGGTGGAAGCCATCCTTGTGTCTGTTGGACTTAATTGAGCAGACACACCAGATGATACAGGCAGTGAGGACCAGGGCAGACATACTCGCACCTGCCAGAGAGAACACCTTGAAGTTAATGCCACGTTCCTCCCCTACAGAGACTCAACTGGCTTGTACCACCTCTCTTCCCTTCTATGGTTGCAGCCATATTCCCCACTTCACTGCAACCCTGCTCCTTCCTAAGCCACAGAAGAAATGCCATGCAAGAGAGGATCTCTCAGGACTGCACTAGCTTTACTTTGTGTTTGTAAGCTACGATAGCATCACTGAACTTCTCTGCAGACCACTGGGTATAAACTTCAGCCTCCCCAACAGCTGTCAGCTCAACAAAATAATTTCTTAATGCTTACCTGGTGCCACAGCACTCAAAGAAACCCAGGGGCAGAAGATCTCCTAGCTCCCAGCTCCATGCACAAACAGGCTCTCCCCATTCTAGGCATCTCAAAGTCCATTCTTGACCCTGCAGACCCTTGCTGTACACTCTATTTCCTCCCTCCCTCCCAATCGCCCAGGATCACCAGATCCAAAGGTTGTTGAACCAGTTCACAAGGACAAGCATGTGTTTGGAAGGGAAAGCAGGAGATGGCTTAAGTCTACATGCTACTTTTCCAGTTCAGTGAAGAGCAGGGTCATTATCAGCATGAACTGGTACAGAAAGTAGCTCAAAGACTTGATTCAAAGCGTCACTTTACCTGCAACAGTTACAACCAGCTCCCTTGGCAGACCAAATATCCTGTTTTCCGTGTCAAATACAATGAGTACTGAGCTGGGGGCATCATGATGTACAAAGACCTGCAGAATAATAAGAGAACTCAGAGTGTCTCAAAGCTTGCACCTCTCCTGGGTGTCCAGACAAAAGAGGCACTTGCTAACCAGGGCAGGACAGGTGGATGCCACAGTGCAATGGAAAGAAAAGCTACTGCTCAAAACAGCCTGGCTGTGCCAGGAAATTCTTCATCATCCATTATATCAAGGCAGAAAACAACAACCCTGGGTACTTAATCAGCAGCTGAACACAGCCATCAAGGCAGATCCTAAGTACAGGATGCCTGTATAGGGCAGGGAGTCGTGGGGAAAAGGTCTCTGATATGGACATACACATACCTTGACGTGTTTCTGCTGGTACCCATCTGCTATGGCATCGATGTTATGCAGACCTGGAGCCAACAGCACATGGAAATAGCCATCTTCTTTAGTGTAGACCCTCAAACTTTCATTAAGAACAATGTTAGCTTTAGAAATCGGCTTGCCATTCTTGTCTTGGACAAACCCATGGACTCCTTTATGAACCTGAAATAAAAGATTTCAAGACACTTCACATTCAGACCCAAGCGTGTGGCACTTTTGTAACTAAAATAGGTTCTAATCCTCCCCTCAAAATGCACCTCATTCTCCATCTCTGACCCCACCATAAATTACAGCACATGATACTGCAAGGACTGCTCAGCCCCCCATGAGGCAAAACAGTGCAGTGGTTAACCCTCATGTTCAAACCATTCCTCGTGCAGTCTAAATTATGACCATCTTTAATTACACAGCACCAATAAAAACAGACTCTCTATACCACTGCCCTCTTCTCCCCCTCCCCATCCAGCTCACTACCTTCACTCCTAGCCAGAATCTCCTCCCACAGGCCGTGGCTCACCTCCACGAGCATGCTAAGGAGAGATTTCCTGTGGTCTGCCCACAGCCCTGGAAGTTGCCCTGCACTTGGGAAGTAACAGCAGCTGGTATAAACAGTGATCTCTGGACAGTGACCAAAAGTAACGCTGAAATCCTGCAAAAAACAAGCCCACAGTTACAACAGAAGGGGTGGCATTCAAAAACCTCTGCAAAGTGCAGCTGGAGATGGGGAAGTTTTGCTCAGACATCAGAACAAATGTGCTTTTAATGCTTCTTTAGCAGATGGAAAGCGTTGTGCTGTGATGAAGTACCTTCATGCTTCCCAAGTGACTGTGCCATTCAGAGCCACGGATCACACCACCAGGAATATTCTCATCTGTGAGGGCAAGAACACAGCTGTCAAACAGAGCTGCTCCTTGCAGAATTCAGCACAAGCTGACAGAGGGGATTAAACATCTCAACCAAACATACCTGACGTATTTGGACAGCCTGGCTGGCCCAAATGCATCAGCGGATGGTTGTTTGCATACAGAGATGCCAAGTGCTTCAGTGTTTCTTTGTTCTCCACTACAAAGAGAAGAGAAAAGTGAGACTCAGAGTACAACTATTCACCAGAGGGACAGAGTCCCATTCTAACCCCATGATCCTCCATTAAACAGTGACACAGTGTTTCAGGGGTATTCCAGATCTCCTCCAGCACCAAGGGGATATATCAAAAGCAGACTTTACACTGGCTCTGGCAGAGAAAGGTTGAAATACCATTTCAATTCCTGCAACAATAAGTGTTTGGACCCCTAGATGAATCCTGTGAGGGCTGTAGCTTTACAAACAGACTGTCAACTCCCAATACAAAGAGCTGAGCACAAAAGGAGGCTACAGAACACCACCAGTGCAAGAAACTCTTACACCACGTGGTCACATGAGCTTCTGCAGAGACAGCCCAAAAGTAAATATGCATGTGAGGCCCAGGAGGAGTCAGTCACACCTGTCTGTGCAGGCTTATCATATGGGTAAGTGACAAGCAGAGATCCTCCATCTAGTGCAACGGAGAGGCTGAAATCCTGCTTCAATATCAAGTTCTCCACAATGGCTTTGGTCTCAGGCTCTCTCGTCCCTGAGTACCGGGAGTAATTGCCTGTAAATCAGAACAAAAGAAAGAAAAGAGAACTGAAAAGAGTTTCCTCTGCTCTTTGAGAGGCCAGCAGAAGTAGAGTCTTTGTTTAGGTCTGAAATTCAGTCTGCTGTATGGATTAAAAGGTATCTGTTAGATCTCAGCAGATGCATCTCATCAAGTAAAGCACCTGGCCCACACCGCCCATGGGGGGAATTGATCTGCAAAGCTAAACAAATCACTACCACACCAAGCTATTTCCTCTTGTGATGCACATGGTATTTTGAGGAGAGCAAACACAAAGTCACTGAACTGACATTTTCTTAAGAAAGCATTTGAGATGGTCCCAGCCAAACCCCTTCATCCCCAGGAAGGGTGGGCACAGCACTCACACAGAGCTATGGATGCAGCAGGCAGTTACACAGAAACCAGGAAAGCATGAAAAAGGGAGACTGCTTCCACAGAGCATGAACAGAGGGCATTTTCTTTCAGAATCCAGGGGTTCAAAGAAATCAACACAAAAAACACATTGTGATTTGTCCAACCTCTGGACCATTCCTAAAGAACTCTGCTTCTCTTGCAAATAAGGGACAGCAAATTACCATCTGTAAGGGGCATCCAAGCTCTGGAAGCTTCCCAGCAGCTGTGCTGTCTGGGCTCAAGGGCAGGAGTGCTGCTCTCCTTACAGGTAGACCCAGTAACCAAACAACTACACCCAACCACAGAGCAGGTAGCAGGAGACTTCTGTAGAAGTCCTCTAGCAGGGACACAACACACCACTGCTTTAGTTTGCTTACTTGTAAAGTCTGTGTCCAGGTCTCTGCCATGAGCATTAGTCTGGCCTATCTTTGATGTGCAGCCTCTCTCCTGGGCTATCTCACGTCCATCTGGATTCAGGGAAGGCACAATCACAATCCGTGTTCGGTCAATCAGCTGCTCAAAAGGAGGAGAAAGAGTACATAAAGTGCCATTAGTGGGGTTCACTCTGTACATCTCAGCTGTCCGGATCTCTGTTGCGTCTATTGATACCAGCAGTCAGAGGTTCCCACTAGCCCCAGGGGTTTCAAAACACCTCCCCAATATGTGTGGGATCACTACAACCCACAAGCAATTGTTAACAAGTCTTTTGCAGTGAGCACTGTCTTCTCAGGATATAACGGCAGGGCTCCAAGATGTGCCTCGCATTGGCTTCTCACCTTGGTAACAGCAGCATTCTTCTTGTAGTTCATGCAAAGAAACTCTGCCAGTGCCAGGAGCAGCTCTGTACCAACAGGAGCATTCCCATGAATACCAGCAACAAAGCGGATCTTTGGCTCCTCAGGCTCGGACTGGTTGGGCTTGTTGGAGATTTCAAGGGACCAGATCTGACGGAACTCAACACTCTGACCCAAACTGGCAAGAGACGAGAAACCAGAGCATCAGCTCAGGAACACAACCACAACCCCAGCCTGACTTTATGGAGAAATCCTGGTGGGGAAAGGAGCTGCTGCCAGCCTCTGTGAAGAGGCTGCAAAGACAAGCGACACGCAACATAACCACATCACGATAGAAGATTTGCAGCAGCTCTGAACCAAATTCTCTACAAACATCAGTTTGAACACAAGCATCTGTGCAAGAATGTAGCCAGGTCCAGATGTATGGGACATCCAACGCTTCCCACATCTCTATAGAGCCTATGACACCACGACAAATGTGGAACTGCTAAATACCTCTGTGCCTTCAATGCTGGTGGGATTTTTTTAACTCCTTCAGAGCAGGATACATCTGGACACCAAACTAATCTATAACGCACCCAGTGTAGAGGACAAAAGCAGGCCTATTTCCAGCAGCAGGAGTTGTTGCTACAGTCATGCCATTAAGTTGGCAAAATGAAAGCAAGCAAAGCAGGGAACACAATCAGGGCTGAGGCAACTGGACAGACAATAGAGGCTACAGATGAGAAAAGCAGCCTTGGCACCAGCAGGGACAGCACATGAGCACGTTGTGCCTGGTAACAACAAGCAAATGAGTTCCTGGGACAAAGAGATTTGTGCTTTCTAAAGCTGACAGAGGGTAAGCACTACAGGTCACAAAGGAAAGCAGAGGGCTGCAGACAGCTGGTCTCCTGCAGGAGGGCAGAGGCCTTGGCTCAGGGCAACCAAACTCAAACATGTCTCACTCTATTGAATTAAAGTCTGAAGGCAGACAATCAAAACCAGCCATTTGAGATTTGTAAGTGAAAGGTGATCACGATTGCTGGGAATTCTTTAGCAAGGTAGATGTCAGAAAGGACTTGTAAAACAGAGGAAATAGAGAGCATGGAATAGAGATGTTTGCAGAATCCTGGGATATCAATGCTGAGAACATCACCAGTCCCAGGCACCCCAGGAAACCAACAGCACCAAGTTTCTGTCAGTAAAATGATGGCTTAGGAAAATACACACAGATGCACCTGCAAGTCCCTGCAGCCAGTGCTCTGCCACCAAACCCTTACACATGGGCTTCGCTTGAACTCAGGGACCACAGGGAAGAGGAGGGAGGGGTTCCCCATCTCTGCACTGCATTCCTGGTTTGTCATTTCGCTAGTGCCCCACCACAGGCTGCTCCTCAGGGAGGAGCTGAGCACTCCTGCTTTCAGTTTTCACCTGGTGAGATTTGTGATGTGTGGGTAGTTCAGATAGAGGCCTCGGAGGAACTCGGAGAGGTCCTTGTAAGGGCGGTATCGGTAAGGAGAGACATCCCTTGAAGAGGAAAGCAGGAGGTGCTCCAGGCCATTCTCAGCAGACAGGTCTTTGATCAGGGTCTCAAACTCCTTCTCGTTGGGATCGCTGGTGTCTGGGGTGTCCAAGACCTGCACCTTCCCCTCCTCTACTTTGATGTTTGTCCGTGAAAGAGTGAAGTTGACTTGCACCCCACCTTTGCTGCCAACTTCCACAGTCTTAGTGACTGGATCATACCTACCCAGGGGAGAAAAAGGCACAAGGAAACATCAGTGTTCAAGGCCTCACACACCAATTCACCACCCTTCCTGACTACACACTCACACAGGACAGCTACTGCTCCCCAGCTGAATGTAAGAAGCCTAAAAACAAAGAGCAAGAACACTTCTAAGGGACAAGGGAATGGTGGGAGGACAGGGAGCAGTTCAGGGCCCAAAATGGCGCGGAGCTGCTTTTGGCTCAGGTGTTGCTGGGTTACGTGGCAGCCTGGCAGGACAACAAGTCAGGCTGCTGTAACCCCAAGGGTTTGGCAGCAGTTGAAGCAATGAAGTCATTTCTTGTGGGCAGCTGCCTGCAAGAGAATTTCCTTTAACAAAACAAAGTTATCAACTCCTTCCCCACACCAGCTCCAAAGAAGGGAAGGTTTGGATTGCGCACCGGCGCCAGGTGAGCAGTTTCTGCTATCAGGGTAGCACCACAGTGCTAACTCAGGCAGGAGAGGAGGAACAGCCATGCCAACGCCTGGTGTTGGCACAGCAGATGGGATGACTCCTGAGCAGGAGGTCAGCCGTGGAGCTGTTTGCTCCTTGTGCCACAGCTCACTCACCCTCGCGCAGACGCTGTGATCTTGTACGTCCCCTGGACCAAGAGGCGCCAGTAGTCTCCATCCCTGTAGGTGGTCACCGAGTGGTTGATGTCAGCAACGCTGATGGTGGCGTTGAGAATGCCCCTTCCATCAACAGCATCCAGCACAAATCCCCAGATGCCACGGTGAACCTGAGCACAGACCCAGCACCCTACTGAGTGCCAGTCCTTGCTCTGCCTCCCACCCCACACCTCGTTGTGGGATCAGACACCCAAATCCCACCAGTTCCCAGCACAGGAGGTTCCGCGTTCCCAGAGAAGCGATACGCTTCAAAACGTTCAGGTTAGACCTGCCAGCAGCTGCAGTGGACAAAGATCACCTGATGAATACAATGAGCAATTGTTTGGCCTAGGGCACCACCGCAACACTCTTTGCTCCTGTTGTGGCTTGAGAACAGCTCCACACCTTTGTTTGCACGCACGAGGTGTGCAGCACTACCACCAGCCCTGACTCAGATGGGAACAGCACAGAAAGGCCACTCCAGATGAGAGAAAAATCAAGGCAGTGGTAAATAAAAAGCCCACACCTGCATCATCTGGCTGGTGTTTCCATACAGATTTCTGGTATATTGAGTAAGAGAAGTCATCAAGACATGCTCTGATGGGGATGATTTCTGTGGAGCAGGTACCCAGTCTTGCCAGGAAGCCACACTTGTTTCAACCCACAGATCAGCCCATTCCTTCTGGCACATCTAATGCAAACCCCAGAGGTTGTTCACACAATTGCTTGGGATCAAAGGGTCTCACCTGTTTCATGAACTGCAAGAGAGATCGGCGGTTCTGCTCCCAGTACTTTGGCAGCTCCTCAGCTCTGGGATATTTCACACAGCCCAACTCGATGGTCACTTCAAAGCAGTTTGTATTTAAGTAATTCCAGTCCTGCATCCCACCTACAACAGGAATGTACAGAAAAAAAGTTTTGATGATGTTTCCTGAAGGCAATTTCACCCCAGCTCAAAAAAAAAAACAAAAATAAAAAATCAGATGGTAAAGAAAGATCAAGTACAAACTACAGCACGCGTTTTATATCTTAAGAGAGAAGGCTTTTTACAAAGGGCAACACTGAGGCTTCAAAGGGATGCCAAAACAGCAGACAAATAACCATCCCACCTATAAATACCTTTCATGCTAATATACTGCTGTAAAATTTTATGAAACCATTTTGCTAATAGCCAGAAAAAGTAAACTATAAATTCCCTCCCCCAGGAATAACTTTATCTGAGTACATTACTTAAGAGGTTATAAAAAAAACCCTGAGTCTCAGGAATCTGGGCTGATCAATGCAGAGTTTGTGACTGATCAGTCTAAAGCCTTTATGCTGCACGTGCACTGAACAGTTCAAGAGTCTTAGGGTCTACTTTACCTGGAACGTTGTACCATTGAGCCCCATTAGTGATGCCATGTGGGAAGTACTCGTTGGGGTACATGTCCTTACAGGGGCTTCCCTGATACATCTTTGTATTTTCCTAGAAAACAAGATGCAACATGTGAAGCTGAATGTCCACTCTACAGCCACTGGCACGTTTGTTCTAACATTAGTCATGCACTTGGGGTTACCAAACACAGAGGTCCACGTGCTCCCTTGAGAGGAGGTTGTAGTGAGGTGGGTTTTGCTCTCTTCTCTCAAGTAACAACAGATGGGATAAGAGGAAAGAGCCTCAAGTTGTGCCAGGGGAGGTTTAAATTGGATATTAGGAAAAATTTCTTTACTGAAAGAGTGGTGAAGCATTGGAACCAGCTGCCCAGGGCAGTGGTGGAGTCACCATCCCTGGAGGGGTTCAAAAACTGTGTACATGTGGCACTTCATGACATGGTTTAGCAGGCATGGTGGTGGTGGGCTGACGGTTGGACTGGATGAGCTCAGAGGTCTTTTCCAACTTTAATAATTCTATGAAAATGACTCCAATCTTAATGATTCTATGATTCTACATGTTTGCATGGCTGTAGCACAAGCAGACTGCACCCACACCCACCCACAGCCATCCCTGCTCTTCTCTCACCCCGTACACAGCGTTTTCCACCACCCTTCAGTACACCCCTCGTGCCTGCACAGAGCGCAATGCCTGCAGGCAGAGCACACTGGACATCCACTCATGGAATAAGAGCCTCCCACAGGATCCTTCCACTGTGCCTACAACACCAGGCACCCACAGGACCTGTGCCCTGCTCTGCCAGCCGCTCAGGAGGTTCCCGACAGCATGAGGAGGTCACCCAGCAGGATGTGCCTGTTTTCCCGTTAGAGCTTTACCTTGGAGTAGGAAAGTGCCAGCTGCTGAAACACAGCATCGTCTGGGGATTTACTGTATATGGCTACTCCTTGTTCATCATCATCAAAGGGGTAATTAACCACCAGAGAACCTGCAAGGGAAACAAGCTTTGACTCGCACTTGTGCACTTCCCAAGCGACCCCTCAGCCTAATACGGGAAATTTTTCTCCAAAGAGTGCCAAGTTCTCTATTTCTCAAGACTTGGCATTAAACAAAGCATTAAGCCCAGTGCATAGGAATAGGTGACACCACACCCAGTTGGGAAGGTGAACCCAAGCCATGATACATTGAAGGTTTGGCTCTTACACGCAGGAGGAATGAGCACAACCTTGGAACAATCACTTTCACAGAGGACAAAGCAAGGGGAGGAATTCCCAAGAACATGCACAATGCCCTTGGCCCGACTGCTGTAGTTTTTCAGCCTTCTTGAGTTTATTGCAGGCACTGTCAGATTAGAACTTGTTTGGCTTCCTGCAGCTTTCCCTAAACAAGCTGTAGTAATGGCACAGTGGAACCCCAGATACCACCACTGCTGGAGACCCAGCAGCTCCCTCGTACTCACATGTGGTACTTCTGCACTACAAAATTAAACGTGCCAGCACAAAGCAACCACCTGCAAGTTACCACAGCTATAAGCCAGCAGACAAACTGCCTAGGGAATAAGCTGTAATGCAGAGACTTAATTTAGATCACTCCAAAATGATAATTAAATTACAGCACATTTCATAGTTCCATCATGCAGTTCAAGGCAGGGAACTCTCAGGATTACATCTCAGCCCCTTCATTTTCTAAATACTATGAAGACTCCAACAGCTACAGCACTATATCCCATTCTCGGACGGAGAGGAGCAGCTGCTGACAAGAGTCCACTCCCATCTCCCAACAGGCAATGATGTAGCTACTTCCCAAGAAACGTGCTCCCTTCAGAGAAGTGGCTGTGATCCTCCCAGCAGCTTCTTCAACTCCCTCCAAATGCAGTTGGGGACATGTTTTTCACCCTCTTTTTCCAGTTTCAGATCCATCTTCCAGCAGCACGAACAAAAAGATTTGGATTCCTCTTTGTGTAGGCCCTTTGGAAGTGGCCTTATTCCTGCTGGAGAACCTGGCTGCCTTCACTCCTGCCACTTCAGAGCAATGCCAAGGACAAAATGCTCTCTGCAAGTGCTCCTCAGTATCAAACTCCCACCCCTTGAATCTCAGTGCTAAGGAAGCAGCTTGGTTTGGCTGCCCTACCTCCATGAAGGTTTGCCGAGAGCACAAATGGGTAAGACTTCAACCAGGTCATGACGGCGAGAGTTTCTGGCTGCGGAGGATCTGCCACCGGGAAGAACTGATCTGGGAAATTTCGATTCAGGTCGTAGTTGTTGCTGTTGTTTCTGCCAACAGTACCTCCTCTGTCTCCTGGAAATTAAACACAAGTTCAAGCTTGCTCTCTATGCAAGTTCCCACTTCATTCTGCTAACTGCAGAGCTTCCAACTATCAATTAATGGAAGACAGCAGAGAGTACAACAGTGCCGGCTTCCTACCCCAGAGTGAGGGGACACCCATGCTCTCCGTTAGCGAGAGGCCTGCTCTGTGAACACAACTGTCTGAGGGACCTTTCAGTGGGTGCTGGCACAGGCTCTCAGTGTCAGTCAAACCACAGCTTGCAGAAAGGCAACGAACCATGAACAAACCCAGCAGCCGGATGTCACAACCGCAGAAACCTCAGAGCTCACCTTCTCAAACCAGCCAGACGAGTTCTTTGTTAAACCCAAGCAGAGCTCTGCTTCCAGAACATTGTTCTGGACAGGCTTTGTTCTGCAGATCTGCAAGAGCCACACAGTTTTAAGGACTTCCCTGAAGGATGTTTTTGCCACACCTCACCACCCTGAGCATTTAACTCTGAGGCTTTTCTGCAGGGCTGGAGGGCATTTATCTAGAATTTACCCTTTCACTCCCACAACATCAAAAAGGACAGCCATTTTTGCAGGGAAGCCCCTTGGTCCTTCTATCCTTGCACAAGTGCTCTGCAGACAGCCTGGCTCCCACATCACACATTAATACCACGGACCAAAGCACAGCAAGAATGAGCTGGGTCAAAGGAATGTCTTACTTTGAAAGAAGCCATGAAATTGCCACAAACCATAAGGGGACCCAAACAGGGGCAGCATGTAGCACTGCTGAACCTTAAGAGCTGTCTCCAACAGCTCCAAGCATCAGTCGCTGCCCACATCCTGCACTGTGGGACCCACCCACTCATCTCAACATGCACAAAGTCCCTTCCCAGCCTCCCTGTGCTCCAGCTTCAGCAAGTCTTCCAGATTTCTCAAGAGAGGTACCATGAACCCACAGGCTTGTTTCTCAGAGAGCCAGAAACCCCACAGACGTTTCAGTACAGACAGCAATACCTTCCTGGGATTTCTCATAGCCATCAGGGTTCATGGATGGCATAATGTGGATCCGTGTGCTCCGGACCAGCTCAGTCACTTCAGGATCTGTGCCAAAGTTCTTGCAGAGGTACTCGATGAGGTTCAGGAGAAGCTCTCGCCCCACAACTTCATTCCCATGCATGTTACCAATGTACTTGAACTCTGGTTCACCTGCAGACACATGGCAACAGCAAAGAGACAATCACCACTACTACACTAAAGCTTGGAGACACCTCGCCACCCTGAGCATTTAACTCTGAGGACTTTCTGCAGGGCTGGAGGACATTTATCTAGAATTTACCCTTCCACTCCCACAACATTAAAAAGGACAAACAGATTTGCAGGGAAGCCCCTTGGTGTTTCCATCCCCAGAGCTCCCACAACCAGTGTATCATAGACTCACAGAATGCATTGAGTTGGAAGGGACATTAAAGCCCATCCAGCTCCACTCTCCCTGCCATGGGAAGGGACACCTCTCACTGGATCAGGGTGATCAAAGCTGCAGCCAACCTTGCCTTGAACACCTCCAGGGATGGGGCAGCCACCATTTCTCTGGGCAACCTGGGCCAGGGCCTCCCCACCCTCACAGCAAAACATTTCTTCCTAAGATCTCATCTCAATTTCCCCTCTTTTCAGCTTAAAACCGTTCCCCCTTGTCCTATCCCTGCAATCTCTGATCAAGAGCCCCTCCCCAGCTTTCCTGGAGCCCCTTTCAGTCCTGGGAGGCTGCTCTAAGGTCTCCCTGGAGCCTTCTCTTCTCCAGGCTGAACATCCCCAACTCTCTCAACCTGTCCTCATGTGGAAGATGCTCCAGCCCCAGGATGAGCTCCGTGGCCTCCTCTGGACTCCCTCTACAGTCCAGTTTGCTCTGCCCACACAGTTTCCTACAGCAAAGGGTCTGCCACTGGTATTTGCGTGTCGCTCTACAGCATTTCCCACATTACCTGCTTCGTGGATGCCAGGGTTGTCCGAGATCTCCATCACATAGAGCTCGCGCAGCTCCACCGACTTGCCGACGGAGTAGAGCCGGGTGATGTTGGGGTACTCGCTGGCGTAGCGCCGCAGGAAGATCTCCATGTCTGAGAAGTGGTGGTGCCGGAAGTCCACAGGCTGGATGGGCTGATGGAGAGAGGTGGGGCTTGGGGCCTCCGCCTGTACAGGAGTAGGGGTGATGGTGGAGACAGGAGCAGGCGCCGCTGTGAACTGCGTGTCGTTAAGAGCTGGTGGCATCACAGTTGGCTGCAAGGAGAAATCCACTTCTGTCGCAGCTCCCTCCTTCACCTCAATGTTCTCTATGGTTACTGGTGCATAACTGGAAAAAAAACCCAACAAACAGCTTCAGCAAAGAGGCTCTGCAGAACAGAGGGCAAAGCCCCCTGCAGCCTCTCCACTGCCCCAGCCTACTCCTTCCAACCAGAACACCCTGGGACTTTAACAACTGTGAGAGATTCACCAGTGAACAAGATGAGGACCCAACCCACTGCCAGCAGCAGACCCAGCTACGCTGCTGTCCTTGCTGTGTCACAGAGGCACGAGTTCCTGTTTACAGGCATGTTGCAGGGCTGGCCCACGGGCAAGCTATGTATTCTCACCCAGACTTGAGACAACACAAACTCTTACTGGGGTGGTGCTACTTCACCTTCTCCCTTTGCCCAAAAATTAAGATGCAGACTGATACAAGCAATCAAACAAAGGTGATGGAGATGCTGTGCATCCAATGGCACCCCACTGCAGCAGGGCATGGGGTGAACAAACACAGACACAGCTCTAAGCTGGAGTCCTTGACTGCTGCAGCTTCCAGCCAAGCCCCTTAAATACACAAGAAGATGGTTTGGGGAAAGAAGCCAACTGAAGGAACACAAGCAATTGGCAATGTGGACATAGGCTGCCACAGAGACCTTACCCCATTACAACTGCAGTCACATTGTAGGTCCCAGGCACAAGCAGTCGATGGTAATCGCCAAATTTGCCCGCTGTGATGTTGTGAGCAATACCAGCAACAACAATGGTTGCATTCTCCAGGCCAGCTCCAGTGACTGCATCCCTGACAAAGCCTTTCACACCGATGTGGACCTGAGGAAAACAATGCAAGAGCTCACTGAACACAGGCAGTACTGGGGGAACCACATTCTTGTCCAACAATACCCTCTCACTCTTTCCCAAACAGAGCAGAGGACGAGAGCCATCAGGCAAAGACACACAGGGGCCCATGATTCAGACAGTGCTTGGCCAGAAGGCAAGGACAGGCATTCCAGCACGCACCAGGAAGGCAGCAAGATCTCAAAATTGATTCTCCCTAAAAAATCCTCTATTTCATTGACATAGGCAAAGAACAATATGTACATAAGAGGGCTGCAGGCCATATCAAGGGACAAAAATGGAACTGCCTCCTTTCCTAATCTAAACTGTCATCTACTCAACTTTTACAGGACATCTGGAGACAGTCTGGCAGAGGACTCTGCAAGGCAAGGTCTCAGCAGTCTCTGTGGTTTTGAACATGGCACTGAGGCCATAGAGGCACCGTGCGTTACTTAGCGTGATCTGCACTGATCAGTTCCTCTAACACTGCACACCACGAAGCCCCTCTCAGCAGAGCTCTGCTGTCGTGGCGGATGTGGGAACTGTGGCAGAACCACAGAGATACAAAGCAGCTTTGTAGCCACCAACCTCTGCACAGCAGCTGCAGCAGTTATGTTACCACACGCAGCAAGCAAAGCCACAAGAGCAACTGAACATGGTGCTTCTCAGCCCACCATGGACACATGGGTTTCACAGCTGCTGCCCCCACACCCCAGCCCAGCCCACACTACCTTCTCAATGAAAGAGAAGAGAGACTCCCGGTTGTTCTCCCACTCCTGCTGAAGCTCAGAGGTCGGCGGGTACTTGCAGCAGGACAGCTCCAACGTGATCTCAAAGCAGTTGGCCCACACATAGTTGTAATCCTGCATCCCACCTGAGAAAACAGGGCAAAGACATGTCCTAAGACCAACATACAGATGTCTCTCCACAGGATGCAGAGTTTTTCCCACCCCTCAGCCCCCCATGGCATCTCACCACGATGCCACCCTGGCTCTGGAGAGAACAACCTAAAGAGAAAAGTCCGATCAGATCATGGTGAGATCCTGCACTGGGGTAGATGGAGCTGGTTCTCCCAGTAACTGGCACACCGGGGGATTCAAATCAGCCACTGACAGTTCAAAGCTGACAGTCCCTCTGGTTTTGCTGCTCTGTCAGCTGAACTCAGCACTTGGAAATCATAAGGATTCATTTCACTGTGAAGGCAGTTTCCAGACACTACAAATCCTGGATGCCAGGGCAGGCACACCAGAGTTTGGACTTGACTGCTGTCAAGTCCTTCGCTGTGTGCTCTAAACCACCTTTAGACTTCAGGCTTTCCTGCAAGAGATGTTGCTCTACCCAAAATAAACTTCAGGTTCTGATATGAAAAAATAAACCAGCCCATGAGCCTGGGAGGTGGCAGCTCAAATCCATGTGTCAAAAACTTCAAGGACCACATAACTGTCCTCCCCAAAAAGGCTTACCAAAACTCTAGATGAGACTAGTGCAATGCTTCCCCTTCTCTACTTTCTCAGCCTGCCCTTTTCCTCCAGCTCCTTATCTGAAAGTCTTGACACTTAGAGCAACCCCAGCTAGAAAGTCTGATATGGTGATTGCAAGCAGTGAAGTGCAGCAAGTCACCTTCAGGAAACTCTCCCCTTGATCTGGAGGCAGTGATGCCTCCCTCACCACTGAGGATTCCTCTGACCCCACAACGGCCAGGTCCTGCAAGAGGCAAACAGGATACATATTTTGTCCACCTGGGAAAATCCACTCTTTTCCCCGAGCTCTGCAGCCAATTCACCATCCTCCTCCCACAATTGTTTTTTAAGGCAGCAGTTTCAAATTAATTTAAGGATATTGCAGGACCTGGGGACAGCTTCCTAGCTTAGTGTTAAACCAGCCAAACCTCCATGAGCACCAGAAAACAGGAGTACACGGAACTGTTCCCCAGTATTTAGCTCACCTTGCTACTCCTGCCCTTCAGAGAAACCACAGGCATTGCTAGGAATCAAAAAGGTCACCTTGTTCCAGCAGGCATTCTAACCCTATTTGCTGAAGTTTACATTCAGCCCTCAGCAAGCAAACCTGTTCCTCAAACAGGAATGAATCACGTACCAGCAGGACTTCAGGTCTGCAGGTATCACCATTCACGATCAGGAGCTCAGACTTCAGCATGCTGCTGAAGACTGCAAATGTTCAGCCCCCTAAACAGTCACGGGAATCTTCCATAGTAAAAAGGACATTCCAAAACCACCACGAGTCTGTGAAACAGGTTTCAGAGTCACTCTGACAAATCCTACCTCATAACTGCAGCCAGATGTTATGGCCACATGAAAGGATCATTCCCACCACCACCAGCAAACCAGGCAGTTGTGTCAGTATGGAAAACACACCATGCTAACTTTTGTGCACGTAGATGGTATCTTCTGGGTTACACAACCTTACACACTTACAATCTGGACAGACTGGCATGCCACAGCCTCAGCCATCACTTCCCAGACAGCTCCATCCCAGCCTGCACGCTGGCCCCTGTGACCACTCTGCCCAGAGACCTCCGAGCACCAACTGAACGACTCCCAGTGCTTTCAGCTGGATGCCAAGGGTGCAGGCACCAAGTCTCTTCTGGATGAGTTGAGAAAGTCAAACTGGCTCTCAGAAGCCCATCTGTCTTGGAACAGCTATACATTTGCTCCACAGGAGGCAAATGCAAGTTGAGGAGGAAGGAAAGCAGAAGACAGCCTGCAGCATGTGTCACATCACCAGCCAGGAGGACCCCAGCAGGAAGATTTCCAGGAAACCCATACTTTGTACTCCCATCCTTGGCTTTGCTCATCGAAGTGCTGCATTAGTGCTGCACTAATAAACCTCATTTGCTTTCTCTGAGCAGTTCCCTAATCATTCACAAGCTCCTTCACAAGCAGGGGACCCTCCAGGGTGCTGGGCAATTAACAGGCCAGAATGGATCAATACTACAATGCAAAAGCACCACCTGGCATTTTCAGGGACTGTGTTAATGAACAGTTAGGAAAAGCCATCAGCAGCACTTTACCAGGCAGGAGTCTTATAATAAACGTAACTGTTGTGAGCATTTACTGTCCCAAAAGGTCAGGGATTGCTGCTCTAAACTCAAGAGCCCCACTGCACTCGGGTAACGCAGAGATGGACTGAGGGCATAAAGCTGGATTTAGAAGAACAGACCCCTGGGAAGATGTGTGGGATGGTATCACATCAAAGACGTCCCAGTTCCTCTCAATCCTTCTGGGAGCCTGCTGTTAAAAGAACACGAAGCTTTTATTGTAACAAATCAAATGTCGCTCGCCACCAGAAAGAGAGCATCACAGCTTGTGCACGGGCTGAGATGAAAACAGAAGAGAGACGTCTCTGTCCAAAACAAGTGGCCAAAAAGAGTCTGAGGACTTTAAAACTCTCAAACTCGGATCAAAAGCTTAGAGGAACAAGGTCTGCAAATCATTCGGCTCCTGTTACCAGGCTCAGAAAAGTAACCCCAGTGGGCTGCTCTCTCGCCAGTAAACACCACGCAGAGTGAAACAATTCGCCAGCCCACAACCATCTGCTCATAGCAGGATGTTAATGCATTTGAAAACATCTATACGTAAACCAGAGCCATTATGAAGCATATTTAGTGCTTCATCTGCTATTCAAGTAAATTTAGGACAGATGCTTACCCATAACAGAGCAGCAACGGAATAAATTAGAGCTTGCTACATCAATTTCTGTAAAACTGTCTCTTTGAGAAAGTAGTCCATTGCATGCTTGAAAATTTGGACTGCATCTGCTGCACATATTTGGCCTTTGCACGGCCCTGCTGCAGAGCAGGACAGTTATTTTTGCAGCATATGGATTTACATATTTCTCCATATACAATCTGCACAGCGTCTCCTGACTATGCGGGAGATCTGGAGGCGTAAAGAGTGCACAGCCCAGCACCAAGCAGAGCGCTATGTTCAAGGTGCAGAGAGGGAAAAGGCACACCCAAGGCAGCAGACTGTCAGCCTACACTGGTCTAGTCTGTCCATTTGGGTAACATCTGAGAGAACTTGCTGCATTTATTCCAGCATTTTTTTAATGACAGGGTGTCTTTTAATCCACTCTGTGTAAAGCTTCAGCCTCCCAGTGAAGCACTGTACCTATTTTACTGGCGAGGAAAGCAAAGAAAAAGCGAGCAGTTTACAGTCATAGAATCATTATAGAGTCATAGAATGGTTTGGGTTGGAAGGGACCTTAAAGATCATCCAGTCCCTGCCACAGGCAGGGACACCTCCCACCGGATCAGGTTGCTCAAGGCCCATCCAACCCTGCCTTGAACACCTCCAGGGATGGGGCAACCATGACTTCCCTGGGCGAAAACACTCAGAAGAAACTCTCCCCTACTCTGTCCTGCTCCTTGAGCACTCAGACTGCACTTCACACAAGGATCCCAGACCTCTTGCTGGACAAATGCTGCAAAGCTCACGCTGACAAGCATGACTCTGCCCCTGCCAAGCTCCACACCAGGCAGACAAACAGGAGAACGCAGCTCTCCAGAGATACCATAAATACACCATGTGCCAGGGCAGCCAGGAAGGACTCCATTTTCAAACTGCACTATGCAGAAACCTCTGATTCCAGTTCTCACTGGAGCAGACAATAGCAGATAAGAGACCTGCAGGTAAGTTAAAGCAGAGAAATGGTGCTCTCTGCTCTGCAGAGAGAGCAGATGGTACGAAGCAAGCAAGAGACGTGATTAAATACATGGCACAAGTCGCTTACTCTGCGAAAAAAACTGATTGTCTCATAGTATGAGACCAGGGTGAGCACCAGCAGCAGCACCAAACAGGAGGAGGAATGTTTTGGTCCATTAGTTTGCAACCATTAAAACTCAGAGCAGGTGAGGTTTCAGCCTTCAACTCCAGCAGCTGCCTCTCACAGCTCAGAGCAGCAAAGCCCTGCAGCTTCCCATGGTGCTCTCAAAGAGGAGGGCAAAGTCTCCCCACGAGCTGCACCACCACAGCACCAACCAGCGGTTCACGTCAGGTGTGGGAAGACCCTCAAGCCATCAAGCCAATCCTTTTCTCAAGAAGAAAGATTTGCAATAAGAATTTGATGACAACACAAACACCGAAGGGCAGCGAGCTGTGCGTATCCCAGAAAGAGACAGCTGAAATCTTCTACCAGAGCTCACACTGCGCAGCTGTGTTCTACCATGTCCAGGAAACAAGAGGCCACGGTAGTGATGCCATGAGTACCCACTTTTCTCAGCACTCATTTCAATTGCTCGGATTTTGATGTCACTAAGGGCTGTTCGGAAGCTCACTGTGGCTAGTAACCACAATCAAAACAACCCAGTAAGCACAAACGTAACCTAAATCCACTTTCAAACTGAGCACTGCCTTCCGGTAGACACCAGAAGCACCTCAAACACTTGCATATCAGAGTCAAACCAGCAAGGCAAATAACTTTTAAGAAGGGACTGCAAATAATTACAAGACCTTCCCCAGGCTGCCCAGAAAATCACAGAATCATGGAATGGTTTGGCTTGGAAGGGACCTTAAAGATTGTCGAGTTCCAACCCCCCTGCCATGGACAGGGACACTAAAATATCCTATTGAACGTTATGGTGAATTCAATTTCTGAATTTGCCTCTTTACGAAACAAAGGCAAGCACATCCTTCCTAGAGATAAGACTTAAGTGGTTTCTTAACCGCTTTCCAACCATCAGCTGGCCCAAACATCAGCCCAGACTCCCATGTTTTTCTTGATCTGAATAAACCACTCGGTATTTAAAACCCCAAGCAGTTAAAAAGGAAGGAAGAGTAAGAGCATGTAGAGCAGAGATAGCCTCTCAAAAGCGTCCCAGTCACAGACGTGCTTATCTATAGCAGCTGGAATGCAGAGCCAAATTCAGCCATCTGGCTCAGAGCCATCTTTCTCTGTGCACACTTGACCTTAACAATTACGCCAATGGTTTGTTCTTGCCACCTCAGTTTTACACACAGAAGAGTTATTTGCAAACTCAAATGAAAGTTAATGGGGTCTGGCACGAGCATAAACCTGAATTGGTAACTCCAGGACAATGAATCCAGGAACAGTTGACTTTGCAGCATGTTTGATTACACACGATAAAACGTGGCAGGAAAATTTCCACCTGTGGAGACATTATGTTCTCATTTCTTTGTTTTTCCTGGCTTTAGCTCACTTGGAGCCTGCAGTCTCTCCTGGCACAACCTGATCTGCAGGCCACAAGCGCACACCCCGCACAGTTCACAGATCTGTGTGGTTATCTCCAGAGCTCAGCCCAGCCCAGCAGGGTACTGGGATTTCCCCAGTCTCATTTTACTGCACATTTAAATTCTACAATCAGTGGGAAAGGCATCCTGGTCCAAGACTGAGCCTCAGCACTCCTTGGCACAGAGCTAAGCGAGTCAGATGACTCAATTCAGCCACCACGGTGGTGCTGCTGCTTCTGTCACACACTGCACACAACAGACTCTTTACCTGGTCTTCACCCATCACTAAAAATATCAACAGATAAAATCCCAAAGGGACACAGCATCACAGAATCATTTGGTTGGAAAAGACTTTTGAGATGACTGAGTCCAACCATACCTACTACTAAACCAGATCCCTGAGCACCTCATCTACTTGTCTTTTAAATACCTCCAGGGATGGTGACTCGACCAATTCCCTGGGCATAACTTCATCCAACATCAAAATACGCGTGTGCTGGCCTCTGCGGTATCTGTTGGTTCACCTGCTCTCCCCTGGCTCTCAGCTCCCATGGGTTACCCTGTACATGAACTCCTCAATCTGGGAGGCCAAGGGCTGCCATCACCTTCTACGTGTGCCTCTTCAACAGCAACGAGATGGAAATTACTGCTCAGGGGAGAGACCACACAGATCTGTCAACCTCAGCAATGCCCTGTTCTGAGAATCAGTGTCAGCGCACCCTCCCTATAATCTCTGCTCATGCATTGCCTACGGCCATCAACGCTGAGCCCGCGACTGTGGCTTGTCACAGCAAAAGGGTTTATTTCCACAGAGGCTGGATGCCAGAGGCTATTGGACAGAATATAAACCACAGTGATGGCAGCACAGAGCAAACAAGTCTTCAGTTCACACCTTGCCACTTCCTGTGAAAGGAAAGTAGGTGAAACCTCTGCTCGCTGACAAGGCAAAGGCAGCCCGAAAGGCTCACGCGCTGGTGCCAGAGCCACCAGCAAAGCTTGCACCAGGCAGGTATCGCACATCCAAGCAGAAGGATGAAGAAGTTAATGCTGCAGAGAAAAATGCTGCTCACTGGGGACAGGGGAACCCAGACCCAAAGCTCTGGAACCACCCTCCCTTCAGAGCACACCCATCCCACTTCATCACAAGGGCAGAAAACCTTACAGCTCCAGCTAACAAAGTTCCCAACCGAGATGTTTGCTGATAACGACAGCCACCAGAACAAGGCAGCACAGCTCATCCAGGATATCCTGTTCCCTCACAAGCACATTCACTAGATTACACAAACCTTCCTCCTGCTGGATTTTTCCACAGCAGCAGAGTGAACCTTGAGCCAGCAAACACCGGGGCTGGTGTGTTCAGTAGGGTGGAGAGGAGACAGCTGTTAGAGAAGGAGGTAAAACCGCATCTTATTTGAACAGGACATCTTATTTGAACAGTGAAATCCTGAGGAATGATTCAGTCACCCTTGAAATCAAGACTTCCTCTTCCAGTAGACAGGTGACATGTTCAGACCCAGAACCCTCCTTCCCAAGCAATGTGGACGAAGGGTTAAGATAGAACTTGTCTTGGAAGCTCATGTTTTGGAAAGACACTGTCTTACTGGAATTTAAGGTGTAAGCTCTGAAGAATAAACAGTGCATGATTTCACTGCTTGCTCAGCACTCCTGCCTCCATCCCTCAGCCCTAGCATGACAGAAAACAGAGCAGCACGGGTGCACCAAAGCAATTCAACTTTTTTTGGATCATTTATGCAAGGTTTTTGCGGTGTCCTCACCACAGGGGTTTCTGCACAGTCTGGAGAGGCCATGGTTATACAACATCCGCTGAGGGGCACGGCAGTGGTGTAATTTCTAATGACATGGCCAAGATTTCTCTTCCTGTCAACCCACAAAGCCTTTTTCACAAGGGCATCTCGTCACACAGGCTGTCATTTAAATCCCATTTTCAGCAAAGCCAATGCACACAGAGCAGCCCACTGCATGTCAGAGCCAGGCCAGCCACCTCCACACAAGCAGACTGGTGGCAACTGGAGGTCATTTGCTTATATACAGATCACCTCCAAGCAGCTGCCCAAGGGAGGGAACAAAAGCTCTCACAGAAGCCCCATCAGACCAAATTTTGGATCCTTTTTAGAACCTGCTGCGCTGGTGAACAAGAACAAGCCGTGCTGGTTGTAGCCATCTGCACAGGTCTAACAGCAAAAGAGCTGATAGAACAGCTCCCTGCCCCACTTCCAATGAGAAGAGCTAGGTCAGCTCAGACCTAGCTTTTAAGTCATTTTACATAGTTTTACACCAAGCTTTCTGTAATAACTTACAAAATTACAAGTTTGGAGACTAAAAAACCCTCACAGAACATTAGCATTGGTCTAATCCTGTTAACAATAGTTCCCTCTTTCCTGTATCAAAATTTAATAACCATCTGGAGACCCTAATGACAGTTCACTCAGCAAATGAAGCCACCCATACACAGGACAACTCTGCAGCATCTAACAGGGTCAGGAAGAAACCTCCAGTTTGCTGTGATCTCTTCCCTACAAACATCTCCCAGACTGTGACTCATCAAGCACTTACTGGTGTGCCTGCAATGCCGCTTCCCTTAATTTCAAGCTGCTAGAACACATTCAAAGCTAAAAATACCAGTTCACCCACCGTCCTTTCCTCTGTGATAATCACCACTGGTTTGGATGTCAGTTCTCAGTAGCAGCAAGAAAGCATTTCTACAAAACAGAATGCAGAGATGAAGCAATTCACCAGCACAGCTTACCTTCTACATCATACCACTGGGCACCGTTCGTGATACCATCTTGGAAGGTCTCCCCTTCCTCACCAGGGCAATTGGGTTTGCCAGTTCTCATTATGGGGTGATGTGAGGCGTAAGCTTTCGCCAAATACTTGAACACTTCGTCATCAGCTGATTTACTGTAGACTCCTGTGGGCTTATGTGTGGGAGAGTCATCGTAGGGATAGCTTGCAACCACCGAACCACCATGAAGATTGCCAGAGAGCAGGAACCTGAAGTTGGGAAGAAGAAGAAGAGTCATACTGGAACAATCTCAACAGGAAGCCATCTACAGCTGTCTAAGCAGTTATTCTGCTGCCTTCCCAGCAAAACCAGGAGCCTCTAAACTCTATTTGGGATCAATAAGGCAAAACACACCTACTGGGTGATCTGCCCAGCTGTAATGCTACTTTGGAAGACGAAATGAGACCCTGCTCCATCAGCCCTGCGCCGCTACACCAATGCTACGATAACAGATATGAACTCATCTGACACCAAGGATGTTGCTGTTGGATGCTGCCCTGGGAGCCGTATCCCCTCGTATTAACACCAGCCTCCAACAGAGCAAACAGGACTGTCAGAGGGTCTGAACAGCATCCAAGAGGGAGCACAGTGGGGAAGTCAGCAGATTTTTGCAATGAACTCTCCGGACTCGTTTATTCACTCCCCAAACTGGCATCTGGCATTACTGGAGATGCAAAAAGTTTCTTGCTTCTGCCTAAGACAGAATCCTCAAACTCCATGACAGAGTGCCCTGCATGCACGGCCATGGACACGGCTCTTCATCGAGCTTTGAGCAATGCCCGGTACCTATTATACAACAGAACTGACTTGCATAAACAAAACCTGGATGTGTGACAGAGCTGTTAAAATCCCAAGTGAGAAAATACAGCCTGGTATGGCCTATATCACACTTTAATTTGATCACAGGTAGTGTAAGCATTTAAACAAATCCCAAGGGTAATTGTCTCTGCTCTAAAAGATTTCTCCTCATTCGGTCAAACAAGATTTCATTTCTGAGCAGAGGTAACATGACCAATACCTTTGCCTTGCTTAAAATAGCACACACAAATTGCATTACACCCGCTATCTCTTTTTTATCACCCAGTTCTGTTTACCCATTCACTTTTCCATCAGCAGTTAAGTTAGTCAAACAATTGTACCAGCATTAACTGGTGCTGCCAGCCAGAGGGATGCACAAAGCACCGCGTTCTTCCTGCTTCACCCCGGCTTACATGCAAACCCCTCCTCTAACACTCCCAAAAAAATGAAAATAAAAGGCACAAGTATTTTCAAAGATATTTTAACAACTTGCATGAGTTTCGCTAGTAACTAAGTTTGAGTTGAAGAAAGTCTGGAGGGATTTTGGTGCAAACTGCTGCATCCCAGCTGCCCTAACGGATCCTTAGGACAAGCAATTACTGGTATAGTTCAGGAATTTCCTCTAGAGCAATAATCTCTACGGCCCCCCAGCCATCAAGTTTTAATAAAGACAATTTGTCCAAGCAAATTTTGTTCTCTAGAAGTAAGAAAACATTACATGATGCTGAACATCGTGTGTGTTGGCTGGATGCAACCAACAGCCCTTCAGCGCTTTGTAGCCAACAACCGTCCCCTGGTCATTCCTCTCTATCCCTCTTTTGGGAATCGGGACACTGTTTCAGTATCTGAGCAGACTTCGTGTTCTGGCTTTCTCTGCACATCTTCACACAGGTGGTTGCCCTGATCTTCATGGTTTGGACCTTCCCCAGCTTTCTAAAGAACAGTCAGCAAATGAAGAGACAGTGCCCAGACTGGTCGAAGCGCTTTCAGGGCTGCCCAGGACCCCAAATCAGAGCTGGGCCTCACAGGCACCACCTCCCCTTCCAGGCTGGCACTTTGGGCACAGCAGGTTCCCACTGTTCATCCCCTTGGAAGGTGAGAAGCTACAGATCAGTGTGGGCACTTGGGGCCCCGTCCTGCATGCTTTGAGAGGACAGACAAGGACGAGGGTCAGAGGAGCAGGGATGTGTTTGGAAACACTGTGCTATTGCTAAATTCAGGGAATTTTCCATGAAACATGGAGATACAGTGAAGCCCTGCTCAACACAACTCTCTGTTAAGCCTGTTTGTATGTGGAGCAGCTGTACGCTTAACCCTAAACATCTTAAAAATCCCCAGAGCTCAAGGTGAAAGCATCATCAGCCCCAATAGCAAAAATTGAGGACAAGCTCGAGATGAAGCAGATGAGACGTTTCCAGCTGTGGGCTTCCAGTGAATGGATACACACTGATGGCCATGGAAGTTGGGAATGCCCAGGTCCATGCAGGGCACAGGCTGTGCCCAGGGTGGCTAGCGAGCCTCCTTGGCAAACCGTGACTGCCGAACCGCTCTCCCGAACCCACAAGCCTGTGTACTGGGTGCAGGATCATCCCCAGCTGCAAAAACGGGCCAACCCAGTAGAGATGGGGAGAAACCAGTGGGAAATGGCTTTTTGTCCCACAAAGCCCTGCTGGGAAGCACTGGGAAAGGCTGAGAGCTAGCAGAACCCGCAGCAAGCAGAGCTGAGGGTCTCCTGTTCCCTGGAGCCAGGTGGGGCAAAGTAGGCCAGGGTGTTCAAAGAGGGAAGCAGGGCATAGAGTGAAAGTAGGGGGCAGGGGGGGCAAAAGCGGAGCACCAGGGGGAGGCAAAGTGGGGTACAAGGCAGGGGTGGGGGGACAAAGGCTGGGGCACCGTGTGTGTGTGTGTGAAAGTTGGGCAGGGAAGGAAGCAGGGCAGGGAGGGAAGTGGGGCACCAGGATGGCAAAAACGAGGTGCAAGGGGGTACAAGAGCATGGCACTGGGGGGGAGGCAAGAGAGGGGCAAGGAGGTGAAACGGGGGCACGGGGGGGGGGCAAAGTGTGTGTAAGCAGAGAGCAGGGGGCACAGAGGGGCACTACGGGGAGAGGGCATGAGAGGAGAAGGGGCAGAGGGTGGGTGCAAAGCAGGGCACTGCAGGGTGGGGGGAAGAAGCAGGGAGAAGGGATACAGAGGGGGCAAGGAGGAGCAGCGGGGGAGAGAAAGGGGGCACAAGGAAGGGGCAAAAGCGGGGTACCCGGGGGGCAAGGAGGAGCAGCAGGGGAGAGAAAGGGGACACAAGGAAGGGGCAAAAGCGGGGTACCCAGGGGGCAAGGAGGAGCAGCGGGGGAGAGAAAGGGGACACAAGGAAGGGGCAAAAGCGGGGTACCCGAGGGGCAAGGAGGAGCAGCGGGGGAGAGAAAGGGGACACAAGGAAGGGGCAAAAGCGGGGTACCCGAGGGGCAAGGAGGAGCAGCGGGGGAGAGAAAGGGGACACAAGGAAGGGGCAAAAGCGGGGTACCCGAGGGGCAAGGAGGAGCAGCGGGGGAGAGAAATGGGGCACAAGCGGGGTACCCGGGGGGTAAGGAGGAGCAGCAGGGGAGAGAAAGGGGGCACAAGGAAGGGGCAAAAGCGGGGTACCCGAGGGGCAAGGAGGAGCAGCGGGGGAGAGAAATGGGGCACAAGCGGGGTACCCGGGGGGTAAGGAGGAGCAGCAGGGGAGAGAAAGGGGGCACAAGGAAGGGGCAAAAGCGGGGTACCCGGGGGTGAGAAGCAAAGAGGGGCACCACGAGGGAGGGGGGGGGGGAGGAAGATCGGGGCAGGTAAATGAAAGGGGGGGGCACGGGGACGGCAAAGCGTGGGAGGGAAGCAGGGATGGGTACGGCACTCACTTGTTGCGGCGCATCCAGGCGATGAGCGCCCGCACCTCGGGCACGGGCTCCAGGTCGGGCTGAGCGGCCCCGAACTGGTCGGGGAAGCTGCGGTTGAGGTCGCGGCCGCGGCTGTTCTCGCGGCCGCCCTCGCCGGCGCAGTCGCCCTCGCGGGCGCGCTCGAAGCCGTCGGGGTTGAGGCTGGGCAGGAGGTAGAGGTCGGTGGTGTTGAGCAGGCGGGCGCTGCGCTCCTCGCCGGCCGCCCAGCCCCGCACCAGCTCCTCCGCCAGGCGCAGCAGCAGCGGCCGCGCGAGCGCTTCGTCCCCGTGCATGTTGCCCACCAGCTTCACCTGCGGCCGCCCGGGCAGCGCCGCCCCGCCGGGCTCCTCGCCCTCCCGCTCGGGCCCCAGCCCCGCCGTCAGGCGCAGCACCCAGAGCGGCCGCCCCTCCGCCGAGTTGCCGATGCTGAAGAGCCGCGCCAGCCCCGGCGGGGCCGCGGCCGCCAGCGCCCGCAGCGCCTCGCCCAGCTCGGCCGAGTGCAGGTAGCGCAGCGGCTCCGCGGGACCCGCCGCCGCCTCCGCTTTCTTAATGTGTGTGGCGCGGGACGGGCCCAGCAGCGAGAGCAGCAGCAGCAGCAGCAGCAGCGCGGGCACAGCGCTCGCCATGGCCCCGCTCCGTCCCGGCCTCACGGATCCACCGGGCAGTTGCAGCGAGAGGCGATGCTGCCCCGTCCCCCCCCGTGGGCGGGGCTCTTCGCGCCGACAGCCAATGAGAGGCGGGCGAGGGAGGGGATGGGCCAATGAGAGGGGCGCCGCGTCACGTGGAGGCGGAGCGTCGGGGCACGGCGGCGCCCCCTTCCGGCCCCTGTGGGGCCGCGCTGACCGGGATGGGAGAGATCCGCGGCCCCAGCGCACACCACGGCCCCAGGATCCCGCGGCCTCGCGGAGCCGCCAGGCAACGCCGGTGGGAGGCGGTTCTGCTGACCCCCCCCATCGGAGGGCGGGGCTCCTTGCGCCGACAGCCAATGAGCGGAGGCGTGGAGTGCAAAGGAACCAATGAGAGGGCCTTGCGTCACTTGGAGGCGGAGCGACGGCAGCACTGCGGCGCCCCCTAACGGCCCCGCTAGGGCTGCGCCCGGGCAGCCCGAGGTGGGGCCGAGAGCGGGTTCTGGGTGGTGCTCGCGGTGTGTCCGGTACCAATAATGATCCCAGCCCGAGTTACTGCACGCACCCTGTAAACATTCTGGGTCAGGCTGGATGGGGCTCTGAGCAACCTGATCTAGTTAAAGATGTCCCTGCTCCTGCAGGGGGTTTGAACTGACTTGGAAAGGACCCTTCCAAACCAAACCATTCCATAATTGTGTGAAAGTCCAGTGCACAGAGATGCTCCCAACACCATGGAGGGTGTCTCGACGTGCTGCTGCAGCATCCTCCTCTCCAAAAGATAAATCCAAGCCAGAGAAACACAAACCACTAAGGCAGCTGGAGGTGGAAGGAGCAAGGTAGCCTCCTGCACTGGCCTCACAGGAGCCAAAGTGTTGCTCCCGGTTCCTGTCTTCCTGAAGGGATGCGTGTGTTTCCTGCCCTGATGGCATGGCCAGCTCTAACCGGACCTCCAGGGATTAAAGAAATTTTAACACCATCTCATGCTTTCTGTTGTGAGCTACTGCAAAACTGTGTGCCTAAGAAGAGAGAAGTTTTACGAGGAGTGGCTGAGGGAACTGGGTTTGTTTAGCCTGGAGAAGAGGAGGCTGAGGGGAGACCATATGACTCTCTGCAGCACCCTGAAAGGAGGTTGTAGTGATGCAGGTGTCAATCTTTTCTCCCAAGTAACAAGTGATAGGATAGAGGAAATGGCCTCAAGTTGCGCCAGGGAGGTTTAAATTCAATACAAGGAAAAAAAATCTCTACTGACAGAGTGGTGAAGCACTGGCAGAGGCTGCCCAAGGAAGTGGTAGAGTCTCTGTCTCTGGAGGTGTTCAGAAAACATGTAGATGTGGGACTTCATGACATGGTTTAGTAGGCACAGTGGTGCTACATTGATGATTGGACTTGACAATCTTAGAGGTCTTTTCCAAACTTAATGATTCTATGATATATAAGTAGTACTTCAGGGGGGTTCTCCAGTCAGATCTTTGTTAATTCCTTTTATGAGGCAGGTGAGATGAGAAGGAACAACAAGCAGAATAGCTTACTCTGCAAAAAGTGCGCTGTAGTCCATAAAGTGTTGGAAGTGGCCATCTCCAACAGCAGGTCCTTGTTGATTCCTGTTTAACTTTTCAGTGATATCTCACGTACACACCTTCTTCCCAGAACTAATGTTTCCTGTTGGAGACACAAGATCCGAGTCTAGCATATAAACCAGATTTTCAGGGGAACCATCGGTGGTTTGGCTCTTTCATCTCACTGTGTTCCAGGATCCTTCCCATGACAGATCAGACGATGCAAACTTATGTGTAGGCCATGCATGGTACGGCATCAAAAGGTCCCCAAGGAAAAGGAGAATAAATTGGCTCCTCTTTCTTAGAGCTCATCTGCACTGCGCAGTCATTAGGAGAGGAACAAGTAGGGAATAGGGATTATCCATTAAAAAGATGCTCTAGATCTAATTAAACTGGAAAAGTCAAAAGACCTTCATCATCAGGACATTCTGAAACCAAAAGGGAGAAAGGTGTGGAGAGGGAATTTGCTTATCTCAAAAGCAATCACCCTGGCATAGGTTTAAGTCCTTGATCTACAAATAAGTTGCTCTGAATTTACACAGAGTAACTGAGCTCATTTCCCTTTTTAGCTGATAAAAGCCCATTTGTCTGGAATTTCAACAAACCAATTGTAAAAGCAGCATGTGGCAGGAGAGCCATGAGTCAGCCACTCATTTTCTCAGCAGCCAGTAACAACACAACCTTCTCATTTCCTTGGGCCCATCTAAAAGAGCTCTGCTTTCCGGATCCCTGGGTGGCCAGTAGATTAGGGACAGACCTTCGAGAAGCCACCTCCTCGTTTTTCTCCTCCTCAGCTCTGCCCTGTCCTCGTGCTTTTTGAGCACCACAGCCCTGGCTCTCTAGTTACTCAGGTCTG
Source organism: Tapera naevia (assembly GCA_033556795.1). Lineage (NCBI taxonomy): Eukaryota > Metazoa > Chordata > Aves > Cuculiformes > Neomorphidae > Tapera > Tapera naevia. Next base: position 1,356,859 of record JAUMJJ010000303.1, read on the forward strand.
TGGCTTTTGCCTTACGAAACTCTTTGCAGTGGTTCTCGCCAGAAAGGAGGAGCAAGATTTCCTCCTGAAAATTGCCAGCAAATGGTTCCTCATGAACTGGAAAGATGGAGCAGCTTAGTCTTTGCAGATTCTCCGCAGAGAGCACGCGGGATGACGCCACAGCAGGGAAGTTAAAACTGCTAATATTGTTTGGCAGCACTTCACAGGATCACATCAGCACTTGGTTTTCCAGCAGAGCACTTCCAAGAAATCCCTCTGGTGATGAAAGTTCCTAGGTAGACAAAAATAACTGAGGTTTGGGCTGTAGGGCAACCACAGCGGAATACAGTCTAGAGAGGGAGGCAGATCTGCTGCTAGGGAATGTCCTACGTTGGCCATCAGAGAGGATCTAAATGAGGCAAGAAGCAGGCACCCAGCTTAATGTCATCTTCAGTGACTTCTGTTTCCCAGAGGGAAAAAAACCCCACCCCACCAGTGGCAGAGGCAGGCTTTCTGTCCCGGAAAAGGACAAAGTCACGGGAACCTCGCAGGTCTCTGCTACGATGCAGCCCTGTCCCATGGCTGAGGCAAGAGAGGACGTTGCAAATTGGTTCGATCAGGTAGAAAATAGAGTTTCATGAGTGGGTGATGCAAAGCAAATACTAATAGCTTTAATTTCCCTGAGCCCTTCTAAGTGTGAAGGCTGAAAGCTACTGAACAGGACTCTGTATGGGAAACTACAAAAGCCAGCATTTCAGTGGAGTTTAATACAGATAAGTTAATTTATCTCCTGCAGCAGACGTATATTGCTACTTTAATGGCAAGTTCTTTTCACATTTCCTTCTGTTTGAAACCATGTTTCTCAGAGTAGGATAGTACCAGCCACACACATGTACTATCTTTAGTCTAAGTCAAGATTGGTGACTGTAGGCAAACACCAGTGCTGGGTGTAACAGCACAGTCCCAAGAGTTTCTGTGGTCCCTGGCTACTTTCTCCACTGTACGGGAAACATTGCCAAGTGCCTGGATACTCCTGATTAAAGGTTAGACTTGCCCTCCTGGAACACAGTTCCGTTTCTAGCACAAAAAGGGAGAGTTTAAAAGACCCTGGATCAATTGTTTAAAGTGATGACTGAGGTTCTCAAAGCCTAATTTACTTGCACTCGGCGAAAGAGAAATGTGAGCATAGAAATGTCAGCGAAAGCCCAGGATATAGTTCCGTGTTGCATCACTGGGAGTTCAGACCCCACAGGGGACTTCCCACAGCGGAGATGAAAAACACAAGGGGAATTACCATCCCGGAAACGCATCCTGCTCCTCCTCTGAGCCCAAAGGCTTTGGCAGACTTGCCCATGAGCATTGTGTTAGCTTTCCACAGGGTTTACTGTCTCTGAGCTTCTGCCGTGGTGGTCAGAGGGATCTCATCCTGTTTCCAGGGCTCCCAGAAGGGCACATTCCTCCCTCCGGACACCCGCTCCAGGGCTGCCAGCTCCCAGGGGTGGGGATCCAGTAGATGGCATCCACGTACAACGCTTGCGCTGCAGCTTCACCCTCCTGAAGTCTTCTCGAGTGCTTTATTTATCTCGGGGTCTGTTTCTTCATTCATGCCTACTTTTCATTTGAATGTTTAATGCCTTCCAGGCAATGTATTTTAAAAGTTCAAGATATTCACTGGTTTAGTGCACTTTTCGCTATTCTTATTCCTTCCTAAGAATAAAAGTCACTTATCATCCCTCTCCATTTAATGGCATAGTGTGGGACCTGTTATAGACAAACCATCACAAAATAGAATTATTAACAAAATTATCAAGAACATACTTGAGATCTGTCCATCCCAACAGTGGAAAATATGTGGGGTATGGGCTGGGAGTCTGATAAATCAGGACACATCACATCTCCATCATCTTGAGCACAAGTCCTATGAAGAGAGGCTGAGGGAGCTGGGGTTGTTTACCCTGGACAAGAGGAGGCTCAGGGGTGACCTCATAGCTCTCTACAACCATCTGAAAGGAGGCTGTAGACAGGTGGAGATCGATCACTTCTCCCAGGCAACCAGCAACAGAACAAGAGGGCACGAGCTTAGACTCTGCCAGGGAAGGTTTAGGCTGGATGTCAGAAAAAAGTTCTTCACAGAGCGAGTAATCAGGCATTGGAATGGCCTGCACAGAGAGGGGGTGGAGTCACCATCCCTGGAGGGTTTTAAAATAAGACTGGATGTGGCACTGAGTGCCATGATCTAGTAATCATGATAGTGTTGGATTAAGGGTTGGACTTGATGATCTTGGCGGTCTCTCCCAACCCAAATAATTCTATGATTCTATGATCTTTATATTTGGCAAAAAAATAGAGTTTGTGGGAGGGAAGGGGAGTGCTGTGTAAATTCAAGCAGCAATCCCTGACAGCCTCGCTTTCCAGCCCAGATATCTGGCAAGTGGAGGCAGTGGGTTTGGGTGTTACAGTCATTCTTCAACAATGGAAGCGTTGCAAAATATGTAGCACCACATATTATAAAGGGATTAGGAGTGGGGAGCCACAATAAGTAGGAAGGCAGGAGCAGCCATTAAGCAAAGCCTCAGGCACTGTTGCAGAAACATGTTTTCTGGAGTGGGATTACAGCCACGTTACAGGCATTGTTTGCCTGACAAACCAACCCCTAGATACAATCCCTGCTTCCACACATCTGTGCAGGTCCAGCGATGCCCCAGACTCCAAGAGCAACCTTTGGCTCTCACAACACTGCTGAATACACTGCTGAATACATCCCCTATGAGGACAGGCTGAGAGAGTTGGGGTTGCTCAGCCTGGAGAGGAGAAGGCTTCAGGGAAATCTCAGAGCAGCCTCCCAGTGGGGTTACAGGAAAGCTGGGGAAGGACTCTTGATCAGGGAGTGCAGGGATAGGACAAGGGGGAATGGTTTTAAGCTGAAAGAAGGGAGATTGAGATGAGATCTTAGAAAGAAATGTTTTCCTGTGAGGGTGGGGAGGCCCTGGCACAGGTTGCCCAGAGAAGTGGTGGCTGCCCCATCCCTGGAGGTGTTCAAGGCCAGGTTGGATGGGGCTTTGAACAACCAGATCCAGTGGAAGGTATCCCTGCCCATGGCAGGGGGGTGGAACTGTATGGGTTTTAATGTCCCTTCCAACCTAGACCATTCTATGATTCTGTGGATATAAATCAAGTCCTCGTCTGCAGTGAAAATGCAGGGGATTACAAGCTGTGCCCCCTGTCCTGGAGGCACTGAGGGTAACCAAGTGGAACCCAAACTGCTGGGAAGTTTGGAGGCAGAGGGTAAAAGACCTAATGGAAAAGAAACTTCTGCCCAGTCTCTATCATGTTCTAAATCTTCTCAGGTTTCTAAAGCTTGGATTACACCCAGAAAGAGACTGGTGTTTATTAATTAAGTCCCTTTGGGGCTGTTCAGAGTCATATTTATCAGTAGTCTTATTCTGGGTTTGTTGTTCCGCTGTTGCCATAAGGATGACAAGCAGGAACCGGTGTGGTGGATTACTCTGGCTATAGTCCATGCACTGTCTAACCCAGCTGTGACAGTTCCTGATCCAAATACCTCAAACAGGAGGGCTGGATACTTTGCTATGGAGAGTTACAGAGTACCCGCCCCACTGAAGAGGTCCCTCCCAGTCTGAGTCATTAGTGGCTGTTTTACATACTGGAAAATGAGGTTTACATCCCTCTTAAATCTAATGGAAAGCTGCATAATGCAACCCACAAAACTCTAGACCTCAGTAATTAGCATAATGCAACCCACAAAACTGTAGACCTCAGTAATTAGACACCCACAAGATAATTGCACCCTTTATAAAAAGAAAAGTGTAAAGAGTCATTGCGAAAGTAATTCTTACCTATTTAAAAATGCCTCCTTTCACCGCCTCTGGCCAAGAAACACCTGGCTTTTTTTGTCTCTCTCCCTTCAGCAGATCTCAAAGCCCATTGCAAAAGAAAATGCTGCCATTGCCTTCAGTTCACAAACATAAACCAGGTGAACCTGAGCTCACCTTGCTGCCCATCACAGACCTGCTACAAACCTGAGCAGGACTTTCCCCAGGTTCCATTGATGCTGTGCCTTGCGCTGTGACAGCCCCACCACAGAGCAGCTGCTGTCTGACCATATTTTCCCTTAGTATAATTTCTAGGCTAAAAAAAAACCCATACTTTCCTTCTTTACATCCTCACTTACCTCAAACACATCCTCCTTCTCCTGGATTACCATTGGAATGCAGTGACCAGAGGGGCACAGATCTCCCTGCTCTTCTTTGCCTTTGGCTTCCGTTGTGGCAGGAGCACACGAGTTATTTCCCTGCCCATTCCTTTCCCTCCCTCTCTGTTTTCAACCAAACCACAAACCAAACCACTCTTAGGAAGAGCATTTTGATTGAAGTTTGTACTGGATCATAAAGCAATATTTAGTCAAATGCTTCAAGGTCAGGACACAGAACTTCCCAAAAATCACAGTATCACACTATCACAAGGTTGGAAAGGACCTCCGAGATCATCGAGTCCAACCTATAACCCAACACTGACACCAACACTAACACCATCATCTAAACCATGGCACTCAGTGCCATGATGAAGGAACCTAAATTTTTTTCTTAATATTCCTTAAATTGAGTTTGATGGTAAAAAGGGAGTTAAAGGCTGTACAGTAATTTCTAGCCCAGTAGTTTTCTAGAAGGCAGGCTGAGTGCTGTCTCTTTAAGGGACTTTTGCACACTTGTGTTTTTTTAACTGACAATGATTCCCAGTTTTAAGAGTAAGCCAATAAACATAGCAAAAGTTATATTAAGAAACACTCAAGGGTGACCCATGTTTGCAACTGCCCCACAAATAAATAGTGCTGTTTCTCATCTGCTCTCTGTGTGCAGCCAGCCCTCACCGCCCACCTCTGTGCTGCAGAGCTTGGCCACTGCATCTATACGTGAAGCTAACGATGAGGACCTGTCCCAGTCTCCTCCTGCTCAAGAAATGCACTTTATGGCTCTGCTGAGCCAGTTCCTGATGAAAGATGTGCCCTGTGCGTGTGGGGACACTGACAGCAGTGACAACACGTGCTGGAGGCTGCTGGACCCCATCCTTTGGAACCACGTCACTGTGATCCTGTTAAAGTAGGCAATGTCAGACGCTGTTTTCCCTGTAGCTTCAGTTGTGCCCACGCAGCCCTCCCCGCAGTCAGGGGTGCCCAGAGCTGTGCACACCCTGGGGATGCACACCAGTGAGCAGTGTCTCTGCTCTCTCCTCAGCCAACAAAGTTCAAAGTCTGAATCAGTGCACTTTTTCATTTTTCAATCAAAGGAGGACACAGCAACAGAACTTCCAGCAGGAAGGAGCAAATCAGGGTCTACTCCTGCTTTAGGATAATCTAGGGTAAAATTCCTATGGCTTGAAACAGTGCTGTGAACAGCCAGAAGTCTGGGCAAAAAGGTATTTTGGGCTGAAGTTCTTCATAGTTAATGCAGGAACTCTCTCATTAGTTACTCATTGCCTCAGAAAGTCTCATAAAACAACCGGCAGAGCCCAGCAAACACTTTTCTTCAGTGGGAGCTGAAAGATCCAGGAATTGAACGAGGCCTTGAACCCATTTTATGGACTCACTTCTTACTAAGCTACCATAAAATATTAAAATTCAGACCTTATAAATACAGAGGGGAAAGAGCTAAGCATTTCTCAGCAGAAGCAGCCTCCCCAGAGACTCTTCCCCAGGTAAGTCCGGTGCTACACGTCTCAGAGACAGCTCCTTCAATAGACAGTTGATTTGTGATAACAAACTCCTGCAACAGAGACTAGAGATGTAAACCCCCTTGATTCTAGAAAAGGTCCTCAACCAATTGGCTTAGTTTCTTCCCTGGTGACCATGTGCCAGTCTGCGAGGGCTCTCCTCAGGGTGTCTGATGGCAGCAATCAGCCCCCTGTGATCCCCAAGCAGAGGCAGCAAAGATGTGACCCTCTCTCCAACAGACACCAGCTGGGCTCCTCGGAGATGGCGCAGAGAAGCAGCGTCCCAGTGCCCTGTGAAGTGTCTGTCCTTGCCCTCTGCTTTTTGGCAAGTACAGCCACAGGTAAGCAACGGAAAAAATCCATTGTGGCTTTGTCCATCATGCCAATACGAAAGTGCCCGGGCTGGGGCAGTGCACGGGGTGGTGTGCCACACCACCATCCCAGCTTTCAGACGTGCTGGAAGTCATCTCCAGACTCTCTGAGAACTGGTCTCTGATTTTGAGAGCAGCAGAGAGAGGGATGGGGAAGCTTCAGTGTTTTCCAACATTACTGCAGTGGCTTCACAGGGATGGCAAGGCCACTATTTTCAAACCTGCTCCAAGAAGTGAAAACTGTGATAGGTTTGACTACATGGGAACAGCAGAGAAGAGACAGGGAGCTTCAGACTTCTTTTATATTCACAGGACTACGGTGCCTTTACATTCTGAGCTACATTTTTAGTTCATTAATGTATGAATCAGGGCACAGTAGCAAGTTTCAGCCCATTACAAAAATGTATTGCCCATTACAAAAATGTATTTCCCATTCTGCCTCTTCATTTAGTGTGTCTTGGGTTTGCATTTGAGACAAACTGCAGCTTTCCAGCAGCCAGACTCAGGCTGGCTGGGATACAGCTGAAGGGTTGATGAATTTATACTCTCAGCTCCAACCAAAACACTGTGTATCAAACTGTGGGCACGAAACCTGAGGGCATGATGATGTGCAGCAAGAGGATGAGCAAGACTGGTGGGATGGGGATGATCTTTTCCTGTGCAGGTTACATGATTTCAGACCTTCTCTTATTACAGGCCAGGCTGTGGTATTCTTGTAGTTGCTTGCAAAAGCCTGACTTATTTTAGATGAAGACACTTCTTGTCTCAAAAACTAAAGTTCCACCTGAAAGCAGCTGTTAGACTGAAGCCTGAGACTCAATCTCTCCTCCAAGGTTGGGATCTGGAGAAGCTGGCAGGGCATTTTTATGGGAAGGGTACAGTTTAGGATGCTTAGTGCCCTCATTCTCCTTCTTTGGCAGGTTTGGAACTGTCTGTGAACAACTACGCTGCTGACTTCTCCCTGTCCGTGGTGCCTGGCCCTCCTGTCTCCCTCTCCTGTCTCGTACAGAACAGCAGTCAGGATGAGGAGCTGCTCTGGTACCGAGGAGATGGGAAAGTGGATCTGAAAGATGGGAATAAAATGAACATCAGTAACATCTGCATATCCCCAGTCACCGAGTCTGACAACGGAGTCACCTTCACGTGCAAGCTGGCACGGGACACGTCTGTCCAGGTGTCTGTCACCCTGGATGTCCAGTGTGAGTCGCAGTGGTGGGTGCCTGTGCAGAGTGGCTGGGGTGGGATGAAATCATGGGCTGAGCAGCTCAGTATCTGAGTGCTGGGTGAAGGTGGGGTGTTTGGCACCCATGTACGCTGTCTTCACCAAGAAAAAATGCGTTTAGGAGGAGATAACACACGTGATAAGACACTCCCTTTCCAGAGCTGTGCTTATGGTCCGACCTAATGCCACTTCTATAGGGAGTGGGCGGGCGCTTAAGGAAGATGATGTTCTGGGTATGCCACTGCCTCAACCTAGATTCTTTCCCAAGGGTACAAGCCAGGGCAGAGGAGTTACGGGAGTGACAGTCTCTGCCACTGACTGCCCTGCTGATTCCCAGGGAGCATGAAAGGCTGTTACAGCACTGTGCAAGGTGGACAAGGAATCATAGAATGGTTTGGGTTGGAAGGGACATCAAAGCCCAACCAGTTCCATGCCCCTGCCATGTGCACCTCTCACTGGATCAGGGTGCTCCATGCCTCACCCAGCCTGGCCTTGAACACTTCCAGCCTCCACTTCTCTGGGCAACCTGTGCCGGGCCTCCCCACTCTCACAGGAAAACATTTCTTCCTAAAATCTCATCTCAATCTCCCCTGTTTGAGTTTAAAATCAATCCCCTTTGTCTGATCCCTGTACTCCCTGATCAAGAGCCCCTCCCCAGCTTTCCTGGAGCCCCTTTCCAAACTGGAAGGCTGCTCTGAGGTCTCCCTGGAGCCTTCTCTTCTCCAGGCTGAACCACCCCAACCTTCTCAGCCTGTCCTCGCATGGAAGGTGCTCCAGCCCTTGGATCATCTTCATGGCCTCCTCTGGATGTGGAAAGGGAACTTACTTTGTGTTAAATGGTGAGCAGCATTACTAATGGTCTGTTAACTACATTACTGTGCACAGTTCCTCCCCAGCTGAGTGGAGAAGAGTCCCTCCAAATCGAAGAAGACAAAGATGTCACTCTGTCCTGCAACACCAAATCCAACCCTCAGGCCCAAGCAGCTTGGTACAAGAACAACTCCATCTTGACCTTGCAGCAAAATCGTTACCAGCTGTACCAGACCAGTGAACTCTTTCAGCTCTCCATCAAAAAAGTACAGAAGTCAGACAACGGGACCTACACCTGCGTGGTGAAATATTCTCTGGAAGAAGAGAGGAGGAAGGATTTCCATCTGATAGTTGAAGGTAACAAGGATGTTAAACAACAAGCTTTGCAAATAACTCTCCATTCTCTTTTATGATAACAATTCATTTATATTAAGAAGTGTAAGTGGAACATGGTGAATTCCCTGCGTTAACTTCTGAGGGCACAGCAACAGAGAGGAGGTCTCCTTGCACCTGTGCCCAGGACCACAGCACTGGGGAAGAGCCTTTCCTGCTCTACCTGTTATTCAAAGGCATTTGGCAAGCATGACCCAAGGCAGGCACATCCCACTGTCTCACGTCCCACGCTGACAGAGCACATTTCAGTGTGGTTTAATGCACCTTAGGTCTTTCTTGAAGCTTCTTACTCCGACTTACTTTCTGTCATGCTGAATGAGCTGCTTAAGGCAAGAGAAGCTGTCCTCCAGAACTGGCTATAGTCTTGTGGACAACAGAGAGGTAGAGGCCTTGCTGGGCTGGATGCTCAGGTCTCAGACAGGGGAGGCAACCAGACCCACCAGGCATCCATTTCCTACCCACAGTCCAGGTCCTTTTCATTTTGGCACTCTTGGAACAGGGAAGAAAGTGATGCAGCTGGACACCCTTATTTCCATGCCTAAGAGTGCCCTGTGGATCATCTTGTTCTTTCAGTTTGCTAAAATACAGGCAGGGGACAGATCCACACAGCCAGTCTGCAGACAGGGGAGGGAGCAATAGCTCAAATCTGCAGCATGGGAAAAGAAACGTGCCTTTCCCCAGTTGTGTGAAATGTTCTGTTTTGTGTGATGGCACTATCAAACATTCAACCTCTTCTCCCTCTTGACAGATAGAAAACCTGTTTTTCCCAAGGAGGCCATCATTGCTGCTGTCGTGGTGGTTACGCTCACGGTGCTTTTTGGAATTGTGGCTCGAAAAGATAAAATCTGTAAGGTATGGCAAGTTCTGATTTCTTAGGAAAAAAATTGCATTGTTTTGCAGCAATGCCCTGGGGTTTTCTGCCTTTTCTATGCTACTTTGTAGTTGTTGCTTTCCACTATTAGAGAATGGCTATGTACTACCTCCTGCTTTAGAATTATCTCTAAATCAAATATTAGATATTTTAAGTCATAAGGCACTACACACTTGGAAGGTATTTGTAATAGTATCCCTGTGGCCAGGGAACACAAAAGATAACGAAACTGTTTCTTTATTTTTCAGTGCTTCAAAAAATCAAGTGAAACAGCTTTGTAAGTATTTGAGTTTCCAAATGAACCCCTTTCTTTAAGCCTTGGCAGGACCTCAGAAAGAAAAGAGCACTCGGCATGCTAAACCCAGCCATGCTGAGTTACTGAGCTCTTGTTCTGGCTGATCGGCACGAGCCCACACCTTCTCCCCCAGAGGAAAGAGGCGTGTGGGAACATGGCAGGACAGATGTGGATCATGCCCTAGGCACATCTGCCCTTGTCCTGGTCATCCCAGTGTCCTGGCTACACCTGTGTGGAGGCAGTGGGCAAAAAACATAACAGCATATTCCCAGCCTGCTGAAAGCTTCCTGGAGCTGAATGCAGCCCACGTGAACTCAACTCACTTGTTGGTCTGTTCCATAACGGCTGATTTTTCATTTCTTCTTTTAATTTTGCTGCAGGTAAAGACCACAGCGTTCCTCTGTGTACCCAGAAAACATAATTTCTAGTGGTGGATCACAAGTGTTTTGAGAGATGATGAGATAAAGCACTGAAACAAGTTTGTTTGGGTCAAGTTCATACGGTCTTTTCAAAATATAAGTGGTTCTCTGTGTTTGTTCATTCTAATCTAGTGCTTAGAGCACTGCTCTGAGGGGTGGGCTGCCTGAGCTGCCTCAGCTGCTGCCAGATCTTGCCCTCAATGCTTATATCTAAAAGGAATGCACATGCAGTCAGGTGAGTGGGATGTTGGTTGCTCCATAGAGGCATCCATACTGGATTGTGCATCAGCATCAAGATCAGTGGCACAAATAAAGTGAGGTGTTGGGCTGGCAGTTGCCCTCTCCTAGGATGCCATTCCACAGGGTGGTAGGGGTGGTGGCCACCCAACGTGCTGCCCTTTCCCCATAATCCTATGGCCACCTCAGCTTCTGTTGGCTCAGATAAAAGCTGCACTGCACACTCTCATCTCCCTTGACCCAGGGCAGACCCCAGGGCTCAGGGCAGCCCCAAGCATTCACAATACACAGTGGAAAACCTCTCTATCCCACCCCACAACAAATGCATCATTCCAGCATTTTTCATAGAATCATTTGGTTGGAAAAGAATTTTGAGATCATGGAGTCAGCCGTACCTGTCCACCACTAAACCCGACCCCTGAGCAGCTTATCTGCCCATCTTTTAAATAGCTCCAGTGATTGTGACTCCACCACTGCCCTGGGCAGCCTCTTCCAGCGTGCGATAACCCTTTCTGTGAAGAGATTATTCCTAATATCCAATCTAAACCTACCCTAGCGCAACTTGAGGCTGTTTCCTCTTGTCCCTTCCCTTGTTACTTGGGAGAAGAGACAAACAGCCACCTCACTCCAACCTCCTTTCAAGGAGCTGCAGAGATTGGTGAGGTCTCCCCTCAGCCTCCTTCCTCTCCAGGCTAAACAGCCCCAGGTCCTACAGCCAGCTCTCATAAGCCTTGTTCTCCAGACCCTTCCCTGGCTCCATGGTCCTCCTCCAGATGTGCTCCACCCCCTCCATGTCCTTCTTGTAGCAAGAGGCTCAAAACTGAACCCAGGATTTGCAGAGTGGCCTCATCAGTGCTAAACAGAAGGTCTCAAGGTCCTGGCAAGCCTTGAAGTACTAAGGGTGACACCGTGGGCAGCGTCTGGTGGGATGGGGATGTTCCAGTGGTGCCTGGGGCCACCGTTGGCCCTGAAAGAATGGGGCTGCAAGAAAGCTGGGGAGGGACTTTTTACAAGGGCATGGAGTCATAAAATGGAAGGGGGAAGATTAAACATTAGGAAGAAATTCTTCACAGTGAGGGTGGGGAGGCCCTGGCCCAGGTTGCCCAGAGCAGTGGTGGCTGCCCCATCCCTGGGGGTGTTCAGGGCCAGGTTGGATGGGGCTTGGAGCCCCCTGACCCAGTGGGAGGTGTCCAACTGGGGTGAAACTGGAGGGGCTTTGATATCCCTTCCAACCCAAACCATTCCATAATCCCATGATTCTGTGAATGGGGCCACCGGCCCTCAGGCGGCGCCGCGAACGTTCTGGAAGCGGGGCCGGGTGAGGGCACGGAGCCCCCGCAGCCCCCGGCGCCGCCCCGCGCGCGCCCGCCGCAAGATTGTCCCTCGCGCGGCGCCGTCCGCCCCCCCCCACCCCCTCCCCGCCCGCGCTGCCTGGGGCGGGGTGGGAGCCCCTCTTCCGGCTTCCGGTGCCGGGGCTATAAGAGCCGCTTCCGGCTGGCGCGCGACCTGCGGTGGGCCCGGCCGTTCGGCAGCGCCATCCGAGCGGAACCATGAACGCCCGCGGTGAGGGGCGGCCCCGGGGGGGGGGGGGGCGCTGTCCCTTGTCCCTGACTGGGGGCGGTTGCCGGAATAACGGGCCCGGGGGTGGAATTACCGGGGCCGGCGGGGAATGGCCCGAGGAGGGGGCAACACCGTTACCCGGGCGATGAATGGGGGGGGCGGTGGGATGTAGTAACCGGGGTGCTCGGGGGAGAGAGGGGAGTGAGGTGGCGGTTACCGGGGTGCGGAGTACTGGGGAGGGGCGGTTACCGGAGTACCGGTTGCTTGGGGAGCGGGGGTTCGTTTATCGGTGTGCCAGCTACTTGGAGGGGGCGGCCACCGGCACACCGGGTGCTGGGGCGGGAGCAGGACAGCGAGGTTACCGGGGTACCGGCTGCTCGGTTGGGGGGGGGGTGGGAGGGCTTGGGGGCCGTTACCAGGTGCTGGGGGCATGGGGTCGCGGTTACCGGGTGTTGGGGTGGGGGGGCAGTTAGCAGGGTACCGGTTGTATGGGGAGTGTGGTTTCAGTTATCAGGGTACCAGCTACTGGGGTAGCAGTGCTCAAGGAGGGCGAATGGTTCCCAGGATGCTGAGTGCTTGGGCTGTGCAGTTATTGAGGTGCTGAGCGCTCAGGGAGGGGTGGGGGTGATTATTGGGTGCTTGGGGGGAGTGGGGTTACCGGGCTATCCATTGCTGGGGGACACAGACACGGTTACTGGGGTACCGGGTGTTTAGGATTGGGGGGGCAGTTACTGGGATACCGGGTGTAGTGGAGGGTGGTGCTGGTGTGGCGGGGCCGGCAGTGACCGCTGCCCCGTGTTCCCCAGGGCTGAGCACGGAGAAGGCGGCCGCCTTCACGCGGCGGCTGCGGGCCGAGCCCCGGTTCCTGCTGGCGCAGAACGTGGCGACGTGCAGCGACCCGCTGGAGGTGTGTCTGCAGCGGCGCGTGGTGCAGGACACTGTGCAGGTCTTCCAGCACGCCATCCCCGCCGAGGGCAAGCCCGTCACCAACCAGAAGAACTCCGGTAAGGGCCTCCCCAACTGCCAGCAGGGAGGATTGTGCTCCTGGGAGCAGTGGTGGTCTCTGAAGCCCCTTCACTGGGCTCTGGGCAAAACTGAATCCCTGCAGCATCCTCTTAAGTTAACAATAGCCTTTAGAGGTGCAACATTGGCTGTTCTCCATTCTGTACAGCGTAAGGTAAATCCAATAGAACACATATGTTTGCAGTAAAAGACTTCTGGGCTCCTCGAGCTCTTTGGCATTTTGTGATCCCAGAGGTCAAAGGCTGGAGGCGGAGCAGTGTCATTCGTCCTGTGCTTGAAACTAAAATCTCACACAGCTCTTGAGTGCAGACATTACAGTTTAATTCGTGTTCCTTTGATGTCCCAGGGAGATGTTGGATCTTTTCCTGTCTCAATGCAATGCGTCTTCCTTTCATGAAGAAATACAACATCGAGGAGTTTGAGTTCAGTCAGTCATACCTCTTCTTCTGGGATAAGGTACAGTAGCCAGGTTGCAGGTTGTGTGAGGGCAGCACAAGCTGTCAGGTATCGGTGTTGGGACAGAATTTGCTTTAGTTTGGACCATCTTAACAATCCAAGTGGAAAACATACATGAGAGGAAACTTCCAGACTTCTTAAAATCGCTATTTTAAGTGCGACTTTCAGCTTGAGAAGAAAGTTGTCAAGATGTTAATGGTTTGGAATGGTAAAAGTTCTCTTTCAAGTGTTGTTCCTGCTTCAAAAGTTCCTCATAGGAGGCTCAGGGGAAACATGACTGTGTCTTTCTGCTTTCAGTCATGCTGGTGACCTACTGATCTGCAAGCTGCGTGCCGGCTTCTTTTCCCTAAGGGAAATGGAGAAAATTGAGTACTCGTTTGGGCCAGGCTTCATTGTGTAACTTCTCTTTCACGCTTTCTGTTCCCCTACCCTTAAGCTTACTCCTAAATAGTTGGTCTGTGACAGCAATACGTGTGTAGGATAAGCCCTGGCATGCTAGAGAAAATAAAGACTTCGGTGGATGAGCAGAAGGTAGCTTCACCCAGTTAGGATTTGGGAAGAACTGAACGCTTGGGAATGAATTGATGCACAGTGTCATGCTTAAGATATCTATTTCTCCTATCTCTCCATTCCAGGTTGAACGTTGTTACTACTTCTTAAATGCCTTTGTGGAAACTGCTCAGAAAAAGGAGCCAGTGGAGGGAAGGCTGGTACAGTTCCTGCTCTCCAACCCCACGAACGATGGCGGGCAGTGGGATATGTTGGTTAACATTATTGGTAAGAGCTGGTCACTGGGAACCCTTCCTGAAATTGCACATTCATTGGGGAGATGAGGAGTGAAACAAAAGCAATTGAATTTGAGAACCTCATAGCTTAGCCCTGAGCACACTCCCCACCTGGTAGGATTGCAAGAAGGAGTGGGAAAGGAGAGGAAAACTTGTGGGTTGAGATAAACATTTTTCAATAGAATAATATAAAAAGAGAGAATAATAATTATTATTTATATAAAAGGATATTTTAAAATACAGCCACTCACCACCTGATGAGTCTGTCCCAAGCAGTGAGCACAGAGATCACAAAATGCAGAGCACTGAACGTGGGACCTGGCTTCCCCTGGCCAAATTCCCATTTTTATGCTGAGTATGATCACACACACAGTATCACAAGGTTGGAAAAGACCTTTGAGATCGAGTTCAACCTATGACCCAACACCAACACCTACTTGTCATCTAAATCATGGCACTAAGTGCCTCATCCAATCTGCTTTTAAACACCTCGACTATTCCCGTGGCCAGGCTGGGTACCCTCAGTGTATTATCAACACCCTTCTCATACTAACTCCAAAACACAGCAGCTACTGGGAAGAAAACTAACTCTATCCCAGCTGAAACCAGAGCAGAGACTTGGAAGTTTGCTGAGGAATATGATGGCATTAGCCACTATGGCTTTCAATCAAAGACCTTTTTCATGCCAGGCTTGAGTCTTATCTAGGATCTTCGCTCTTGCATATTGGTGCTGCTGCTGGAAGCTCAGAAGATCAATAGGACTAACTGGATATCCCAGGCATTTAGCAAAAAGGTTCAACCCCCTTTTACTTCAGCCTTCAACTCAACACAGTTTGTTTATATCCATGTACACAATGTTTAGGGCACATGGTGAGGAAAAAACATTGCTAGACCAGGGTGTGTCTACAAGGCAGAAGCAAAACTGCTTGGAGAGTTGCAGCCTGAAGAAAGATAACATAAAGATTAGTGAGAGGGAAATGGAGTGGAATGTAGCAATGCTGGTCTTGTAAAGATCCAGCTTAAGCAGGATCTTCTTTACACCGATTAAAGAGGTGCTTCTTTTGTCTGAGTTACTGTTAGCTGCTTTCATATGTATTGTGAAATAATATAAGCCAATAATATAAGTTTAGAATCACAAAAGGAATTTGTTTTTTTGAAGCCTGGAGGTAATTTTTTTCTCATCCAGTTATAAATATTTAATCAGGGCAGAGAAGCTTTTGGCTGCTGCTGTTACATCCAGAGCTTTGCATGGGGTGAGCTTTGATTGGTACCATAATGTAGGAAGCAATTGAGCTGTTGCTGGTATTCTATAAATATTGAGGAGGAAAGAAGACTGGGAAGTCAATCACTTAACCTGAGATAAAATACATGGAATAATTTAGGGGGGACCCAGTTTTTTAAATGGTGTTTCAGGAGCTTAATTTTCAAGTAAACAGGTTGTTTTTTCTGCCAAAAAGAGCTTCTTGAAGAACACTGATTAGTTTAGGAGTTTTAAAAGTGTTGAATTAAATGATAATGAACTGTTCAGGGATTCCAACTTTCAGGGTCCCTGTGGAATGCAGGTCAAGATTCAGTCAGAAATTAAAGCGTAAACTTTGTAACCTTTAACTAAGACTTTCCCTTATAATCTGCGCACAAACTCCAACTATATTTAGCTTTTATATGGGTATGGGGGAAGCACCACTGTGTGTTGTATGGAAAAGCCAGTTGTTCACCCATAGTCTTATTACCTTTTAGAAAAGTATGGTGTTGTCCCCAAGAAATACTTCCCGGAGTCTCATACCACAGAGGCCACCAGGAGGATGAATGAGATCTTAAATCATAAGGTAAAACTGATTTCAGTGACACAATTAAGAGGAGGGGATGGGAGTGACCCTGCTCTAGGTGTTCCTAGTTTCATTCTTCTATTTGATCAAAGTACTAAGTGCATTTCAGCAACTGAACTTGCTTTTATGCAAAAAGCAGCCTAAAGCCTCAGCAAACTCTGTTTGTCTTGAAACACAGAGCAGGAAAGTGGTTTTGTGGAAGACAAGCATTAGCTTGGAATTCCCTCACGTGGTTTCGGTAGCAATTGCTCCTAATCCTCAAATTTCAAAAAAGTTAATTCTTGATGAAATCTATTTATGCAAAACCAGCACTTGGCATCTATGGGGCTTTTTTCTGCCCCCTCAAGTTTTTCATCTACCAGTTTGCCAAGGTTTCTAGAGATTGCTGCCAAATTTGATGGAGAAGTTTAAAAAAATGTATTTTCAAAACACTGAATCTTAAAAATGAGCTTTCAGTGTAGAAGTGTGCAGCTTTGTTTGAAGGAAGGTGTGAGTGTGCTCCTGAACTGCAGAAAGGGATCAGTTTGGGAGGATGCTCAAGTATGTACCTAGATAAAAAGGAAATCAAAGCTTTTTTTTTCCCCCTGTGGGCTTTATTTTTTTTTCTAGTTCATATGCTACATGCTGTGGGAAAACTGCCTGAAATCCACATAAAATATGTAAAATATGTGCTGCAATGAGCTCAGCCATAATGAGTGGTGTTAATGTTCTTGTCTTGAACACTGCAAACAGCTGGTCTTGAGGGAGCCCCACTCACTGTTCCCGGCCTTATGGATGGTGACAGTAATGGGAAGCATGTGCTGCTCTTCCTGCAGTTCTGCATGCAGTGGGGCAATGCTCCGTTCTTTTTAGCAACCAAGAGATCAATTATGCATTAGAATTGCAAAATAAATTTTACAATATGAAGACAGTCTGTTCTCTGAGTCACAGAAGTGGTAAAGTGTATGGATGTTGCATCATCCACTACTGGACAGGGATAACTCAAGCCTTAAGAAAAGCTAAAAAAATCCTGTTTGGAAAACAGTAATAGAGGTTGAACTGTTTCTTAATTTCTTGGGTTTTTTGGTGATATTTTAAATAATTCAATTATCTTGATTATTTTATTTTAAAATCTCAATATGTATCAAAGCCTTCTGAAAGGAATTTTCTTTTCATTGTGAAAACATGTCACGAAGAGTGAAACAACCAGATAGGAAATTCTGATGACACCTTTCATAATCTTATAATAAAATTACTGTCCCTTTAAACAGATGAGAGAATACTGCCTGCGGCTAAGAAATATGGTGGAAACTGGAGCATTTAAGGAAGAGATTTGTGCTGCCATGGACACTATGATAGAAGAGGTAAATAGAGTTGTGTGACGTGAATCTTCTGGAATATGAGGCTAGAATGGATGGGATTTCTTGCTTACTCTTGTGCTATAGCTAATGGATCAGGCAAAACCTAACTAGGAGTGGTTTGTATGTCAATGTGCTTACAGGTATTCAAGTGTATTTTTTGCAGAAGCTTGTTCCTCAGCTTATTCTGAATTTTCTAATACTTCTAGACAAATACCTTGAATTTATAGATTCCAGAACTACAAAAACTTTGAGAAACACCTGCCCCTTCCAGTAGGGAAGCAGCATTTTGTATCTTGAGATATCAAAATAGTGGCCTATTGGGTTCTTATAAATAGTAGAAAAGAGTCAGGTTGAAAACTGCATTCTGATGACTTTGAATGTTAAACCTGCCACGTGAGTGTTGTTGCACAAATTCCCCACAAGAGAGCAGAAAAGAACAAGAAAGGGAGTTCCCTGCTGTCTGAAAAAGATGTGAGTTGAGCACCGGGCTGAATCCAGCTGCAGCCTGGTACTGGGGGCAGCAGAGGAAGGAACCACAGTGTCTGCTTCTGGCCTTGTGAACAACTCAAAATCAAACCCAGCAGCAAGCCTGTGGTGTGCAGTGGCTGGTTGTCTGTTTTCTCACACTGGATGTGACAGTGACATGTCATTTTTCTCATTCAGCAGTCCTCAGACATGCTTCTTAAATAACAAAAGTAATTTTAAAAGTTCAGGCTGTTTTAGTTTGACCAAATGTGTGTTTAAATAAACAAGTATCTATTTCACTTATTTCTCAACCATACGATGCAAAGTGAGCCAGTGGTTTTAATGTCAGCCTTTAAAGACTCCAGAAATCAAATGGTTTGGTTGTGTTTGTTAATTTCTGTAATCCCATAAACATCAGTGTTGGGCAGAACCTGCCTGGAGACATTTCTGTGAAGCTTCAGGCAGTTCCTTGAATATACAAATATTGATTAATGTGTGGGTTTGGAAATGTCTTTGCAATTCATGTAAAAACTTGTAGCTTCTTTTTATCGAATTTCCTTAAAGAAGGAGATGGATTCATGTATCTTGGGTTATATTATTGAAACAAAAGCTTGTATGAAAGATTTGCCTTAAGATCTGCAGTAACTCTGTGCTTTGAGCCTGCCCCAGCATGTTGCCAGTCAGCACTTAGTTCCAAAGTGAGTTAATATAACTTACATCCAGAGTATGCATCCAACAGCCCTTGGAGGATTTTACAGCAGACATCAAAAGCTTTCTAGAGATGTTCTTTTTTAGGGCAACGACATACAGTTCACTGCAAAATGTCTGTTTAGAGCACCTTGCCCTCTGACCAGGGATCCTGGGACTGGTATTAAAGGCTTTTTAACTGATTGCAGCTTTCTGCTCTGTAGAAAGGTTATGCTGAATTCTCTTAACACAGTATTTTCCCCTGATCAGTACCAGTGGTTTGCAACTGGATTTATTTTCTGTAAATATTGTAGTTAAAATGTGCAATTGCACGTGTCTTGTACTTTAAAAACCCTTAGGTTTGAAGGTTTGAGATCACTCTTTTGTTTTGTGTATGTATGTATATATGTGGTATTGCATCTATTTCTGGATGAGGGAAAGCAGAACTTGGTTTTGTTGTGTGAGGTTTTATTTGCATAGCAAATTGTGGTTTGCTTGCTGGGAGGCAGCACTCCAGCTAACTTGGGGCAGTTGGAGTGGAACACAAGTTGAACTGTTCCTTCCAGAACTTGTATAAACATTCTTCTTATCAAATCAGTGCACAGCAGGTCAGAAGTTGAAATCAGTGCAGTGCATGTGATTCAATTTTTGGTCCTTTACAGTTCTATTGTAGACTCTTCCTTATCAAGAGAGTCCTTTTCCCTTCCTCATTCATTTGGGGTTTTTAGCACAAGTCACTCTATCTTTGCCTTATCTTGGTTCTTGCTGTCCTTAGAGTCATAGAAGTCACCTTTTAGTTTAAATATGTCTGTTTATTTGATTTATTGGTAGAGGAAGGTTGTGAGGTACCAAGTGATCGCCTGTGATGGGTGTGGTGGCAGAACAATGGAGGGGGGCCATTCCCAGGCTCCATTCTCTGTTAACTTGACACTTCTGTCTCCATCACTTTCCTGCCTCTGGCTGGAGCCCCCTTGCTCATTGCTCTCCTTTTAGGCGTTTTTCTTGTTTTTTTTTTAATTTTCATAGCCTCATCTGTCACCACTTGGGGTTGTCTGAGGTAATGAGGGTGTATCCACAGCAAATGGTCTTTTTTACAGTCTCTGCAACATTAAATATTTATAGTAGTTTAGGGATTTACATTTGTTCTTTAACATATTTATTGAGAAATAAATGTGTGAGTCCCTCAGTAAAAAAACATTAAGTCAACACCCTTGTTTTAACCCATAATTAGTCTCTGCTTGTTTTCTTAAATGCTTGGAGCCAGAGCACCTTGATTTGTATTTTGTGCACAGCCACACAGGGTTACTTAGCCTGAGCACAGCATTTCTTTTGCCATCAGCACAAAGTGCACACTAGCACAAAGCTTGTTTTTACAGAGCTGTAGGATCCATGTAAATCAGCTCATCCAGCTCCAGAAAAGGTGTTCTGTCTCATCTCAAGTGAAAAGGCAGAGGAAAGTGTGAAGACTGACAGCCTGGGAAAGCTGCCACAAACCACAGCAATTGCATCTCAATGCAGACGGTGCAGTTGAGATTTGACTCCCCTTCTCTTATTTTAAATAACCTGTTGGTTCCTTGCAGGCAAAAGCCTTGTCTCATGGACAGAGCTGAAGCAGAGCAGCATCAGCTGAAGTAGAACAGATTCAAACCTGTTTAAATATGATTGAATTCTCTGTCCCCAGAGTACTGGTGGCAGGTCCTGCTAAATATCTCTGGAGACAGTCATCTGGTTCCACTGCCCACGAGTTAGCACATTGTGTGATAAGCCCTGTGAGAAAGCACAGCAGTGGTTCTTAAGTGCTGCTTCATATTCTGATTTATAGGGAGGCTGCTGACTTGAAATCTGGTCGACTTTTCGTGCTAAAAATCAACAGAAAGCTGTCAGCTACAAAGGATGTCACAGGCAACAGGCAAGGAGCTTGAATTAAATTACACAACCTGCCAGCTCAGCCCTGAACCGAGGCATTGTGAAATGCATTAAAACAGATGAGAAGATTATTCTAGGCTTTGGAGAACAACCAAAGGTCCATCTTTGAAATCTATATGAACGTTGCAGGAAAAAGGGATTAGGATGGGAAACACTAGGATGGAATGCTTTGCCACGTGTATGTTAGGAGGGCTGGTGTTTCTTTGTGTGGGGCAAACCCTGTGGTGGAACAGGCAATGCTGGATGCTTATGCCTTGCTAGAATCAGTTGGATAAGTTTTTCTTGCACTGGGGAATGTCTTGTTGGGAGAGCTCAAGAATTAATTATGAAATGTTGGAATGAGACTGGTCTTTGCTTTTGACTGCCTCATTCCCAGGATAACCTGGAATTTCTATGTTCAACTTTATTTAAACCTTTTGTTTTGCCCAAGAAGGTAGAATGTGGGAGTGGACAGAGATTCTGGTTTTTTTTGTGGCCTTTCTGGTTCATGTTGAGCTGTTGAAAAACCCAGATACAGATATCCAGATCTGAATGCAAATAATTCCTGTGTGTTTATTCATCTTCTGAGGTGGCCGTTAACATCCCGTTGCTCCAGTTGGCTCTCATGTGGAGAAATCATTCATCCATGGCATTGCTGTGGTAGGAGAGGCAGACCTGCATATTTCAGCAAGTTCACAGCTGTTTGCTTTTCTGGGCAGGTATTCAGAATAGTGAGCACTTGCCTGGGCAGCCCTCCGGAGACCTTCTGCTGGGAGTTCCGGGATAAGGAGAAGGCCTACCACAAATACGGCCCTGTGACGCCGCTCCAGTTCTACAATGAGCATGTGAAGCCTTATTTCAACATGGAAGACAAGGTTGGAGATGGTGAAAGGCAGGAGCTGCCCAAGTCCTTTTTCATTTGCTGCTAGGCCAGTTATTTTCCACTGTTGCACGTCTGCTGTGCACCCTGTAACTGTGTTATGTGGGATGGGTACCACTCCCACGAGGCAAAGATGTGTTTATTCTCCCCATTTGTGCTCTACCCTTCAATTAGCTCTGATCTTGGCGTTGCACTTCCATGATCATTTTGTAATGATAAAATATGTGATGATCTAATCAGTCATAACATGCCATGAGACATTACAGAGCAGGAACAACGTGCAGAGCTCCTATGCCACGGTTATGAGGAGACCTTAAACAAACCAAACCTTAAAACCCTGTAGTGGTTCAGCCCAGCAGATTGGTTACTAATGGGGCAAAAGGAATTCTCTTGAGATCCATCTCAATTCATTTTTCAAGGATGCACCTTAATATCTGACATTTTGGTTCCTTGCAGATCTGTCTGGTGAATGACCCTCGACCTCAGAACCCCTACAGCCGGCTGTACACGGTGGAGTACCTGGGCAACATGGTTGGAGGGAGGAAGACACTCTACAACAACCAGCCTGTTGATGTCTTGAAAAAACTAGCTGCAGCGTCCATTAAGGATGGCGAGGTTGGTTTGGTTTCCCCTTGTAGTTGAAGGGGTGCAGCTCTAGTCGTGTAGAACTCACTGGGATGTGGCCCAGATGTGACTCTGCCTTCTGTTTGTAGGCTGTGTGGTTTGGCTGTGATGTTGCAAAGCACTTCTATGGCAAGCTGGGAATCAATGACATGAATATGTAAGTAGAAAATCAAATCACAATACCATTTGGGATACTTGGCTAGGGAATAAACAGCACTTTGGCTGCCTAAGAAGCTAATTTGTCTGTACTTTGGATTATATGGCTGTAAAGAGTATATTTAAGTAATTCAGCAGCAGCAGAAATGTGTTTTTTCACTTGTTAGCTAAAATCTGCACTACAAGAGATTGTTAAATATTCTTACTCCTGTGAATTGTCCAGTATCTGGTGAGAGAAATGCCTAAAGGAATCAGGCTTTTACCTTTATTCTTACACTAAAAATAGTTGAATTTCTATGTCTGTGCACTGGCTGCTGGGACAGTGCAGTCTGATTCCCTGATTTACCAGTGACAATTCTCCCTGCATTGTTTTTGATATTGTTTATGTGGCTTTCTAACAGATATAATCACGAGCTGGTGTTTGGTGTCTCCATCAAGAACATGAACAAAGCAGAACGATTAATCTTTGGGGAATCAATGATGACCCATGCCATGGTCCTGACCGCCGTCACCGAGAAGGTAGAGTCCCCTCTTGCAGTTGAGTGCTCAGAACTGGAAATATTGAGCAAGAGAAGAATTTTAGACAAGCCAAGGGCTTCTTTCATTCTGCCTACAGGGTTTTATTGGAGAAAGGGAGGAGAAAGTCATCTGTTTTTTAGATACCAGCAAACCTATATTACCTGATTTTTAAATACAGATTTTGAGGTGTCTTACTGAGCAAGAAGTGTAGTGTGACAGCAAGAATTTCCTACCAATCCCATTGCATCTACGTTTTACAGCACAGAACTCCTCCTGTTAAAATGCCAGTAGGAGGCACTTTGCAACAATCTTAACCTCCTGTAACTCTGGCATGTGACCTCTCTGACCTGCTCATAATTAGGGAAGGAAAATGGTGTCTGAAATAGCTCTGTGGCAGACAGTAGGCTGGGATGAACCCACGGTTAAATCTGCTCCTGGCAGCACAACAAAGCACAGTAAAAAGAACCACGCGAAAATTTACAACTCTGGGTTATCTGCAGTGGGGATGTTTTCCATTTATTTCCTGAAGCTGTCATTATTAAAGTTTCTTTGAAGTGATCTTTTCCTGTCCAACATGACCTTGGCTTGAGAAATAACAACTTGCTTATAAATGGAAATTTGCTTGAGCTCTGGAGTTTGAGGAGTCCCGAGATAGGACTGCTGAGACACAGGAATCTTCTGAGTTACTTTTTACAACTTAATATAATTTTTCCTGTTGTCTTCTGATCTCCTTACACTTCTATTTTGTGTATCAGACTGCATGAATGCATCTTTAAAAGAAATTCATTTTCAGTTAGATATTTAAAACACCTCTAGACACTAGAAGAGTATTTATCTCTTCACAACTGAAGTGTCTGAGTGTAGCCAGTTCCTGTTGTACTTCATTAGGCCCTGGCACAGGTTGCCTAGAGAAGTGGTGGCTGCTCCCTCCCAGAGGTGTTCAAGGCCAGGCTGGATGGGGCTTGGAGCAATTTGATCCAGTGGGAGTTGACCCTGCCCATGGCAGGAGTTGGAACTGGGTGGGCTTTAAGGTCTCATCCAACCCAAGCTGTTCTATGATTCTATGATCTAGAGGCTTACCCACATTCGAAATGGACCAGATTGTTTCTACTCTTTGTTTGAACATGTTATCTTGTATTAAACCTTAACTTAATCTAAAGGAGCTTTGATAAACTGAGTTGTAAAATGTAGTACTTTGGATTTACCCGCTTTATAAAAAAGCTTTGAAGATTTAAAAAATCCTATTATAATTTTACAACATGAAAAATTGAAGTGGATTAAATGCACCTTTTGGTTAAAGTTTTGCTGGATGTAAATGTGTTTATCCCAGGTTCTGTCTGATAGCATCAGAGCTGACTTACCCTTAGTCTGCTATCTCGAGGGTCTTGTTATACACTGTCCTTTATTTTTCTAAAGGGAGAACAGAAGCAATAAAACAATATTCTGTTGGATATTAAAAATGGATTTATGGAGTGTTTTGCAGGGTTTTTTTGTGTTAAAAAATGACTGTTCTGTGGTTCCTTGAGGGATCTGCTGTTTCCTCACAAGAGGCTGTTTGAAGGAGGCAGCCACTCGCTTTTGTGGCACAGTGAGCCTGTAAAGTGCTTTTTGGTGCTTTTGTGTGCTTGGTAGGTTTAACCCAGACCTCAGATCCACACAGTGCAGGCTAAAACACTGTGCACTTAGGAGTGTGAGTTCATGCTCAGAAGCCTGGTGTATCTTCCAGAGCACCAGCCTTGGAGCTTTATCCTTTAGCTGGACTCTTCAAGTCTTTGCACTGGCTCTTCTTAGCACTGTTCTGAGTTATTACAGCTGCTCCCTTCTTGTTCCTTTTCTCTGATTCCCAGTTCAAGCAAGCTGTGCATTCAGCATCACAGAAGACCTCTGTGCCCCACCAGGCGATAGGGGAAGCTGCTTAAATTCTGTCAGTCAGCTACATCCAAACTTGACTTTCACTACATTTAGGTTTTCTGATTAAAATCAATATTTATTACAGGCTTTCCTCCTGATTGCATTTCCTCACACTTTATGTAAGTGGGTAGACATGTGTTTTAGAAAATTGCATTTCTCCAACCATTGTCTGAAACTTGCCAGTGCTTGTAGACTTTTGGGAGTGGAGCTCTGGGCTTGCTTGTGCTGGATTTAGACTTGGAAGGGTTGGCTGCCATAAACTCACGTGGCCTTTCTCTACTGCTTCTTTTGTCACAGGATGGGCAGGAAGATGCATTTGAGAAATGGAGAGTGGAAAACTCCTGGGGTGAAGACCGTGGTAATAAAGGTAATTTATAGTCACAGTAATGGGAAGCTGAATGTGGTGTTTGGAAATCAGGAGGTGGAAGGGGGGGAAAGGGAACGTGCTGCTTGTCCTTCACCAGCACACAAGGGGCAAACAGTATGTGGATCATTGAGTTATGGCACTGTATTCCTGCAAGATACACATTCTTTACTTAAATATGATTTACATCCAAGGAAACTGAAGGTAAACATGGAATGAAGAAGCAGGAAATGTCACTGGATGTTGTGCTTGCATCACTGCAAGCTTTTACATACTGATTTTGTAAGGAGGACTTGAAGCTGGTTCTGCCTTGTGCTGTGATCAGCTGTGATCTGAACTATTTCAGCTCCAACACCTCTCTATAAAAAAAAACAAATCATTTAAAAAAATCATAATTGTGGTTGTTTTTCTAAAGTTGTACAGAAAACATGGCCTGCAGCATCCTTGCAGTGTTCCTCTCTGGTATGATGAGCACTGGCAACAACAAAACCTGCCACACACGGTTCAGCTCCTACCAGGTTTTCTGCACGAACGTGCTTTCCTGTTGACAACTGCCTTGTCCTGCACTGTTGTTCCTTTTAGAAGGCTTTGCATGTGGGGTAGCCCAGGCCTGGGCTGGCCCATGGGCAAGAAGTGTGGACAGAACAGTGAGTCACAGCTGAGTGGTGGCTTAGGAAATTCCTTCTAATTGTTTCTTGGCTCAGCCTGGGAATGACCGGAGGGGGCTTCCCTGCCTGGTCTGGGGGCCCAGCTCTGGCCTCCCCAAGTCCTCAGTGGGCAGGGCCAGTGGTGTGGGAGCCTTCCTGCTTTGCTCCACCAAGGCCTGCAGTCAGTCAGCTTTTCCTAAACAGAGTAGAGGGAAATTCCATGGTTTTTGTCATCTCCTATCTAAGCCAGGCCGGATGTGGACTTGGCTGTGGCATGATAAGGTCACTGATGAGATGCCAAGTGACTTGTGTGTCCCAGGGCATGGCACAGCAGGCATTGCTGACCAGAGATTTGTCGTGCTCACAAGATTTTTGTATGGCTGACATCTCAGTTTTCTTCTGGGAATAGACTATTTTCAGAAAATTATTTTAGGATGTGGTCATATTCATAAGCTTGTGATGTCTTACACATGGACAGCTACCTAAAATGAAGAATATTGTTGGAACAGGTTTTTAAGTTGTGTTCTGGCCCCTTGGTTGCAGTGGTGTCTGTTCTGAGTTTGCTGTGTACACTCACAACAAAGTATTCCAATGAAAACCTTTGGTTGTGACAAAAAAAATGAAACTATGATGTTCAGCCTTCAGTGCTCAGTGTGACAGCAATAAAGTGTTCTTGGAATGCTGGATTGAGTAAACAATTCCAATCAATACTAAAAAGAGGTAACATCAAAACTTTTCTTGTCTCCAGACAAACTAATAACTACTTTGTAAAGCACCTTTATGTATAATATCAAATATAAAATACAAAAATGCCTGGTTAGTTGTGTTTGCACTGTTGGAACACTTTGTTTTGAGATGCTCCAGGTACCTGGTTTGTGATGTTAGATGCTGCTGCTGTCAGAGCAGTGCTTTCAGGAAGTGCCTTGCTCAGCTTGCTCGGTGTGGGCTTTGGTCAGTGCTCCAGTAGTAATCGGTGTCTGGCAGCACCTTTGTGCTCCCTGGGCCAGGGTCCAGAGCTGGTCTTTGCTAGAGCTGGAGAAAGGCTGGGCTCAGGTTCAGGATATTGGCTATTAGTCCTGAACCACACTGCAGTGAGCTGGAGCCTGCTAATGCTGTGCCTGGTGAGCTGTGACTGAACCAGTAACACCAGTTCTGTGCTGGTGTTACTGGGCTGGAGCATCAGTGAGTGCTCTGATGGAGCTGTGATGGGAATCTCTGGAGAGCCACATGCATTTTTGCCTTCTCTTTCAGCATGTAATGCTAAATCAAGAAATCAAAACTACAGCACCTAGAAATGAGAAGTGTGGTGCCCCAGGCTTTAAGTTAGAAAGAACACGAGTTAACCCAGTTGTTACCCACGAGTAACCCAGGCTACTTTGAGTATCACTTCAAACTTGTTTGCCAGCTTTGTAAGCTGAACTTGCTACTTGGTTTGCAGTAACAGTTTATCTTCCTTAGACATTCTCTTTTCCCAAACATGGATTCCCTTTCCAAGAATGAGCTCTTCCATAGCTTTTAAGAGGAGGTAGCTGTTCTGTTAAAATCTGATAGGACCCCAGAGTGACATGAACAAGCCCTGCCATACCTTATATGCCTGTATCTGTGCATGCTGTCTGTGTGAACTCTTCTGGGTAAGTCACTGTCACTTATCTGTGTTGTACTGGTCGAGACCATGCTCTCTGGAAAGTCTTACTCACTGTCTAGATCTTGTTTTGGTTGGGGAGTTGCCTGGAAAAATGCCTTGACAGAAAATCCCATCAGAACTAGGAAGCTTGACTCTATTTCAGGCTACTTTTTTCGAGGAGGTGAATCCCTGAATGATTGCTTTGGGTAGGACTGAACACCCCACTGTTGAGCTGAAGGCAGCTGGAGAGCTCATCCTCAAACGTAAGAGGGAGCTTGACAGGTTTTCCTGCCCTTCCTTCTACCCTGCTCTGTCACCCACAGTGTCCTGGTGTAGGAAGGTGAGGGTTTGCAATCTGTGCTGGCTCTCTTGCCAGGCCACTGACTCTGGCCAGTGGTTCTTTTATCTTATCTGCCTCCTTGAGGATTGGGAAGCTGTGCTTGGATAAATCCAGTGCAGAGGACCAGAATCCACATCAGTAAAGAGGCAGCCAAGAATGATGTTAAACTTGGCACATCCCAGCTGAGGCCCAGTTGGGTGTGGGGGATACAAGTAAGCCCCAACTCCATTATTTCTTGGACAGGATGATGAAGGGCACAGGCTGCAACAAAACTCCAGAGACTGGGAGTCATTAAAAATAAGCAAACAAATGACTTATTGTTGGTAGGAAGGGGAAATGTGTTTTCATGTGGGATCCCTCTGATTTCCTCAGTCTAAGGTGCAGGTAGAACCTGATTCCCTGGACTTGGGTGGTGCAGGACTGTAAAGTGTGACTCGAGGTTTGGGTATCATGGGATGAAGTTAAACGTTCGCATTCCACAGGGTGGGCAGAACTGAACTCTTGTGGTAATGCTTGTCCTGGAGAAAGGGAAACCCTGGGAACAGCCTAGCATTCATTGCCTCTCCTAAATATTTAGTAATTACATTCATATCTGTTGTAAAAGTGTTTCTTGGAATCCTGTCTTTTTCCTCAAGGAACAAACACAGCTGCTGACAAACATGGCTTGGTTTTTGAGGTAAAAAAAAAGTCACTTCCCAGTCAAATATTTCCTTTCTGTGTTTTACTGGCTCTTTGTCAGCCTTACAGGCAAGTTTAATGATTCTGCTTACTCTTTTGTTCTGGAGACACAGGACGTTATTACCTAACTTTGAACCCAGCTTATCCCACCAGATATCTTTTTTTAAAAGCAAGGAAGAGGGGAGCACTAAATCACATTATCACACCCATTTGATAGGGGGCCATCTGCTTGTTTTGGCATGAGAAGACCTTTGTTGTGAGACATCTCCAGCTAGAAGGCAGCTCCCTTTTGACTTTTTGAATCCCTTGTACTGACTGTTCCATGTGGAATCTTCTCCATGAAGACATTCAGTGTCTGTTGATGTGTATGTATTTATCTCTCGTCCCGTAAGTGCACTATGGCTCCATTAATTTGTTCTCCCTGCGGAACAGACACGGCACAAGCACAAGGTGGCTCATACCAAGCCCATTGGGAATTTCCAAGGGCTTTCTTTTTGGGTGCCCAAATGCTGGGTTATGCAGTACCTGGCAGTTCATCCTCGACTGACCTCTCCCAGCCAGCAGTTTCTCAGTTCTAAAGTGCTGCGTGTTCAGGCTCTCCTCTGGCTGAGTCAGAGAACCGTAGGCCGGTCTCACACAGAGGAGCCACTTTCACACTCAGGTGCTGCCTGCTGTTACAGGATGATGCCATTCCAAGTTCTTTTCCATAGTCTGGCCTTAACACACAAATGGTTTGAGTAGAAGCAATAGAATGACCTGAGGATGTGTACCCTGTCCAGAAATGCAATGAACTTCTGTTTCTTTCTCACTCTTGGCTGTTAGCAGGGTAGAAGCAGAGCTCAGGGCTGCCCTAGGCAGGCTCTGAAGTATCAGTATTGCTGCATCTGAAGTATTTGTCTCCTTTTAATGAAGAAATTGATAATGGCTTTCATTGTGACACTGGGCACAGGCCTTCTCAAAGAGTGACCTTACTTATTTGCATGTTCTGAAGTTCTGCTTGACGTTTCCTTCTTGTTCAGACGCCGCGATCCTAATCAGTGCTGTCAAGCTTTGAGATACAGGATGTCAGAAGCAGAGTTCATTATCCTCCCAGGGTGCAATTACTTGTTGGCTCTTGGGAGTGAGAGGTTTTTGTGTGTCCCAAGAACTCATATCCTGAAGAGAGAATAATCAAGGCAGCTCTTTTTGGCAGTGTTTCCAAAATGGCTTCTAGCTCGGATTACAATTGATAGGGTTTTTAATTTATGGGAATTATCTGATCTCTTGCTTTAGAAACAAGATGGTGTAGATAGATGCACTTATTGTCCATATTCTTTGGACATTTTCTTGTTTCATTTGATTGTGTCATGATACTGTATAAGAACACGAGGAACTTTATTACATAAAGCCTTCTCATCTGTCTTCTAAATTCTTGCTTTTTCAGCTGCTCTTATTTGCAGTTTACCTTGAATAGTTTGCTTCCAGTTGTAGCTTTCTCCTAAAACCTGTGATGCTGTAAAGGTGACGCTTCCTCCCCAGTTTGAAGGCTGAAATTTAGAGGAATTCACACAAATTCTCAGGAAGAATTATATTCAGGGAGAAAATTAAGATTTCTTTCAGGCACAGTGTGATTTTTGATGCTTTGTTTGAGGAAAGCAGGTGGCTGCCTCTTACTGCAAGAACTAAACCAGCAGAGTTTTCCTGGTGGTTTGGATATTCACCTGGATAATTTCCCTTTGCTTAACAATCCTGGAAATCTCTAAAGCTGGAGGCTCTGGTAATTTTAAAAAGCAATCAAGACAATTTTCTTTTAAGGCACTGTAATTCACTTGAATATTCTCAATGCTTATTTTAAGATGAAGCATAAATGATGAATTTTGTGGGTCTTTTCCCAGCAGGCTCCTTCCTTGCTTTTCCAGTGCATGTGAAGTACAGCCAGTTGGCCTGTGTGTTAATTGCTATGTGATTTTTTTCTTTGTCTTGAAAAATCCAACTGTATCCTGTTAAGCATCGTTCATAGGTGAACCTTGTGTGTTGGTAGTGGCTCTCTGTGGTAACCAGCTGTTTCCATCCCCAGGTTACCTGATCATGACCGATGACTGGTTTTCTGAGTACGTGTACGAGGTGGTGGTGGATAAGAAGTACGTGCCAGAAGAGGTCTTGGCAGTGATGCAGCAGGAACCAATCGTTCTGCCAGCCTGGGACCCTATGGGGGCTTTGGCCAAGTGAACTAAAGAATATTTTGCCTCGTAATGGTCCACCAGAAGTAGATGCAATAGAGAATTCCAGTGGTTGGAAGCCATAGCCAAATGATAACGTGACCAAGCCCTCGGCAAGGTCCATACTCTTGAAATGTAAGTTAAGGAATCTTTGGGAAATAGCGCTTTATGACTTGGCTGAATAAAGCCCTCAGGCTGCTCCGCAAAGCTAAACACAGCAAAGGGGAAAACTTGTAATGAAAACTTAGTACAAGAGCTGTCAATGGCACTTTGATTTTTACCTTTTCCAGAAAAATCAGCGTTGTAACACCTTAGAATTACTTTGATCAGTGTTTTCCCTAGACAACCTGGCCATAAAAGACCTTTTAGAATTAACAGCTAGGTGACTGTTAGAACAAATACGTCAAGATACTTATAAATTAACTATCCACAGTCTGACTTGCCCAAAATATTTTGTTTTTACATTTTTAATTTTGCTGATGTTTTGGAGGGGACATAAGAATTGAAATTGCTGAAAACCTTTAGAAACAGTTCTCTTCCAGCAGAATTGGGAACAGTTTCCTTGAGGTTTCCAGTTTTGCTTGTTTCCATTCTTCCACTATGGAACTAGGACTGACCCCTGTCTCAAGGCCCAGTGCACAGGAGCGCTATTTTTCGGTTTTATTAGCAAGAACAACCATAAGTATGTTCACAGGTGGAGTTAGTGTCATGCTCAACAGAAAACAACCAAGGTTTTAATTGCTGCATTTAATTTGGATGTTTAAAAAAACCCAAGATGGTGCTATGAAGCTTTTGAATAAACACTTTCTAAAGTGACTGGTACAGGTGGTTTTTTTTTCAATGAGCCTCATGTAACCAATGAAATGGAAAGACATCAGTGACCTGCAAATCTAAGTGAGCCAGAATGTGAACATCAAGAAAACAATGCTTTGTTCTCAGTAGTCAAGATGCTTCTCTCACTGAATAAGGATAAACACAAACATAGGGTCTTGTGCTCTACAGGCACTCAAATAGTTTGGTGGTGAGCACAGGAATAACCCGTTGATTTAAGGTGTGCCAGAGTGGTGGGCTGTGTGTATTCCCTGGGAGTTCTCTTCTCTGCTGGGTTTAAGCAAGTAAGAGGTAAGTGAGCTTACAGAACCCCACTGGAACACAGCTGCCAGCTACTGTGGGTAGCAGGTGGATGGATGCTCATTATCAAGCAGTCATGGGCTCGAGCTGCAGCAAGATTGAGTGAGATTAGAAAAAGTGTTGTGGTAATAAATGTAGTGAAGCACTGGAGGGCTTCGAGGAGGTGTGATGTCTCCATTGTTAAAGTCTTTAAGAACAGGTTACAGAAGGACATGGAAACAGCACTGGCAGAGCTGTTGCCAAAGGGATGGACCAGACGATCTTTTGAGGTCCCTTTTGGCTTTCTGGGTCTGTGATGAAGTCTTGACCTCGTGCTGTGTTACTTTCATCAGGGTGAGTAAACAGCCTTGCACTTGATGCTGAACCCTGGTGGCTCTGAAACAAAGCCAAATCTCTTGGGGAGCTGTATTATGCACATTATTTTGATTATGACTAACGCATGTGTTGTTTTGGGGGCTTTTCTTCTTCCAAAAGGTCAGTACTTAGTCTTCAAAAAACCTTTCTGCTTATGACATTATACCAGTTCTCCCATTTCCTTTATGCTATCAGAGGGGGATAACAGCCAAAGAGTTCACTTTTTTTCCTCTGGAGTTTAACTAACATTTTGTTGCCCATGGCAGCACTGATGAGGATTGAGTTTGACAAATGAAAAACCATTTCCAAGCCAGTTTTTGTTAATTTTAGTATTTAAAAGTATTGTCCAGCATGTGCTTATCTCTGCAGCTCTTGCCCAGTTACTTCCCTGTTACAGCTTATACAATAGTATGTTTTTTTCCTTTCTTTCAAATAAGCAAAGAAAATCCACATGGCTAAGACACGTTATAGGAAATGAAGCCGATCCGGCAGAAACAGTTTTGCATTTATACCCAGCAGTTTTGTAAGTTCTTTGTTAGAAGGAAGGGGTCAGAGGCAGGGAAATACATATATCAAAGCAAGAGCTCTGTTTCTTCTGCTTCAAGGACTCTAAGAAACTGTTCTGAGGTTTGTACTAGTGGTGCTCTCTAACTCAAGACTGGCACAGTATTAGGTGGGATATCCCCTTTCTTTGATAATGTGTGATAATGGTTTATGAAAACAAGTCCTGTCCCTTTGGAATCAGTAGGTGCACACTCTTTGCTAAATAGCTGTTACCCATAAGACAGTTTTATACCTTACAGGCAATGGGCTTGGCTTTAAACAGAAGTTTGAAACATGAATCAAATTGGTGTGTGTGAAATGCTTTCCCATTAACAGCTCCTGTTGATGTGCTCTTACTGAGGTGGCTCTGCGTTTTGCCCTAAAGGAAGCATCACCAGTGTGATCAGCAGCCTTCAGCTGGGGGGTCAAGAATAGAGACAGCTGAGAGACTGGATGCTCTGTAGGGAGGCTCAGGAAGCTCTGTGTCCTCAGTCTCAGGTGAATTCAGAGCACAGCCCAGAGATGACAGAAGGAATCAGCCCAGCACCTCTCCAGCAGAGCAGTGTGGGAGCATGTAAAGGAGGAACAGGCTACATAACACCTGTCAGTTCATAGGGAATGGTTCAGAGGTGATCAAGAGTTAATTTTTTTCCAGTTGATTGAATGGAAATAATGTGGGAATAAGCCCAGTTTGCTACAGGTTTAGTCTCAGCAGGGAAAGCTCTGTGTCTTGTGAACTGAAACCCAGATCACAAAAATATGAACATCCAACTGATAAAAAGATGCTTGGGTTAGAATAAAACCCAAATCCAATTCATGCCTGTTGTATTTCAGTGCTGCTGCTTCCTTTGGTTTATATCCTTAATAAGACCTCTGGATTGCTGAGGAACCAGCCAACTAAGTTTCTTTTTCTAGCTTGTCAACAAAACCATGTAGTTCTCAGGACAACTCCAAGAGGTTTCCTCTGATGTGGAAAATACTGACAGGTAATAATAAAAGTCAGCTACCGGATTCAATCAAAAGTCAGAACATAATCACTACAGCTCACCAAGAGCAGGAAGAGGCAGGAGGAGAGGTTATGTGTAGTGACAGTTTGTAGGTTTTCAGCACCAGATCTCTCCACCCAAATGCTCTCTCCAATGAGTTGTAGTGGAAACAGCAAACCCTCTCCAACCTCCAGCTAATTCCCAAATGTAGATCCCAGCACAGTCAGCTTAAGAAATAGCAGGGAAGGACAATCAGAATTTCTTTATCCCAAAGCCAATCATAATAGATCCTAAATGTAGTCTGATTCCTAACTAAGCAAAAGATGGGAACAAATAAATACTTTAGGATTTGTTTGGTTTGTGTTGTTTGGAAGATTGTTGCCATCCTCTTACTGGTGGTGAATCACAGACATGATTGCAGAACTATTATTAATCTCTTTGTAGCACAGCTGGTACTCCCGTTAGGTAATTTGATTGATGCTTCCCATTCCTGTGCTGGCATTGGTCACTGGAATCTCCAGCTGCTTTATCTGTGGAAAACTGTGGAAACATTTGAAGTTATGTCTTGTGTAAAGTCCATTTTCTTCTTTTTTCATACTTTCCCTAAATCATTAGGATTTTGCCCATCGTTGCATAGAAGATTTCATGAAATTCTGGAACTCATTCTGTAGAGGACCTAAAAGTTTTTCACATATGGGGTAAATAAGTGTCACAAAGTAGAGGGGTCTGCTGAAATCCTGAGTCTGTTATTTATATTATGCCCTAAAGGCTCCAGACTGTTTGGCAAGAAGTTAAAAAAAAGGGCCATGGTGCTGCAGAAGGCATTAATGGAAAAAATTAACTGAACAAAAAGGCCAGGATAAGTCATAAAAGGTGGGCTTGTGTTCCTGATATGCTGTTTTTCACATTACAGCTTTGTATGCCCTACAAAAATCACTAAATATTGCCTTTGGGTGCCACTGATGTGAGCAGTTGAAAGCAATTCATCGAGATGAATGGTGTGAGATGGCGTTTCAGCACTTGTTAAAAGAACCTGCTTTAAACAGAGACTGAGGTGGAGAAAAACCTCATACAAAGGTCATGATGCCTTTAAAACTTTAAAGAAACACATATAATTATGTAAAGAGCAGAGGGAATTTATTTCTTCTAAGAGGGTAGAAAAGATGAGATTGGAAAATCCAGCAGTGGTGAGCTGGGAATCTGTATGATGGGGAAGGCACAGATTTTTCATCCCAATCATCCTCCCACCTCCTGGAAGGAAAAAAAAAGGCTGCTGTCCAAAGCACGGGGTGGAATCTGCAGATGGATACTTGTGCATTTTAAAATGTTGTACTTTGATCTCTGTAAAGATTCAGTGGGTGAGGCAGGATGGTACCTGTCCTTGCAGCCCCTGCAGGACAGGATGGAGCAGGGAAAGGCTGTCAGTGATTGAAACAGGCAGGGCCAAAACTCTTGTGGTTTTTTCCTGTCCGCAACAAAGCAGAGATTAACATGACCACAACTGTTTATTTTGGAAAGGAGAGCACGGGAGGGGAATTCAGCACAGCAGAGAGAAGGCAAGTTAGTGCTGTTTCCACTAAAAGAACAATGAATCTCTAACACAAGTGATGGCAACAAGCTTAATGTGACAAAACATTTTGAACATGCTGCCCACGGGAATTTATGGCAAAGCAAAGCCTATTTTAAATACAAGCCTACAATGTTTGTATTGCAATACCTGAGCTGTCCTTGAGATGGTGCAAATCACACGCTGCTGCATCGCCGAGGGACCAGGAGATGGAGAAAGGGAAGCGCTAATTATATCCCTCTGCTTTTCAGTGTTCAGAGTTTGTTTCCTTTTTCAATTGTTCGGAGCAAGTCTCTGAAAACTGGAGCCACTTACAGCAAAATGCTGCTGCTCCAACAATTCTCTGTCCTTACTTGTCCCTTGCTGGTTTTCCATCTTTTATTTCTTCCACCTAAGCTACGGCACTGTTTTGTTAACTTGTGATTTATGCCTTTTTATAAACAAATTGTGAAGTGTAGGAACCAAGAAATCCTGGGTGAAAGGAGCTGGAGGAGAAAGCACGTGTCAGAGGTGGAGTGAGATGTTTTGAGAGGGAATGGGAAGAAAGGAAATTATTTTTTTGACCTTATTGAAGAAGCAAGTTGCATTTGAAAGAATTGGTGCTTAACATTTTAAAACAAAGCTAAACCTCATTTCTTTATTAAAATAATGCAAATATTCAGCAATAAGAATTATTTTTTTCCAAGCCCTTTTATTGTGATGATATCCCAGTCCTTCCTGTCTGTAACCCACAGAGCCACCTGCAAACTTGTAATTTATTGACTCCCTCAAAACTTCCATCCTGTTTGTTGCCTCCATCCTCATCACCACCCTGTTATTTATAGCTGTAATAACAGCCAGCAGAACTGTCCCTTATCAGAAAAGCTCCCCTCCTTCTCACTGCCTTCATCAGATCTGCTCTTTTGAACCGATCAGAGCAGACAAATGCAGCCACCCACCTCTAGGAGGAAAACTGAGCTGCAGCCCTGGTGAAACATGAAGTTTATTTGACTAAATGACTAAAGTGACGCAAAAATTCTTAAAGAGCTCTTTGGCAGCAGATTATCTGGAAATCAGACCACGTGAGGGGGATTGGCGTACAAAAACCTCACCAAGATGCTGAGTTGCCCACAGGCTGAGTTCCCGAGACTCCGAAGTAAATGTGGGTGAAGGTTACGGGAGCTTGGATAACTCCAAGGAAAGCGCTTTCAGCCCATCCAAAGGACAGGTACTTTTTAATTTTGTTCTTAACACACTGCTGTTTAAGTACTCTATGAAATTTAGACAGACCTCTAGACAGCTGTCTTCAGAGCCAACTTCTGAGGCAAGCAGATGTTGGAGGTTGCTTAACTTTCACTCCTCAGTGCCTCCTTCATCTTTGGTTATAAAACTGCAATGCTAATGACAATCTAAAATATATAAACTACATTTTGTTTCATTTAAAATTAGCTTTTACGGTCAGAGTAATTTCTAAAACAAATGTACATCTCACAAAGCTTTGGGGGGGAAATTAATTTTGGTGAAAGTTTGCTTTGATTGTTCCAACTTCTAATGCTTTTCTTGCTTTTCTGACGTTAAATGCTCTCCTCCGTCTTGTTCAGGCACTTGTCCAGCAATTATGAATGTTGGGAGTCAAATGCCTGTGGCAGAACGTGTTATGACAGTCTGAAATTAGAGTTTTGGCAGCCCACATAATAGCATTATAAGTGAAAGGTCTATTTAAAATTTACAAAGAAGTGTTAATCTATAAGGAAAAATAAAGGAAAGAAGCAAAAGCTGAAGCAAAAAAACTGAATGTAAACTGATTTTAAAAGGGTAAAGTAGGCTTTATGAACCATATTAAGTTCTAGTTTGAAAGGTAAACTGTTCCAGCACAGTAAATTATCTAACTCAATGAGACAGATTTATTATAAGCAATAAATCTGGAGAGTGTGTGGTATATATTTACAGTCAATCATGTTTGCTGCTGAAACCAACTGGTTTGCTGGGTTAGTTTGCTAAGTAGTGTGGAAGTTTTCAGTAAGAAATGCAATGTATTTAATATATAAATAGCCATGGAAACACGTTTGGATGTGTTAAGAAAGCCTGGGGAGAAAAAGATCGTGCAAGGATATGGATTCTTGGAAATGTTGTGGCATTTTTTAATGTCAGTTGTTAGCTGTCAGGCATTTTACCAGGGGAGGTCTCGTACGTGTAGGCTTCATCTTCTGGTGCTTTTGGTAAGAGAATTGACCATAATTTTCTTGGGGAGTACTTTGTAACCTTGGTACGCAGCAAATGAGTGTTGTGGGTCCGTTTTCTAATTGTGATGAATTTCAAATGTTTGTACAAATTAAGAAAAACTGTCCACAAACTGGAATTTGATAAACCACCTAACATTCCCCCAGATGGAAATGCAGTGTGTTTAAGCTCTTTCCTGCTTTCCTCCATGGAAATACAAACTGCTGAGTTTTCATTAGGAACAGCATTAAGAAGCTAAAGAAACGTTCATTCTGTACCCTGGTGTCCTTTCCCATGCTATGTTTTAACTCTTTTCCAAACCTGTATATTTGCAGCTCTGTTGATCTGACAATCTGTATCCTATAGAACTTACACAACATAATGAAACCCATCTATAGCATAAGCGTTTCATAAAGAATTTAAGTAGGACTTGGAGCCTGAATAAAGGGGCTGAAATTTGGAGATAGCCATTAACAAGTCTCCTTCAAAGAAACACCATCTGGAAACAATAGTAACTGTTTCTTTCTTTTCTTCACATAAAAGCATTACAAACACAAGTAGATATGTGCTGGCAAATGTGTGCAGCAGTCTTTGACTCCAATCTGCAAGCAGGTCTCTTACTTGAAACACCCTGTGCAAAGTCAGATTAAGGAACAATCCTCTATTTATTTTGTGATATTTGCTGTGTTATGATTCCTACTTCAAGTTTATACAAATAATTTGAGGAAGAATACAAAAGGAATATCATTGCCTCTAAGCTTATCTGTTTCCTTGCACTACATTTGAGCCACTCTTGAGCCATAAAATGCACTTCCCACCCCCCCTTCTTTAAATGACTGACAGAAATGTGGCAGCATT
The DNA here is from genome assembly GCA_033556795.1 of Tapera naevia. NCBI lineage: Eukaryota > Metazoa > Chordata > Aves > Cuculiformes > Neomorphidae > Tapera > Tapera naevia. The sequence goes on from JAUMJJ010000303.1 coordinate 1,394,809, forward strand.
CCCACTACAGTGCAGTGTCTGTCTTCTCAACAGAGTTCTAGACGTAAAACCTCTCTTTCCTACTGACTTTTTGATTTCAGACTAAAACACGGACAAGATTATGACATAAAACTTACAGCACAGGTTTATATTACCCCAGCACTATTGCTTTCAGAAGTGCTATTTTCACATCTTGTCTATATTTAGCCATATCTGAGAATATACAAGTGAACTGGAGAGAGTTCCCTGCTTGTGACAGCCTTATTTTGGTAAGTAACATACTCTAGGTACTCATTTTTTTCATGAAATCACTATATGTGAACACAGTAAAAAACAAAAGGCATTAATTCTTTGCATTATGAGCTTCAAATATGACTCACATATGGCAAACAGCAGGTAAAATGCATCATAATCTAATTTCATGATTTGATTGGCTGAAGCTTTATTTTCTAACAGCTCACAGTATTATAAGGTTGGAAAGGACCTCTGAGATCATCGAGTCCAACCTATAACCCCACACTAACACCAACACCAACCCATCATCTAAACCATGGCACTCAGTGCCTCATCCAGTCTCCCCTTAAACACCTCCAGGGTCGGTGACTCCACCCCCTCCCTGGGCAGCCCATTCCAAAGGCCAATCACCCTTTCAGTGAAGAACTTTTTCCTCACATCAAGTCTAAACTTTCCCTGACCAAGCTTGAGTCCATGCCCTCTAGTTCTGTCCCTGATCACCTGAGAGAAGAGACCAACCCCTGCCCGACTACAACCTCCTTTTAGGGAGTTGTAGAGAGCAATGAGGTCTCCCCTGAGCCTCCTCTTCTCCAGACTAACTGATAATTTTGATTAAAGGCCCATGCGAAATCAGAGGAAATAACAGGAAGCCTCTATTCTCCTCCACAGCACCCGTGCAGCAAACAGGAACAATCTTTGGAGGTTCTCGCCATCATCCAGGTCACACAGCTCCCCTCCTGTGCAGAGAGACAAAGTAGAGCTATGTGAGGAGATATGGGTGGAGTGCAGAAATCTTTACTGCTTTATCCATCAGAGTCCAGTGCCTGGAAACACTCAGGTTCTTGCCTCTCGGAGGGTCCTGGTTGATATTATAGATCAGAGGTGAGAAGAGTACCTACAGATCAACAACACAGCCTCCTCCTGTGTGGAATACATGATTTCTATCTTGTCATGTAGACTTCTTGCTTGATTTTGTAGATAAAAGTTATTCCCTTGGACTCTTTCCATTTACATGCAACTGTCCGTGTGACGTGCATCTTCACTGCAAGGTGAAGCTGCTACCTGATTTTAATAACCTTAAATGCTTTATGATAAAAGTGAGACTTAGGTCAAGTTAAAAGAAATCACCTTCATGTTTGATTCTGTTTGCCAGCAGGGTAGGCTGATGTTTTGTCTTAAAGAGTTCAAAGTACTTTATTTCCGTGCGAGTGCTAACATGTCCATGGACAGGTAAGGCAGATGGAGGAATGGGGTGAGGGACAGTGGTAATGTGAGTTTTGCTACAGGAATGCAGCATTAGTTTATTAAATTAGCACATAAAAAAAACCCATAATTTATATGAAGTGAAATATATACAAATTTTGCAACCGTGGATGTTAAAATGTATTGGACCATTTGGAGACAAGTCCTGATTCCTGCAGCCATGCACAGTGAGGCTGAACAAACCCTTGTGCTGAGGAATTCAGGAATTCCATGCTGCCCCACCTCAAATAACACATTCTCCAGGTGACTCAAAGCTTCAAGATTCGCCTCCCTTGAAGCATCTGGTATTCGCTGTACCTCAACCCAATTGTTTTAATCTCCTGTGTTTTTTTAATCTCCTATGTTGTTTTAATCTCCTATGTTCTAATCTCCTATCTCCTTTAAAAAAATACAGAGAATGGGAAAATCATTTTGTTTTTAAGTGCTGGAAAAATTTGTTTTATTAGATGGCAAAGCCTTAAAGGGAAAGGATTCCCACTGCCACGAGAGGTCACTGCATGCCTCGAGAAACAACCAAATCGATGAGACGCCAACGGTGCAGCTCCCTGCTCGGGACAGAACCAGACCCCAGGACAGGGGTGCTGCTTGAGGATTGCTTTGATAGAGCCACAGGGTTTGCGTATCGAGGGATATTACAGGGCTTTTACATGTCCAGTGCTGGTTCAAATTTTGCTCTGTGTGGAAGTAACCAAAAATTATAATTTAACTAATGTGTGGCTTACGTGAACTGTGTTGGTGGCTTCAGCCAAGCTTGTAGAAGCACATGCCTTTAATTACCCATCCTAATGTTTTCAACAAATTGGCAAAGCAGGGAAGAGTTGTGAAGGACACGTTCTGCTTCCCCGGAGCACAGCCGAGGGTCACTTCTCTTTAGTCACCCTTTGCATAAGGAGTGTCATTTACAGAGCCAGCAGCACAGCACCTTTCCCGTGCTCCTGGACAGCACAGCAGAGATGAAAACTGCCCTTTAGAACCACCTCTGTCCAGAGCCACCGGAGCCAGAAAAGGCGCGGATGCTTAGGGCCTCAAAGGAGCAAAGTCTTATCTACAAAAGAGAGATCAAACTGAAATGAAGGCACAGCTTTCTTTTTCTTCTCCAGCTAATTACGTTGGTGATAAGAAACCATGTCTTTATGTAAGATCAACCTTTGCAACAGCACAGATTGAAAACAGGTAATAAACTGCCATTTCTTATGTCATTCGCTGTCGTCATTCCAGCACCTGTAGCTACTGAGAAATCGGTGCATGGGGACAAAGTGGAAGCTGAGGTGGGCAAAATCTTTCACTGTTAGCATAATTTTCCCCAGATATCTTCCCTAAGATGCTGCTCAGCCCCCAGTGCTCTAGTTCAGCAGCTGTTTGCACTCTTTGTAGCAGTCACAATTCTTTAGATTCTTTTTTTAATTTAATTGTAAAAAGAGAGAGGAAAAATACATTCTCCCACAGTTTTTTACAGTGTAATGAAATCTGATTCCCTGCCTGTTCTGTTCCAAGGTGCCAGCTACACCACTGCAAACACCACTGCACAGCTGCAGTCTGTTGCTCCAGAGGTTTCCCAGGTGGCTGAGGAGCTGGAATTCTCTTTTGTAAAGGAACAGTTTGAATTCCAGCTTCTGACACTCACACCTCGTTTTGCATATTTGAGGCTCAAACTGCTGAAAATTCTACAAAAACGTTTCAAATAATGTGACATTTCTTTCCTGGGGTCTGCAGGAGAACAGAAGGAGCTTAGATCTGAGTTAGACAACTACATGATTGTCATGGATCTGTGAAATCACCAATAGATTCAACGACCTCTCCTCAGTAAAGAAAGTGTCAAGAAGTATCCATGTGCAGAAATAAAGCTTTTTACAAACACAGTAAGAGTTTAAGAATCAGGTATGGAAAATACAGTCTCATGAGATAATGCAGTTAAATCAACATCCTTTACTGCTTTCCCTTTTATGAGTAAGAGGTGTAAAGTCCAGAAGGGCTCAGGTTACTTTTTCATATTCCTACCTTATATTGAACATGCTCTGCACAAAGGGAGGATTGGTTGTGGCCTTGCCTGGGATTTTCATGTTGTCACCAGTGGTGGTTGGATTGTTTTCACCTCAACAAGCTCTTTTGGGACATTTGGAAGGTTTTGGACTCCAAAGTCACTCAGGTTTTATAGTCTTGCAGGTAAAACAGGAACTCCTGTTCTTTGCCATAATATTTTTCTCTGAAACTTGGACTGTTTTGGTCTTTGTGGATGATTAACTAATGGTAGCAAAGTACTGCTCTTGTAAGAATTCAGCATTAATGATGCACTGCTCGCTACATGATGAAAAGAACGTTAACTGGGTAAAGACAGCACTGAGATTATTTAAATAGTTTTCTAAACTTCCCTTTAAGCCTTCTAGGTCTGCTGCAAAACATCACAGACTGTGGGATTATAAAGAGAGGTCGTTGTGAAATATAATTTGTATAATATTGTTACCTCATATTTGTTTAACGAATTCTTTTTCCTTCATAATGAAAGTGCCAGTAGAAGTCACAGAATGAACTTACGACAATGAAAATAGAAGCCACGCTAATCTCTGCCCTCATTTTTGCAAACTGGGTGTGAAACCAGTGTTCAGAGGGAGAATATGGTACCAGAAGACAACAGGACTGTGACTGCTTATGAGTTGTCCAACAATGCACAAAGTCCAGCGAGTCTTCCTGAGAGGCTGTAAGCCAGGTACACCGGCTTCTGCTGCAGAAGAGGACCATTGCTTCCCTCCCTTCTCCGTACAAAATCCTGATTGAATTATCTGCTAATTGACTCACCTTGCATGCAGTGATGGATAATTACTTCCATAAGTATTTTAATCACAGAATCTGTCAGTTGTAACTTGAAAGTCAACCAGCATCAGTAAGCCCTATAACAGATTATTTATTGTTTTTCATTTCTTAGATGGTGTTCGTGCCTTCAGTCTGATGGATTTAAATATAGAGGAGGAATTCTAATAGTACTGGGAATAAAGCCACAAGGGGACTCTGTGTTGCTGTTTGTCTGCAAGTGATCAGAACAAAGCTCATACAAAATGGAAAAAAAGGCAACAAGCAATGAGACTGAGCCACTGACTTCTAAGAAAGATGTCTCAGACTGTAACGAAGGAGAAGATTGCAAAGAGAATGGACTTCTGGTCAGGAATCCTAAATCTGCCCTACGGCTGGTGGAAGATGGCAATAAAGTCCATCCCAGCCAGGGAGATAAAGGGGAGGCAGCTCAGATCTCCAATGGTTATTCAGGGGTTCAGAGCTCCGTTCCCTGCAATGGAATGGGAGAGGTGGAAGATGCCCAGCACACAGCCCCAGCAGCCACCACCACCACTACAACCACCACTTCGACCACCTGTGGAGCGGAAGGCCAGCAGCAGCTGGTGGAGCTGGAAGACAGGGAGACCTGGAGTAAAAAAATTGACTTTCTCCTCTCTGTCATTGGATATGCAGTGGATCTGGGAAATGTGTGGAGATTTCCTTATATATGCTACCAAAACGGAGGAGGTCAGTGCCTGGTTCTGCATCCTCTTCCTTAACACTGAACTTCCTTGCTTATAAATGGATGAGTTAGTGGCTTATTTTAATACCATACAGAACAACCAACCAAGGGGAAACTCACTTTCCAAGCAGACTGGAAAATCTAATTACTAGACACATTAAGATGGAAGAAAACTATTTAGCAAGAGCTAAAAAAATCAGTACAGCTGGAAGCTGAGAGCCAGTTAGGTGCAGAACCACCTTCTGAGAGAAAAGACTCAATCCCTGACCCAAGGGATATTTTATAATCAGATAAACCAACATGTCAAAAGCATCAGGAATGCTATGTCTTAGACTTAGTGACACATCAGCCAAAAGACAAAGATCAAGGAGATTTTGGAAATTACTTTTGTCTCCCTGATGTAACAAAGCCATTTTAGTGAAGGAATTATTATTTAATCTTAGTCCATCAGCCAGTACAGCTGTGCTTAACTCTGTGTATCCTTGGAAGTGTGGTAAGTCTGGCTTGAGTGTTGCTTCTTATTCACACTGCTGAGTAGTTACTCCTAGGAGAAATCCCACAGTTATTCAGTGTGGCACACTGGCTAGGGAGGGAATATGTATTTTCCCTGTGGGGTAAAAGGAATTGTTGGTTATGGAGTGTTGACACTGTTGGAAGTGGACTCCTGTGAAGAGATATAACCATCTGCTTGCTTGCTTGCAGGAGCATTCCTCATTCCTTACACAATTATGGCCATTTTTGGAGGGATTCCTCTCTTCTACATGGAACTCGCACTTGGACAGTACCACAGGAATGGGTGTATTTCAATCTGGAGAAAAATCTGCCCTATTTTCAAAGGTAAAGAAGGGGAATGGAAAATTACCAGGCACTTTCTGAATAACCGGAAGATTTTCCTATAAAGGTGAAATTTCTGAAAAAAATATGAAAATCCCATCAAACAAAGAAAGGTTTGTTCTACATAGATTTTGGTTTTATAAAAAAAGCTTTCACAAAACTTTAAGAGCATCTGCAGGTGTGTGTGTACTCTTGTACACACATTTGATGTGCAGCTCAAATCGATTCGATAGAGGCACAAGCCTGAAAATATTAAAAAACTCAAAAAGAAATATAATGAATACAGCAAGTGCAACCTTACTGGATCCAAGGCAAAATTAAAACCAGGAAAGAACAAAGATCTACTACTTCTATCACAAAGGTATTACAAAAACTGATTCCCCATCTCCAGCCTGGTCTGTCAATTGCTGTCCTACCAGAGTCTTTTAGAGCAGAAGGACTCGTTTAACAGTGCCCTCGGTGTTTTAGCTCTGGTCTTGTCTTTTTTATTTATGGAGAGTGCAAGATGCCTATTTCTAAATTGCAGGGATTTAGGAAAAGATGAAAAAAAGTACAAGCATGTTCTGTCTTGATTAAGGATGTTTTTTTGGGATTGCAGCCTGAATGTTTCCAAAGCCACAAGAAATATAAACACTCATGAGGGTACATGTACCTGCAGAGCTGCCTTAGTTATTAATTGTAGTTGATATGAGAAACAATTCCTTCTTTTTTTTTTTTTTTGGCCTAAAACTTTGTGTAATTATCTCCTGCCTCACTAGGAATTGGCTTTGCCATCTGTATAATAGATCTTTACGTAGCATCCTACTACAACACCATTATGGCTTGGGCCTTTTACTACCTCGTATCCTCCTTCACGGCGGAGCTGCCATGGACCAGCTGCACAAACGCTTGGAACACAGGCAACTGCACCAACTACTTCAGCAAGGACAACGTCAGCTGGTCCCTGCACTCCATCTCTCCTGCAGAAGAATTTTATACGTAAGTGCATGTAAGTGAGGACAGCAATACCAGACAGAACGGTGGGACGGGTAGCAAGCTTTTCTCTGGAGGGGAGAAGGGCTGCTTTTTAATGGTACCCTTTTCTGAACTATTCAAATCAGTGTAGGGTAAGCCTAGGGAGTATGGGAGGGTAATCTATATTTTAGGTTAGAGGTTCCCCACCACGGACAGCTGCCATCACTTCTCATTTATCATCGCTCGTGTACCATTAATATCAAACTTTTAATTAAAAAAATAAAAGTACATGACTCTGAGGGCTACTTCTCAAGGTCTCAGGACTACTTTTAATGCTCAGACCACATTACAGGACTGTTCAAAGCATGCTTAACGTAAGCATTTGTTCAAAAATGCCTACACTGTGTTTTTCTTTCCTCTTTCAGCCGCCAAGTTCTACAGGTGCACAGGTCCAATGGGCTGGATGACCTGGGGGGCATTAGCTGGCAACTGACCCTCTGTTTATTGTTAATCTTCACCATTGTATACTTCAGCATCTGGAAAGGGGTCAAAACATCTGGCAAGGTGAATGCAAAAGCAAGACAACTAAAGCTGGTACAGTATAGTCTAGTAGCAGTTCTAAAGGAGCTGATGAACTTGACAGAGAATTCTCCCAGTCTGTCTTCATGACAGGGGTTAGAGGCTCTTGTATTTGGAAACACTGTAGAGTGCCTGCTACTGTTATTCAAGTGATGTATAACAGCAGTAAGTTACTGTTCTCTGGACAAGAGCAATCCTGCCAAGAGAAAGAACAGTTGTAGAGATGCAAACTGCCTGTTTACAGACCTTCTGAGCAGCTCACCTGAAGCTGTTACAAATGCAAAGGGCCAAAGTAAGAATAGCTCATTATCAGCTGTTAACTTTCTACTCATGGCAAATGCTGTTACTGCTTTCCCTCCCAGGTGGTGTGGGTGACTGCCACGTTCCCTTACATCATACTCTTCATCCTGCTAGTGAGAGGAGCAACCTTGCCTGGGGCTTGGAGAGGTGTCCTCTACTACCTGAAACCAGACTGGCAGAAACTCCTGGCCACTGAGGTAAAAAACATTACAAATAGGTAGAGATTTGCTTTCAGCCTATCAGCACGTAGGTACTTCAATGTGTATTTTTAGCACAGAGCATGATGAAACAGATGTCTTAGCATGGACTGAAAAGCCTGACTCATGCTCTTGTTGGACAGTTGTGCTATTCTTTCCATAATTATAATTTATCCATAATTAATACTGTTTTAAAGATTGAAATCCACCATCAGTTTAGCTTGAAGTAATAGTAAGGTTCCCATAAGCGGCTGAATAGAATTAATGATATGATAAGAAAGAAAATGAGTGACCAAACAATTTATTGCCAGGAAGATGGTGCACAGCCTGCTATTGAGTGAGAACCTGATTGTTGCTTCACTGAAACAAAATCCTTTATCCATGACAGCCATACAGAGCAAACCAAACTTACTGAGCCCTAAAAACTGGTTTAGCTGCAGTTTTCTTGGCCGTGAGGGGATCATTACACACTTGGGCAGACTTTTCCACAGTTGCCTGTGTTTAAATAGGGTGGGTTTCTAGAGTTGAAACTTCACATCTCCAACCTGTGATGAGCTTTGGCAGATAAGGCAAGGAGAGCCTCTGTAGCCAACAACTAAAACATGAGAGAGTAACACATGCAAGTGCATTGGAGAAGGAATAAATCAGTTAGGCCTGGATACACCATCAAGATTTAAAAACGAATGGGGACAAGGACAAGATTGAGCTAACCAACAACCCCAAGCATTCCAGTACCTAAATTCAGCTTTGAACTCTGTGGATGACAAGCAGTCCATCAGGCTCAAGGCTGCACTTCACTGCCTATCAAAATGTCTAGTGAGGAGGGCGAAGGAAAAACCCCAAAGCAATAAATACTACAAAGATTAAAAATTCCAATGTTTGCAAGTCTACTGCTGCCCAGCTGATATGGAGAGTTTTGAATGAAGAGGAAATGAAAAGACACCGGTCTCTGATAAAGTTGCATCCCCAATAAGCAACCACATCTTCTGAGAAAGCAATAAAGGGCATTGATATTACATTGGAGGTATCTGAAGTGGGGACAGCAGATTGCAATCTGTGTGCTGGACGGTGACAGAGCTCTGTCTGGATGATACAGGATGGCCTCACATGATGGAAGAGAATATTAGAAATGTGTTGTAATGAACTCCAAGTTTCAATCAAAACAGGATAAATGAATGAGGACTTTCACCTTCAGAAAGAGAACTGATACTGTGCTTTAGAACACTACTCATTAAGGCTGCAGCCACTTTTCAAGTACGACAGGCTTTTCATAACAAGATCATTACACTTGCATCTGTCTTGGCTACAACAAAGCTGAATTGAGTCCTAAGGACCAGAACTGCACCCACACTGTTGTGTATTTCCATTATTCTAGGAAAAATCGGAGCAGCAATCATCTACTGCTTAGCCTGGAGGACACAGAGCCAAACACAGGATTCCATAGAGGTTGGAGGAAAATTGGCCAAGCCCACTGCAAAATCATGGACAGAACACCCTCTATACATAACAAAAGTTGTGATAAACATCACAGGCAAATCACTGTGAATTAATCTAAGATGCTGTCAGAAATGAAACTGCCAATGAGTATTTACAATAGCCTAAAGAGATACAACAAGCTCAGCATCAGCAAAAAAATGATAACAGGCATTTACAGCTCTCACAGATCTACAATAAATATTTGTATTTCAACACGCTCTCTTAACAAATATTTATTAGACCAGGACTAGGATATAGACAGAGTAGTGAAACACTGCTTGTAATAGTATATTTGTAGGACTACATGATACTCTGAAGATGCCAAACTCATTTATCTGTTTCATGTTATTTTTTCTTCATCTTTGATATTTTTCAGGTTTGGGTGGATGCAGCAGCCCAGATTTTTTTCTCACTTGGTCCAGGTTTTGGGGTCCTATTGGCTTATGCAAGCTACAACAAATTCCATAACAACTGCTACCAGTGAGTTCTACCTTATTCTACATGTAAAACTGAGTTAAAAGTAAGAAAAAACAAACACAGTGCTGGTGAAAGGCACTGAATTATCAGACCTGTGTACATGCAAATCCTAGAAGTATAACAGAACAAAAGGCCTTATTGAAAGGACCTGCAATCTAAAACACTTCTCCATTGTGCCTACCCTAAAGACAGAGAATATGTACCATGTATAGCAAAGAATCTAAGATGTAGAAACTTGCCACAACAAAATGAACTAAATCCCTGCCAAAAAATCACATTATAGTGATTTAATCTCAGCAGTCAGTTAGGAAATGACTCGAGTTGAAAGGCGATTTATAATTGTTTCTTTGTTATCCTAAAAAAACCCCATATGTGCCTTATAAAATAAAATCCTCAATTCTTTACTATTCTTGTAGTTATCCCTATTTTTCTAAAAACACCAGTCTAATGTGAGACTAATGTTACAGCAGCTGTTTGAAGCTGAAAAAGTAGCTGGGGGGGTTTCTTTCTTTTTCTCCTCTTTCTCCTCTCTCTTTCTCCTCTCTCTCTCTCTCTCTCTCTCTCTCTCTCTCTCTTCTCTTCTCTTTCTCTTTCTCTTTCTCTTTCTCTTTCTCTTTCTCTTTCTCTTTCTCTTTCTCTTTCTCTTTCTCTTTCTCTTTCTCTTTCCTCTTTCTCTTTCTCTTTCTCTTTCTCTTTCTCTTTCTCTTTCTCTTTCTCTTTCTCTTTCTCTTTTCCCTTTCCCTTTCCCTTTCCCTTTCCCTTTCCCTTTCCCTTTCCCTTTCCCTTTCCCTTTCCCTTTCCCTTTCCCTTTCCCTTTCCCTTTCCCTTTCCCTTTCCCTTTCCCTCAGTCTCTCTCTTTCCCTCCCTCTCTTTCCCTCCCTCTCTTTCCCTCTCTCTCTTTCCCCCCCCTCCCTCTTTCCCCCCCTCCCTCTTTCCCCCCCTCCCTCTTTCCCCCCCTCCCTCTTTCCCCCCCTCCCTCTTTCCCCCCCTCCCTCTTTCCCCCCCTCCCTCTTTCCCCCCCTCCCTCTTTCCCCCCCTCCCTCTTTCCCTCCCTCCCTCTTTCCCTCCCTCCCTCTTTCTCTCCCTCTCTCTCCCTCTCTCTCCCTCTCTTTCTCTCTCTCCCTCTCTTTCTCTCTCTCCCTCTCTTTCTCTCTCTCCCTCTCTTTCTCTCTCTCTCTCTGTTTTTTTCTAGTCTGCTGCTTTTTCTTTTCATTGTTACCCTAGTTCTCATAGGAGCCCATCCAGATAAGTAACTCCCTCCATCTGGCAGCAAACTACCCTAACAGATGCCGACTCCCTGATGTGAGTTGGGTTTCCTGTTGCAGAGATGCTCTGGTTACCAGTACCGTGAACTGTGCGACCAGTTTTGTGTCTGGATTTGTCATTTTCACCGTGCTGGGATACATGGCTGAGATGAGGAATGAAGATGTATCAGAGGTTGCCAAAGACACCGGTAGGTTAACTTTTTTTATACATCTCTCCAACTGCTTCTAAGATAGAGTATATTTGGGTATTGTCTTCTAGATTGAGAAAAGGCTAAATTAGGCAAAGTATTAAGTATGTAATTCAGGATACTGACTCGCTGTTATAAACATACAGTACAGCTAAAAAGTTATTTCATACAGACAACATATAGAAGTCTATTGCATGCAGCTTCACAGATGTGCTGGTAACTGCACACTGCAAAACAGCCTGGGGGAAGTTGTTTACCCCTGGAGGACAGCACGTGGCAGTGAACAAGCCTGTCCTCGCAGCAGTACTCTGCTAATAATTATCCCTAACTCTCCATTGCAACACCAGGACCCAGCCTTCTCTTCATTACGTATGCTGAGGCCATTGCAAACATGCCTGCTTCCACTTTCTTTGCCATCATCTTTTTCCTGATGTTACTCACGCTGGGATTGGACAGCACGGTGAGTACTGAGGTGGCACTGAGTGCCATGGTTTAGATGATGGGTTGGTGTTGGTGTTGGTGTTAGTATTGGGTTATAGGTTGGACTTGATGATCTCAGAGTCCTTTCCAACCTTATGATACTGTGATAACGTGAGTAGAGTACGTGAGATAGTGGCCCTCTTGGATATTTAGCCTTAGCCCCACAAGCATTAGAAGAAACACAATTACAAATATTGCACCATTGCCAGAAGGTTTCAAGCAGGATTGGCATCTCCATGTGCCTTCTGTAAGACAGCAACTACTATTCCAATTTTGACCTAAATATGCCTAAATGATTTGTCAGTGTCGTACTGCCAACAGGCCCAGAAACGCAACCAAAGCACTCGATTCATAAACACTGGGTTGGATGCAGCCTTCCAGGCTCCTTCTCTCTTGTACTTGTAAACTTACAAAGCCATTATTAAATTGTGCAAATTTTTCACACTGATTAGGTTTAAAAGGTGGGAATTTGAGGTGGCCTCACCAGCACTGCAAAAAGGAGATGCTCTACAAACTTGCCATGTAAACCTGTTTTTATGAACTGAGAACTGTTTTCTTCTGGGAAGGCTGAACTCAGCTGTTTCCACAATCTTGGTTCCACTCAGCCACGTGTCAGCATCCTGCTGCTTGGAATGCAGCACTTCCTACAGACACATAAAGACTAAATCTCCACTTTAAAAGCCTCAGAAGTTCTGAAGAAAGAGTATCTAAACAAGAGTTGCACCAACTCTACAGGCAGAATAAAGCACCAGTGCTTCAATGCTTTACAGCTTCTTCACCATTGAAAAGCACTTTAAAGCAGGTAAATCTGCCTTCTATTTTCCAGTGATTTTTCCATGCTTTTCAGTTTGCAGGACTAGAGGGAGTGATCACTGGAGTACTGGATGAATTCCCACACGTCTGGAGCAAACGCAGGGAATTGTTTGTCCTTGGCCTGACCATCGTTTGCTTTTTGGGGTCACTAGCAACCCTGACATTTGTAAGTATTCTACCTATTTTTATGCATTCCTCAGCTTTTCCTTATTAGCATTTCCTGAAAACAGCATCTTGGAGAGGGCAGTATTTTTTTGAAGAGAGTTTCAAGAAATCAGATTAAATCTCCAGCCTGTTCTCTTTGTGCATTAGAAACCTATACTTGGAATGAATGTGAACAGTACTTCTCACTAGGAAATGTGTTTGCAAAACAATCCTATTGCAATTCAGCAGAACTCCAATGTGCTACACATCATAAGTGATGCAGTCGTTGCTCCAACTGCTGAATCAGTGAGCAACCCTCCACGTTTCATACATGGTTTACTTGTTCTCAAAAGCTCCATTATTAAAAAACATTTGAATTGCTATTTTAATTTTCCTAATGTTTGAAATGTATTCTTAATTTTACAAAAGAATGATCAAAAAGTTACCTACTAGACAATTCTGTAATTGACAGTTCTTGTTCCCCAAAGTTGAATCTTGTTCCCCAGGAATGAATTTCCTGGATCTTCCTCATCAAATCATGATCAGTCACACCAAACAGCTCTTGGATTTCATTTCCACAATAAACAACATTTTGAAAAATTTCTGTAATAATCATAGGAAAAAATCCTTGGCTTTCCTGTCACACTTAACTCCACTTGCTCAATGCTGTGCAACCTCCTTCTCATGTAAAGCATGAGTTCCTTTCTGAGACACAATGCTTTCCTCCTCAGATTCTAGATCCTAAAAGGAATGAAAGTAAAGTACCACCCCATTTGTTTCCTGCTCAGTAACTGCGACTCAGGTTGGAGAAAGCAGCTGCCCTCACAGAAAGCACCAAACCCCACCAATAATCCAGGGGGAACTGCCAGCAGAGTCAGCTTTTGCTTTTCTGCATGGCACCCTCACTGATGAAATGTGTTCACAGAGAAGGAGCAGACTAGCAGGATTTCACTGGCAGGAGCTGCCATGAAGTGACAGAACTGACTGAATTACCCATCCGTGAATGCTCTGGTCCAGATGAAGGCAATAATAAACATCAGTGTTGTGGCATTTCCATCTCTGGATCTTTGGTTCACTGATAATATGATCTCCTCTCCAGGGAGGCGCATACGTGGTAAAGCTGTTTGAAGAGTACGCCACTGGCCCAGCTGTCCTAACCGTGGTGTTTCTGGAAGCTGTTGCTGTGGCCTGGTTCTATGGTAGGTTGACTGCCACGATAACAAACAATGCTAACCCAAACTCCCAAGCTTCTGCAGTGCAGCATTCCACTTCTTCTCCAGACAAGACCACTGATGCCTCTGGAAAACATTTACCAAGGCTTTTTGCAAACTGATTGATAACCAAATCCATGAGAATTATTATTAATTGTTCTCTGATAGAAGTACAGTGACACCTAAAAGTAACAAGATCTATACTTCACAGTAATGAAAGATTTATTATAATAATAGAATTATAGAATGGTTTGAGTTGGAAGGGACCTTAAAGATCATCCAGTTCCAAAACAGTCTTTCGTGATGGGTTCTGAATTTATTTGCTCTGCATACAAAATGCTGGGCTTCTATTTACAAAAAACTTCTATCTGCTGTCACTCCTCTCCTCTCATTGTCTCCACAGGCATCACCCAGTTTTGCAACGATGTGAAAGAAATGCTGGGCTTCACCCCAGGCTGGTACTGGCGAGTATGCTGGGTAGCAATCAGTCCCATCTTCCTTCTGGTGAGTTCTCTTTGGAGCCTTTTTTTCCCAGCACAAGAAAATTACCATTGAGCTATGCAGTTCCCTAGACTTCTAAAAGCTTGATTACAGAACATCCTCGTGAAGTTCTTTATAACAGTTTCTGTTAAATGACAAAGGCGCAATTAGTGAAAAATTCAATCCAATGCCACAAAGCCTTCTTACTAAATCACTATTTTAAGGATTTTTGTAGATGAGCAGATCTGTATTAACTCCCTTGTTAACAGAGTTACTTTGGTTTGTTGCTTTATATTTACCTCAGCAAAATGAAGCAATAAAAGATGATGAAACAAACTCTCAGGGAGGAAAACCAAGACAAGTAAATATACTGTCTCAGCAACCTCTGACCGACAGCTTTAGAATATTCCACTTAAACCTCACAGCAGTTAATTTCAACCCTTATAAACCTGTAATTCAGAATTGGAAATACTGTCCCAATGTTTGACTTGGCAATGTTATTGATAGCACTTTAACATAAAGTGTTCATTTCCTGATGCAAAATTAGTTCATGCTCTCTTTTGTCGTTACTGGCCTCAGTGGGAGCAGAGCAGGTCAAGACGGAGTTTATGAAACACAGAACGTTGATTTTAAACCTACAGAGTGAATTCAAAATACCTGTAATGATCAATGCATGATGAACAGATTTTATTACCTCTTAAAAAAGGGGGATTCGAAAAGCTATAAATAAGTGTGACACAACAAATAATTTCTCTACTACTGTCCCCTTTGTGATCCTAAAGCAGTAAAATAAACAGAGAGGAATAGAGCTCTGGTGACGTGGTTACTAAACAGAGATATTTTTACTCCCTATGGAAACCAAACTAAACTAAGGGAAGCCCAGTGGGTAGTATGTTATTTCTGTATGGAAATTTTGCTGGTAATCCTGACCTTCTGATGATACTCTAGGGAAAAAAGAGTCAGAGATTTTTCCAAGGATAGTCATTAATATTATTCCTGTAGTATTCAACTAAAAGGATTTGTTCTTCCATAAGAGAATTTTCAGTCATCAAGAATATGCACAGGAAAAAAATCCAACAATGTTAGTTGAGCTGATACCAGAATCCTCTATCCAAACTATTACTGACCTTTGCAAAAGCTACTGAAGAACCGAAATGCAATGGGAAAATATCACAGAAAAGATTACATTTGTAGAAAATACGTAACAGTGGGAAAAAAAAGAGCATCTATAGAGCTTATTATAGAGAAAACCAAAAGCTGATGTGATTACCACAGGTAAATACTTTAACAGTATTTGAAAGAGCATTAAAAGGGGCTACAAGCCAATAAAGAGCAGCATAAACCACCACCACAGTGGCTGTGAGTTAATTCAGACAAAGCAGAGCTGACACTGATCATGATTAAACGGGGGACAAGCAGCTAAGGGAAAGCGTGCGCTTCCCAGGTCTGGTGGCTTAAAATTAAGATGATGCCTTTCTGGAAGGGATGCTTTAGCCCCCATCAAACCACAGGGCTCAATTCAAGAGTAACTGGATGAAATCCTGCTCTCTGGCATTCATCAATCTGATTTTTGTCCATCCAATATCTTTTTTTTCCTTTAACTGTACAAGCGTGGTCCTGAATTTTCTCCGTGATGCTTCTCAGACGTGTTTATGGAACGAATTCAGTTCAGAATTTATACCTGGTTCCCTTCAGTTACTGACTTCACTACACCCTAAAGCTGAGCTCTTTTTAACATCCTGAAGGAAAGCCTGAGTAGCCAAAAGTGGGTTTGTTGCTTTTGTTTGTTTTTTTTTTTGTTTTAAATCCATACTAATGTAATTTGGGATTTTTTTTCAGTGTTGAGCTGCGTTTAATGCTTCAGAGTCCTACTCATTTTTTTCAGTTCAATGCTATGCTGGGACACAGAGCTCCCTAAAGTCAGTGTGTGTCATCCAAATACATGTATTCATACTTTGCTATTTCCTTTTTCAGTTTGTCACTTGCAGCTTTCTGTCCAATCCTCCCGAGCTACGGCTTTTTGGTTACAATTATCCCTACTGGACCACAGTAGTGGGTTATTGCATAGGAACCTCTTCTATCATCTGTATTCCAATCTACATGGTATATCGGTTGATCATCACTCCAGGAACACTTAAGGAGGTATCCACGATGCTCTGTTGCTTCTATCTGAAGGAGCTGATTTCTATAAATATTCCATGTAGATTTTTCTAGGGTTTGAAGACGTGAGACTTGAGGATTATTGCTGTTGTTACTCATCAACTGACAGCTAATTGTCTTCTGCCCATTCTGAGTGATTCACAGATCTCCCCAACTCTTACTGAGGTCATATAAAATATTAGATCAACTATTATTTTTAAGCTCTGGTGAAATGGAGGCTTCTCCTAAAAATCACCCACAACACAGTATCACGAGAATGAGGCAGTGAAAGACTGGTTCCCTTGGGACTGTCTGTAAGAACCAGTTTCTGTTTCTCTCCCCCACTCAGTAAGCTTTCTCTGCCATCAATCTGTGGCAGCCTGTGATGACGTTTTCAGGGTTTATGTTCATGTAAATACTGGTTAAGAAAGGAGATGTTCAGTTGGTGCAGGATAAGTTGCAAAGGCCTGAAGTATTAATGTGACATTTGTCAAGCTTTGATTCAAATTATATGTTACAAATAGTTTAAAAATAGCTCTGGGCACCTCTCTAGCACCTTAGTGCAGAGACAGCAGAAGCCTGAAACATCCTTGTATGGTTCAAGAGGTATAACTCAAACCAGAGCTGAACTTTTATTATAAATCTCTTTCCAAATGACTGTCATGTTACATATTATTTCTAAAATGAGTCAATTTCTAATACTGATTTCTTTCCAACAGCGTATTCTGAAAAGCATTACTCCAGAAACAGCTACAGAAATTCCATTTGGAGACATCCGCATGAATGCAGTATAATCCAACCAGTTTTCTGGGAGGAGAGAGGGGGAGTGTAACAGGTAACTTTCCCCACACTCTCCTCCCCCAAAGAGTTACCTTTCCAGCTAAGACAAAAAAAAAAAAAAAAGGGAGGAGTTTTCTGCAGAGGCTGCATCACTGACAACGGGCATTCGGAAACACGCCGCCTCCAGCACGTTAATCCAAGCAATCCAATGAAATCTACTGTGCACTTCAAACCAGACTGAACTGACTGACAACTCATTCCATCCAGAACCGCAAGGATATCCGTGTGCATGAGAACATCACTGCTCCATGTGTGGGCACTGAGGCCGTTTGGGAGTGTGAGTGACTGTGTAAGGCCCTCCAGGACGAGTGGCAGTGGGTAGGATTAGGTGTAGAATCCCAAGTCTGTGGCAGTCCTCCTTCATCTTCCTCAGTGTGATTGTGCGTCCTGGGCAATGTTGTATTCGCTTCTAAGGTTCTAATTGCTTCGACTACATTGAAAAATACAGATATTTCTGATAGCCATACATTATTTAACACCGGGTTTTATAAGCTAGGAAAAAATAAACTAGTACATTCCTCAGTCCCTAGGCCTGTAGTGGAGTAGAGGGAGGAAGAGGAAACAATCCTGAGCAGCACTATATACACTGCTTAAGTTGCACACACATTTGGCAGCATTATCCTCCTTTTAATTCCCTGCATTTTGTAGATGGTAGAAGTTTCTACTAATTGTTTCTTGCATAACAAAAGCAGTTGTGGCAATGCAGTGGACTTCACTTTCCTCCAGACCCAATCAAGCCACAAAAACTCCTCATGGTTTACTTGACAAGTACCTCAGTTCCTAGCACTAAGCTCACAAAACTCTTGTCCAGACAGACCTAATGCTTACACCCAAAGAAACTGCAGACCAACAAGGAATTTTGTTGAGTTCCAATGCCAAAAAGTTAAATCTTGAAGATCTGCTTTTCTGGTTTTTTTGTTTAATAGTTTTTTGTTTGTTTTAATTTAATTTCACACTTAAAATTTACTGGAGCCTGTGGCTTTTTCTGTTCTTTCCTAGTACAGAACTAAAGTTTAGGCTAATTCTTTTGGCTGGCTGACAAAAGCATGTTTAACAAACTACACAAACCTGCTTTGAAGATTCATTAGCTCATATCCTAATTGTGAGCACATTTGGTTTTCACCCTGAAGAAGAAAAGGCAGGGAATTTTGGTTTTTTTTTTAACAAGAAGCTGAGCAGAGTTCAGCAGGACTGATTCTCACCAGAACTATTTATATTAAAAGTGGAGGCACTGATATGCAAATTCTACATACTAACCTCTTTATATTATATGCACACATGTGCTCTCCAAAGACAAACACCCTTCAGACTGACTGCGACTATCAAGTCAGCTGGAGGCAGTAGTTCTGCTGCTGTTACATGGAAGTTTAGATAAACATAAGTAGGCATCATTCATGTAAAAACCTGCATTTTATTTTTACTCTACCACACAGATTATAACAAAAGTAAAATAAAACAGGATAAAAGGCTCTTTTGTATCTCGTGGTCTGCTTAGGTAGCGAAAATCAACATATGCACTCATAGCAGCAGCCATGTGGAAACTTGTTGGAAGAGTCTGCATTGGTACAAAGAATTTGCCAAAACAGAGGGATGCAGTGATGGTGTGGTTGCCTTTTGTAAACATTTTCATCACTTCTGCTAAGGTTTTTCTCCCTTAGGTGTGCAGACACCTCCTAGAGCAATGCCTCTTCAGCTATCGACCTCAGGTCTCAAGCCCAACTTTAACTTAAAGGGACAATGACTGTTCTTCAGGAACTAGAAACAAAAGACTCCTAACTGTTTTTAAAAAGGGAACATGTTCTTTCACTGCCATCAGAAAAACATCATCAATCTGTCCTACTGGGTTATTTCTCACAAGAAATAGTTTTGTAACTTATGCCTCAAGTATATTTAAAACCTACTTCCAAAACCCGTTTAATTGTAAAGAGGAACATTCTTTTAATATTTGAATGCAAATTAGTTATTCAGTTACAAATCACAAACCTACCTTTTTAAAAAAAAAAAACCTAAATTTTCTGTTATGAGTTCATTAACTGAAAAAATACATATGAAGTGTCAATGTAAGATGAATAAGGTACTCATGTATCCAATATCAAAGGGTGGGAAATAAAGGAAAAAACCCTATGCAGCTTCTTTGCTCTCCAGACTGGTGCTCAGCTGATGTTAGAGAAGTTACCTCCTATCTGTGATAAATCCTATAAATCCTTTTTTTTTCTTGCCAGATATCTGTATCAAAGCCAAAGTTTCTCTTTCAACCCTTGCAAACAAACTGAAAATGGAATAATTTGCAGAGTAATAATTTCAGGAACCACTGCTATTCAGTACACAACACTGCCAATGTTATTCTTTCAAATCACAAAAGATGCATCTTTAATTTCTAATTTTTAAGACACTAATATATGACAGACATCAGTGTCTCCCTGGGTGGGTGGTTTTAGCACAGAATGCTGAGCAACTTTCCAAGAAATGCCACAGCTTTCCAGTGGATTAAAAGCCAGCCAAAAAGCCCTGATGTTAACAGAAACCCTGCAACAGTTACAGTGTAAAACAGGGCAAAGTCTCTCAGTTTGAATTTCTCAGCTGAAAAAATGAGTCATGCACTCTGAGCACAGATGTACTGAAAGAGGGTGAACGTTCTTAAAATCATTTGAAAAGATAAAAAGCAATGTAAATATGCAAAGTCACAAGAAAAGTATTTTTAGACCCAGTACAGAGATCTTCCGTGATGTTAGGTCTTTGCTCTTTTCACTAGGATAATCCAGCCTGAGGTCTTCATGGGAACAGGGGGTGAGGAAGCCCTTCACAAGTGGATTAAAAAGGTCTTTCTTTTCATGAATAACACAAAGATAAAATACATCCATGTTCTTATTCTATAAAAGCTAAACTTGCAAGGCAGCTTAGTTCCCATTACTTTTTGATACATTGCATACTAGCTTGAACTTTTCTAAAGTTAATTTTTATATCTGTTTAGCTGAGTGGTTGAAATATTGAGAAATTTATTTAATTTATTTTTATTATTGATTCTTTTTTCTTCTTTTTACATATCCAGTTGAAAACATTTTCAGGCAGTAATCAGCATTTATCAGGTAGCTCAACAAGCAGCCATATATTAAACGTTGGTTTTGTATAAAAACTAGTTATACTGGGACCAAATGGACTGCACTGCAATTAAAAACGTTTTGAGGTAAACAAACTCCTTCTCTTAAGCTCACCTTCCACTTATCTATCACACAAGTATATCCCACCCTCTATACTGCACAGCAAAAAGGAAGTTATGAAACTGGTAAATTAGGACCATGTTTGCCTTTCAGGCAAAGAGAGTTAAACTGGAATTTTAGCTGTACAGAACCAAGTATTCCTTCCAACTTGTACCTGACGCACCTGTATTAATTTATGCGGCTGTTTAGTTACAAGTGTTGCAAGCTGATTGTAAGTCATCAGTATGTGCCTTGTACTGTAAACTGTTATTATAATAAATTTAATATTCATAATCCATCCGTAGATGTCTCTTGTGCCTCTCTTTTATCTGAAGACAACTCTATTCCAAGGAGCAGAATATCTAGTCCGGTTTGCTATACCAACAAGGCCTTTTTGAAAAGAAGGCAAAGGATTTCCTTCAGTGTTTGGGCTTCAGCCCACTGCTAAATACTCTTTCATGTTATTCCTACAGAAGAACCAATGCACTCTCCACTTGTGTAGACAGAAAAACAAAAATCAAACTGACCCACACCTGGAATAAATGCTGAGCTACTTCATTAGCTCACATGCAAACTCCTTGCATTTCAAGTCTTTGTAAACTGGCAGGCTTGGCATTTCATTTCATTTTACTCACATTTTGTCTCATTACAAAGCCTGCTGAACAAAATATTTGAGAAACACCAATCTCACAATCCTTTTATAATATTAGTTCACCTTATTGCAGTGTAAAAATGATAATTTTACTACAAAACAAAGTGAAAGAAACCATTGTGAAAAGCACTGAAAACGTATTCCGCTGTCAGATATCCTATTTATCAAGTTATAGTTTGGAAATGACCTTATTCTTGACTATGAATCTTTGAACAGATAGACTGACAAATCTAAAGTATCACATCCAGTAGAACAAAGCAGATATGACTGTAATATATGGAAAAATACTCATATACCTTATTTCACACAAAAAAAGTTGCAATAAAATAAAAAAAGCATTAAAAAAAGACTCACACATTAGATCCAGGACATACCTTACACTTTACTCAAGTGTTCCTGTACATCAGGTCCCAAAAAACAAAGCTCACACATAAATAAAAAATTCATATATCAATATGCATTTAGCTTACAAAATCCCATAAACATACAGAAATCTCCTCAATTATTATTCAGGTTAGTTTTTTATTTTTTTTTCCTCACTTTTACAGGTCTGCTGCACATTTTTGAGAGCATCAGTGGGCAACAATGACTCCTGCTAAGGCCTGGCAACACCTCTATGGCTTGTTGTTTCAGCTGGTGAACGGAGCAGGGGCTGCCAGGGGGATATTCTCACCTTAAAGCTGTTTAACACTCCTGGCTCTGCCCCAGAACTTTCAGGTAGCATGTACAGGGTACTGAACACCAGGGTGCACAGAGTGAGCCAAATTTCATATTTCAATTCTATAAACAGACTAAGGGTATGTATCAAGTGATCCATTAATCCATTTCAAAAGTTGTTCTTCTATCATGGCACACAATTTCTTAAACACAGGAATAAATAGGTAGGATAGACTTCTACTTCTGTACAGGAGTCCATGCAGCAATGACTCTTCCTTTTGGTTGAGAGACCACGAGTTTTTGCCCATGACCGAGGCATTAATCTTCTTCCTTCTCAATGTAGGGTTTAGCACCGACACGTGCCATTTGCCTTGCCAAGTAGCGGTCCCTTGCGGACATGACTGTCTCTTCATTGCTCCGTTTGGCAAATTTGCTGATGCTCTCAGGTGGTTTCTGGGCTTGATCTTTCTCCTCATTCTCCCCTTCTTTTCCAGCTTTACGTTTCTGCTCAGACGAAATTCCAGAGCTGGATCTTGCCTTCTCATTCACCTCTCTCTCTTTTCCCTTTCTCTCCTTTTCTAGATCAGCGTCTCCATCTTTTTCTAAAGCTGTAGTACTGTCCCTCCTCTCTCTGTGTTTCCTTTCATCATGTTTCTCTCTCCTCTCCTTCACATGATCTTCTCTGCATTTCTCTCCTCTCTCCTTCTCTCTGTCATTATATCTGTCTTTACCATTTCTTACTCTTTCTTTCTCTCGTTCCTTTTCTGGGCCCTTCTCTTCTCTCTCCTTTGCCTTCCTCCATTCTCTGCCATGCCTCTCCCTCTCTTTTCTTTCCCTTTGTTTATCATCTTGCTCTTCCCTCCTTCTGTAGTTATCTCTACCAGTGTGATCCCCATATCTGTGTCGTTCCTCCTTTTCCCTTTGGTGATCCTTTTCGTGGGTCCTGCTTCTCTCATAATCTTTTTCCTTGTATTGTTCATCATTTCTTCTGCTTGGTCTGCTCTCTCCTCTCTTTGTAGGATGATTTGTTTGAGCTTTTGTGCGTGGCTCTTCCTCCACACTGGATGAGCTTGGCGACCTGGAATGCCTCTGGACCTTGTGATGTTTAGCATCCTCTTCACTGCTCACAGAGCGCTCTCTCCTTTTCCTTGATTTCAAACTTACTTTACTATTTTTGTGTTTCTTATCATCATCACTAGTATCAGTTCCTAAGTCAGTATCAGCATCTGGGTTATTCTCTTTCTTAGCAGAGGGCTTCAGTCTTTGCATTTCATATGGGCATTTGTTCCTTTGGTTGGATTCATCATAACTGTCAGATTTTTCTTCCTTTATCCTACATTTTTATGTTAAAAAAAGAAAAAACAACACATTACACAGCCTGAGCTTATCTGAAAGCCTTGTTGGCAGCACCATCCGCAGTACTACTTGTTTTCTAATGAATTAATTTTATCTAATACTCACAAAAGGAACATTTCCTTAATTTGCTAATTAAGAAATCATCATTTCAAATTATCTCTACACACTACAAAACTACATCTTCCTGAAGACAGTCTGAAAGAAGAACTATTAAAACAAACGGACAGTTTGGGCTGACCACTACTGCTACTGTTTTAATAAAGAAATGTAAGTGAATAACTTAGACTTCATCAATAACAAGAAGAAACCAGAAAATACAGTATTCATGTAACCACCTCAGCAGTGATATCTGTGCACCACTGGAACCAGCAGGTATTTCTCTTTGGTGAAAGTCTGAGACAGGATGTTTTTCCAAACACATGGGTATACTTTAAGTCTCAAATGACAGAACTGTGGCCTCAGATTTCCTATTTTCTGCTTAAATTCAGAAAGCTGCTCTGCTTTTATTTCAGTCAATAATTCTTACTTCCTATCTATTTTACACTACTTTGCCCTATTTAATTCCAGTAAGGTGGCATATCCTTATACTAAAGACATAATATATACAAAGAATTCCTTTATTTCAGATAGCTGAGTTACTTCACTCTGATCAGATTGTTCATTTAAGCTAAGAATTTACTTTCTACTAAACCAGTATCAGATCTAGAAGATCTCTTGATGAAAGCTGCATCTTCTTTGTGATGGCAAGCACTTAACAGGCTGTAAAGCTGGAAGTCGCTAATCTCAAGTGAGGCTTAACCAGAATTAATTCAAATGATCAGTTGTTGCATAAGAAACATATCCTCTTCACAATATTTATCCACGGGGCAGAATTCCACTACATAAATAATTCAGACCCATATCACTACTTTGCTTTGGAATGTGCATAGGTTAAGATTTTAAAATATTCCCACTGGATTTCTTATATATTTGATTAATTTCATTTTATCACAGCAACACTATTTTTTTATGAACCTGTAAATGTGGAATAATTACATAGTTAAAGACTCACATTGTTTTCAGGAAATTCATATCACAACATCACTTCCTATGACTTATCTCTGTGCTCATTATTTTACCTTTTGTCTCCCTCATGCTTCAAAATACATAACTTAATGCAGATTGACAAATATTATGTAAACCAAAGTAAATATAGGTGAGAAGAACAAAAAGCAGTATTGCAAGTATGACTGTCTTCTTGATAGTTTTTAAACAGCATCCCTCTCCTGCTTGTTTCTGTCTTACAGTCTCTATCACTGGTGATCAGTACAAATTTTCCAAATAATTCAGTTTATCAGCTCTATGAAGCAACCAGCTTCATAGAAACCAGGGTTTCAAAACTCTCTAATTCTTACAGTGTTCCAGTAAGTCTGGAATCACAAAGAGCCAGAAGCTGGTAGATACCTGAAAGCCTTCTGGAATCACACCCTACCTGGCTTCACGGAAGCTGCATTCAGGCACCGCTTCTTCCCCTACGGTCTGGTTTAAAAGATGTCTGTAAAATCCACTGAGATCCCTCTGTTTGGTCACATCCAGGTATGCTACGAGAAAGAGAGTAAGGTTGGATTTACTGTGCCACAAATACTCATCAGCCACAATTCAAACTGGCAGACACCAGCAAGACTGCAATCTCCAACTGGGAGGTTTTCAAGCATAGAGTGGAAAAAGCTCCAGACAACTTGATTTAACCTCACAGCAGACCATGCTTTGAGAAGGCTGGACTAGATGGCCTTCAGAGGTCCACTCCAATGATTTATCTTACAATCCTATTCTTTTTAGCTACTATTCCTGGGGTACTGTAAAGAATGTTAGAAGTAAAGGGTGTAAGAATCATTGCACCCCAGACTTACGAGTCTTCAGCAACTGACCCTTCCTCAAAAATTAAGCAGCAACCCAAATAGTACTGACACACCAGCAGAGGAGCTTCCTCTGCTCCTTCAGCAACACGTACAAAGGCAAATAACAGTGGGACCTGGTTCAGTATCTGCTATCTGGTTCTTATTTTCATTATCTCGAGCCTCACAGAGAGGCCAGATGACAGTGTTGTAAATCATTTTCTTACTGCCATACTTTCGGTGTGAATCTCACCTTCGAGAGCCGCCTCTCTTCTTTCTCTTTCCTCCTCCTCAGCCCTTTCTTGCAGCTTCTTCTTATAGGCTGAAGTCACAAATGCCTCTTTGTGAGCAAACTCTTCTCCTTCCATTTCACGCTCTTTCTGAATTTTTCTTTCCATTCTTTTTTCTTGCTCCTTTTTTCTAATCTCAGCTGCTTTGATGATATTTTGGATGTATCTGGGCTAAAATAGAAAAAAAAAAGTATCATGCTGAGAGGTAATTGAGGTGGCTGAAAAAAACACAAATGGAGATTGATAGAGATGTTGATGAAGTTGGTAATGGAAGAAAACTGACAGAAGCTGCTCTCACATATTCCCACGCTGCTTGATAGCTATCTGAAACAAACTGTCATTCCCTTTTAGATCACTACCATGGCATGCTTACCAACAACAAAAGAGGTTGCTGTATTCAGTTAAAGCACTCAGCCCACCTTTGACTAGGGTGAATTTTGCTCTGAGGGAAATTAAATGTGTTTTCATTTCTCACTCCTGTTTCTCCTGTCTTTTAACAGTCTTGCCTTTCTATTGCTGTAAAGGAGTGGAAAGCTTCCTTTTGTACCCACATAACCTGACAAGAGTTTTCAAATTAAATAGAACAAGTAACAATGAAAATATCACTTGTCAGAATAATTCAGTAATGCTTTGAAACCAGGCACTGGGCTGTGGAAATGGGCTCAATTTCACCAATGAAAGTTAATTACTTCAGTGAGCACACTGGTGAGTGAGGAGGGGCGATTCACGTTCATTGGCTTGATAATGAAAGTCTTCATTATCTGAAGCAGTATTGCTGCAGGGTCCTCTGCCTGTTATCCTGTTATCCCACAGTAACACCCTTTTCAGAAATACACAGAAAGAAATGCTGTATGTACATCATAAACTGGGTGGCAAAAATTCTGCCCTAGAGAATTCCACTGAATCAGGATTCCAAAGTACCCAATGAAGTAACGGTTTGGCCAAAACTCTTGCAAATTACTACCTTACAACAGGATTTGAGCACAACGCTTGTATTCCCCATGAGAAAAGGCATTTGGCAAAGCTTAAATGTTAAGCAATCAGAGTTGTTCCAAGCATACAGAGATAAATCAGACTGCACACATTTTCAGGTACCGACCTTTTTGTCATCTTTTCCGGATAACATACCGGAACTACCTTCTTTCTTCTTCTGCTGCATTTCATCATAAATGCTGTCATATTCATACACTGTAGCATCTTCTTCCAAAGCCTTCTGAATCTCCAATTTAGTCTAAAAGAAATAAAGGGAGGAGGAGAAGATACTAAGAAATCAAGCACGAAATTTTTTACTATTTTCAAAGATTTTATTCCTATGTTGTAATTTAAACAGATAAACCTATGCATTAGAACACTGAGTGTAAATTAAAAACATTCTGATCTACAAAGCTCTTGAACTGTTCTCTTGACTGAGAAGACAAATAACCAAACTGTCATCAGTCATTGCAGTTACAGGAAATATAGCAAAGGACAACAGGTAAATCAATACTGGAAACTACTTAATGAGCAAAGTATTCCATCAAATAATGTAATTCATTTTTTTTAATGAACAGCAAACAACATTTCAATGAATTTTGCTGTCTGTTTTCATCTATAGTTTATCCCCCTTCCCACAGCTCCACATAATAAATAGGTGCCAATGTAATTCAGGATACGATTCCATATTTCACAGTTCTATCTTCTGTTTGTACGGTCAAGTTGGAAATAAGAACTGTGAAACCGTTCAGTTTTGAAAAGCCCTATCAGACAAACACAAACACCAAGGGAGCCCTCAGATCAGATCTGACAACAGACGAAGAATACTGAACAGCAGCCACACGAGTTTACCTCAAGCACATATTAGCCTCCACCAAAAAACACCAATGTGTTAAATGTGGGCATCAAGAGTTCCCACCGCACCTTACCTGTTTCATTGCTTGTTTCTTCAATGCTTCTTTTTGAAGACTTTCACCCACAGATGGCTGAAAGAAGGAAAGAGCTCTTATTATTTTTCTATGACTCTAACAACTACATAACAGTCTCATTACATAAGTCAACTGTAATTTTCTGAAAGAAAAACTAGCCCATTCACAAGCTTACAAAGAATCAGCCTTTTCCAAGAGAAACGCGTTGCAGTACCTCAACGTATATACAATGTTTTATTAAAATGGTGATGACTTTAGGAACACTATTTCAATGATGTGCATACTTCAAACGCTGCATAAAAGTTTGTGCCACATCACAAAACAAGCAATCTCTGTCCAAGAAATGCTCAGAGACATAGGGGCTCTGAGAAAACGGTTGAGTTGCAATGCCCTCCTCCAGCCACTACAAAAAACTGGTGGAAAAGGTACATTCCTCCACTACAGCAAGCACCAGCCTGCTGGTGCAAGGAGCTAGGAGATCAGCACACAAAACATCTTGCAAAGGACAGTTGAAGCCAGTACTGAAACAAATTCCTAGGAGAAGGATGTTTGTAATACATCTACTCACTCACACACACTACAGTTCCGTCAGTTTTTGTCATTAAAAGAAGAAAAAGAAAAACACAGGGAAAACCACCCTAAATCTACTGAAATGTGAATTTTATTCTTCTACCAAAATATGCATCAGAAACGATTTAATGTTTATACTTGTGAATAAGGAAGCATTAACGTTCTCAATAATTTTTAATTACATTTCCAATAGTCTGTGAAATAGGTGCGATTCAGAATATTCGTACTCTTCTTCCAGCATGTAAACGTCATCAGAGATGCTGCAGTCATGAACAGACATTCCTACTGACAATCACATGAAAAAATTTAATTCATAGTAAAAAACCACATACCTGAAAGGATTTGGCACTTATTTCAAGTTTGATCTGTGGAATTAGTTCTGTATTTTTAGAAACACGAATATTGCTGATTTGATCAGCATGTACTTCAAACGTTAATGTTTAATTTCAAGATTAATAAGCTAGAAAACAGGAATACTAATCTTCCCTAAGAAAAACCCTATATCCACATCTGAAAACATGTTTTCTAATTACAGTCTTTTAGAAACAGCTTTGCATTTTATTTAGTTTTGCCTTTTAATTAGTGTTGAACTGAACTGCTTATCTATCTCTTCTCAACCAACAGATAACAGTGTTTATAAAACAGATTCACTATAAATGACAGGACTTGTATCCTTGTTTATGTAATTAAATATCTCTTGATCTTAAAAAGCAGGAATAGGAAGGAAAAATCCTTTTGTATTTTGGCAGCTTCCCAAGTTTTGCAACTTTGACTACTACGTGCCCTGTATCATATTGTGAAAAGACAAAGAGGTTGTGTAATCATCTCTCAATAAAATTCAAAAAGGGAAACCAACTGGCAGGGAGCCTGGCAGCAGGGACGAGGATTTTCTGAAATCAAACAGAATTAGCACCATGTAAATTCATACAGATCCCCTGAACATGAGGGCTTTTCATTTCATTTGATGTTTAAAATAAAATAATGCCCTGATCCCTTTTTCTTATGCTATTAAGATTTTAGCAGATGTGTCAACAAGGAAAAAAACTCAAGTGCTTTTCCACAGTTTTCGACATGACAGACTGTAAATGGCCCAAACAGCTTTCAGTTGTTCATTTCCAAAACAGGGAAAAAGTTGTGTCACGAGCAGCAGAATTAACAGGGTTTCATTATAAGTGACTTTGTGCCCTCCGTGTCTTTATCTCCTCTGTCACCTCCGGAGATACCCTGCCTGTTGGATTTGTGTGTGGGCAAAAGCCAGCCCTGTGCTGCACAGTCTGCCAACGATTTCTCCTCAACACAGAGAAAAATAAAACCACAAAACATCCTCCCTTGACCCATTTTCCCAAAGACCAGAGGAACGCTGTATCTCTGGGACCCCAGACACCCACCAAGCGTTGCTGGGATTGTCAGCGAGTTCACAGGCCGTAGGGGACTAACAAAAAGGTTCACATAGCAATCACCT
This sequence comes from Tapera naevia, assembly GCA_033556795.1. Lineage (NCBI taxonomy): Eukaryota > Metazoa > Chordata > Aves > Cuculiformes > Neomorphidae > Tapera > Tapera naevia. The sequence goes on from JAUMJJ010000303.1 coordinate 1,424,129, forward strand.
CTAAGGGATTTTTTTCTGCTATGTAAACCATAAGTAACAAAAAAAGACTCACAGGGTTCTGTGTAGGTTTGGTTTTTTTAAAAAAAAAGCCAGAAAGGCAGTATCTTAGCAGATCATCATGTAATTCGAAACTCAGCAAGAGAAGGTGCTAAGGCAACACTGTTGATAATCAGAGAAGTACAAATGGCATCACATAACAGCATCCACTGGATTCTAGATACTCAGAACTTTGCTCACTTCGCAAAAAAACCCAGAAATATTCAAAATATTCCTTCCAGCCCACTCCAAGTGAGGGACATACAGACAAGTAAGAATGGGAACTTGGAAGGGCACCTATTCCAACTTTTTCTGGTGCTTTAATAGCTGTGTGCAGACTGAGATAAAATCCACCTCTGCTTTCAAACTGTTAAACTTTGTGGTTAAACTACAGGCTTAAAGGGAAAGTGTGATGTGCACTTTCATGGAATTCAAACCTATCCTGGCTTGAGAAAGCTGAGCTGGGCATTAGCAGCACACTCACAGAAAACCCACAGTGGCATCAAGGACCACACCCTGCACACTGCAGCCCACTGATTATTTGGACTAGAGTTGGATGTAGTTTCTTATTTATTTAGGTTGGCTGGCTGACCAGGGAAATAGTGGGTTATTTAGTTTAAAACAATCCACAAGAATCCTGGCTTAATTAATCCACTATTTACCTCTGGATTTCAGGATTCATCAGCTGATATTGGGGAAATATTTAAAATACTGTACTTGACTTTTATGTCACACATTTTCTTCTAAAAAGATGCTATAAATGAGTCAGTATAAATTTCTTAATACAAACCACTGTTCTAAATTGGCAGTGGAACACACATGAACATTACACAGAAGACCCAGACTTCTTCCTGACTCCTAGGGAAGAAGCTGGTCCTCCATGAGACATAGGAAAGGCCATCCCTGAAGGATTCCTTTATCAGACACTTTACACTGGTTTTACAGCAAGGTACCTCACAGCAAGGAATCTCCCTTGCATTATGCCAGAAAGCAAGAGCTCAGTAAAAGACTAAACACATTCTGCAAGTTATATTTACAGAATTAGTTTTATTCCACCAAAATATTTGAAACATTGCTTATAATGTCTTCCCAGTCTGCCTATGTGAAACAAAGGTCTACAAAGTTTATATAAACACAAAAGCAATACTTAATCCTTGTTATTGTACACGACTGCAAAGAAGTCCACCTGCGATTTGTTTGTCTAGAGTAGCAGTGAGTTTACAAAAAACAAACACCTTCCCCAGTGGTTTATGGTTGACAATTTCCTCTTGTGCTACAAGCTCTGACAGATGAGAACTTCCCGTCCTTTTGTATTGTTTTTACTTATCAACTGTCCATTTATTAAAGGCCCTATAAGCTCTTTCCCTGCAGTCAAGCTATTCTTCTGAAGCACAAAGCTTATAGTTTAATATTTTCTGCAAGGAGAAAATGTTTTAACCCTCTCCTGGGAAACTACATAGAACTCATGCAAATCACAAAACTCCTAGGAATGCTACTCTACAGTTTACAGCCCTGTCAGACCATGGAAGGTAGCTTGTACACAACGGAAAAGGTTAAAACCAAAGAAGAGAGCATAATGAAAGAAATGACCCAATCTACCAGCATTTTTCAGCGTTGTTTTCCATTTCTTATCTCCTTTAGGTATCTAGAAACTTCTTAAGTGCCTGAACCAGCTCCTTATTTTCACCCTGAAAGTACCCTTTGTAAATTACTTCTTAAAATGTCCTCCATATATTGTTCCTGCATAAGCAAAGAACATTCAAATTACTGACCAATTTTTTTTATTTGTCTCAGCTACGTTCAAATCATGACAGAGCATGTAAGCAATTCTCTGACAAATTTGACTTCTCTGTCTTCCCACCACTATGTCACAATCTCCCCATCTCAGGTCCCAGAAACAGTTTCTTGGTTCCCTCTCCATTTCCTACTCCCTCCCATCTCACCTAGACCAGGCAGCCAACCCTCAGCTTCCAGGCCATCTGAACAGAGCTGAGGAGGGCTGGGATCACCTTGTCTTACCAGGACACTGACCAGGTCTTTGTTCTACAGTTAGAAACGTCCATCTCATCCAAGTCACTTGAAGTAGGCCAGTACATTAAAAAAACTACTATGGGCAAGAGTCACATAATGAATTGTACAGACCATCATGAGGAGAGTAAATGATTCACCTCAACACTTGGGCCTTGTTTACCCTTCTGAGTTGCAACTCATTTGTCTCACTTGTTCTTGTGAAAACAAGCCAGTTGCTGAGGTTGGGTTTTTAGAAGCAATTCCTCCTGAACTGCTGCTGTAAGTGACAATTTCTGGAGCCGAGGGTGTGGCACCATTTAAGCACAGCCTCAGAAAACAAGTCATGGTCTGTCATTACTATAACTTTCAGCACCGAAGCTGGTTTCTAGAAAGTTACAACCTTAAATCTGAAGCTGAGGATGCCCTGTAAAATGCCTTGTTTTTTACCCACTGAATGCCACAAGAAGCATGAGACAAAAAAATTCTGACCTAATACCTATTACCATTAATGGAGTCATAGTCTGCCTCCCAAGGAAAAGCATTTGTGGTTGCTACCAAACCCCCAGGCACGGTACGTACTGACAGACACGTAAGACACCACTCCATGACTTTTTAACACCAGAATATGCTTCTGCTCTAATATAACCTGTTATGAAAGACCCGTGAAGGGGCTGTGTCCTTGTAACATCACCCTTTTGAAATCTCTACATGCTGCTTTGCAGTACACACAAAATAAATTACCTGTGTTTACAGCAAAATATATTTTAAAAGAAAATTAAATGCTTCAGTGACATCAAGCAGATTATATGTAGCCTGATTTTAATCTCTAACAACAACCATCTCGTTTTAACTGGATGAGCAGAAAGATATTTGACCAAGCAGGATAATCTGGAGCTCTATTTGATCAGCAAGTGAAGGAAGCACAGACTGTCAGCCAGTTCACAGAAAGCAGAGCTTACATTTATCCTGAGCTAGCCAGTCCAAGATCATTTTACTGTTAATGACTGAGAAATGGGTGCTTTCAAGCAAAATTCACCTCATTGATTCCAGGTGTCTGTTTTAGAACAAGATAAGTTGTTCCTCAGCAGTACCTGCATCTCTACTGCCCATACAGAGAGCTTGGGGAACTCAAGTGCAGATACCTGCATGTGCTTCTATGGATCTCACCCCAAGCTGGTGGCCCTGAGTGGCTACACCTCTGAAAGGCTCCAATCTGACTCTGCTCACTTTACTCTTCGCACATCGGATAAGGAATCCCAGACTGTGAGATCTTTGGATTCATGACACTTTGGTATCAAAACTTCTTCAATGAGCTCCTTACACTCTCACGTGTATGTATTTAGTGTCATGCACAGCATTAGCTTTCCTCGGCATTCCCACTTAGCTTCCAGAAACTAGAAGTTTAGGGACTTCCTGAACTGGAGGATGCACTCGGAATATTGTCTGACATCAAGAGAATCCCTTAATCATTTCTGAATTCACTTATATTTTTGGCCACACCACAATATCCTGTAGCAATGAGTTAAACAACTTAATTATATGTTGTGTGGAGGAAAAAACCCAACTTCCTTTTGTTTAGATTAGACCAGTTACCTGGTAATTCCGTAACAGATCCTATTGCTCATATTATGAGAAACAGCAAAATCACTTCACTTTCTCTGAATCATTCTCAATTTAAGACACATCCTCTCCAGTTATTCCTCTGCACTTCCTTCTTGCTAATCCCTTTTCTAAGAGCTCCTTTAGTCTACTTAGTCTTATTCAGCATGAAAACTGCTGCATAAACTCTTGTCAACATCAATACCCATCACTCTATCAATCATTTTTTTCAGCCATACTGTATCTTTTGCAAACCTGCAAAGTGCATGGAAGGATTGTAAGCAAAACCAAAAATCTAAGCCTACAACAGATGCTCTGCTTCTTATGAACCCAAAGATCACCTTCATCAGCAAACATCCATTAAAGTACTTAGCCAGAGCAAAAAACCCTTTCAAATTCCTTCATCAAGGGTACAGGCAAAATCTTAATGAAATATGCACAGTAACATTTAAAAAAAAGGCAGTAAAAGTTTGGTATCTCACACATAATCACAGACCAAGTGAGGTGTGCAGATTTCCCAGCACAAACTTTATTAGAGTTCAGTTAAAAATACATAATCTCCAGACATTTGAGATGTAGTTCTGACCGATAAGGTAGCAGACAGGAAATGAAACCCCTCCCAAATGCTGCTCCTTATCTCAAAAAGCTCTGAAATTATTATTGAACTAATAAAGTAATTTTGTTTTTTTAAAAAAATGATCTTCCTCGATAAAGGCAGTTATGAGATTATTACTTTTTGCTGGGTTTGTACCATACTGATGAGCATGACAACCTGAAGAGTCTTTACAGCAGACTCTGGCAGTGAATCTGTCAGCCCTTCTGAAAGGTGGGGTACTTGATCTGTTAAGTTACAAATTAGTAGACAGCATCATACATTGTTATTATTATTACTATAATTACCAGGATTCACTGTTTTGCTTTAATGTTTAGATATTAAAAGAAAATAAGTAGTGAAAACCCACAAGATGTCTCATGCTGAGGAAGGTTCCCACTCCTACCATATAATGTTTAATGACAATAGACTGATTCAAGTCCATTCCTGGGATCTGGAAAATATGGGATCAGTCCCATTACTCAGTGAAAGATACCAAATCCCAAACTAACAGGGAAAGCACTCCTGCTCTTGAGGAGAGTGGATGCACTGTCATCTCCATCAGCTTATTTAAGGGAAAGCCACAGTGCCAGCTATGAGCTCACAGGGAGGGATGCACCTCCCGACAGCGCTGAGGACAGCTGCCAAGTGAGGAAAGGGATGGGATTTAAGATGTGTTCCTGCCCTCTCTGTTTCTTGTAAGCCCTAAAGCTGCTTGGAGGGAGTTTCATGTTGAGGGCTGAGTGGATGTTTCTAGGAAAGCCCTAAACCCTTTCATGCCCTGAATAAAGGGAGCTCAGACACCCTCAACAGCAGCATTCTCGATTCTGTAATGGAGCCAAGTGCACAGAATTGGGAATTGCCAGATTCAGGCCTTTTATGACACAAAACCAGCACCTCCGAGATCACTAAATGAAATCTTTTTTAAAAATGTTTCAATAATAGGAGTCAGAAATGGACAAAGTTTCAACCTCACAAAAGAGCATTGAGAGCTCTAGAGCAGTAATAACATTTTTGTAAGACATGTTCTGTTTCTAAATTTCAACTGATTCAAAATTTCAACTTCTGAAATGTTAAAATTCTATACTATAGGCATACATAAAGTTTATTTTCTGGGTTTTGTGGAAAAAAAAAGTTAAATATATACATAAAGACACTATAATTAAATTATCACAAGTAATTCCAGATTGAAAAAACCCAGTAAATTGTAACATTATGCCCAGGAAGATTCATCCATGTGGACAATTCACCTCCACAATTCGGAGTTTCTATTCTTTACTTGTAAACTATGAAGCTGTTGTCTTTAAATCCTTCAAAACCCTGTTTTAGAAGTTGGCTTTCTGTATGGTATCCAAACCAGCCCATACACCATGCCAGCTCTTGGATGCCCCCATATTAGTGTCAGCACATCCAGAAGTGTCATTTTTATAGTGTACAGCACCCTCTGCTGGGGCAGGCAAAAAGCAAATACTTTGAAGGTCACACTTCAAAAATAATGAAAAATTAAAGGAGAATATAGGAAAGAACACTATCAACACGATGTAATGCAGTCATACATCTGAGTACCACTAAACTTTAGGATCATGGAAAAGCTGTATATTGTAGCTGATATTACAAGTATGGTGAGTATTGCAAGAATTACAAGTAATTCTCATTATTTGCTTACAGGAAAGCTGGGGTGCAGCTCCTTATCAAGGAGTGCAGGGATAGGACAAGGGGGAACGGTTTTAAGCTGAAAAGAGGGGAAATTGAGATGAGATCTTGGGAAGAAATGTTCTCCTCTGAGGGTGGGGAGGACCTGGCACAGGTTGCCCAGGGAGGCTGTGGCTGTGCCATCCCTGGAGGTCTTCAAGGCCAGGTTGGATGGGGCTTTGATCACCCTGATCCAGTGGGAGGTGTCCCTGCCCATGGCGAGGGCTTCGAACTGCATGGGCTTTGAGGTCCCTTCCAACCCAATCCATTCTGTGATTTTGTGATTTTATTCTATGGTTTCCCTTTTTTTTTCTTTAGAACTTTTTGGTTGTGCAGCTTCATCTTTGTTTACTCTGAGGGTGAACATCATAAATTAGTTATGTGAAATTTGAGTGGAATGAGCTAAAGGATAAAATACACTTTACTACATTTCGAAGTTAATACCTGAGAAACAACTGTTGATTGCTATTGATCTTTCTATTTGCAGACATATTCACCAGTGGTAGCCAACATATTTCTTTACAAGTAAGATCCTGTTACTCTTGCAAACGGGCTACCACATGTGATGAACTTTTGAAAGAGCTGACAGATGTAACTAACAACCAAATTAACACTTCCATGTATCCTGCACTAAAGAAAACACAGATCATATTTCACGCCCAAATCTAAAACAATGACACATATCTGTGACACTGCCGTAAGCTGATGCAGGCATTAAGGATGGTAAACAAATAATTTGTAAAATATTGGGCAAATTTCAGAAGAAAATTATTGAACTGACCTCTTCATCAGAGTCTTCTGCAAATACCGAGAGTTTATTCGAAACAAGGTTTTTCTGTGGCAACTTTTTGGGCATAATGAGCCCATATCTAGGGAAAAAAATAAAAGTTACCTTTAACATTACTTAAAACAAAACACATAGCATTATCACACCAAAAATTTTAGAAACAACAGATCAGTGTCAGCATCATGTATGAAGTACAGATCTGAGCAGTACCTCCAGCAGTGCCTTGCCAGTTTCTTTCATGGATATATCACTGCCTTTTCCATGCAAAGTTTCTGAATGCAATGATTCTCCTAAGTGAGGCCACAAATCCCTCCTGTCCAGAGGTCTCTAAGTGATCCTTTTTTTCCTCCATTGGAGAAAAAATTACAGTTTAACCTTCAGAGATTGAGTCTTAGTCTACACTAGACATTTATTGTGTCTCTACGTTTGCTGGGGCAATGGGAAGTTCACCTATTTTGCACGGCAGTGCAAACCACCAACGCAGAGACACAGCTGTAAGGCATGCAGAGACTGAACTGCACTCTGGGAGCTCTGCTGCCCACACAGCCCATCTCTGTGCTCAGAAACACTTCCCACGGCTTTGGGAATGACCTCTACACCAGCAATTCCTTCCCACCTGCCTCTCCCCGAGTCCATCGCTGGGTGAACGGTTCCCCACAGCCCGCAGCCAACAGGGCCGTAGGCTCTATGGCATCAATGGGACATAGGAGCATCCTCCCCGCCCCCCGACCCCGCAGCCCCAGAGCTCAACCCACCCCCTCGCGGCCCCCGCAACCCCAGAGCCGAGACCAACCCCCCCCAACAACGGGAGCCCCTGGGCCCCGACGCTGAGACACCGCCCCGGCCCGGCAGGGCTGTGCGGGAATCCTGAGGGGAATTAACTTCGTCAGGGCGCAAAATCCCCCCCAGACACGCAGCAGCGGCCTCCGACACTTTCCCCACTGTTTTAGGTCCGGTTTTAATAAACACAGCTTTAATTCGGGCCGACACGGCGAGGCTACGCGGCAGGGCCGGGCCGAGCCCCGCTCCCCGGGGGCTCCGTCACCGCTCGCCCCGGCCCCACGCACGACCCTGGCGGCCTCCCCCCTCCTCCCCCCTCCTCCCCCCCCGCCCCCATCCCCGCAGCCGCTGCCCCGCAAAGCAGGGCCTGGCGGGGCCCGGCGCTCCCGCACTCACTGCTTGCCCAGCGCCGCCATCTCGTCCGCCCCGCCCCGCCCCGCAGATTCCTCACGGCCCTGTCCCGCACAGCCCCGCACCGCGCCGCGGGGCCGCTGCGGGGGGGGGGAGAGAGCGGGAAGAGAGGGATGGGGGCGGGGGACGAAGAGGGTTTTTGAAGGGATCACTGGAGAGTGGCGAAAGTGCCGAAAGGAAAGGCCGCTGCGGGCGGGCGGCCCGTGTCGCCTGGCAACAACGGGAGCGGGAGGGGCCGAGCGGGGCCGAGCGGGGCCGAGCGGGGCCGAGAGGGGCCGAGCGGGGCCGAGAGGGGCCGAGCGGGGCTGAAGGGGCTGAAGGGGGCCGAGCGGGGCCGAGCGGGGCCGAGCGGGGCGAAGAGGGGCCGAGCGGGGCTGAAGGGGCTGAAGGGGGCCGAGCGGGGCCGAGCGGGGCCGAGCGGGGCCGAGAGGGGCTGAAGGGGCCGAGAGGGGCTGAAGGGGCCGAGAGGGGCTGAAGGGGGCCGAGCGGGGCCGAGAGGGGCTGAAGGGGGCTGAGAGGGGCTGAAGGGGGCCGAGCGGGGCCGAGCGGGGCCGAGCGGGGCCGAGAGGGGCTGAAGGGGGCTGAGAGGGGCCGAGAGGGGCCGAGAGGGGCCGAGAGGGGCTGAAGGGGGCCGAGAGGGGCCGAGCGGGGCCGAGAGGGGCCGAGAGGGGCTGAAGGGGGCTGAGAGGGGCTGAAGGGGGCCGAGAGGGGCCGAGAGGGGCTGAAGGGGGCTGAGAGGGGCTGAAGGGGGCCGAGAGGGGCCGAGAGGGGCTGAAGGGGGCTGAGAGGGGCTGAAGGGGGCCGAGAGGGGCCGAGAGGGGCCGAGAGGGGCTGAAGGGGGCTGAGAGGGGCCGAGAGGGGCCGAGAGGGGCTGAAGGGGGCCGAGAGGGGCCGAGAGGGGCCGAGAGGGGTTGAAGGGGGCTGAGAGGGGCCGAGAGGGGCTGAAGGGGCCGAGAGGGGCCGAGAGGGGCTGAAGGGGGCCGAGAGGGGCTGAAGGGGGCCGAGAGGGGCTGAAGGGGCTGAGAGGGGCTGAAGGGGCTGAGAGGGGCTGAATGGGGCCGAGAGGGGCTGAATGGGGCCGAGAGGGGCCGAGAGGGGCAGAAGGGGGCCGAGAGGGGCTGAAGGGGCCGAGAGGGGCTGAAGGGGCCGAGAGGGGCCGAGAGGGGCTGAAGGGGGCCGAGAGGGGCTGAAGGGGCCGAGAGGGGCTGAAGGGGGCCAAACAGGGCTGAGGCGGGGGGGCAGCGGAGCCGAGAGGGCCCGAAGGAATCCGAGAGGGGCCGAAGGAATCCGAGAGGGCCCGAAGGGATCCGAGAGGGGCCGAAGAGATCCGAGAGGGGCCGAAGAGATCCGAGCGGGGCCGAGCCGTGCTGAGAGGGGCTGAAGGGAGCCGAGCGGGGCCAAGAGGGCCCGCAGGGAGCCGAGAGGGAGCGCGCGGCCCCGAGAGCGCAGCGGCCCCTCCGGTGCCCTCCCAGAGGCAGCCGGTGGCCGCCGCTCCCACGGCGCGGCGGGGGCTGAGAAGCCACCCTGCTCCCGGCAGTCGTCACCCAAGAGGCTCGTTGCTGACTAAAGAAAGAAAGCAGAGTTTAATTTCCCAAAGTTTTATTAAACGAGAGATTCTGCCGAAAGAAACGTTATTGGAAAGATGAAATCTTGCCCCAGGCAGCGCAGTTGGCTGTAATCTCGAGGTTTATCCCAATAACAAAGCTATTTTTGCTGTATTAAAAACATAGGGCTTTTCCTCAGTGCGTTTAGAAGAACTTGACAAAATGCTGATTAACAACATTTACTTAAAATGATCCCTCGAAAGTAATTTAAGGAGACTGAAACTTAAAAACGTTACTGGATCATTTATGAGCATTGTAGGTGGTGATCCTTGAGCTTGTTCTGCCTCTCTCCTTCTCTCTATCAGAATTAATTTAAAAAACCTCAACAAAACAACCAGACTTTCCATCAGGCTTTCAAAATTTAGTAACTATACCTCCAAATTTTTTCCTTTAATGCTTATATTGCTATTTTCTTTATATTTTCTAATATATTTTTCTGGTTTCTGATGTTTGTATTCATATTTTATAATATTTTCTATCAGACTTCTGCCATCTTAACAACAAATACTTAGTAGTTATGCATAAAAAAATAACAGAACAGTTGATTGAATAAAAGCCATCAAATGCCAGAATCGCAGAGGTTAGATAAGGAATTGGGAGATTTAGGTGGAGGCAGGCTGGAGTTGGATGGGAGCTTTGAAGATGGAGATTTTTGGCTGTGAAGACTTGCGGTGATCTCTGCCAGGGCCAGGCAGGTGTGCACCCAGTCCAACAGGCACTCGGCTGGAGCCCAGCCGTGCTGCCACACCACTGCTTGAGGAACACCTGGAACAAAGAACAGAGGTAACTCCCAAACCACGTCAAAACTGTGACACGTGTTGCCACAAGACCGAATGGAGAATATCATCCCATCAGTGCAGCTTTTCCTGAGTCCAGTAATGCCACCCTGGAAAATGGTGATGTTCTTATTGGTGGTAGGATGAATGGAAATGGCCTCAAGTTGCACCAGGGGAGGTTTAGATCAGATATTAGGAAACATTTCTTCACTGAAAGGGTTATTGGGCACTGGAACCACTGCCAGGGAGGTGGCTGAGCCACCATCCCTGGAGATATTTTAAAGATGGGTAGATGAGGTGCTCAGGGGTCTGGTTTAGTAGTGGACAGGTACGGTTGGACTCAATGGTCTAAAAGGTCTTTTCCAATCAAACGATTCTATGATTCTGAAAAGCATATGGCATTATTGTGACAGTGAATGGTCGAGCACAGGAGTGCTGCCTTTTTATTGTAATTTCTTTTGTATTATGGTAGATCACCTGTTGTACAAAGGGCTCTGCTATATTTTAATGCTAAACATTTGATAATAAAATATGTAAAGAGAAAAGTGCTTTTTTTCCCAAGCTTAGGTTTGATGGAAGAGTAATTGTCCTTCAAGCCTCTTTTACCAAATGCTATTGAAGGTCACCATGGAATGGTATCATTAAAGGTTGCTCTGTCGGTAGAGTGCAGGTTGTTTTGCTCTCTGTTCTGTGTTACAGCACACGTATGTGCAGTATATGGGCATTATCCAAAGTACACCATGTGTAAACAAGGATATTCCTTTTAAAGGAATTCCCTGTAATTGTGAGTTACACCAGTGCTCACACCACTGACCTGTCACTACTCTCTCAGAGTAAGTTCCATCCTGGGAAACCAAGCTCTTGTAGCATAACAGCAGTTTGCCAAAGCTGTGTTGCTTTAATTACACCTATGTCTCAAACTGGAGGGAGAATGGATGCTCTAGGCCTGCTTTGTTCTTCCCAGTAAATTAGTTGAATGTATATGAGGAGAACACATGGAAAGGAGCTATGATTACATTGTGTTCACTGATCATCAGTAGGCAGGGTACTGATAAATTATCATCTCTAAATTATCATCTAAATTGACAAGTCTTGTCTGCATTTGATTTTCAACAGGCCTCTCAGTCGGACATTAGATCATCAAGAGAGAGATCTCAATGAGAAAACCCATCATTTCTCTTGCAGAGATCCTACAAATAATAATAGCCTCTTGATGGCTCTGGCACCAGAAAAGCTCACATTCATTAAAGGAGATGAAGACAGACTGAAACCCAGCTCTTTTATATGGTGGTGAATATGTTAAGTACCTGGCAGATGGTGTTTACAAAGAGGACAGCTCACATTGTCCTCCCACAATGGGGCTGCTGTTTGGAGCAAGGTCAGTCCCTCAGGCAGGGCAGGGTGGTCTGAGGTAGATGTACTTGCCAAAAGAACCATCATTCTTAATGTGTCTTTAGGTATCACTTGCCAAAAGAACTATCATCCTTAATATGTTTATCTGAGGGTTTCTCTGGTAGCTTTCAAAACTGATCTGCTCCTCTGTCCTTGAATTTTGATTCTAAATTTAGCAGGTTGGCTTTTATTGACCAAAAAAAGACTGCAAATATTTTGGACCCCTTATCTGTTGTTTAATCTATTGTGAAATCAAAGTTAATTTCTGAATTAAGGACCTTAAAAGCACTCAGCTGAAGGTTGCCACTGACACTGTTTCATTGCTGAGCCGTGTCTGGTAATCTCACAATTAGTTTATGATACTTACCCGTGACGCAGTCCAGCAGCAGCTCTGCTTCAACTTGCACAGATGCAGCAGTTGGATCAAAGCAGTAAATCTCCTGAATCAAATTGTTATCAAGTTTCTGCAATGCAGAGAACAAAGAGTCAGGTGGCCATGAAGAACTTGAGAAGGTTATGGAATTAAAGATGGCTAAAACAAGCATATAGGAAATCTGTAGGTAATAAACTGTTTCATTGACAATTCACACTTGCAAAATTCCAGTAATATGTTCCTGAGGGAGGAAGAACAGGAAATAAAGTCTCAATGTCTTGAAGTCTCACCAGTATACACTGACTCCAGTTCTCGGTCTCCTCTGAGCCCTTCCAGTTTGGATGGAGAAGCAACAGCACAGCCTTCACTATGTTCTGTACCAGAGTTGGTGGTTCTACAGAGCTCTTTATTTCAGCAAAGCTTTCAGCACTGAGTTTCTGGACACATTCACGCAGGTCCTGCAGCATGAACCGGTGGAACAGAATCCCTGCACACCTTAAATTTGCCACGTGTTCTGCCTCTGGAATGAAAAAGCAAACCTTTCAAGGAGTTGCTCAGGAACATCTGCTACACAAGACATACATTATTATCTGAAGGCCTCTGCCTTCTTTATGATTAATTCTTTGTCTCCTTAACTGAGTGGTTGGTTTGTATACAGCCTGAGTCACCTACAAAGCTTTTAGAAATGAGTACATGCTTGTGAAGGAGACAAAACTTGCCTCAGGAGCAAGCAGAGGTCCATGAAGGGTTCAGGTATGCAAGTAATTCTGTAACTGTGACATTCAAATTCTTTTAATCTTACTTGGGGCACTTCTGAGGAGGGTAACAAGCCACCTTGCTTCACACTTTTGATTTCAGTGGGTCTTGGGCACAAAATATCCTGTGAACTAGAGCCACAATCTAAACATTCTGTCTAACTTTGGTTAAAGATTCCTAATTTCACCCCTAAAAAACTGACTTGTTTCTGTATGCACAATACCCAGTACATAGGTTGGTTGTGTTTCCTCTGAAGCTGTCTGCAGTATCTCAGAGCAGGCAGCTTGGGCCACCTTTAGCATTTTCTTTAGGTCTTTGTGTTCATGAGGTGGTAATTTCTGGAGGTGTCCGATGCTGATATCAAATATCCCGAGAGCTTGTCCTGATAGGTCACGGAGAGGTACTGCAAGGTGGTGTTCTCCACAGACAGAAGTGCAAATGACCTCTGAACTGTCTACGCACTTAAACAGGTAATCTCTGAAATGAGAGTCAAGAGAGGAGAACATCACCATTCTGGTTTCTTTTGGTAATTTATTTACCATTTTTAATAAGATGCCATTCATCTCTTGTTGTTAAAACAAAGATATTATATTACTGAATTATTTCCTTGAACTGAAATATGCACAGCCTGATGTATCTTTCAAGCCATACACAGAAAGGAGAAAAGAGCATTGTGGAACACAATATTGCTTAGCCAAGGGAATATCTGAAAATCATAAGAATTTAACAAACTTTGCTTTAAAAACAGTTTCCTGTTTATAACCATGTTGACATTTGTTCTGTAGAGTTTAATAAAAAGTAAGAACATCTGCTGGAACAGCAAATGGCTCTTCAACCAGCTTTGACAACAAGGATGATACGCTTAAAAGACAAGTCTGCGAGGATCTTGGCAGTGGAAGGAAACAGTTGAAGGAAATGAGACTAATATGGCCAGGAAAAATAGACAGATTATTCTAAAGAGCAAAGTGCTTCAGTGCAGGCTGTGATCCTGCAAACCTTTCACAGCAGATGTAGAGCTTGCTTGGCAGCTCAGCTGGTAAGCATTAAGTTGGAAGCTAAGTTTTTCCAGGCCTGAATTCAAAGAGAAAACAATGCTCGTGCCTTCCTAATTCAGTTTCACACGTAGACACACCAGAAGCCTTGAGAGTGGGAGAGCTACAGACAGGCACTCTGGCAAGTGCTGGTGCCTACCTTAAGAGGTTTTCTTTCCTGAGGAGAAGAACAGGAGAACTATGAATTTCTTTTTGTCCTGTATGATCCATAGTAATCATCTTGCACAGAGTGTAGTCACGGATCTGCCACAGAGAACAGGGAGGTTAGCAGCATCCAAGGAAGGAACAGCCATTTTGAGGCTTGGAAATTGTTTATTTCATAAAGGAAATTCCTCTGTTCCTTCAAGTGCAATGGGATGGTGTAAAGACATCTCCCCATCTCCCAACCACGTCTGGTTTTATTCCCAGTGTATTGCTCAAGTTGCATGAAGAATGTGCCCTGGACCTCCCTCAGCCAGACATTTAACCCACCCTCAGGCTCCACACTGAGGAACACCCACAGGCCAAGAAGAAGTTTCCCTTCTTTTTCTCATCCCCCTGCAGTCCTGTGTCATGTTTGTGTTAGTGTGCCTTGACACGTGAAAAGCACAGAGGGGAGCAAATGACCTGGCTATCAGGCAGCTAACAAAGGAAGAGCGCTGAGCCTGGAATAACAACAGAAAGCTGCCAACAAAAACCATGCTTATCAGAGGAAGCAGCTGAATTATGGCTACAGCAGATGTCATACAGACTTTGTGATGACACAGGATCAGTCCTAAATATTGCATACATTTTTCATCTTCTTAACTCACTCCTACTTGAAGTGACAAGCTTCTCAGGGCCTAAATGCCAGCTGAACAACTGGAATGTGATCTGTAGGGAGAGGGGCTGCCTTATAATCTGGCTAATTGGGAGCAGCCACTTCCTGAGCTGCTTTTAGGTCTTGCCTGTTGACATTAGGTCAGAATAAAGAGCTAATTCACTAGCTAGGACGTTCTTTTTTCCTGTAAAATAGGATCTTTTGACACACATGGAATTTTCACAGAAAAGCACCTGCCTTTGTGGAGCTCTCACAGCAAAGCTTTAGCAGGCACTTGCAGTGTTGGCTAACCTACGGATGGATGGATGGATGGATGGATGGATGGATGGATGGATGGATGGATGGATGGACAGGTGGATGTGGAGTTTTGCTCTGTTGGTTGCTGTGCAGCTCTGAGCACTGAGTAGGAAAATATGCTCTTTTCCCATGGAGAAGGGGCTATGTTGGCAGTGGTCTTGAATTGTTTTACATGGGAGGATGAAAAGAATTAAGACCCTTTAAAAGGGGAGCCTTCCTTCTCTTCCTTTTTAGCCTTTTGTTGCACAGGCAGGCACAAGAATCTCAGGCAGGCTTCAATTTTTATGACCCACTGGGAACTCACAGGCCTTTTCAGTGCAGTTATCTGCGTACCTCATCCTTGCCAGGCTCCACCAGGTACGTGATGACAGTGTGGATGTTGGGTGCCCTGGGGTACAACCAATCCAGAGCAGTAACAGTTGTTCGTAGAATACTTTCCAGTGCCCAGATATGGTGGCTGGCTTTGCTGAATGCATGACAAACTCCCTGTGAAAGCAGAATCCTCCAAATGAGCCAAACAGATCCATATAATTTGGGGAAATACCTGGGGGAAGGTTCATGCAGCAAAATGGTTGCAACGTGTTACTTCAACCAAAACTTATGAGGCTGAGAAATGACTGTGAAATGTCCATTGTCAAGGAAGACTCAGGCTCCGGAGTACTGGGGTCACAACCAAGCCCTGAATTCAGCAAAGTTGTTTTTTGTGGGGGTAGCTGAATTGACGGGGTAACCTTGGCTTGCTGCGCTCCCTGCTGCCCAGATGATGCATTCACCGTGAGGCTGCTACTAGAGAGTGTCCCACAGAAATCCAGACTGCTCTTGCTTACAGTTAGTCCACCATTGAAAACATAAGGTTTCGTGCAAGTTTATGGACAAAAAGTATAAGGTGCAGAGCTTCAGGAAATAAAAGGTACTCTCTCTGGGCTTTGTGCAAGGGTACAATTAATTTACTAGTCAGGAGAAGCTTAAATAAACTATTAATGAAGTGATACCTTATAATCAATTACAGATAAGGTGCTAATCAGTAATGTATTGATAATGTGTTCTGCTAACACCACTTTCACCATAATCAATAAAAAGGGGCCCTTGGTTCTTTTCTTAGTTGGACACCTTATGTTTACTCCAAACGAACATGTAGAATTCACATGGTCCCTACACAGTTTTTTGAGGAGTGGTCTAACCAACTGCTTTCTGATGGTGCCCACCTGATAGAAGCTGATCTCATGGGTTAGAAAGATGGTTTGCTCACACTGGTCCCGCAGAGTATCAACGCCTAGAATGCCAAAGGCTCTCCAGCGAACATCGTGCAATGGCAGTACCACAAGTGAACCTTTTCTCTCCTCCACTGGGCGGTCATGGTTCCAGAAGTGGATATTTCCATGGAGCTGAACTCTTGGAACATGGATTGGCTTTCCCTGTTCAACAACTGCAAAGCTGAACAGTAAACTCATGAGGAGATTTGTTAAGAGTAAGAGAAAACCTTTAGTATCACAGTATGACAGTATCATAAGGTTGGAAAGGACCTCTGAGATCATCAAGTCCAACCTATAACCCAACACTAACACCAACACTAACACCAACCACCATCTAACCCATGGCACTCAGTGCCTCATCCAGTCTCCCCTTAAACACCTCCAGGGTCAGTGACTCCACCACCTCCCTGGGCAGCCCATTCCAATGGCCAATCACCCTTTCAGTGAAGAACATTTTCCTAACATCAAGTCTAAATTTCCCTGACGAAGCTTGAGTCCATGCCCTCTAGTTCTGTCCCTGGTCACCTGAGAGAAGAGACCAACCCCTGCCCGACTACAACCTCCTTTTAGGTAGCTGTAGAGAGCAATGAGGTCTCCCCTGAGCCTCCTCTTCTTTAGGCTAAACAGCCCCAACTCCCTCAGTCGCTCCTCGTAGGGCTTGTGCTCCAGCCCCTTCACCATCTTCATTGCCCTCCTCTGGACACTCTCCAGCATCCTGACATCTTTCCCAAACTGGGGGGCCCAGAACTGGACACAATATTCAAGATGAGGCCTGACCAGTGCCGAGTACAGGGGGACGATAACTCCTCTGGTCCTGCTCCCCACACTATTCCTGATGCAGGCCAGGATGCCATTGGCCTTGGCCACCTGGGCACACTGCTGGCTCATGTTGAGCTTCCTGTCCACCAGCACTCCCAGGTCCCTTTCTGCCTGACTCCTCTCCAGCCACTCTGTCCCCAGTCTGTAGCTCTGCATGGGATTGTTGTGTCCAAAAGTGAAGCAATAAATATTACAGCTTTGATCTCACCCTGCTTTTTGGCACGAGAAGGAAGGTGTTAGCTACTTACTCTGACCACAAGCAGAAATACCACAGTTACCACTTGTATCCCAAAGACAGTGGTAATAAATAAAGCAGTTTCCATCCTTAGGACATTTTTAAAACATTATCTAATGAATGTAATAAAAGGGAATACAGAAGTGAGAAGTAATTACATTGAATAGGTTAGAAGAAGCAATATTTAAAGAGAGACAAATATGTATAGTTTTTGGAAATGAGAAGAGGCACAAAAGCTGTTTATAATATAAACACTAGGGAAGGAAAGGCATTGTTCTCAAAAAATATCCTGTGGATGTAAACTGGCATAAGGGAATTAATATTTAAAGAAGAAAATGTAGGCCTAATATAATCGACTTTTGCTAAAGGATGAGATTTATTAGACTGTGAGCTAATCTCCCCAAGGAAAGGAGTGAAATCCCAAACAGAACAGTTCTAAGTACACCATGCAAAGTGTAAGGGCCTGTGTACAATAATGAATCATTCCACGGTGGTCCCCATGGGGATTTCCTCTCCAGAGCACTCTACCAATCTCTGTTTCCATTGCACCTCAAACACTGCCCAGTAGCCCTACATTCCCCACGTTTTTGAGAAAAATTAACAGGTATTTGCAGCTTTTCTTACCTTATTCCTTTCATGTCTCTGTAAAGTGTCTGGTTTAGAACATATGGAGCATCATCTGCTGTACATGCCACATAGTGTAGGAGAATCTGTCCCCGCTCTGGTGAGAGCTGGTTCTGTTCCAAAAGGGCAATATATGCACTGATCTTCTTGTTATCCCCATGGGCTTCTGCATCCTAGCAACCAAATGTTTCCCATTACATTATGTACATTACCAGTGGCCATTACACTTATCTCATGTACTTAGCACTTGTCTCATTTTTGCTGAGATGCTGCTCTGGGTCACTGGTTTTGTGTGCTGTGCACCAGCTTGGATGTGCCAGTGCTGGGAGCGTGTCCGGCTGGTGTGCTCGCTACAAGTAAAAACACTTGATATTTTGATTGGCAAGGAAAACGGATCTTTCTCCCACTTCTGATGAGGAGCATTTAATAAAAAAATAATGCCTAATTATAACCTGTGCCTAAGCAAAACTCCTATGGATTTTTTTTTCTCCAATAGGAAATTACTTTGGAATAATCAAAGTGCCACAAGTTGCTACTATAAATCTAGACAGTATTGTAAGAACACTTCAGCTACCATGAGAGAAGTTCTGCTTTGAGGGGGCTTTAATGGTGAGGACCAACATTTCAAGTTGCAGCTGCAAGTTAAAAATGACAGTGTCTCCACTACAAATTGACCATCTTTGTCCCAGACTGGGTCTGGCATGTTTCATTTCAGAAGCTTCAAAACTAACACTAAGGATTTCTGGGTTTGATGTGAGCCAGCCCTTCAAAAAGGGAAACATAAACATCCATGAAATGCATTCTGTACTGGCAGAGCATGGGCAAGAGCTCTTGTACAGCACATCTGACCCGTGACTTTCTCTGTGCATAACCATGGGCTCTCCTGAACATCAGGGAGCACAGAAAAGCACGAGGAAACCAGCCCCAGCTTCCAGTGCTACCTGGGAGCTCCACTCAGATGCGTCAGGGTTTGATGTCAGTGTCACAATCCCAACACAAATGATCCTGTGCTCCCTGGCATGCGTACCTGGAAGAGGGCCGTGAACACTGCTTTGTAAACTGGTCTCATGCTTCCTCTGCTGGTCTCAGCTGCTTGCTGGATATTGTGCAGCCACCTCCTCCTGGTCAAGCTTCGTAGGCACTCCGTGCTACTTTGTTTCACACTTCTGTTCAGGAATTCCACCAAGTTATCAATAGCTTCATCCTCACTGCCAGTGAACTTGGAAGCAACTAACTCAAGGAAAGTCTGGAATGCCTTTGGGGACAGCTTCCCCACTCTGCTGAGTTGTGGGTAACGGGCACAAAGGTGTTTCTTTGCTGGTAGAAGAAACAGAAAATAGGACAGGGACAATCTATTTGAAAAAAAAATGCTCTGCTTTTGTGCAAAACATGATTTAAAGCCCTAAACCAGATTTGGGTGGAGTGCTCCAGTCCATCATTCTGGGCTTCTTCAAGCTATGTCCTAAATGTAAGTTGTGTCCTGACAGGTAATCTCCAGCTTCAAGCCTGGGTGCACTTTTTCCTCTCACCTATTGAGAAAGAAACCTGCAAGGCATTGCTCCTGTGCCCCTTTTGTACCCAACAACAATCCAAACAATAAAGGTCAATGGAAAATAGGAAAGCTTCTACGAGTTCTCAAAAATCAGAGGCATCTTCACATCAGAACTAAATTTTATGGACGTTTGAAGGGCTGGTGGGACTGGGCTGCAAGGCAAGTGTTCTGCATACAGAAAAAGCAGTTGAGACCCTACAGAAAAAACTGTTCATCAGTTAAATGTGAAGGGCAGAGTCTAAGGGGATTTCACAATCACCCATATTCCTGGATTTGCCATGATATAACAGACCTGCAGACATTTTATTTTCCTTTTGAAGCCTTCCAAAGTAAGTATCATTCTTAATTAGCCTTCTTTAAGTGCCTTTGATGAATTATTGAAATAACATTTGTATTGTGCTAAATCTCATGAACAAAACAAAGAAAACAGAAGTTCAATTGAAGTCATATGGAGGTTTAGACAACGGTTCTCTGGAATCACCTGTACTGCACCAAGATGTAGATGTGGAGCAAAAGGAGCAAGAAAGCTTTTATAAGAAACACAGGATTTAGAAGCATAATTGGTATGAAGATATCTAAAACAATGAAGTGCTGCCTGTTAGCTCCCAGGGCAGTGAAGGAGTAAAGACAACTGCCTGGAGGCTGCTCCTTCCCATCTTCCACAAGGCTGGGAGCGGAGCCGTGCCTCGGTCCCTTTTCTCATGTCCTGGAGACTGCAGCTGAGCTGGCCCAAATACGGGCATATAAGCTGCAGTAGAAAGGCCCTGCAGAGTTTCCTTTTCTTTGGAGGAAGGAGGAATACCATAAAGGTCAAATTGTGATTCTCAGGCATCACTCTCCTATATCTACTCACTCTAGTTCACAAATTCCCAGTTTGTCCAGAGGCAAATCTTAGACTCGTAATTCGAATGGGCTGAGCATGATGTCGTAGATTTACCCCACTGGTTTCTCTCAGATGTTGGGTGCACCAGCAGCCAGGCTCGCAGAGGATTCTCCCCTGTGCCATCCCTTCTCTCACCGCAGCTCTGGCTCACGGGGGTGCTCTTGCACCGGCTTTGGACTTCGCAGGCAGCTTCCCGGCTTTGGAAACCCGGGATTCACCGAGGCTCTGCCCAAGTGGTGCTCGCCTGCTTCTGCTCCTGGCAGTGCCCCTCCTGGCAGTGCCCCTCCTGAGCAGTGCTGTGACTAACACTGCCATCGGTTTTTCCTGATATTAAATCCTGTTGGACCCGAAGAAGTAAATAAAAGGAAGGAGCTCTCTGTGCCAAGCAAGCAAAGACACGTAGGTAGAATGTGCCCTTCCGCAGGAAGGATTTTGTGATCAATACCTACAATGGGCTGTAAGGAACAGTGTAATAGAAAATGCTTTGATGGATGATGCACAGGCACGGGCAGGGAGCTGCCCTGAGTGCCTCCCAGTGCACCCAAGACACGGATCTTGATGGGAGCTGAGAGCCTCCTTCCCCAATGGAAATCAGGGAGCATTTTAGCATTGATTTTAGCTGTATAAGTGGCAAGTACTAACTGGCCCTAATCGTGGTGGAGCTGAGTGTTAATGCTGCCTTACCCTGCCTGTCATCTAAGGAACATGCAGTATTTCTTAATTTAATTTCTGATTATCTGACAGAATTAGGATGGAGAATTTTTTGATGGTAGAAAAATGTTTGGATTTTCACGTCCATTTTTTCCCCTCTTTGAAGAAAGAGATGAAGAAAGAAATACACATTAAGTTGACTACGGCATGATCAGTTCTTTTGTTACTGAGATGCAGCATAGTGGATTCTTTTCCCCATTATATCTGTTATAATTCTCACTTCCAAGAAAAATCAAATAATTCTATCCACTTTTCACTCTGTGTTTTCATCCAGGAGTGCGACATCTGTGAACCCTTCCCTTAAACCTGCTTGTTCCATGATGTGTTTGAGAGGTGAGGTTAAAGTTGCTAGGAATAGTTGTATGTGCTTGTAGGTGGCATTGATTTTGCTATGCTATCTTTCTATTTATTTGTCCTTTAGTTTATGAGCCCTTCATGCAAGAGAGGATGTCCTTCCATATTTCTGCAGTGTGTTCTGCCATGCTGTGAATACAAGAGAGCTGTGAACTGCCAGTTTCTTCTGCGGCTGTGCAGCCTGGAGACAATGAACTGCAGCACACCTGTGTGCTCCCCCCCAGCTGCCTCAAGTGAGCTAAAGGATCAAGAGGTTTTGGTGGTTGCCAAAAAAAAAGCCATTTTTAGTAAGGTGCAGCAGCACAAGCAACATGAAGATGAGCATGGAAATGAATAAACCAGTCCACCCAAGCACACATGTAGACGTGTTCTTAATTGCTAATTGCAGTATTTCAGAGCACCTAATGCCCACGTGTTAATATGTATGAGGCTGCCAAACAGGTCCAGACTTCTGTCTGACCTGAGTCTGTTCTGTCAAGGACCAAACTTGCTAAGTTTATTTGGAGAAATGAAGCAATAGGGAAGTGAGACTTGAAGTTGCTATCTAATTCATGAGAGCTGTGGAACAGTGTGGATTACTAAAGGACATTTGAGAGCCATAAGCAGAGCTGGTGTTCTCTGCTATGAGATAGATGCCTCCAGATAGCACAGTAAAATGTATCTATTAAAACCAGCTGGATAACACAGACAGGCTAGACAAAAAGTAAGAAACTTGTCCTCAGGCTTTACATGTGTTTCTCACTGCCAAATCACAAGCATACATTGCATGTTACAGCTGAAATAATTTTTCAGCACATCACAATATCATGATAGCATCAGGCTCTCTCTCTGACTGGAAACCTGTCTCAGGGGAGTCTTGCACAGGAGGAGGGGATGGAGCTCTGCATCAACAAGTAGGTGTGGATAACTGTTCCTTTTCATCTTATACATCATACCTTTTGTGCTTATGACTGCTTGGAAGAGATAAAAATGACTGGTGCTTGCCTACAACTTCACTAGCACTGGGGCTGAATGGTTTAAGGCCTACTGTGTTGGCATTGCTGTCTCAGAGCAGAACTGTTTCCTTACCTTCCCTCACGGCTTCTTTTTCCATCCCTTCCTTGAATGTGCTTAGAACAGCATCCACCTCTTCCAGGTCCAGAAAACCAGATGCATTGCTGTCCCATTTTTCAAAAAGGGCCTCCAAAAGCAGTTTCCGTTGGGCCAAGCGAGACACGTGTTGGACCTGCAACAGAGGAATGTCTGGTCTTTGATAATTCCTGGACACTAATGCTCAATGTCTACACAAGTGTGGAAAATACAGTATTTCCTGTGGGTCAGTCCGAATCTGTAAAAGCACAGCTCAGACCTGGAAATGAACCATTAAACCCAGGAGATATTTGGAAATGCTAAACACAGCCAACAGTTCAGTTTTACCAGGCAGAATCAGCACTGCAGAAGGTTATTTCACCATGAACAAATGAAGCACGTGCTGGATCTAAGGTGAGATCAACTCAGGTCAGTGGAAGCATCCCAGAATACAAATATCTTCGTAGCAGGAACTAACCACAGCCTTGTTCATAACGCCAAAAATTCAGTGGTTTGTATTTCTGTAAACTGTTATTTCACTGGTGCTGCCCTGAAGTGTGTGGGTTCCAAGCAAATGCACACACAATTTGACCTTTAAACCCAACCTTTGCACAGCATATAGTGATAAATGGCTGGAGTGGAATTCTCTCAAAGGCCAATATACTGGCAGTGTGTGTTGTGTTCAGCATGAAGACAGCAGAGCCATCAGATCCAATATCTCATCCAAATTAGGTCAGCAGCACAGAGGAAAATGAGAAAGAGGTCTAAGGAAAAAGCAGCAGGAGATGCTGCTATGGACAGACCCAGCATGAAACAGATCTGCACTTGGAAGCAATGAGGAGCACCCTGATGCTGTGCATCATTATGTGGTGCCACGATTTAGCCCCAACGTGGCACCAGCAGTTTGTAACTTAAACACAAAGCAGCATGTGCACATTCACATGCAGCCATGCAGAGAGCAAAACCAAACATGCTTGTTTTAAAATCCTCCTCCAAGCATCCACAACCTCATACATACATGCCAGGGCAGTAGGTCAGAGGTCAGGCTCTTGGCTATTATAAAGGTGAATAAGCAGAATGGAACGTTTTGAGCTCTTTCACAATTGACCATCAACCTGCTGTCTCACTGAGTCCAGCTCTAGAACAGAGAGACAGCCTCTCACACGATGAGTCTGTCATCACTGCTAGAGCTCACAGCTAAGGAGGGAGGATCAGTATGAAAACAAAGGGGTAAAAGGTCTCTTGATGAAATAGAGAATGCAAGGCTGCAAGTGAATGGCTCTGCTTTCACTTGTTTTTTGTTTGGACATGAGATCAGCAAAACTTATTAATATTTACTTTTTCTAGTTGTTCCATTTTTTCCTCTTCTGTCTGTTTATATTCTTCTTTGATAAATGCAAGAAGCCTCTCCACAGTAGGCAGAGAAATGTCTTCACCCACAAACGTCTCCAAGAGCTGTACGAACTGTGGCAGGTTGAGGAAGTTTTCATCAAAGGCACTCCTGGTACAAGAAGCCCAACGGTTCTGAATCTCTGCCATGATGGGACATAAGTCTGAAAGGCAGAAAGCACAGTGTGTTGCAGGAAGCCAAATGCTGCCCTAAAACCAGCCACATGGCAGATACCAGCGCAGTCCTGAATCCTGCACTTCTATCCAGTGGAAGTACTGCTGAATATGGACTGATTCCATGCTAAGGGCCTTAATCTGCTTATGCTTTCCTAATAGCATCTCTTCAGACTTATGCTCTGGTCTAGTGTGGATGCTGTCGTACAACCAGGTCAAATCACTGCACAGAGGTGAGCTGAAATCACTGCTACACAGCAAGTGGCCTTCTGAGACCAAGACCACAATGCACTTACCTCAAAGCTTCAGGAATTAGTGTTTGTATTCAGCTCACAGCAGTACTGGCATGTCTGCAGACACTGCCAGCCACTGAGCATGCAACTGAACATGCAACTTTGTGACCAAATACCTGCAATTCTACTGTTCTCATACTTCCATTCCTCTGGAGTTCTTGCTCCGTAGCTGCCATACCTGGAACTTAGGTCAGAAGACAGAAAGTCACCTGATGAAAGATAGAATGTACCTTGTAGTGATATAAGCTTTTAAAAAGACACAAGATACAGCTTTCATAGAAGACTTTAAACACATATGTCCAGGCTATGGTTTCTAAAGGAGATGAAAATAGCTGATGAGCAGTCACCTGACCATGGCACTTGAAATTTCTTGCTAGCTTCAGTGGGAGAATCCTGTCTGTCTGAGCGAGCTGGACCTGCAATTTTAGAAAGAAATGTTTGGTGAACCATAGCTTACAGTCTGAGCACCCTACTCATTAATATGCAAAATCTACCTCATCTTCTCTGGAGTTACCCTTGTTATCAGTATCTGTTTATTTTTATTTTCTAGAAATAGTGCTGCCTGAAATTCACCTGATGAGTGTTACATTGCTTAAGTCCAGCTACAAATATCCATTTTCTCAAGAGCAGTAAGAGAACCTTTTTCCAAGACAGATTCAAAATGACGTTCAGACTTCTTATTTCCATCCACCTTTCTCCCAAAGAGCATCGTACCATCACACCACTGTTGCTGCAAGAACAGGGTGGGAATTTGCTCTGAAGAGGGAAGTGCTGCATGCCTCAAACAATGCGGGATGTGTGCACCCAGGCACTGGCTGATTGACAGGTTAATGCTGAGTACTGAAAGTCACCCATTGAAATCTGTAGGTGCCAATGGGCTGCACCATCAGCTTTACAGCCCTCTACATAATGACTCTGTCATTAGACTGTATGGGCAATGTAGACCCATCTCTTGCAGTGTTTTCAACAAGAGCGTATTCACAGAGCTCTAGCAGAGAGGTTGCTCTTTAAATACCTCCTGAAACACACAGCTGCCTGACCACAAACTTCCTAGAACAAATGCCTTTCTACACTATTAGGAAGTATGATTGTCCTTTGGAAACACAATGAGAGGTTAAAGGTCCCTGCTATATTATCCCATAATGTATCTCCCTATGGGCAATCACAGTCTAAAACTTATTAAATGTCATTGCTAGATTTAATGTGTGCAGGCCCTTGTCTTGCTATACTACAGAGTGAAACAGAACATAAAGTTCCCCCTTATTAGAAAACTGCTGCTTCAGAGAGTCCCTGCTTGAATTAAAGTGTCTGCTCGTTGCCTTGAATACAGATCAGCAGCACAGTGACTCACCTGCGAGAGGAACACAGGGAAACCTTGGCAGGAAACACCATGCTGAGAAGATGTCAAAGCTTATGTTCTTATGTATTCAGAAATCACTCACATGCTTTCAATAGTTTTGAAATGGATTAAAACCATACCTATAGTTAAACCAGTTCAAATGTGTGTGTTGAAAAAGATTAAGGTCTGTCAGGATAAAGGAGAATGCTTTACCTTTACCCTGGTCTTGCAGCAGTTCCTTATCCTGTAGTCTTCTTTCTAAGCTTGTCTGTTGGCCAAACTGGCTGCCATGCTGGCTAGAAAAACTCTCTTTTCTTGAAGGAGTTCCTTGCACAACCTCTGCAACTGGAGCATCCCTTTTTGAAGCAGTGATGTCCATGTCTGCCATAGCTCTGTCTTCTGAGGCTGTGGTTGTACTTTCAGGTGCTGGCCCTGGAATTATGTTAGTTGTCTCTGTAAACTGGTTGTCCTCCTGACTAACCTGCCCTTCTGAGCTGGGTTCTCTGCCCAAGATATGACAATCTTCTTCCCCATTTCTTTCTGTTTCAGGCTCTCTACCCAGGCTACGTTCCTCTTCCTCCACCTGTTTTTCAGATCCAGGTTTTCCAGCTCTGTTGAGACTGCACTCACTAGAGGCTGATCCTGGGAGAGCTCTCTCCTCTCTGTCTGCACTTGCAGACTCAATTTGCATCTCTGTTTTGATATCTTCATGGAAACGAAGTTTCTCACTCTGTATGGTGTCTCCATCCAAATCCTTACCTTCAAAATCAGTGCTTTTCACAGCTGATGTAGTGTCTTCACCTTCCTTTCTCACCTCAGCATCAGTTGATTCTGCCGCTTGGTTTTCTTCCTTAGAAATTCCTCCAGCCTCAGATCCTGTTTCAGACAGGACTGGATTTTCATGGAGATCCTCACAAACACCATTGTCATCAAGGCCTCCCCATAACTCAAGAAGCTCAATCTCTTGCAGCTCAATTATTGGCCCTAAAATAGAAAAGGCATTGATAAATTGATAGTTTATATTGGTTTTATGTTCTCTACTATTGCATAAAAAAATGTAAAGAGAAAGAAAAAAGGTGTATAGCAAATACCTGCAGGGAGAGGACAACGGGGAATGGTTTTCAGCTGAAAGAGGGGAGATTTAGGTGAGGGTGGGGAGGCCCTGGCACAGGTTGCCCAGAGGAGTGGTGGCTGCCCCATCCCTGGAAGTGTTCAAAGCCAGGCTGGATGGGGCTTTGAGCCCCCTGATCCAGTGGGAGGGGGTGGAACTGGATGGGCTTTAAGGTCCTTTCCAACCCAAATCGTTCCATGATTCTGTGATCTTTTCAATTAATTAATGTCCAATATCTTTAAAATATTTTACTTTATGTAGATGATTCTCTGTGTTCTTATTTATCCTTCCATGTTTCTGCAGAAATGTTTGTGTAAACACAAAATTAACTTCTAATATGGCCCAGTAAGAAAAAACAATTGTTTCAGTAGTCTTTCTTTAATCTGACTTCCGAAAAGTACTTTGGAATATTGTAGGAAGGAAAAGTTTTGGATGCTGAAGTATTTCTGAACATTGCATCACAGTTTGCAAAACACGTTTGCAAATTATGGTGTTGAGATCACAGCATTCATCTGGGTCCTTTTTTAGGCTCTGTCCATTTCTGGTAACACTTAGAAAGCACATATTAACTATAAAACCTCAAATGACCTCCGAATGTTTTAACCACAAGTGAAACATCCCCTGTACTTACACTGTCTGGGGTTACAGAATCGCCTCTTAGCAGTCACTGGGCTTTTGTCGTAGAAGTTTGCCAGCAGGGCAAGGATTTTTTGTCTATCTAAGAGACCAACCTAGACAAAAAGATTACAATAATTGGATTTTCCCTGCGGTTCTTGGGACTTCCGTCAACATTTGCAGCGTTACAAAGGCACTGTTAGTTAAGAATTACCTGTGACTGACAATTACCCATAGGCAGAACACCAGTACAAATTTCAGAGAAGGGAATTTATTTCATAGGGGTAAAAATTTCTTCTCTGGGCTCAGCTGGAACCCCTCATACCAATCACTTTGCATGCACATCCTCTTGCTTCTTGGCAAATGACAGGGGGATGATCGTAACCCCTTCTGCCAAAGGAGTTCTTCACGTAAAGATCAAAGCTTCAACATTGCACACTTTCAGGATGGACATTGATTTCCTGACAGGACTAAGGAAGAGCTTTCACTTATTGTGGACTCTGGTGTTAGTGACTGCACATGGTAATTGGGTTTTGTGCCCCATCATTTCCTTTCAAGCATTATTTATTGGCAACTTAGTCCAAATATTAGTCAAAAAATCTGAACTATTATGACAACCTCACTAATTTCCTTCAACAATTGATACACATTGATCCACAGAGGTGAGAGAAGCACTCAGTGCAGAGGAACAGCAGTTTAAGTCCTTCTTGCTCAGGGCATGCAGACAATAAAACCAGGAAAAGACAACGAAATGGGTCATTTCCAATAAGGAAATTGTGAATTTAAAAAGTAAAGCAAATCTAAGTGATTGCAAGTTTTCCATTTGATGATGAATTCCTGTTGTCATTATTTCAGTCCTACCACCTTTGTAATCTCCCTCCCATTAGCGAAATACAGTAGTTAATTAGAGAATAGATTTACTTAAGTTCATTATTTGTAGCAAGTAGCCTTCCAACTGAATTATTGATTTCCTTTTCACATTTTGCTCATGGATTAAAGATTGCAAAATGTAAAATTCACCAAGCTTTTAATTCCTGTGGACTTTTCCTGCCTTAGGCTGGAGAAATTTGCTGCTCTGTTCTGGAAATGAGCTCAAGATGAGTGCATTGTTTATAACTTTAATCCGTAATTAATGACATCAATGTGAGGAACAGAGGATTTGAAAACAACTGAGAGATACCCATCACTGACTGGGGAAGTGCCTCTCAAGGAAGCTGATACTGAAAATGAACTGAATAGATGATATTTTCTGTTAATGCAGCATCTTTCCTCTAAAGTGAATTGAAAGCCTTTTGCAAATGCTGAGGAAGGATGAGAACTGAAATGTGAACAGCCTTCCAGTCCACTTTTAGTATTTCAGACTCCTGTAATTTAAGTCCTGCTGCTAAAAAATGCTGGAAATTACAGTTGAATTTCAGCCGTGTGTGGGTTTAGAACAACAAATGTCATCACATAATTCCATCCATAAACTTTGGAGATGTAGGCCCTGATTACCAGTATCTTCATTAACATACAAATATCTCTCATGCTGTCATGCAAACATTTCTTTGTGCTGTTTGGTTTTCAGTTGAAGATAATCCGATCAGATTCTGTATCCAAGTAGTAGATATACAAACACAGGACATGTTTTCGAAGATGTTACCACATCACTGTGTGCTATCTAGATTCTCCATTTAGTATTTCCATTACACACACTTCATTTTCCCTTTAAATTTCCTCAGCTGTTACTTGTCACCACCATCTGCTGATTGCCTTGAAGTCTGCTGCACTAGTGCACAGCTTTGTTTTATTAAAAAAGATAAATCACTGAATTAAGTATTATTAAAAAGAAAATAAAAATATTGGTTTGGGATTCAGATACTTTTACGTCATGTTAAAATAGTATACTTAGAAAACTTATACTAATACTTATACGGAGAAAAATGAGGTTCTAGAATAGGGCGATTTAGATGGAATAAGTTTTTTTTATATATTGTTAAAAATAGTAAATTCCTTTTCAGAAACTACTGAATATGCATTAGGAGTACATTTTCCACCTTATTTTAACATTTACAATTTACACTGATTTGCCCTTCTACCAGAGGTCTCTGTTATTTCAGGATAGTTTTCCTTACAGTTTACCTGTCACCAGTTACATGGCACAGTAAAACCACCTACAGAAGAGAGGAGCGTTACGACAGGAAAACCATGTCCAAGATCCCATACCCAGTTACACTGCCCTTCTGTGTTCTTAAATTTACTAGAAAAGGTCATTTTGATTTGTTCTTCCTGTGTAACTGGGGAGGCTGATGGGAGATTCCTGCCCACCAGCCCCTCCTACTGAGCCTGGTCAACAGGACAGGTCAAGTATCCACTGTGGATCACAGCAGGGCATCTGTGTTTGTACAACCTCCCCAAACCCATCTCCATGTTTAGAACCAGCTTCAGTGGCTGGAGAGTTGAAACACGTTGACCCAATTTTCTTGTCTCCTGGATATCATCAGGTGATGATTCTGAGTTGTTTTCAGCAGTGTTCTGTGATCCATGAGCAACTCCTTTAGCAGCACAGACTAAAGCAGCCTTGCCCTTTGCTCAGGGGTGGGTCAGGGTTTAAGCACTTGATGGTTTCTCTGGAAATGCCATGTGTGGATCCTGAACATCACACTGCTTGGCAGCGAGCAAGGTGGGAAGAACAGACACTCAGAAAGGTCACGAAAAACAGACACTCACGAGGAAGCAGGCTTTGTTGTTGCTCCACTGCAAGAAAGGTAATCGGAAGTGTCTCAGACTTCATTAGTTTGAAAACTAATCTCTGACTGTGTTCAATTACATTTAAAGATCCTGGGCTTAAACATCCCAGAAAATTAATGCAGGTTCTGTTATAAAGAATAAAAGAAACTAAGAGACAGAGAGACAGTAAGCTTAAAATTCACAGAGCCATTGCCGTTTGGGGCATGAGAGCAGTGATTCAGCTGTGTTCTGATATTGTCTTGGAAACTTTCTTCTTCCCTGTATAGCCCAGGCTGTTCTCGCTGAGCTGCCTGTCCTTCTGGATGCTCGCATTTGAAAACATAATGATGACCATGTGGATGCCTTCTAATTTGACTGTAATTTAAAGGCTGCTTTCTCAGCTCCCTGGTCCTAATTGCAGCTCACTGAGGCAGCCAGCCACAGTCCCCATGCAGACTGGAATAACTGCCTGCTCCCAAACAAATGTAAATGAGGCCCTGAAACAACTGCTTGGCTGTGCTCTGCAGAATGAGCACTACAGGTAATGGATCACATTCCAGCGATAGAAGTCCTTGGGTTAGTTTGCATCTTTTATCTTCCCGGTGCAGCACAGCGCAGCAGGATTTATCAGACCTACACAAAAGAAACCAGGTCAGGTTTAAAAGAACTGTGTGGTCCACGCTACGGTTTAGTGAACTCAATTTGCAGAGCATGGCTACCTCAGAGGCTACAAACAGCACCCCTGTTTGTGCTCTGATCATTTTTCCTGGGCAGTGAGGGCGCCTTGTGCTGGTTGTTGCTCCCTCTTGCTATGTTGTGCTGGCATTTTTGACTCTGTGCCTCTGAGATTCCACTGGGATTAATAGCATGGAGATGGTGATTACTGCCACAGAAACAATATGAAGAAAGTCACATTAAAACATGAAAGGGGAAGAAGGGAACCTTTCAGCGTGCATGGCAAAAGGTAGGAGTCAGCTTTATGTGTTACCCAGGAGGATCCATCTCTTGACAGAGCAAAAGGAGAAGAAAATGTCATGTAACTGAGAAGACACATTGTTTTCCTCATCCCTGAGACAGCAGCTTGCCTGCTAGTCTCTAAAACACACCACTGGTGTTGAAATGTGCTGTGATTCCATTCTCTTAGAGTTAATGATGTTATTAGCATGGCATTGTAGAGCATCAGTAGAAGAGCACTGGATGGAATATGTTGTTTCTGTAGGGGAGAAAACTGTAAGATCATGGCAAACATTTGCTGTGTAGTAGCCAGCAACGGCCAGCTGAGGCTACTCACAATAAGTACCGCACTGTTTGGATGAAGCCCAAGTTTTTAGTTAGAGTTTATGCCATCGAGTCTTCAGCTCCCACTACTTACTGTGTTTCTAGTAAGTTTAGCTTTTTTTTCTTCTTTAACTGGAGATGCAGGTTTTTTCTGAAGACAACAGATAGAGCTTTGAGCTGCTGAAAATGAAATGATGGCTTTTGAGTTCCAGTTCCAGCTCTGTAACTGACTCATTGTAATTTAATTTCCTGCCTATAAACGGTGGCTGAACTTCACAGCACTTTTCTCAGGGAGCTTGTAAAGACAGATTATTTTGCATTTTAAATTTAAACTGCTATGAGATTTATTGATAGAAGCCCTTAAAGGTGCAATCATTAATGCAACTTTGTTAACACAGTATATGTTACTATTGTAGTAATGTGCACATTTGTTAGGGTTAGTCTCTGTCAGGCTATCTTTTCTGAGGTGTGGCTGAATATAGAGATTAGCACCCAAACATTCCAAACGTGCTGTGGAAACAGGAAAGGACCAGAGGTAATGAAGCTCATGATTAATTTCTTCTTCAGAATCATCAGACTTAAGCCCCATGTCATCACATTAGGTCATTCAGTTTCTAATTAGCCATCAACTATTGGCTATTTCTGAGTCTAAGAACTATGAATTTGAAGAGAACACAGCAGCTATTGTCCTCTGAGTATCAACAAAGACAGTATCTAGAGTCATGGAGTATAAAAAGGAGGCAGTGACCCAGAGAAATTCCAAACTAGAAGCATCACCATATTGAAATAAACTTGCCAGCTGCTTTGCCTACCTTTCCGTAATCACAGTCTAGGAAGACATCAGCAAACATTTGCCTCCCCATATCATGTCTTATTTCTTCTTGGAAGTCAGCAACACACTGAGAGAGATGCTTCAGGATTTCTTGGAACATGTCATTTGACAAATGTTCAGTGTAGGAAAGGACGTACTACGGAGACAAAGCAGCAGGGGTTAGCTTTCTTCAAATATTTTCACCTTATTTGAACTCTCAAAGATCTATTGGATGCAATGAAATACGTGTGAATTTGTAGTTTAATCTGCTTAGGTGAAGCAAACTTGGTGCATGGATGCTACAAGGCCTACTTTGCTCTTTCTTTCAGAAGGAGCAATATTCTCCAAGCCAGCCTGGGACGCTGGTGCACCAAGCACTGCACAAACACTTCTTGAAAAGTTCCTTTCCTGGCCCAGAGGTCACTCATCATGTTCAGTGGCTCAGAGATGCTGAATCACAATCCCTCCTATGAAATGTCATTGCTTAAGCTAAGTCATCTCAGAGAGGGTGTAAGTTCTCCATGGTTTTCTGCAGCATTTAGTATTTCCGACTTTTTTGCTCAAGGAGGAATGTGTGCCATTAGTCTTTGCAGAACTGACAGTCACTCAAGTCTCTAATGCCACAAAACGACCATTGCCCACAATTTCAGTGTTTAGAGAACTGGTCTGGATACAAAATAAAAAGCAAAGAACCTTTTGAAAATGAGCCTGCTGTCACCTAAGTCCTCTGACACCGGGAATACTACTGACTCAAGATTTATTCTAAGTTCTAGCCTTGGAGACACTTTTAACACTTTGGATTTATAGCCATGTGGTTTTTATGAGCAAAAGCAATATGGTTCTAAAAATGTGGTGTTCATGACATAAATAATAATGGCCATCAGAACAAACCACAATCCCAAAGCCTGGGCTGAATTATTACAGCAGGTTTCTGGAGCCAGCTGCCATAACAGGGAGCCCAGACAGTTAAAAGGGGGAATTTGAACAACACAGAATCGTTCCGATTATCCCACTTTTAGAGTATGGACACCTGACATAAGTGCTAGAACAGTGTGGACTTGTTGAAATGCCACAGAGGCACTAATGAACTGAAAAATTAATATATAATATTATTATTCATCTCTATTTTGCATGGTTTCCAAGTACCTGGGACAAGTGGAGAAGAGAGGAGGAGACGAAGAGCAGCAGCAGCCAATGGCCTAGGGGTGGCTGATGGGCAAGAAGAGCTCCTAACACAATGTGTGGGTTTTCTGCATTTCAGCACAAAAAAAGAGGATGTGGGTGGGTTGGAGAGAAGATGGCAGATCTGGGGCTATCTGTATCTACCAGCTTCTCAGAGCCTTTACAAGCCAGAGCCTGAGACAGATGAACCTTCAGGGTGGCAGCAGCTGGGAGGAGGCAGGTTGGACACGCAGTGAGTTGTTTTGTGTGTCATCTTGGTGACACATCTGAAGGCTGGGGTATTGATACTGCTGTCTAACAGCTCCACAGCATCACTTTTAGAAGTGTATGTTCAGCTCTGTGGGAGGAGGATCTAGGGCAGAGTCATGAGCTTTTCTTAGCTGGTGTGTGTAAAACACTCTACTGTGTAAAGTACCATAAGCATATCTGTGTTTATTATTAACCAAGAGATTTTGACAGCCATCAGCAGAAATCTGGCACGTCTCTTTCTTGCTATCCAGTGTGTGTCCTCACTGTAGTTTGTGAACACATTCTCATCAATAACAAGGGATCTTTGCTTTTTGCTCCTGCTGATCTCGATAGAAATAGAGGAAACCACACGCAACCATGAAAAACAATCTCATCTGTACATCCTGGTTCTGACCCTATAAAGGCAATGTGAATTGGTGTCAATGGCTTTGTGTCAGACCACTGGGGGTTCTGTGTGTTAAGAGTACAAAGCCTGTGGAATAAACTATTAAGGGCTGTCTCTGGGATTTAAACATTTTAAATATAAATGACCATGCAGGTTTGTCACTGAAGGATGTGAAAACTCAAAAGTCACTTTTTGCA
Organism: Tapera naevia; assembly: GCA_033556795.1. Classification (NCBI taxonomy): domain Eukaryota; kingdom Metazoa; phylum Chordata; class Aves; order Cuculiformes; family Neomorphidae; genus Tapera; species Tapera naevia. The sequence goes on from JAUMJJ010000303.1 coordinate 1,458,316, forward strand.
TGTCTAAAAACACCCTCGAAACCCAACAAAAATGTGTAAGGTCCTCTACTGAGTTTCTAAGAGCCTTACAGTAATTCAAAGCCGCACTGAATTCGTGGGGGGGGGGGGGGGGGGGAAAAGGTGCCATTTAATTTTAAGGTCTGTTACAAAGCAATGCTTTCCACATGTGCAAGGGCCTGGACCAGCAGAAGAAAGATCATCTCTCTGGTTTAGGTGGCTGATGCAAACTGATGAACACAGGTAAATTGCAGCTGAGGATTAAAGCAGCCCTGTCCTGAGAGCGAGGCTGTGACTATGGAGCAGTTCCCAAGGGAAGCGATGAAAGCCTCATCAATTGATTCAGTTAAAGCCGGACTGGAAAAAGCACCAGAGAATGTATTCTGAGAGCAACGTTGCTCTGGCTGGTGAATCAGACAGCTTGACAGTCCATGCCCTTTGCCCTTCTGATCTCTGTTGTCATATCTTTAATTGAGTTACAATAAAGAGTACACAAAATATATTTTAAGACATTTTTCTGATGCTAGTGGTGCATGAATTCATTCAGCGCTTCTACACGCACGGTTATGGACTGATGCTTCATTTCAGTGACAAAAGCAATTCTCTGGGCTCCCATTACCCACAACAGTTTGCTTAATTAAATGCAGCTATTCTGAGGTTAAATTTAAGAAATACCTCATTTCATGCTTAAAAAAGCCTTCAACAAGTTATCATAAAAATGCATCTCTGTGCGAAATACTGAACATGTGAGTCTCCTGAGAGCAAAGAAGGCACAAAAATCACACATGGTTGCTTGAAATTAGTCTCTGCACAGCTGCTTTATACTCTGTTTTAATTATTGTAACAGCACCTACTAGCACTGCTGCCATTGAGGGCTTGTCATTATTTCTATTCTAAACATCCTTTTTCACAGGTTTAATTACCCAGCCATAAAATTCAGCTCTGTCACAGGCAGGAATGGCTGGTGAAGCCTTGGCCTGCACAGTTTTTCAGTAAATTTAGTTTGAATTGGTTTGGTTGTTTTCAAATTGATGAAGAGTACAGTAATGGGGTGAAAATTCCAGCTACATTTTTTTGTTTTGGTGAGCTAAAACCACATTTCTGATGTCTCTCAATGACAGCTTTTGATTTCAAACCCATGTATTTTTCAACCTGTTTGTGCTTCACGTACATTTATGGAATTTGTTGCAGTTTGGTTATGGTTCAGGCCAGTAACAGTTCAAAAATTATAGAGGTTCTCATCCTGGCTAATCACTTGTTATTTTTTCTATGAATTTTTAATAGAATTTCATCAGAAATAAAAATGCTTTTGGGACAGGGTAATTACCTCAGGCTAATGGTTATATTGGGACACCGAACCTTCCCTGAGCAGCCAGTGCAAATATGAGTTCACAAGTGATTCCTGGTGTGTCTCCTTGCAACATATCAGTGTCAGAGGACTTTTTGTTCGAGAAAGGGACAGAGAGGCATGTCCTAAACCCCACTGCTTCTACACTGACATCTCAGAGAGCAGCACAAGCTGCAGCTCTGAGGAAAGCAAACTACAATACTTGCCCCTTGCTGGCCAGTGTGGAAGCTTTGTGACAGCAGAGGATGGATACGGAAATGGAACATGAAATGTCCTGATACAACCAGTTACCTGGGACTCTGGAGAAGTGAAGCACTTCACTTACTCAGCTGTCCACAGGGAAATGCTGCAACTTAGTGATAAACATTCTGAATCAGATGCTTTTATTTCATTTCTCACCTCTATGAAGTCATCTATGTCTAGCTTTTTTTCCAATGTGTCTACGATTTCCAGATTCCTGGCAGAGATTGCTGCTAAAAAATGAAGGGACGTTGGTTCAGAAAGCAAACTGGGTTTGCACATTGTACACATTTTTCACTCACTGTATACATTAACTTCCTTCTCTTATTAGACTACATTTATTTGAGGTTATCCTACACAGCAGCTGAAGCATCTGCCTGTATAGAGGATGTCTAAATCTGATTCTTACTTACTTCTCTTGCTGAGAATCTGCACTTATCTAGTCAGATCTGTCTGATCACATTTATTCTTGACATATGTTGGTTCAAGCTGCAATGATTTTAATGGTGCTTACAATTACTTATGTGAGGGAAGAAATGATTTTTGATTTAACAAACAGATAAAACAGCCTAAATATTCCAAGGGCAGGGATTCTGCTTTGCAAGAGCAGAATCTGAAAACCACAGTAATTTTCTAAAAAAGTTCTGTGGCAATATTTTTACTCGTGATGATATTCCAAACCATCTCATGGTTAGCTTCTGGGCCACTATAGTGGAACTGAGAAGAGATGTCAAATGTCTACACAGGTTTCTTCACTGAGAGAGTGGTCAGGGATTGGAACAGATTGCCCAGGGTGGTGGTGGAGTCTCCATCCCTGGAGGTGTTTAAAAGATGGGTTGATGAGTTTCTTAGGGATATGGTTTAGTAGGGAGACAGGCATGGCTGGACTCGATGACTTCAGAGGTCTCTTCCAACCTTATGATTCTATGGTTCTATGAGTACAGACATCCTGCTTCTGTTGGGATTATTTTTCTGTCCTTTATTTTACAATATATCAAGGATAATGAGAAAATTCAGGATAGAATGCATTCATCTATTGTTGGTTAAGACATTCCTAAACTGCACGTTATCTTTATTAAACTATAAAACAATGTTTAATGTTCCATTAATGTATATTGGATGCTATTAAATGAAATAGATTAAGAGATGGAGCTGCACTACTAGTAAAATATGGCATAAAACACCCCCGGAATCTGGACAGAAATTCCCTTTTCAGTCTTATGTCCTAGGACCTGTTCACACTGGAGAGCCACAGCCACCACAGCCAGAGCATGAAGGCTGTTTGGTATTGGCACAACGTGCTGCCAGTATGGGATGATTACACAGAGGAATGATTCTGTAACACAGAAAGGGCTGAGCAAGGGCAAGCTCCAAACAGAGGTGACTGCAGCAGCGAGTGGAATGCCCTCTGGAGGTTCCCTGCTTATCATCCCACCTTCCAGCCAAGACAGATTCATTATTATTGATGATCATTAGAGGCTATCGATGCAGAGGACTGGCAGCAGGCTGTACGCTGCCACTTGAATGTTCCTGGCTCTATTCAGTCAATTATTATTATTCAGGGAAGTCAAGTGTAAGTTATGTAAAATGGACAGGAATGATGGAAATCCTTTCTGTGCTTAGGGCTCTGATACAGGGGCCCTTGTGCTGTGTGTGACTGGCACAGCTGGGACTGGCAAAGGGGACAGCCGGACAATTGATTTGGGGGAGCATTAGGTAAGCTTCAGCATTTTCCCTAAAACCATACAAGGTAACAACACTGTCAGATGGCTCTGAGGAGACCTTAGAGCAGCCTATGGGAAAGTTGGGAAGGGCTCTTTATCAGGGAATGCAGGGATAGGATGAGAGGGAACGGTTTTAACCTGAAAGAGATTTAGATTAGATCTTAGGAAGAAATGTTTTCCTGTGAGGATGAGGAGGCCCTGCCCAGGTTGCCCAGAGAAGTGGTGGCTGCCCCATCCCTGGAGGTGTTCAAGGTGAGGTTGGATGGGGCTTTGAGCCCCCTGATTCAGTGGGAGGTGTCCCTGCCCATGGCAGGGGGTTGAAACAGGATGGGCTTTAAGGTCCCTTCTAGACCAAAACCATTCTATGATTTTTTTCAGTCCTCCCTTTCCTTCACATCTCCGAGCACACCAAGCTGTCCATGGGATTTCCAAGACCTCCCATGAGACAAGGGATAGAGATAGAAGGAGGTTGTTGCAGCGGTTCTTAAAAATTGTGATAAGCTCATGGCAATGGCTGGCTAATGCATGGGGTAAGTGGGAAGGATCTTGCTATCTCTCAAAAAATTTTATTTTAAACTGCTTTCCACGTTTTTCAAGACGATGTTAATGAATCCCATGGTGGTTCGGTCTCTTTACAATCTAGCTGAAGATATGTGTTTAATATCCTTAGAGACTATTTCTCTATTATCAAATCCATTCCCTATTTGCTCACAGTTCGCATCAGAATTCAGACCACAGAAACAAAACTAGAGGAGACACATCGAAAACCTACCATTTCTCACATCTATGGGAACAGAAGCAATGGCATCCAGAAAAGACCTCAGGGCAATCCGAACCTACAAATCAAGGTAGTAGTCAAAGGCCTGTTTGAGGCAGACAACAGTAAGCAATTACTAAAACAAATAATTTGCAATAATTAGATGTATGGGGCAGCGATGCTTCTTATCACATATTGGTGGGCCCTGTTAAATGTTGACCTTGTCCACGATGTGTGTAACCCCAGGACAATTTCCCAGGGGCCTTGTGTGACTTGTACCAAGAGCTGTGTTACAATCACTGCAGAACTCATCTTTTATGAGCTGTTGTATCAATTTGTATGAGTCACAGGGGGAGAAAGAAGATTTAATGGAGGCCACAAGACAGCAAGAGTGGCTGCCCTGAACATTTTTAAGGGGATTCTGAGGGATAACCAGCTGCAGAGAAGGACATCCAGTGATGAGATGCATATAGAGCCTCAGGAATGTTTGGGTGCCTTACAGGGCATTTAGCTTCCCAGATCTCCATGGAGAACGCATTGCAATCCTTCCATGTGCTCATGAGAGATCAGGGCTTGGTGAGGCTACACATTCACCCTAACCCCAAGGGATGTCAGAGCCATTACCCATCCTTTTGCCAGGGCAGACTGCACTATCACAACCTTCCTTTTCCTCCTGTCTGGAACAATCATAGCAATGTGTTAACAAGGATCCTCCCTAGTTACCAGTGCAACGGGTATTCTGCCATTGACATCCATTCTCCACTCTTTGAACTGAATTGCCAGAGCCTCCTTTCTCATTGCTTTCATCTGAGACTTCATACTCTCCACCTGCTCCCTTTCCTTACGCTTGTTGGTTGCCTCAGCCTTCATCCAGGCCAGCCTGTAGGACATGAGAATATGGCTTAGAAAGATACCACTTCAACCATATTTAAGATAGATTAAGCTGGTCCTGAAGAACAGAAGGAAAGTAAATTACTTCTTACCGAAATTCCTGTCCTTTTAGCACAAGCAGATTTTTCTCCAAAGAACAACTTGATATTTGGGGCACAAAATTACTAGTGGACTAGGTATTAGTGATCTGTGTTCTCAGAGGAGAGTATTTATGCTCTGACATGTATAACCTCCTGAAATTGAGTGTAACTGTGGAACTGAATAAATAACTTCTGAGTGCCAGATCCATTCATGTGGAGAGAGCCTCCTGTAGAGCACATGGTAGACATATGGGAAAATGATCTGTACAGCACTCCTGGTTTGTGTAGTTTCGACAGTGACCAATTTTACCTTCACCTTTCTAACAGCATTAATCATTTATTGTGTAGATGTCCTTCAATTTGCTTTCAATTCCAGCAGGAACAGAGGTGCCTAATTTTACAGCACTTGATTTACCAGCAAAATTGCATCAGTATGGTCTGTCTCAAAGCCCAAATACCAATTCACATAAGCACTTCACTGTCAAAGAACAACATTCTTAAGCAGTCTCACACAATAAAGTCCTTACCACCTCAGGACAGGGATAATCCACCAACTTCACAGTCATTTTGAACACATTGAGTTTGCAAGTGTGGACTACAAGTCCTTCCCTTTCCTCTTCCTTCCATTTATTTTGCTTCTCTCATCATCCAGCCATGTTTTTCCCAATCCTCGTTTTACACAACAAAAGAACTGAATCCCTTAGAACTGATATGATTTATGAAATGGAAGAAAATCATTTAGGCTGTTCAAAATGCTTAAAGCCAAAGGATCAGTTCCTACGGGGAGAACAGTTCCTGCTCGTGGAGGCTGCTGGAATCTCTGCAGTGGGAGAGCTGCCCTGCTTCCTTGATAGCTCTCACTCCTACCCTCTGTACCCAGCTGGAGCAAGGGCAATTGCTCCAACAACTGTACTTAACTAAAGGTTTCTGCTGCCTTCTCCCTGCTGTGTTTCCCACTGGACCATTTCCAGCTGCAGCTCCTGCCCAGGAGTGGTCTGCGAGCTGAAAGCAGAGCTATGGCTGTGTGAGGAGCTGCCCAGGTGCTCTGGTGATGAACTGAGGAAGTGCCCAGCACTAGTGACACTTCGTGCTGCACCTGTGTATATTGCAGGTTTCCATTTATTTCCAAGGTCCTAAATCACCAAGCAGCTGCATCTTCTGCAGGAGCAGAGGATGAAGTGCTGGGCACCCGTCTCAAAGGGAGGTCGTTTCAGTGTTAGACATTTCCAGAAAAGATGCGATGGTAGCGAGGGTGACTTCTCCCTGCAGAATGAAACAGGTTTCCTCAGGAAGACAGCTGCCCGCCTCCCACACAGGGATGGGTGACTCAGACTGAGGAACTGCCATCCCTGGACAAACACAGGCTGTGTTTCAGGTACCAATCCATTTGGCCAAGGAATTTCTTCCATCTGTTCTCCTGCAAGCCTTGACTCCAAGTCAGGATGCAGGTAAGGAGAGACTGGAGGAAGCTGGGAGAGCTCACAAAGGACTGGTGAGCTATAGGGAAGAACCTGGGGTGAAATCCTGCTTTTCCTGAAGGTAACTTCAAGCTCACAGGTGATTCATTGAGGTCAGAATTTCACTCTTCATCTTCCTGGTGCTTATATGAGAGATTTTGAGCACAGATTGGCATTTTTTCCTGTTTAGAAAGCCAGTGATTCTCATTAGGAGTCTCAGAGCTACGTGGCGTCAGTAAAATCCTCTGTGCTGCTGTGGTTTCAGAATCCTATGCAAATCCAACAATACAGCCATCACAAATATGTAAATCCTGAGCTGCTGTGAATGCAAATCCCATGATAGTTCCAGTGGATATGCAAAATCTGCTGCAGCCATGGCTATATAAAACCCTCTGGCAGTGCTGTCTACAGAGAGATTGATTTCTACAAGTCTTGATAGTCACTTCTTTTGCATCAGCTCTGATCACTACAAATTGAGAGCCTGTCTCCAAATGTAAACATGGACTTAACAGCCAAGGCCTTTGACAACTTATCACTGGTAGCCAATGCTACAGGAAAATCTGACGTCTCCAGGAATAAGCACTGATTCACTATGAAAGCCAGGAGTTTTTTAATGTGTGGGAGCACCAAACCAGAGCACAACCCAAATCCCCAGGAAATCTGATGTATTATAATTCAATTTCTTTTGCAAAATAAAAATTCTGCACATCCTGCATCTGGGTGTCCCTCTGTGAATAAATATGAAAGGTGAAACAATCCCCAAAACAAAGGTGTGGCAAGGCTGGCATCTCAGACAGCCTCCAAAGCAGTCTGTGCTTGACAGCTCACTAGTAATGTTACCCCAGATCATTTGTTTCAGTTGACCAGTATTTAAAAAAATCAAAAATAAAATTTAAAAGCTTTTACCATCTCTAGTTGTGCTACTGTGCATCTGCTGATGAAAAAAAAACAAAAGCTGAGCTGTTACACACTGACCACGATCATTCAGTTATAATTATTTTTATCTGGGGTAAAAAAAGAAGGCAAGTGACTGTAGGAAATCCACTTATCACACTGCTGTAGTTGTGTTCACACTCGGCATATTCCCATGAACTGGAACAGTACGTGGAAGAGAAATGGAAAGAGATAGAAACTCAGAGCAGTAGCGAGAGATTAAACATCTTTTTTTTCTATTCATTATAAAGCTGAGAATGTCAATTATCTTCATTTAGAATTTATGCCTAAGACATGTCAACATTTTACTTCCCTAATTCCTGACACTGAAACCCTGAAAGCAATTTTCCAGCTGTATGTACTACTTATGCAAATGGAAGAGCCAGCCATTCAAATAGAAGTCATTATTCTGCAAATGCAGACAGAGAATAAAGTGATCTAGCAGTGAATGAGTAATTTTGACATCACTCACAATCACCTCTGGTTCATCTATAAACACAAATGCCCTGTTCTATATTTTTCTGAATGAAATAATTAAAATGAAAGCATTATCGCTCATCTAACGCACTCTCATGAGCATATTTTAAGATGCCATGGACCCCCTTCCAATATTCATTAAATATTATCCTAAAGCAAGCAGCTTGGAATACACCCTGCAAGTGAGCAACATAAAATACAAAACAGTTTCTACCTTAATGGCAAAAAAGAATCTGAAAGGAAAAGCTAAAGAAAAAAATCCCAGGAGAAGGAGGTTCTGTGATGCGCCAGGACAATATCATTGTTGGTTTGGTCAAGAGAAATCATCCTGAAGGAGGAAAAGAAGTTTATCTTTTTATGAAGTTTGGAAAAACATAGAAGAAATGATCTGAAGAGTCTCTAGACCTTTGATATAAATCTCTTTCCTACAGAACTGCTGTCACTAACCCAGACTGGTCTGAAAGCAGTTTGCATTCCACATACGTAATTAAGATAGAGTCTAAAGAGGAATGATGTACTTGTGAAGGGCAGAATATTGCCTTAAACAGGAATAACTAGTGTTTCCTTTGGTGTGACATATTCTTGCTTTTGTCCTGCTTCTCCAGTTCTTATGAGACACAACCACCACCTCTGGTCCTGTCCTTCACAAGGTTTATCGTGTTTGACCCTTCACCAGCCCAGCTGCTGTCACACCATTCCTTTTCTAAAACAGAGACCAAACACCTGCTCTGGCCTTGTGACCAGCTCCACTTTCAACTCTCTCACCTCTCTGACGCTGTACGTGGAATTTCAGCTTTCAGCTCCTCTGTGACCACCTTCAGTCCTCGCAGGTATGGGCCTGGCTTTGGAGAAGCACCATACTTAGGGTTATGTCTCATCAAATATTCTCCAAGAAAAACAAGGGGGTTAAACTTGGTTGATTCTTCCTCTGCTGTAAGGATGTTCTTTCTTTCCACTTCCATTAACAATTTTTCTACTCCTGGGATTAATGTAGGCAGGAGTTTGTCAAGCAAATAGATGCGAGTGTCCAGGGTCTCTTTCTCTGCACTAAACCACTCTCTGGGCAGCCAGTCACAAGGTTCTCTCTTTTGTACCTTCTCTTCTCTTGCTTTTTCTGCCTGAATCATCTTTACCTTTGTCTCCTGCAGTTTCAGACACCTCTGCTGTACCTTTTCATAAAAACACTTTCTCAACGGAGCACAATCATCAAGACACAGCAGCTCAGTGCTCCCTTGATCTCTCTTCATTTCTGTGGCAGTCACATTCTGACCTCCAAGCTTGGGATGGTTTAGGTCTGCAGCCTGGGATACCTCCTCTGGCAGAGCAGCCATACCCCAATCACTGTGACACAGAACAGGAACAGCGTGTTATGCAATGCCAAAAGATGCAGCAGGATCCTCACAAATGATACCAGACAAAAGTCTATCGTTAGGAATGAACGAATAGTCTTTTGCTATGTTCCTTTTTTTATTCTGTTACTGCTGCTTTGTACTCTTAAACAAATACAGCCTCTTTACTACAAAGATCAGTAAATGATTCATAAAGATTAATTATGTATCGCAACAGCAAAGATTAATTATGTATTGCAACAGCCCTTAGAGACAGAACAACTAAATAAGTGTGCTCCTTTCTTACAGGAGAAGAAACTGAGACACAGAAAAGAAGTGATTAATTCCAGGTCACTTAGAGCCTCAGAAACCAAGCGGTGAACAGTGCTCTGAAGTCTTCTTCCCCAGTTCTAACTAGTAGATTCCCCTTGTGTCACTATTGCTGTTTAGGTTGCCTTCCAGGCCTCCAGGAAATCCAGTGGATGTGAGACAAAGGAAGCAAGTAATAGAAAATACCAGGTGCCTAGGAGTAAGTTGTCTCTACCTATGTGCCTTCTTCTGCTTCAACTTTTCTGTAGCTGTGCAAAACAGGGAGGAAGCTTGTTCCATAGACTACTTGAAATTTGGGACCTATTTTTTCCTCTGGACATTTTGTTAAGGTAACAAGGGCACAGGTGTCCAGGTCAGCAGGGAAACTCTACACAATGAATTCTGTAATTAAGCTGCTTACAAGCACTTAATCTTGTAGATTATTCTGTAAAAGACAGACCTACAGAGAGTTGCAGATATCTCTCTTTAGAATTTCCCAAATTCCATTGTTTCCTTCTCAAAATGTTAATTCTGTAAAACATCAGGAAGGAACTGAGTTGCTCCCAAGGCATAATGTGAAAACTATTGCTGTATGTCTCTACACATCACTGTCTGCATCTGCAATGGGACTTATACAGACAGAGCAGGGCAAAACGTTGCCTAAGTGCTTGATTCAAAGCATGAAAAATCACCAGAACGCTGCAAATAACCCAGCTCTGTGTAAAACGACGGCAAGGGAAGGGTGGTATTACTAGAGAGAACCTGATTAATGCCTTCCCAAATTAAACACTGCTCTGAACTCACTGCTACACTGCCCTTTTCAAGCCCTTATTTAAAAGTGCTTTTCACTAAGGCCTTTTAGTATCCATAGTGATACCATTGCTTTTGATATGTTTTGCTCGTCACGTTTAAGCATTTGTAGCTGTTCTGAAGAGGGTTCATCCTTCCAGGAAACGCATAAATGTGATCTACAGCCCTCCTGGCACACAAAGGTAATTACTAACATGATGACCTTCGGGGTCACAACCATTGTTTGAGCCCAAATCTTGATTGGATAGGTAGAATGCTTCACAGCACTCAATTTCTATGTCTGTTTTCTTGATGGGCTTGTTGGCATCTTCTGGTGATTTGTTTGTAAAGATGATTACCTGCTGGGCAGCAAGATGGATTTATGGATTGAGCTGCCAGCCTGACCCAAACAAAGTGTTGTAAAATGGTAGCTGGTCTGGCCACTGAAGGACTTGAGCTCTAAAGGAGTCCAGATTTATAATGGTAGAAAGGGAAACCTGCCAACTATGTCAAACTGTTCCTTGCTTAGGTGAGTTTCCTTCAATAAGCTGGAAAACCAGACTCCTTCTGGTTCAAAGCAGGGTATTAACCAAATGTTCTGGTCACCATCCAAATCAGCTGGGATTGTTGTGCCAAAATAAACCATTCTTGCAGTTTCAAATACTTGTTATTTTTTAACATCCTTTATGAAACCGCTCTGCAGTTTCTGTGCAATGTTAAAGTGACAACTGTGCTCTGCTTTATGAAGTGACTGATTCTGAAGGATGATGAATATACTCTACACTGCTCCCCGCCCTTCGTTAGGATGATTTTGAGGATTGATAAATGTTTATAAAGTATCTCTGTGTTTCTGAACAAAAGAAAACCAAATGAAAAAACAACTATGTGTGACGGTTTCAATTCCATGGCATTTGTGTAACTCCAAGAATGCAGGGCATAGAGAACCATGCTCACTGCTTAATTCAGGACAGATAAAGCAGATGAAGAGGGTATGGAAGAACATCCAAGCAGCACAAAACTGTTAAAGCAAACAACAAAGGAACGCTGAAACTTGGATTGTCGAGGATTGCAGGGACACACTTCTAGCTTGTAGAAGACCCCATTGGCTCATAAACTTCATTGCTGATTTAGATTAGTTGGGAAATTGGCCCATAATATACAAGCTCTCAAGTGGAGGCTTGATTGTCCAAATGATAGTCATCATGGTGCACAGAGACAAGCTTTAGAAACACCCAGGAAATTTGAAATGTGATATAAAGTTTCCTGTAAGCCTTTGTTCAAGCTGACGGCAAGATAAGCTTTTCATTATTTAGTAGGATGCCACTTTGCTGGCTCCTTTTCTGTGAGAGAAATGTTCTTGCTGGAATCCCTGCAGGTACAAAAAGATTATCTCCCTTTTTTCTGTACAAAACCAAAACTTGCTCATAAATAAGATTTTTATGGTCTCATTGTTATTCTGTTAGCAGATTTGGATGGGTGGGGCAAGGCCAGGGAAAACCAGAGTCTGTCTCGGTAAATATTTTGGAGATGTTTGAGCTATAAAAGTCTTTTCAAAACAAAAGCCAAATCTCTTTAACACTCTATCACTCAGAAATAGTTTTTTCTTTCCCTAACACGCTTCATAGAGCATGTTTATCCAGTCAAAAAAGCCCAATACCCTTTTCATACAGGATATTCTTTTCAATACAATTCTAATTATAAAAGACTTTCTGGTTTGCTTTCTGAAGCTTTTCTGAGCTGTTTTTCTTACCTTTGGAGCAGGTATCAAAATAGATCTTATTCCTCCTGCTTTCAAAGTGGCTTTGCAAATGAACAAGAATTTAATATATGCCCATCTGTTCTCAATCATTAAAAAACTTAAAAGTGAAATAGGGATTTCTCAGACCTGCTGTGGAATCAGGCTGTGAGTTTCCCTCCTCTGTGTGTTTCCAGTTGCTAAGCAATAATCCCAAAGGTTGCTATGGCTCTTCCACAACTCAGAATTGCTGTAGGTTGTCTTTTGGCTTTGGCAGCCCAACAGACTCTTCTGTACCGAACTTAGATCATTGTGTCACATGACTGGAAATAAAATAGACTATATATAGCAACAGACAACGTTAAGGGCACAAATAGAGAGATAATCCACAGGTGCCCATCAACAGGAAGTTTACCTTTGGATTCAGGGTTCACAAAGTCCAGAACTGCCCAGAGTCCATTGCAAGCTGAATGGAGGATATTATTAACCTGATGTGAGAATCTGAGAGATAAAAAGAAATTAATTAACAACTCCATTTAAATATTTTCTGTCTCCCTTTGTTTGGAATGAACTGTTTTGCTTTGAAGCAGCCTTGCAGGAAAGGCATGTGCAGTGCTAATAACAGGGGAGTTTACAGTGCTGTTTAGTTAGACTGCCTATCTGCCTTTGAACCTGAATCTAAAGGAATTTGATGAATCATCTTTAATAATTTCTCCTATATTCTTCAAGAATAATTTGCAACACAGGGAAAGGAGAAGGGAAATGACAAAATCATCCATGACAGCCATTCTGCACTCATTTATAGTAATGTAAATCTGGTGCTTGCTCAGTGATTTCCTTGGTGTGATGAAGGACTTCCAACTGAGAAATGTATGGCAATTTCTGCCAGGAAACATGGTTTATCTAATGCTGTTTCTTTCTTTGTAATTTGCACTGGAAGGGGCATGATCTTCAGATTGTCTACCTGCAGGAAAACTGAGCTGCCACTTTATCTGAGGCATTTGTCTTTGGAACACGGTACCAAAGGGGATTTAACATCAATAACAGAATTCTTCCAAAATTTGATACAGTTACTGCCAGTGTCACCTTTGTTCTCCAGTTTAGAAACTCTGGCATTTTAACCATGGACTCAAAAATGTCATTCTCTGTCATCTTCATCACTTATTATTGATTACAGCACCCACAACACCAAGGGAAATAATAATTTGTAAAACTCTGGAACTGGAAATTGCTCTCAGTGACATGGACTCAGAGTCCCAACATAAGCCCAGTACAACATTAATGCTGCCCATAAAGAAAGGTTTAGTTTTGTCCCTGAAACTTGCCATGGAAATTGGAAAGTGTGCACACTGGTTGCAGGGTTTTTACAAGGAGGAAATTCACTCAGGAATTACAATAGCAGTTGTACTGCTTCAATTTTTATTTTATTGTTATCCTTTCTTTTCTGGAAAGGTGGAACCTATAGAAATTCCTGCTGTTTGTGCCTGGGCATATTTATTTTCATCTATTTACTCCTGTGTGGATGTCAGAAAAATGTGTATGTTTGGAACATCTATAAGTCCCTTTGGCCATCAGTGCCAAGTTCCTCTCTGAAATAACATTTCTTCAGGACACTCTCCAATACCACTGGAATGCAAAGCTTCCCAAAGACACTACAATGCTAGCTTAATTTTACAATTCTGTATTTCCTTACAGAGAGGAAACACAACACAACACCCCCTCCCCCCCACACAAAGACATAACTTTCATGTGAAAAACACACTGGGATAAATTATCATATCTTTGCTATTTGTTTAAAAACAACATGTATTGGAAGGAAATACGCTCACTGCAGTCTATTACCAAGATGTGTTGAAATATAGCGTCAATTATGTCCATAGAATGAAGCAGAAAATTAGTGCAGAGGAACAATTTAAGATGAGGCTTTAAACTGGATTGTGCTCTTTTTCCCTCAAAGCAGTTTGCGCTTGATTAACTCCTGTTATCTCTTTTCCCAGGTGGGCTTGGCTTTTCCCCTTTGCCATTCAGAATTCTGGCCCTATTATGATTAACTTACAAAACTTTTCTAACCTAAAATTAAAAAATACTCTCCCTTTTCTTACAGTGATTTTTTTTTTTACCCCAAAATAAGAGCACACAACTAGAACTTTGAGGGAGGGACAGAAACAGCTCTATTTTTGTTTTTCTGGAAGCAGAATCCCATGGGTTAAGCAAACCCTTAATCGCACCCTATTTAACTTGGCTGTTATCCCTTCATGTTTTTCCCAAGCAAAGTGTATCCTTTTATTATGCCATCAAACACTCGCACTGTTGACAAAATAATGGGCTGAATATGTCATCACAGATGTTTTGCTGGAATTGCCTTTTCTATCTTTTTCTGGTTTTCTGTGTAAGATACATTTTGGGAGCACTCTGCTGCCTTTCACAGCTGATGCCAAGATGATCCAATAAAAGCCCCAACATGCAGCAATAATAAGTTGTGTTGGCCAGAGAAATGTTTGTAGTGCATTAAAGAAAGAGTTCAGAAAATGCACACCAAACAAGCTCATGTAAAATTTTACATCCTTTAAATGACATTTTAACTGATATAAATGACGATATAAATGATATAAACACCGCAGGTGCTGACCACAAGGATGGGGAAGAACAAGGCCACAGGCTTTCTGTCTGTTTTTAGTGCTAATTGCTCTTTTCAATCAGAACACACCTATCCCATAGCTGCCTCCTCCACATCTAAATCCTGCTGCTAAAAACACTCCAGGTGCAGACTGTACCTTTCTAACGGCTGGGAAAGCCACTGCCGTCTGTGATTATTGGAGTTAACAGCGGATAGAATGGACCTGCAGCGCACTATAGACAGCACCTCCAACATTTACTTGAGGGAAATGTCTTTTAAGCGTGGCGCTACCGGGGTGGGCGTGGCCACGGGGTGGGCGTGGCCACGACAAGCGGCGGGGCGTGGCCGAGGCGCGGGAGAGCCGGCCCGAGGATGGGCGGAGCCTCGGCTCGGGGGTGGGCGTGGCCGCAGGGTGGGCGTGGCCGAGGTGCAGCGGGTGGGAACACGGGGCGGGGCCACGCCTGGCGGTGGGGCGGGGTCGCGGCAACGGGGGGCGTGGCAGCAGGGCTGGGGGGCGTGGCAGCAGGGCTGGGGGGCGTGGCAGCAGGGCGGGGGGCGTGGCAGCAGGGCTGGGGGCGTGGCAGCAGGGCGGGGGGGCGTGGCAGCAGGGTGGGGGGGCGTGGCCAAGACGCGGGGTCGTGGTCCCCCTATTGGGCGGGGCCGCAGGGAGGTTAACGCAGGGGGTTAACGCCCTGCCGTGGCCGCGCCTGGGGGTGGGCGTGGCCTGCCGGCGGTCTGCCGCGGGGTGGGCGTGGCCTCGCTGACAGCTGGCGCACGCGCGCCGCCGCCTCATTGTGCCGGGCCGGCCCAGCCCCAGTCGGCGCGAGGCCGCTGGCGCGCGCGGAGCTGCTGCCCCCTGCGGCCGGGCGCCCGCCACACTCTCCGCTCCCTCTGCCCTCCCGCCATGGAGTGAGACTCTCCCCCACCCTTCCCTCCACCTCCCGCCGCCGCGCCTCGATGGCTCTGGTCACCGTGCAGCGCTCGCCTACCCCGAGCGCCACCTCCAGCCCCTGCGCCTCGGTGAGTCCGGCCGCCCGCGCTGAGGGGGGCGCGCGGCGGTGGGGTGGCCGGTAGCGCGCGGCGCTGCGCGTGCGCGTGCGCGGGACAGCGCTCCCTGCCTCCCCCCCCCCCCCCCCCCCCCCCCCAAGCCCCCGGCAGCCTCGTTCCCGCGCGGGGCCCCCCGCAGCGCCTCGAGGGGCAGCGCAGCCCCGGGCTCTGCGGGGCCCTCGCACTGGTGCCGCTTGTGGCGGGGGTGGTGGGGGCCGAGCTCGTGTGTGTGTGTGTGTGTGTGTCCCAGCCTAAGCCCCTGTGTGGGCGGATGGAGCAGTGGGGTTGGGTTCCACAGAATCACGAAATCATGGAATGCTTTGGGAAGGGACCCCGAAGTCCATCCAGTCCCACTCCTCTGCCACGGGCAGGGACACCTCCCGCTGGAACAGGGGGCTCCGAGCCCCATCCAACCTGGCCTTGGACACCTCCAGGGATGGGGCAGCCACCACTGCTCTTGGTGCCTCCCCACCCTCACAGCAAAACATTTCTTCCAAGATCTCATCTCAATCTCCCCTCTTTCAGGTTAAAACCGGTCCCCCTCGTCCTGTCCTCACCCAGAGGGTCGTGGAGCACTGGAACAGCTCCCCAGGGAAGCAGGCATGGCACCAAGCCTGACAATATTCAGGAAGCATTGGGTCATCACCCTCAGCCCCACGGTGTGAATGTTGGGATTGTCCTGTGCAGGGACAGGAGTTGGACTCCATGGTCCTTGTGGGTCCCTTCCAACTCAGGTCGTACTGTGATTCTATGATTCTATCCGTGTACTGCCTGATCAAGACCCCTCCCCAGCTTTCCTGGGGCCCCTTCCATACTGGGAGGCTGCTCTAAGCTCTCCCTGGAGCCTTCTCTTTCTCCAGGCCAAAAAAAGCCCAACTCTTTCAGCCTGTCCTCATAGCAGAGGTTCTCCAGCCCTCAGATCATTTCTGTGGCCTTCTCTGGACTCGCTACAACAGTTCCTATGTTCTTATGTTGGGGAGTCCAGAACTGGACACAGGACTCCAGCTGGAGTTTGGGTTTATTGTGTGTGGTGGGAGAGGGGCAGTGAGTGGAGGCAAACTGACAGCTGCTCCAGAATGAATCATAGAATGTCAGATTGGAAAGGATCTCAAGCATCATCTGGTCCAGCATTTTAGGTGATCTGTAGTTTAAACGTGAAAGCCCATCACTTTGTCAGGCTGAACCTTAAAAGTGTCCAGTGTAGAGGAATCAACCACTTCCCTGGGGGATTATTCCAATGTTTAACTGTTCTCATGGTGACGAATTTTCTTCTGGAATCCAGTCAGAATCTTCCCAGGAGCAACTTATACCCATTTATACCCATTACCCGTTGTCTTTTCCATGTAACACCTTGTAAAATGGGAGTCTCCATCCTCTTGGTAGACACCCTTTATGTACTGGTACATGGTAATAAGATGTCTCCTAAGTCTTCTTGTCTCAAGGCTGAACAAATCCAATTCTCTCAGCCTTACTGTGTATAGTAGGTTTCCTAGTCATCTGATCATCTTCGTGGTCCTCTGGACTCTCTCCAGCCTGATTTAATCTGACAGCACCCTCCAGGTATCTCCAGCCCGTGGCTTGTCCTTTGCCAAATACTGCCATTTATCTTTTTCCCCTTTTTTGAACGCTGTGTGTAATCTTTCCGAGGCCATGTCAAAGGCAAGACAGCCAGAAAGGCTGGGTTTGGAATCTGGGTGACATGTGCAGGCTGAGCAGATGTTCTCAGCGCTGCCTGGGATCAGGAAGCGAGGCAGTGGCTGTAAGGATTTCGTGCTTTCCGTGCTCCTTAAACGTGGGACAGACTCTTGTTTCTGTATTGTAAAATCTTGCGTGTTAACCCCTTAAGTTGCTACCTACTCACTGTGTTTTAGTGTAGCTAAGGATGAGAATGTGTTTTCACTTTCTGTATCCTTAGTTCTCAGTTTGCTTTCTTTCCTTCATGCATCATCACACTGGTGTTATGTCCAGTTTGGAAGTAGAAGAGTCAAAATCCCAGTTGCTTGCTTCATGGAGGGGGAATGAAAAAGCCAACTACTCTGAAAATATTTCTTGTTGTGTTAGGTAACCTCTTCTGAAACTAGATCAGCTACTTGACAGGTCCTGCCTGCCCCGACAGCATTTTAGCTGTCAGAACATTTTTATCCTCTTTCATTCCCATGTCTCTCCTACGGTTATTTAGCAATAGAGATTAATTTCACTTGTATTTCTCTGCTATAAATATTAATGTGCTGCACTACTTCAGAGGTTGCTCCTCCCTTTTGACTTCCTTACCCTTTCCACTCTTCCCTGTCGTATACATCTCTTGCATTTAAGACATCTTGTGAGAATAGGCAGGTCTCTTGGCATCTTCATTTTTTCACCCACTTAGATGTATAACCCCTTCCTTTGTTAAATATTTGACATATATGAACAATTAGTTGTATTCTGTAAGGCTTTCCCATCTGGAACAGCCGGGCTGTTTCACAACCAATTAAATTAAATTGAAATTGTACTGATTTTTGAACGCTACTTAGTTTTTAAATACATAAACAAACCTCCAGAGCCTGACAAATACAGAGAATGCAGCTTTTGGTATGTTTATCTGTATTCTCTTTCTTCAGTCTTGTAGTACTGAATGGTCTTTATAAATCCGAGGTGCCCTGTGTGAAAATAAGTGTGTGAGTGTTTTCCTGGCCTGGTTTTGCTTCGCATAACTACTTCTACTTTCTCAGACTTTTCTTGCAGTCTAAAGTGGCAATGATGCTCATCATATTCTGCCCTTTGAGTACTTTTGCGTTTCCTGTTGTAACTTCCTAACCACACTTCAGGGTTTGACTGCCCTTGTAGCCTCTTGTTAGAGAGCTGAGGTTGGTTGTTCCTCCTTCCTTCTCTCAAAATGTTGCTGGGCTTGTGAGCTCCTTCTCTGTCACAAAGCTATAGCTTCTTAATAAAAATTGTGGTATCATTTCGGATGATGACCCTTCCCAGGCTGGTAAAGGCTTGTGAACAGGGCAGGCCTTTCTTTTTAGAGGCTTTGGTCCTGCGAGCTTGTGACACTTGCTGTTCTTGCAGATCCTTTTGGACTTCAGCAGGAGAACTTTATTCTTTTAGTATAAAAGTGAAATTATTTCAACTGATCTATTGTAAACTGCTGATGGTAGCTTCCTTATGTATGGACCGATAACTCTGGTTACCTCTTTAAAGGAAAGCTCATCTTGCTAAATAATCCCTATGAGTAGTATAAGGGTCTCACTTGGTGCCCAAAATCTGGCTGTTTCTGAACAACAATGGTCTGGTAACTGGTGTAACTTGGCTCTTCCAGCTTGTGGGCAAGGAGGAAGGATATTGATGCGCAAGGATATGGCCATGTCTAATTCTGTTTCCAGGTCACTAAGAATTTTGAGGACAGAAATGGATTCTCAAATTGCTCGATATCCCTTTGCTTTAGAGGTAAACTTCTCAGATAAGGAGAAAGGGTGAAATTGATGTCCTCAAAATGAATTTTTGCATTAAGTATGCCCTATAAATTGTTATAATTGGCTGTTATGGATTCAGGGGAATAGCTGATCTAAATCACTCTGAAATTGGATGGCTTTTATTTATAGGTTTTTATCTTGTTCTCATTGCCATAGAGCATCTCATGAGCATTCATTTCGAGGTAGTTCTTGCAAAGTGTCGGTTATACACTTAGAGCCCTCTGGTTGCTTGATGACTTTTGAAATTCCTTAAATTGTCTGTCCAGACTTCTGCTGTCTCTTTGGTTTGGCCTTTGGTGATGCAGCCACTTTTAAGACAGAAAATTGGAGTCTTCACTTCTGTAAAGCAGAACAGTTGTCTTCTGATACGCGATGTGAGCAGAAAAGGGTAGAAAGCAGGACTGTACTACAGGAAATTTTATTGGGTGCTTTCATGGCCATTTTAAGATAGCAGGCAGAAAGGTATCTGAATGAGTTTAACCTGCTGTATCCGTTGTGTTTTGGAGTTTAATGATTTTTTTAAATACTCACTATTGTTAATGAAATTGTAACATTAAAAGGCAGCAAGCTGTTTTGCTCGAGCTGATTGGTGCTGTTGTTAATGCTGTCCTTGTTCACCTATCAGTTTTAAGTTACTTTTGCTGCTTCCATCTCTAAGCAATGAACCATCTCTTTGAGTCTCCTGGTGGTGTTCAGCTGCAGACGTCTGGCTGTAGCTGACAAACCTGGAGTGTCTATTGCTCTCTCCGTAGCAAAGTGTGGGCGTAGCATCCACATTGTCTTGTCTAGGGATAAGCTGCAAGAAAGAATTCTAGCTAAAGGAGTGAAAAGCTGGTAAAAGATGCAGACCTCAAAATCCTTGTGAGCCTTTTTATCTAAGGCACTGGAAGTTGTTGGGTAACATCAGTCACCATGCTAGCATCAAATCTGTGTTGTCGTGGTGATGGGAGCAGTGGAAAGCTGCTCTGGTACTCTTCATAGTTTTCCAAAAGCCTTCTGTTAATTATCTGTATTGCGAAATAATCTATTGAATCTTGCCCTTTTAAATTATTTTTATGCATAGTTCTACCAAAAAAAAATCTAATTTCTGTTAAGTGCTGTTTTTCCACTGTCTATGACATCTCTCTGCTGAAAGTGAAGAAGCTGGGCAGGCAATCTGGTCCTGGCTGCTATCATAGTCCGCTCATCTTCCCTACCCTCAGGGAGACAATATGCTTCTATTGGAAGGGAGCGACTGACCCAGAAAGAGAGGATATGCTGCATATATTGTTCTAAAATGCACAGTTAAAAAAAAAAAAAGAAGTTTAAAGCAAATGAAAACCTAAGCTGTTTGACTTCCCCTCCTTAATCCCAGGAGAACAGCTTGAGCCGGAAGCACAGTCCTGCAAATGTGTTTGGAAGTCTCTGTCGTGTTCTGCTCGAGAACTCTGTGCCAGTGGAACACACAGGAAATATTTTCCCATTTATTTATGGGGAAGCTAAATATAACATTTCTCTGCCCCTTTAAGTGCTATTAAACAATTGTGAGTTTACTTAATTGTTGATAAGTCCAGTCTATCTCGCATAGAACTCTCTTTAAGATCTTCATAGCTGCCATGTGTATAGGGCTTTGGAGAGTTGATTTTTGGAGGGGACTGTGATGTAGCCAGCAAAACAGAAGCTTCATATGAAATCCTTTTTTAGACCTAGAAACGCCTAATATTTAAAGGTGCTGTCATCTCTTATGTGTTGTTTTTCCTCCACTGCTGTTTTTCAGGTATAGCCACAGCAGTGGACCGGAAAAAAGTGCCAATTCCTGCTTTAGGCAAACTTCCTGCAGTGCCTTACAGACACCTTAATTTTGTGTCTTGCCAACTATCACCTCTTTGGAGATAAAACTCTTTTAGTGAGGTGATTTGTAACTTCCTATCTTTCAAACTTTTACTTCTATTGAAAGCTCTGCAAGGGAAACAAGAGGCTTCTACTTCTCGTTGAGTGTAAATGCTGTATTGTTAAAAGATGAAGGTTTCTGTCCAACTACACAAGGCTCTTGGATAGCAGAGAATTTGTGTGTGTGAATGCATTCATAAGTGGCGAGACTCACCTCTTCCTTAAGCAGCTTCATAGTTAAGCTGAAGCAGCTTGGTGACAAAAGCCTAATCCTCTTGAAGATTTGTTGTCTCTTGTATGCATACACAGCAGGCTCTTGTAGAGATCTGTACGAAAGGCAAAGTCCTTTTTTAGGTTTAGCCCCAAATAGTATTTTGGGCTGAGACGGAACATGGTGAAAATTGAACTGGAACCCCACAGAGTATCAGACAGGAATATTTTTGGGGCCTTGAGCAGCCTGGTCTAGAGGAAGATGTCCCTGCCATGGGGGTGTGTGTGTGGGGTTGGAACTGGGTGGGCTTTAAAGTCCCTTCCAACCCAAAAAATTCTATGATTCTTCAAATCTGCAGAACACAAGAAACAGTCTTTATCTTTTTTATAAGGTATCTAACTGTACTTTTGTAGGATATCTCAATGACAGAGTGATTTCTTTTTAATTTTGTTTCTTCCTGGTATAGCCAGTCCTTTATTCGCATTTCCAGAGATGTTTCTAGTTTTTCTGAGCATATCTCACACACACACTGATGGTGATTAGGTTTGGTTTGTGGAGTGCAGTGGTTTAACTTTTGCTGGCTTTTTAAAATCTGATTTATAGGAGTGTAAATTTGGACATGGCTACAGCTTTCTTTGACCACCTGGTCTGATGCACTGCGCTATTCATTATTCTGTTTATCAAGCTAAAGGATGTACTGAAGATAAAACACCTCTTTCATTTTGTGCTTTGCATTAGATCACTCAGTCTAAGGCTTCTTTGTGAAGTTGGCAGCAACTTCTGTATCCTTCCCCTTCTTTTTATTTTGTTTACTGGGGCATTGCTTTACAAGTTGTCATTTTTGCAGTATTTATGTCTTGACCAGTGAAGTCCAGCCAAAAGAAGCTGTAGTAGCTGGCCTGGAAGTTGAAATCTGCTTTTCTTGAGGAAAGTCAAGTTTCTTGTAGTACTTCATCAGTGTTGACCTGAAATGGCCATTTTTGTGTTAAGAGGGAGACTTTGTAGATGTTTCACCTTTTCCTTTTTTATTCCACTGAATATGGTGCATATGTGGCATTTTAGGTAACACAATTATACAACTCAGTTAGTTGCATCTTTCAAAGTGTGAAGTTAAATTGAAACAAACTGAGTGAAATATACACTGATGCTGTTATCTCTTGAGTTCCCATGGTACATAAATTCTTGTGTTTTGAAAAGGAGCTTGTAATTTGAAAATTCAAATAGCCTATGATGCTGTAATGAGTCATTATCTGACCAGTATTGATCCTTACTGTTTAAGCAATGAAAGCAGGTTGTAAAGGGCAGGATTCTGTAATATCTACAGTTATTCCGAGAGTCAATGACACAATTACTTACATGGAGATGCTATTTTGAGTGAGTCTGCCATTCAAAAAGCAGTTGGCTGGAAGTATTTTCGTGTAAGAGGGCTGCTTTCATGCAGGGTAGTGCCTGAGGATTTCCAGTTACTGGGAAAAAAAAATCCTGAAAGATCTGTAGCTGCAACTATTCCGTCTTGGGAAAGGAAAAAACCAAAACAGCCTTTGGGCAGCTTAGCTTGATGTAGCTGCTCCCTGATCACAGCCGGCAGCTGAAGGTTTCATTCTTCAGTTACAACAAACCACATCCTCCCAGCACCACAATGCAACTTCACTCTGCTGGAGTGTGAAGGCTGTTTTGCAGCCTGGCTCTCAGGAACATCTCTGCACTGGAGGCTCTCACTGTCCTTGCGACGGTGCGCTGGATGGGAAGGCCTCAAAAATGCTCTTGTACTTTTGATGTTTGACTGACGTGAAGCTTTTACTGCCTTCATATTTGACTCTTGCTGATGCCCTTAGCAAGCATTATGTGCTCAGCTGCTGGTCCTCCGTGAGTGATACTTCCTTTGTATAAAGTGGCCTTGCAACATGAGAGCACTAGGCTTGTCAAGTCTTTGAGATGTTTAGGTCAACCTGTGAATTTAAGAGTCTCCTCTCTGTCATTGATTTGCCTGAGCATCCTTTTAATTTCTTTGTTATGTAGTGACACCCAATCTCCTATCTTTTTACAAAAGAGGAATCTTGGAAGCAAGAGAAGAAAGAGGTGGTATCCACTGGAAGTAGTCAGTGATGTAAACAAGGCAGGCAGGGTCTTATCTTGTGGCTGGAAGCTGTTCCTCCAGAGCGCTTTGCTTAGACAGATAAAAAATTATGAAGTCCAAAAGCCCTTTTTGCATTTCTGAGTTGGGCCATATAAATTGCTTAAATCATTGTCAACCATCTGGAAAATATCTTGTTGCAACAGTGTAATATTGCAGTGTGTGTGTTTGTTTTAGTTAGCATTCGGGCAGGCTTCTGTATCTGCCGTTTTGAGTATGTCAATAGCATTTTGCCCAAATAGAATTGCTCTGAATGTGCATCTTATCAGGGTTGCTCACTGCAGACTGATGTCCTCTCGGAAGGCATAAAACGTTGCTACAGGATGAGTCATACAGTTAAACAGCTTGTTGCTTCCATGGTGAGACGCACCCTTGCTGTGTATGCCAGTAATCATGAAACTCCTGGCAAATACCCTGTGACGTGAACTTCTTATGGCCTTGATAATGAAACGCCTGTGGCACTGGCTGAAATGTGTTTTGCTTGTGGGTGCTCCCTGCCTTTAGGTATGCCAGTCCTCCTCCTGAGGAACTCCTCAATAGAGGCTTCATGGAAATAATGAAGTTACTGTATCTGTATAGGCTGTTTCAAGGTGAAATTAGTGAGGAACTTAAGGCCACATTGTATACTTATTGTATCGAGGTAATCACAGACATTAGAATATTTAATCTGACTTATTTTGAAATAACTGTTTTATCACAGATGATGCTGCCCCTGTGCTAAGCTCAGGAGGGGGCGTGGATGCTGGAGCTTTCCACTGCTCTGCAAGTAGAGCAGAGCGGGATGATGCAGAATTCCAGAGATGATGTCTCAGGAGCTGTTCAGGTCTGGGACCCACAATGGCAGGCTCTTTGTTTCACAGCCAACCTCCTGCCCACACCACGGTGAAGTGAGCCATAAGCAAGTCTAAGGTGAGGTAAAGCAGCATCTGAAAGGCAGAAGACCCTCACCTGACTGCTGGGTACCATGGGTCCATCAAGTCCCATATTTCCTCTGCTTAGGAAGCTGTAACACACCTGTTGCAGCTGCTGTTATGTGATGCTCTTTCCTTGGGAGACAACCTACTGGCCACTTCTGTTAGCTTGTCTGTACCTGGCTTTGCTGTTGTGTGAGTGGGGATGCCCCAGAGGCAGTTTGGAGCAGGTTCCAAATCCAAACTTTTGGATGGATGAGAAGTGATAGGAATTGGTTGAGGAAGAACGGCACTTGTAAGGATTTTGTTGTGGGATGCTGCTTTCATTTGTAGGTCTCAAGGCCTCTTTAGCAGAAAGGCAAAAGCTACTGAGCCAGGTATGTTTGTGTTCTACTTTTTAACTAGATTCACTATCTGAGAAGTGGATTTCAATGTGGAAAGCTGGTTCTGTCAAGAGGACGGTGGTTGTCCTGTTGCTCTTGCTGGCTGCTACCATGTCGCTTCTGTTTTGATGTACAGAATTATCACATATAGAATGGCAGCAAGAGCTTTTAAGACTTGTTTGTCTGGCTTGGTTTAGCTCCAACAGCTGACATCTGAGAAACACCTATATTAGGGTTCTTCAGAAAAAAAAACACTTTAAGCTTTTCATCTCTGTACCTTTTACTGTGATGATGAGAGAGAAGGATAGGGCATACGCCTCGCATGTGTAAAATGCTTTGCTTTCCAAAGGAGAGCTTTGGTGGTAGTCTGAGTCTTCTGCGTTATGCAGGACCAAACCTTTGGCCTAATCCATCTGAAGCTGGAGTTTCCCACAAATCTCTGAAGCTGCTGAATGCTAAAGAATCCTTAGTGCCACGTGCCATTTAAAAACAGAAGCCCCTAATCTCCACTTGCTTGTGGAAAACTTGTGGGCTGCTGTTCTTCTGTCTGAAAAACATTTGCAAGGTCTGGCTCATCCAGGAAAGGGCCAGTCCTTAGGAAACTGTAATTAAAAGCCCAGAACTTCTGTCTGCGAATGTCGATGCGTGGGAGCAGAGGGGCAGCAGTTGTCTGTGAGCTGGCCTGCTGCGTGTACACAGGCAGATATCCTTTTGAGTCTGCTGTTTCTTTGCAGTAGTCCCGAGATCTGGAGCATCTTCTCTAGGAAACAGGGTGTCACACTGAAAATTTAGCTCATAAGTAGCTGTGGCGCAAGCAGGAAAGTGACTCAGCCCTCTGACCTACAGACAGGAGCTAAACCTGGTTGCAAGAGGAAATGCTAGGTGACAAGGTAGAGGTGTTTCTGCAATAAGAATGGATTCCTTTTTTTGCTCTTGTTTTTGTTGTTGCCTTCTTGTTTCTCTTTTCCTTTCCATAGTCCTCTTCAATAGTTTAAAATAGTTTAAGGGCTTACAGCTCTGGGCACGTTCTTCAGATGGTGCTGTAACCACTGCATTTAAGTACTGTGCTTCAAAATGTGGTATTAAATGATTAACCAACTGCTATATTATATTGTTTTCCTGGGTGAAGTGTAAACCTTGAAATGACAGCTGCCTTTGTCTTTTAAATGGTTGAAAAATATTTCGTTTGCTTTCTGAACAGTTTTTTTTCTTATGGAAACTGTGAGTTTCATGGCTAGGAGCTTATGACTTCAAAAAGTGAAGCGAAACAGGACAACTAGGCTGGTTTGTTCCTTTTGGCGGTTCTTCCTTCTTGGTGTGCAGCAGTTAATTGAACTTGTGAGCCTGAATTTCAACCCTTAAATGAATCTCCAGGCAGCTGCCGCTCCCGTGGTGTGGGTCAAGTCTAATATTGCATAAACTTGTCAGTGCAATGGCATATTGAAATCAAATATTAATGTGTTATCTCTTGCTTTTTGTGTCAGGTTGCCACTGCGTCCCTCAGCACTTTGCTGGGGTGACTGCCTCAATAATGTGCCAGGAGTGAGTTGTACTCTCTGCAGTTTCTGCTCTGCTCCTGAATGTTAAATAAAAGACATTATCAGGGGAAAACAGTATGAACAGAGCATACTTTCAGATGCCTTCCCAAAAACTGGGTATAGTTATATAAATTTTAAGGCAAGGGAGGCATTATCAGTTAATGTTTATGGTATGGCTGGGATAGTTTGCATAGTCACAGTGGGTGAAATACGTATTTTTCATATATACTTTGCAGATCCCTGGTCTCAACTTATGCTTCATGCTGCAAAGATAACAACTGTGCCACAGGCTTCTGCAACCCGTACTTCTGGTCTTTGAAGTGGAATTTTTCTCTTTTACACATGTACCAGAAACTTCTCTTCTTAGGAGGAAGCTGTATTTAACTTAGATCTGTTCACGTGGACTGTAGATGGCCGAGATGGTTATTCTGGGAGAGTTTCTCTCTGGGTCTCTTCTGAGTGAGGAAGTTCAGACTCAAGTCTTGAGGCGAAGGGAATAATTTTACATCTTTCTGGTATTTGGGGAGAAGATGACATGAGCCAAAACAAGTTTTTAAGCTTGAGTTATATCTCGCATCTTGATTCTAAACTTGAGATGTACCTAATTTAGAAAAATAAAGCCCCCCCAACAAAAACAACAAACCCAAATCCAAACAAACAGCCTCCCTTCCTACAAACACCCCACACAATATCACAAAACAAAACCCAATTCAAAACTACTGAGCCTGTTTAAAGTTTAAACTTGCAAGTTTAGTTTTAGGACAGATGAGCAGAAGACGCCTCGAGCTAAAGAGGTTACATGCAACAATAGCTCGAGGTGAGAAACAATCTGTATTTGTCAGAATTCATTGGCTCACTGTGACGTAGGACATCCTGGACACACTTCACTCTTTTTAAACTTGACTTTGATGAGGAAGGTTTCTTCGCACACTCTGTAGGAAGTAATGAAGAACCTTGAAGCGACTGAGAGATGCCAACAGGGCATTAGTGAAGAATCTTTTCTGGGGGCAGAGATTGGGAAGCGATTTGCCAGCTGACTTCTGATAGCAGTCAGCGCTGCTGGCGCGTAGCGTCGCTCCTTGGCTGGGTTTCTGTGCCTCGCTGTGGTGTGGAAACACGCTGAGTAGAACGTGAGAACTTCCTGCTGTGATAAGGAACGCTGGGCTCTTCCAGCAGGTGCAGCCCTTAGCTGCAGGCCTGAAGACGTAACAGAAGTGTTGGCTGCCATGGGCCTTCAGTGTTGTCAATCTCAAACTGAGAGGCTTACTCATGAAGGAGCAGCGGAACCAGCCTGAGACTGGCCTGAACCAGGTCAGGAGGCAGAGCGTCGTTTTCTGCATTGCACTGCTCTGATAAGGGAATTAGGATGGGAAGCTGTGTTCAAGAATCTCTAATCCATGATGGTGGCTCTGACTGAAATGGAATAATCTTTATTTTAAAGGGTGCTCTGAACCACTAAAGCTTTATAAATATTAATTTTGTTCTTTTGTTTCCTAATAAAAGGCTTTTATTCATGAAATCACTATTTATTTATTAACCTGACAAACTAATAGCAAGCTCTCTTCTTTCAGTGTATGCATGTGCCATATCACAATTCTGCTTGTCACCGTAATAAGAACTTCATTCATCTGCTTTAAAATGTCATTGATAACAACCTGGCAGAGGCCCAGCTTGGAGCAAGTTAACTACAAAAGGCTGCATTGTAAACCTTTCTGAGAGTACATGCTACATTAAGTCTAAAATTAAAAAAAAAAAAAGAGAGAGAGAAAAATGTGCTGGCTGGTCCAGGCTGCGTACAACTGCCAAGTAGCTCCAAACCTGAAAAAATAGAGCTCTGTACAGAGTAGTTCTGGCTGAAAATGGGATAGTTGGAATTCAGGGTATATTCTACTCACTTTATAATCTTTGAGATGTACTGAATTTGTACACATCTTAAAATGAGAGGGAATGATCCACAAGCAACTCAATAAGAACTTGTACATGTAAGGATCTTGTTGTTTCCTTCTGTCTCTTCTTTCTTTGATTGAATGCCTGGGATAAAAACTACAGCCTGAAAACAAGTTGTAAGCCTCTAGGAGTTAATTCCTGGTAACTCTGGGAGGTAGCTTGTCTCAGTTATATTAACTGACCCCAACCCCAGCTCAGTCTATTCACCAAGCGTATTTATCCTCCTGTCAGTTCCCACAGTGCATGCAGGATGTCTGCCACATGCTGTGTTTCCAGTGCCTGGTCCTTCTGCCAGCTCCTCTGGAGGTACCTGAGCTGCTCATTGCTCTGGCAATCCTGTACATGGCACTTGAAGGCTTCTTGCCTTTGACTCTCCTGTTCTTAAAACCATTGCAAATGTACCTGCTAGCCTGGATGAGGTTGACGGGAATTGCGCTTGGAACAGATGCAGAACTTGTGAAGTTATTTGAGAGAAACTCCTAGGGAACTTTAAATGGGCCGTGCCCTCTGCTATGCACGAGGCTGACTGCCCTGACTGAACAAGTTTGTCTCACTGTGCTATTTAACAGTTGAGCAGAACATGAAGCTTTAAGGCATCTTCATTCAAGGTCTTCTGGGAAAAATATAAGCATGCAGTAAGTTATTAGTTCGCATCCTACGCTCTGGCAGTGTAAAAGGTTCAGGCAGCGTGGTGAAAGGCTTGCTCAGAACTGATGGGGGACAGCCTGATT
This sequence comes from Tapera naevia, assembly GCA_033556795.1. Lineage (NCBI taxonomy): Eukaryota > Metazoa > Chordata > Aves > Cuculiformes > Neomorphidae > Tapera > Tapera naevia. The sequence continues at coordinate 1,487,224 of JAUMJJ010000303.1, forward strand.
TCTTAGCTGCAATGGGGACTGCAACAGTCTTCCAAAAAAAAAAGCTACAATTTCTTGCTGCTTCACTTCTGTGGTTTTTTGTTTTGTCTCTTTCTGAGGTTTAGCATATGGACAGCACCACGGGTTAGGGAACACTTCAGCTTCAGAACCTTTTCGTATGTAACCTTCCACTGAAGTCCATGGGCGTGGAGGTAAGCAGTGCTGAGTGCTTTCTGACACCACCACCACCCACTCCATAGCCTGGTGCACACAACACTCCTTGTATTTGAGCATTGTTTTTTTCCCAAAAAGTCGCATGCAGTTGCACAGTGAAGACACTGCTTATTTGTGTAATGCAAAAATCTATCCCTTGTCGGTACAAAGTGCAAGCAAGTGAGCATCGAAGTGTGGGGCTTCACAGATGCTGCATGAACACTTGGCACTGAACTTCAGTGACATCCCTGTATTATGTGACAATAAAATGGGACTTCACAGTTGGTCTGTGAGTAAATGGGATTGAAAGGTAGGGTTGAATGTTGCTGCCTGAAGCCTTTGTGCTACTGATGCTTAACACCTTTTGCCCTGCTATTGTTTGTCTGTTTATTTTTACAACTGATAAGTTTAGTCTCTCAGTGGTTAATTAGTTTATCACAGTAAGTCAGAATCAGTGAGAGTTTCCTGTTCCCTTGTCCTTCTGTTGAGTTTCTTTTCTGTTGAAACACAACTTTCTCTGTTGAAGCAACTTAGTTGCTGCACTCTTCAGTTTCCTTGTAGTGGCTTGAAGCGGAGGGAAGTGAACTGTCTGAAAGGGCCTGATATTCTCACAGTGATATTGACAGCTGGGCCTGCTGACTAAATTGTTATGATAAAACACAAATTCATTAGTTGATGCTGTTGAAATCTGCTGACTTTTCTATACATCTAATAGAAGGCTTTAAAATATCCAGCTGCAGACTGATCCTCTCCAAGCATGTGACACTGACATCAGTCCTAGAAGTGAGGCATTGAACCGCCTCCAAAAATGAGCTCATTGGGTGATAGTCAATGCACCAATTTAGCTAAATATTAGCTAATTTGATTACGTGGTCACCTGTACATTCTGTGTGAAATATGGGAATTCGTTCCAATTTTAGCTGCTCTCATTCTAGAGATCCGTGTTCTAGGCCTCAGATCCTTTTGACAGGATGCTGCACTCCCACTGTATGTTGGGAGCTAAGCTTGGCCAAGCCCATCTCTGCCACTGATTTGCTCCAAGACTTGCCAGTTTCTTTGCTTTTCTTCTCCCCATGCCCCTTCTATAAGTTACAGGGAGTAAAAGTTTAGAAGTCCTGTTAAGCTGGCCCTCTAATAAAACTTGCTTCATTTTCTTATGACTCTCTTGACTTGTTTAAATGGCTGCATAAAAACACAGCTGTGTCCTTTCCCAGAGTCTGGGTAGTGGTTCATCTTCAGCCTGACCTGCCATCTGGAGTGACTGGTCATGACAGAAATAAAACCAAGCCCTGGCAGAGCCGCCCTGGAGGCTGGGTGCGTTGCTCCCTCCCCTCCTGTGTAGCTCCAGGCCAGCAGCCACCACATGCAGCTTCTTGCAGCCTGCACCAAGAGCGTGTGTTCAGGCAGTGCTTCAGTGTGGTGGTGACCCCAAACACACACACACACACACACACACACGTTATTTTGTAGACTTGAAAAAATTCTGTGTTCACCTGTAATTACAGTAGGATTATGTTCAAGCTGCTGGTGTCCGAGCATCTCAACATATGCCTGATTATTTATTTATTTGAAACACGGGCATTTGAGAAACAGTGTGTTAGAAGAAGGGTTCATGTGGATTTGTGCAGAAACACTGTTGTTTCCCTCCCCCACCCAGTATTTTCTGCCTGTTATTGCACACTACAGGATTGTTTGTTTTGGATGCTGTTTACTGCTGAATAGAAGTCTTTATTGAGCTGGCCATGATGTTGCTCTTTTCTTTCAAGAAATGCTGCTGCTAACTTAAGGCAGAGGAAGATGCTGTATCTTACGGGGCTGTAGTGATGCTGCCTGAATTGTGATCTGTAATGCAACTGGAGAATTACACTGTGAAAAACGGATCGGAAAAACTGCTGATGACGTACACAGAAAGTTGAGATGATGAGACGCTCTTAAGTCCTATGTATAGAGTGAGAGAAGAAAGCTAGGTTTAAAGAGCAAGCAGCAGAAAATTAGATGGGAAACACTCTGTTCCTGCAAGAATAAATGATCCCTTAGAGTAGCTGAGGAGGCTGGTTGATGTGAACTCTGTGCAAAGTTCAGTGGCGAGCCTGCACTGATGTCCCGGGTGATGCTGCCTCTTCCGACTTCTTGTTTACCAGCAGCTGGCACGTTTTCAGAATGAGCTTCTGAAACCTTGGTGGAAAGGAGGGTTGGGGTGACAAAAGGCTTATTTGCATCCTGAAAGTTAGAGACAGCAATAGCTGTTTAGGTTGGCTAAATGGCTTCTGCGGGGTTGTGGTGAGCAGTGAGGTCTCGGGGCAGGACTTGCAGACCCCGCTGTGCCTCAGCCCACGTGTTCGGCAGCAGTGTCCTTTGGAGACTGCAGAATGATGAAATACATTCCCCTTTCCCCAGGAAAATGCCTGTGGTGCACGTGTCAGTTGTTTTGCTTCATCTTTGTTTAGCAATAGCGAGAGTTGTGCAGAGTACATGTAGGGCACAGAAATGGAGAACTGAGCCCCAGCTCAGGGCAGGAGGAGGTGGGGAGAGGGGGCAAGGAGGAAAACAGCTTTGCCCGTGCATGTTTTGATACTGAAGAGCTCTTTGCAGTGATTTGAGAAGGGGGTGGGGAGACAACCAGATGCTCTTAGGAAGTTCATACCATTGTTAATAATGTAATTCACAGATGGTGGTAGAGGCCTTGAAGAGGCTTTCATGCAGTACTTATGCTCTGTAATAGACAGATCATCACATAAGGGCTCACAAATGGAGATGGCTTAATCCCAAGGATGAGTCTACAGTGATCTGTTTGATAATGGCCCTATGGATCATTGTAACCTTTTTAAGCTGTTAAGAGTCTTCAGGATCCCAGAATGTTGAGCACTATGCTAGGATTGGACAAATTCCTGGTTATATTGTCAGGATAAAATGTTAATGTGGCTTTGAGACTTTTCTAATGAAAGTGGCTCTTGTGAAATAAAAAACAAATTCCTTGGTCCTGATGCATAAACCAATACAGACAGTAGAGGTGTGAAAATCAGTCTATGTGGTGCCATCCTCATAAGAGGCATTTCTGGTTTTATTTCCATTCCTCTGGTTGGAGCTGGAAGCAAACCTGGTGTCTTGTTTTCTTCTTGACAGCTGAGGAGCAGGGCTATAGGTTGCTTGTGTGTCCTCTTGCTTTTTGAAAGAGAAGTTGCTTGCTTTCTTGAAAGCCTGATAGCAAACGAACAGTCTGCTGTCTTGCAGACATGCAGGATCAGAAAAGCTTTAGCTCAAGTGCATGCAATTAAATTCAAATCTCTTTATGTTTGCAGGAGGCTTATTGATAAGGTTCTTTGTTGGCTATGAGCTATGTAACTAAAAGTATATATTAGTGACTTTGAAGCAATCCTAGCTTAGGTGAGTAGCACTAGAAATCAAAAGATTCATGGAGTGTGAGAAGTGATCTTTGCTTTGTTGTTTGCTGCTGTCTTTTCAAGTGTAGTTGCTCCCTTCCTAAGAGATATTTCCATGATGGGTTTTATTATTCTTTGCTTCTTCAAGTTCAACTTGTGTTTGGTAGGTTGGCTTCTTGTGCTGTTTGTCATGTGATGGTCCATGAGCCCTGAAGAATGTGCTCCTGTGACTTCAGCTCTGAGTTTGCCCGTACAGATGCAGGCTGTATCGCATTCCTGTTGGTCTTGCATTTTAAGCTACTACTTAGTGAAGGGATGGGGGTGGAAAAAGAGGGGCTATTGCAGTGCTAAGCTACCACAAATTCTCAGACGACTTAATTTGTCACCTTTTTCACTCCTTAAATATAATCCAGGATTTTCTACCTCCATCATATTTTCGCAGAAATGTTTTCTGCATTTGAAGCTGGGTTTTTTTTCTTACTATCCTCTTTAAATAACAGAGGGGAAAAACATGCTTTGGTACAAGAAATACCTTGAAATCTTGGGGGAAGAGACTTTTTAAATTTCTTTTTTTAAACCTGGGTGAGGGGTGTCTGCTTCTGATCACTGAAAGTGCTGTTAGAGAACTGGTCCTGCTGCCAGCAAGCCATGTCTGTATCCATTCCTCCTCTGCACAGTGAAGCTGGGCTCTCCCATGGCTGAGCACCAACATGATCAGACTTCATATTGAATCACTGGATGGGGAGCAGCCCTGCAGAGAAGGACTTGGGGGTGTTGGTGGATGACAAGCTCAACATGAGCCAGGAATATGCTTTTGCAGCCTAGAAAGCCAACCATGTCCTAGGCTGCATCCAAAGCAGTGGGACCAGCAGGGCAAGGGAGGGGATTCTGCCCCCTCTGCTCCACTCTGGTGAGACCCCTCCTGGAGCCCTGTGTTCAGTTCTGGAGTCCTCAGCAGAGGAAGGACCTGGAGCTGTTGGAGCAAGTCCAGAGGAGGCCACAAAGCAACTGGTGTTCGGTATAAATCTGTGTTCTTAACTCTTGGGGATCAAAACTTTACAGGAGAGATGGTTGTCAGCAGAAGTTGTTCCCTGCCCTGAAGTCTCTGCGTGTGGATGTGTAAAGCTGCCCATCTTTTTTCCAGCAGATAGGCGCACCATTAGACATTTTTGGCACTATTTATGTCTGCATGGGCGAAGGCATTTCTTTAGATTTGAATCCAACATCAAAGTAACATTGGTTTAACACCATGTGTTTTGTATCACCTTTTTTTCCTCCAAGTTGGATTTTACTTTCAGCTCTGACTGTTGCTTCATAATATAGGCTTTTTGCTTGCTCTTCACATTGTTTAAAAAAAAAGAAAAGAAAAAAACAACCCACACAAAACTCTATTTTTCTTAGCTCATCCAGTATTTCCACTTGGCTCAGAAGACGTGGATTTGTGAGCAGAGGGAATCCTCATTTGGCTGGTCACCCGAGCTTTCTTCCAGAGCATTAGAAGGATCTACAGCTTAAGTTCATCAGAGGGCTGACCTGCTCTAGTTTAATGAGATTTATTATACGTGTACCTTTTGGATTTTATGGCTTTGATCTTCAAAACAATCTGTATAAAGCTGTTAGTAAAAGCAAAACTGATGGCAGAAACCTGACTGCGTAGTGAATCTGCCCTGTACTGATTATTGATTTTTGAAATTAAAATAATATCTCTGGTGACATTGGTGTTCAACATATCTCTGTTATTTGGCTCAGTTCATGCTTCCCTTCTCAGCTCTTCCAACCATCCCTCTTAGAAAACCACATTGATCAAACCCTGATATCGCAGCTCAGACTTAGAGAGGGTGGAAGAAACAAATATGGGTGTTATAGTTGATGGGTGATTGTTTGTGGATTTCGTGGATAAGGCTGCAATTCCCATAGAATCATAGAATCATTTGGTTGGGAGGGACCTTAAAGCCAGGGGCAGGGACTGGATCAGAGTGCTCAGAACCCCATTCAACCTCACCTTGAACATTTCCAGGAATGAGGGGGCCATGACTTCTCTGGGCAACCTGTGCCAGGTCCTCACCACCCTCACAGGAAAGCATTTCTTCCTAAGATCTGATCTGAATCTCCTCTTTTTGGCTTAAAACCACCCCCCCTTGTCCTATCCCTGCACTCCCTGATAAAGAGCCCCTCCCCAGAAGATGCTGAGGAGATTGCAAAACCTGTGTTTTCCCCAAAACTTCCTTTGACTTTCATAAAAGCTCGACAGCTGTTAATAAATTGAGTTTTGTTAGCTTTGAAAACCTGAGAGTTCTTGACTTGCTCCAAAAAAAGTTCCTGTGAACTTTCAGCATGTCACATAACTGTGGGATTCCAAGGCCTCGAAGGGGATCCAGAGGGACTGGAGGGGGATGGATGTACACTGGCTGTCACTGAGTGAAGGCAGCCCTGGAGAGCATGGGCAACAGGAGCACAGACACTGGCATCTGGAATGTCTGCCTCCTCCAGAGCTGCAGGAGCCGTGAGATGCTGCAGTTGTGTGGCTTAACTTCGTTCAGTTGGATGTCTTACACAGCTGTGCTACACCTCTGTGGAAGACACAGGCTGACAGGCCTACAGCAGAGGTGGCAGTGACCACAGCGATGATGTGTTCCATCAAGATTTGGCAAACCTAATGAGTGTGTGATACCTGGAGCTGTGAAGAAAAATGTGGATGTCAATAACAGAATTCATTAGTGTTCCTCTGCTTGGGCCGGGCATTGGTACACGCAGCCCTCCAGTCTGTGGAGGCCAAGGCATTGCTGGGTGGAACGCCTTTCCTTTTTTTCACAAGTACCTATTAATGGAAGCCGAGTGCATAATGTAATCTTAAAATAGCTACTCCATGAATGCAGAAACATTCCACTTCTGACTAATCGCCCATTCAGAACGAGCGTTTAAATATGCACCAGAGACTGAGCGGCGGCTTTCCATATCTGCGTGAATGGAGTTGGAAATGTATTGCAGCTCCGAGCCGTGCAGGAATCTGGCTCCATGTTTTGTCTTCTTACACTGAGACAAGCAGGTTTGGGGTAGCTGCCTCTACCTGGGGTGCAGAATGCATGCTCTGTGTGCTCTCTCTTTAGTTAGGCAATGGAGTTGTTCATTCTTTGCTACCTCTGAGAATCTGAGAAGGACTGGGCTGATAAACACTCCTCAACCAGATTCCTGCTTCTCTTGGTTGTGAATGACCAGGAACACAAAGAGCTCATGGTCCGAGTCCTGGCTCTAGTGCATAGCCTGAAGAGCTTGGCAAGCAGCAGGCAGCCCGTGTGCAGTGTTTTCTCTCTGACAGGCTGCTCCACAGCAATGTGCGCCGCTCCAGAGCCTCTGGCCCTGTTCACAATGAGAATAAAGACATGCAGACAGACAGGGGGGCTGCGGGAGCAGGATCCATGTGGTCTGTGGATCATTGATCTAAAGCCTGGCCCAGCTTAAGGATTTGTCTTGGAACTGCTCCTGCCTGTGCAGGGGGATGGTGCCAGGTTGCACAGGGCTCCCTCCTGGGGACAAGTGCCATTGGAAGTGGGTATGGCCTCAGTGATCGGAAAGGGACACGCTTTCATACAGCCACTTCTCCTCTCTATCTCTGTGCTGTAGCAGGGAGTGGGCAGGACTTCTCCAGATTCCTTTGTATCTTCACTGGAAGTGTTTGGGTTTTGGTGTGTTTTGGAGCAGAGGCGTGGATATACATCTCCACTGGCTTGGGCTGTCGATGCTTCATGTGTGAGGAGCCAGTCCTCGTGGCCTGCCTGTGCTGCTGTGCAGTGCCCTGGTCTCTCCGAGCAGGCTGAGCACCAAGGACCGGCTGCTGCATCTGTGCTGCCTTCACTCTCCTGCCCATGGGGATTTGGCACTCGGGGACCTGCCTGGGTCTGGTCCACCTGGCAAAGTCTGAAGAAGTGGTTTTGTTGTGCTAATCAGTGTTGCTTTTCCAAATACGTGTGTCTTCAATGACTGTGATTGTACAGCCATCTCACTTAGAGCCCACCTCAAAGGCAAGTTGTTTTCCACAAAAGGTGGATTTTCACGTCAGGGCTTATACTGGTTTAAGGCTGCTTTATCTTAGGATAGCATAAACCTGTTTCTGGTTATCTTAAGGCAGAAAGTAACAGGAGGATTTGAATCGGACTGGATGATGGATTCCCATTGACTTAACCAATCCATAAGGAGTGCCTTTTGCCCTAACCTAGCTAATCCTAATTTCCTTTCCTGGCACAGGCAATAAGTACTTACTCTACACTGTCTCTTGCAGCAGGACAAAGTTCTGGGAAGTGCTGTACTCTGAGCGTTGGCTTCTGCTGCTCTGCTCGTCAGGTGGTTATTTATACAAGGCACCAGCCAAAGGGAAGGGAGAGTTTTAACTGGATTAACCTCAAGAAGAGAGTGTGGGAATTTAGGGATTAAGGAACCAAAGGCAGCCAGCAATCACTGACTTTAAAACCAGCTGTAGGGGAGCCAGTCTCTATAGACTGGAAGTAGAGTCCTTCCTCCCCTGCCTAACATCGAGGTCAGCAGCGTGTTTGCCTTCGAGGTATTACAGAAGATGGTCTGAGCGTGGCAGGGTCTGTATAGGGTCTTTTCTCTGACGACTTGTTTGTTGATGGGAAACTGTTCATAATTGCCAATACTGAAACACTGAGTGATCTCAAACCAAGCACTTGGAAGGTGTGGTAGGGGCTTGCTCTGATATAACGTGAACATCTGGTTTTGATAGATTTGTAGCTCTTCTAACTGCATGTACTCCCCTTTTACACCTTCTATCCTTGCCCTGAAGTGTTTATCTTGTCCCATATATTTGTCTCTGCTGATGCTGTTATGCATCCCCTGCAGGGAAAATCCTGGTAGATTACGGGATTGATAGAAAGATTGGGAGGCGTGGGAGGGATCAACAAAAACCTGTTCCTAGGGAGACACGAGTTTTAGCCTTGTGTCTCTAATGGCCAGTCTGCCGAAGGGGAAACAGATGGTTTGAAGGAGGCTGGGATTATGTACACAAGTACTGCAGGGCCCCAAATCTGATACATCTACGGAACTTCCAGGGCTCAGGCAAAGCCAGTCTGGTGCCAAGGCCCATGGGGCTCCTTTGCCTTTGGCACGGTGTTTCTGTCCTGTTGATAAAAGGCTGTTCTGGACAGCAGGCTTCTTCATGAGCCATTCCTGCTCCAGGGAACAGCCAGGTTTACCATGCAGAGAGTGAGGGCAGGTGTATGGAAGTGCATCCCTTTCTGACAGGTCGGACTGTACCTACTGCCAGGGGTAGTTGCATCCTTAAAAGGGAAAGTAACCAAATGTAGCACTGCATTCTGATTTAGTACAACTTTTCTCCTCTTCTGTCTGACTTCTTTCCTATCCTGGGAGACTGGGAGAAGGGGTGGTGGCTGCAGTGCCCCTGGCTTTTGACACAGCCTGGCCTGTATTGCAATATAATGTTTCGCAAAGGCTTATATTTCAGAAGTGCTGCTCCCAGCCAGGCGCTGCTCGCCGGGCGCCGGCTGCTGCCGCCTGAGGTCTCTGGAGAGAGAACTGCAACGACACCGCTGCTCTGGACTGAGCAGTGGGTAAATACACAAAGGCAGAATCCATCCTGGCCAAGGAGAAGCTGTGCTGGAGTCACTTTTGCAAGAAGCTAATTAAGATCTGTTTTTCTTGTATTTAACTTTCGGGCTGTGGAGAGTGTTGCAGTAAACAGGACACTGATTCAATAATGGTTGGAGAGTGCTAGATGACTGCAGTCCTAGAATGCTTGACAGCATTTCCTTTTTTTTCCTTCTCTCTCCTCCCACAGCAATTTGGACTGATACCCAAATAAACAATAACAAATAGATTTTTGGAGGAGCTGCCTGGGAGAAAAAACAAAAGTCAAGGGGCACTCGTTATGCAACTTCATTCTGCTCATATTTGACTCATCCAGAAAACCCTGTTCTATTCCTCAGCTTCATTTTCCTTTCTCTTTTTTTGGTTTTTTTTTTATTTTTTTCCTTCAGTCTCTGTCAGAGGATTTGTCATTATGTATGCTGCCTTGTTTCTGGTCCCTTGGAAACTGCTTAGACCCTTGTATCTCCAGTCGGCTGTAGACGTGCAGAGCTGAGAGAGCGTAGGCAGAACTCTGCTGTGGAGAAACAGTGTCAAGAGCCTATAAACCGGCTTGTATCAGGCAATGAAGTGGCTCTGCGTGTTGGCTTAACTTGTAGCAGGGTGAGGCTGGTAGCTGGGTGTATTTTTTAAGCAGTGAGTGGTTCTGGGTGGTTTCTGCCCGTGGGGTTCCAGTTCTGTTAGTGGAGCTCCCCTGCCGGCAGTGGGGCAGCCAGGAGGCTGTTCTGCATCCTGGGGATGGAGGATGAGAACACAGAGTACACTTTGTACCTTGTGATTCTCTCTGCAGCATTTTGCCAGGGAATATCTTCAGGCGTTCCTTTCCCTCTGCTCTCCAAAGGCTCTGCTTTGTGTCCTGCCTGTACAGAAATCTGTCCCAGCAATTCCTTTTGAAGTTCTGCCTGAAACACTTGGGTTTTTTTCCCTACCCAAACGGAGGCGAGAGGTGAAAAGACTTTCCTGCCAATTCCTCTTCCATTATAACCTAAACTCCTGCTGTTAAACCTCTACCAGCCACTCCTGTTCTAGATCTGTCACTGCAATAGAGCAGAGGCTCCCGGCTGTGCTCCTCCTTGGATCGGGGGTTATGCAATAGCAGCCTGCGAGTGCCGGCGCAGATGCTGCTGCATCCAGACGCGCTGCACGATGTTGCTTGGATACCCCCTTTTTTTTTCAGTTTTCTTTTCACTGGGTAACAATTTGCAACTTGTAATTGCACCATTGAACACAGTCAGGTTAAGGAGTGTTAAGAATTTGAAATATTAATGATTTCCCCTCCACAGAGGTTGAGGATCATGGAATTTGAAAAGATAGAGTGTTTCTCTGCTCCCTATTCCTCCCCATTGCCTTTATTTCACCTTCTTAAGTGTTAAATAACTTCCCACTTGGGAATTTTTTTCATCTAGAAAATCATCTTTTAATTATTGATGCAGTGGGCCAGGGGCCCTAAGCTTGCTGGCTGCTGATGCTTGCAGCCCAGGTAGGTCATGAAGATTCCTGCGCTGCTCCGAATCCATCCCCTGTGTCGTACGGTTGTTACGTCAAGGGGAGATTTGATGGGAGCTTACAGGGATTGGACCTCAGAGGAGCTGAGTGGGTGAGAATCTCTTTTTGTGTTCTGGCAGGGGGAAGGATGTTTGCGTGTTACAGCCAGCCACTCGGCTTTCAGAGCGCACGGCTGAGCCGGCACGGGGTGGAGATGCAACTGCAATGTGTCTCATGGATGGCTGCATGTGCCTTCCTCTTTGTAGCATAGGGCAAGCTGTTGACGTGGAAAGTCCATGCATGGTTACTCTGCTGCTGACCAGGAATTACACTTCTAACAAGAGAGCTGTGCTGGCACAGCTTCATCCTGTGGACACAGCTATGACATAAATAAGAGTGGTATCCAGATAACGCTCTATTCTTGTGCCACTATGGGAATAATATATTTCATCTATATTGCAGGTGAATCAGCATTGCTTTAGTGACCCTGCCACATGATTTGGGAAAAGGCAGAGCTCTGGAGCTCTAACCACAACTGTCCCTGCACCGAGCTCTACAGTAGATCCCAGTTTTTAATGGGGATCACTGCAGCAGGGAACAAGTGAGGCTGCTGTGAGCGTGCACCAAGGTAAACTGGATGCTAACAGGAAGATATCTGATTGCAAGACAAAGACCCTTCCCTTTGCAGTGAACCTCCCTTCCTTCCCCCCCTCCTTTTCCTCCTAAAATAGCCCTTCAGAATCAGGAGTGAAACCCAACTATTTCCCTCTTTTAAAAACACATTTAATGTTTGTTGACTTCAGTGGGTAACGCGCTGCTGGCTTTAGCCAGAACCTGGGGTTGTGCATCTGCTAGGCCTAGTTTATGTCTCTATTCCTTGGAATATGTGATAGTATCGCTCATGAGTAGTAAAATATTATGAACTGCAGTGCCAGGCCTCCAGCTTCTCTGCGTATGGCTCATTTGCCAGTTGGCTTTTCAGATTCCTTCAACCTTAACAGTTCAGCAGACTCTTCTCTCCCAGCTGGATCAATCCCAGCTTCTCAGGTGAAGATGTTGTCAACCCTCTGGGTGAGGAGGTGCATATGGCCATGCTGCCTTGGAAAACTCTGGAGTGCACTGGAAGGTTGAGCAAGGTCTGTGTTTGTAACAGGCAGTGACTGGAAGGGGTCTGAGGTGTCCATGTCCATCATTCCTAATTGCATAGGGGACAATGTCATGAGTGTAAATGTGTCACCCTGCATGAACGGATAATAAAGGGCTGCTCATAGTGGGAACCTGTGGAGCTGGGCTTTCATTTTAATCACGGGCTGTTTGTTGTGTAGGAGCCCTGCCCTGAGATCAGCCAGTGCACACGTGCATATCTGACTTGCTCTGAGTCAGACTGTGCCCTGGACATCAGCAACAGTTCCCAGTAATAAACTGGGGTTACAGTGCCTGTGTTTATACAGTGAGTCTTCTCAAACTTCTCCCATCACTGTCAGCATGTGTCATTATTGTGGGGAAAGAAATGGTTTCCAGCAGACAACTTCCTTAGCTTTGCTTCAAAGGAGACTGAGCAGGTGTCTTGAAGGTTCTGGGAGGCATTAAAACTAGCAAAGCATCATAATTATGTTTAAATATCTGCCTTTCCTGACATATTTGTGCAGCGTCAAAAGGCATTCTGAAAGTTACAGGGAAGGTCTGTTCAGGGAGACAATAGATTTTGTTTCTTACTGTCTGCGAGTGTCTAGAGATAGTGATAACTGGTGTGCTACTACATAGTTTTAGGGAGAAGTTATGTACAATACTCCTTTATTGAAGGGATATTTGATGTGAATTTGTACCTACAATGTTTGTATTTTTTCCCTTGGGTGCGTCCATGTGATTAAGGCAAAAGCTGTTGTAGTCTCCATCAGGCAAGCTTGTATCACTGCAGAAATTCAATTGACAGTAATCTCCCTTTTAATCTGCTCTGGTGGGGTGGTGTAGCAGGCTGCGTCACAATGGATTTCTCATCCTGACTCTTGTTGTACCAGTTGGAGGCTTCTAATTTTTTGTCTTCAAGTGTTTGAGTCTTATTTCTGCAGTTTTTAGTGAGGTCTCATCTAAACAAAGTTTGCATAAATCTCTTGGCTCCAGCGGGAAGATGAAAGCTTTGATAAGGGACTTGTTTTTTTCTCTCTCCAGAGCAGAAGCGCAATGTCTTTGACCTAAATATACCAATTACTGACACAGCAAAGTGATACAGAAAACAATCTGAAAGGAATGCCAGCCTCTGAATGAACACTTGGCTGCAGAAAGCTGCTGTAGAACCTCAAACACAGAAAAAAATGTGAGGAATAAAACTGTTCATTCAAAGCATTTCATGCCAACGGTGATGGGTGAGAGAGACGTGGCTGGAGAAAGCTGCGTGTTTACCCTTTATACCAACAGCTTTGGAGAGGTAAAAGCACTATGCAAAACTCAGTGTGGTTTTCCCCCTTCCCCTTCGTGGCCTGGTTTGCTCAGCTGAGCTTCTTGAAGAACTTTTATGGCAAACTTAAAGGCTTTCTAGGAGCAGTTTCTTCTTTTAAAAAGTGGTTGATGTCAAATGTAAGTATTTCAAAAAGCGGCTATGAGCTCTCTCTCTGGAGCGTGCTGGCTGACTTTATTAATTAGCTTCATCGTTTTAATAATAGTTCAGGTTAACCATCTCCGGAGACAGAGACATTCTGAAGTGAACTGGTTTTTAATTCAGCTTTGAGACTTGTCCTCTAAACATGAATACCTGCACATTGCTACCAAGGAGATGGTTTCCACAAGCTGCTGCAGATTTTTAGTTGTCTTTGTTCTCCATTGTAGTTGTGGAACTTGCAAACCCTGTCTGCCCATTTTTTTGGTGATCAAATCACTCTTTTTTGTACCACACTGCTACTTGACACAACTAGGCTAGAAATGGTACCTGTCACAGCTCTGCATCCCCCTCTGGTCCCAGAAGCTTCAGCTGGTGAATTTGTGTGTGGTCTTAAGCTTCTTGCAAGCAAAAAGGGAACCTTTTATCAGCCTAGGTTTTCGAGTCAGCCCTTGTTTCTTTTTACCAGCCAGTGTTGTTGCTGGCACTTGAGCTTTACTGCAAATGCAGTTTGTGGGGGCTTTTTGCTAACAGTTTATTGAAGAGATTGATAGAACACAACTCAGACTGCTGTGTGAAAGTCTCTCTGCTACAGAAACGTGCAATAGATATTTGGCAATCTGACTGCAACATTTGTCTTACTTTGTTCCAGCAGATGATTTGCGATTATTGATAGGACCAGCCTTGTGCATGTGTGCACGTGATGCTGTTCAACAGGCTTCTATCAAATATTGCAGCTTGGAAGGTGTTGAGCTTCAGTTCTATACAATGTCTGTACATGGATCCTGGTCCCTTGGATTTAAAGGGCCTCTATTCAACTGCTTCTTTGGGCTTTTAATGCCAATTCTGTAGAGATGTCAGATACCCCAGGGCACCTCTAATGTCACCACATGTCTGTGTCAAGAGTTGAGCCCTAAGGATTCTGAAGGTGCTGTGGATGCTCTTATCTCCAGGTGACTTGTATTGCATTAGAGGAAAGGCTGTGGCTGCAGTGGTGGCACCTCTGCAACACTTGACCAGACTGGATTATCCATGTGTTGGGTAATAGTTGGGGGAGGGTGTTTTTTGTACAGACTTGCTTCATACTCACATACTCACTGGCTTCATACACACAAGGAGAGCCCTGGTACAGAGGAGCTTGCAGTGTGCTGGGTGGCTGTAGTTACGCTGGGAAATTGGTGGATGCTGTGGAGTATCTGCATGGTTTAACAACTGGATCAGTGTCTGGATGCACAGCCTCTCATCTGACTAAAGCAGCTGCCTTCATCCCAGCAAAGGTCATGCTGGGCTCAGAGGCACTTAGTGTGTGTTTGAACAACTGGGTGGGATCCAGCCAAGGAAGGGTAGGCAGAGAATGAGAAGATTGTTCATTAATTACAAGCCTTCTCTTTGTAGCACCTCCTTTGAGACTGGTCCAGAGCTGCTCACATGATGATGGCTTGACAGCATTAAGTGAAAAGCCTCTCTGATGCCATGGCTGCATCTGAATCTTGCTGTGGGTTTGGGGGGATCTATATTAACTAATAATTAAATAAGAAGCTGCCAGTTGCACTTCTTTAGTAGAGTTCTTTGTCTTGCGGAGCTTCTCACAAAGTAAGTTCTGCATTCCTGCTCTTGCACAAGGCCTTTCTGCCCCTGTTAATAAATATCTTTTTTAAAAAGAACAATATTGACTTTGAAAATTAACAGCTTCAAGAAATGAGAGAAGATTCATGTCTACCTCTTGGCTTTGCCTTCCTATGAGGAATTCAGGATCACTGCTGGTGTTCATTGCTGTGCAGAGAATTCCTGTAAAAGGGGAAAGTGTTCTAAACAATGGAAGTAATGAAGTTGCCCATCCAGAAAGCAATACCTGGCCGAGATTTAGCACATGGAGAAGGTGAGAGAGGTTCTGTAATGTCTGAAGTGTGTACATCACAACTATGAGCAAAATATTGCCTCATGGGGTGAAAACTGGAATCCCTGTCCTGTCTAAATTGTCAGCGCTGTCTTGATATTGATGGCTGTGACCACTCACACTCCTGATAAAAACACTTCCCAGGCATTGTCTATACAGTCAGGTATGTTGGCATAAAATTATACGTAGCAAGTAGTTATTAAATTGGAATCTCTTTTAAGATTTGAAGGATGTATAGGGTGTAGCCTGTGTGAAGTGTTCCCTGTGTGAAATGTTCCTTGGTTAATAGAAACACAGTGAATGTTGGATGCATGGCTTACACCAGTAATCCTGTCTCTTACAGTAAAAGAACTTGCTGGGATGTTCCTAACACTAAATACAAGCAGCCAGTTCCAGTCCCTGTACGTAAGAATGCAGATTGAATCTTGTTTATCATTACATCAGTCTGCGAAAAGGAGATTTAGAGGAGCAGGATTGTTTGCGTGACATGGAGTGACTCCCATTGTGTGGAGCAGAATAGCACTCAAAAATTTCTCTCCTCTCCCTTACCCTTTTGATGACAGATAGTTGGCAGTGGATCAAAGCACAAACAGGATTAATGTTTTGCATATTCTGTCCTACATGGCCTGAAAGGAGCAGAGATGGAATTTTTCATCTTTCACTTTAAACTGCATTTAATATCATGGCCTAGTTTAGAGCCTTGCGACTCATTCCTTCCATTTCCCCTGAGGCCTCTGTTTCTGGTCAAGGAAAGCAGGGCACGACTCCCTCTGGAGCTCATCAGTGCTGCTCAGCTTCCTCCTCCTTGCAGCCTGGTGCAGGAGGCTGCTTTGAGGCTGGAGCAATCCAGCGTTGGGAATCTCCCAGCTGCGTTTGTGGAAGCTGCCATCTCTTGCACCTATGGCTGTGCTTACACCAGGGGAGCCCAAGGCCGGGGCAAGGGCCAAGGTTCTTGCTACCATTGGTATGAACACAGCTTTGGAAGCTGAGGTGGGTTCACTGTCCCAGGTCACACCTCCAGCAGCTGATTTAGGTGTCCAACGATGCTGTCTGAGCATGTTCCTTCTCAAAGTATAAATTGCCTTCTCAGAGATGTCCCCAGAAAGGGACATTTGCAGATTTTGATCCACCTTTTGGCCGATGAGTTGTTGCCCTGACAGCAGAACCTCCTTCCCTTTGGAAATAAGATGGAAATGGCAAGAAAATGTGAACATTGAAATGTCCACATCGGAGTCGTTTCCTTCCTGAAGCCTGTGCTTGTCAGAGCACGGGGCTCGTCTCCTCGGTCCTGCCCTCCCCTCTAGTGGGGGGACTCCTCACTGCAGCGGGGTGCGGGCTTCGTGATGTCTTCCAGTTGCAGAATTACCCAGTGACCAGAACTCAGCACTGAGAACCTTAGGACGGGTGTGGTAGCACGGGCTTGTGGGAGAGGACAAATGTGAACTCACAGAACCATAGAATCGTGTAATGGTTTGGGTCGGAAGGGACGTTAAAGCCCATCCGGTTCCAACCCCCTGCCATGGGCAGGAACACCTCACACTGGATCAGGGGGCTCAAAGCCTCATCCAACCTGGCCTTGAACACCTCCAGGGATGGGGCAGCCACTACTTGTCTGGGTAACCTGGGCCAGGGCCTCCCCACCCTCACAGGAAAAGATTTCTTTCTAAGATCTCATCTCAGTTTCCCCTCTTTCAGCTGAAAACCATTCCCTCTTCTTCTATCCCTGCACTCCCTGATCAAAAGCCCCTCCCAGGCTTTCCTGGAGCCCCTTTCATTACTGGAAGGCTGCTCTGAGGTCTCACCAGAGCCTTCTCTTCTCCAGGCACTTTATCAGAGCCTATTGCAGAGGTGTTTCAGCAGGGACAGGGCTGGTGAGGATAGTGACTGCGTTGGTATAAATTGTCTCTGACTTTGTCCCTGTGTGAGACTCTGCTGGCATTTTAGCTTCAGAGTTTCAGCTCTGCACGTGTTTACAGAACAGCAGCTCTGGCCTTTCTTTGTCCCTGCTTCCCTGTTTCAGAAGCACTGTAGAAGTGCATCATTTTGTGTTTGTAAAGTGACACTTGAGTTTGGAGTGATACAAGCTACAGAACATGACCGTTCACTCTACTATAGCCATAATACAATCCGTGCCAGTGTCCTTGCTCATGAGAAGATATGTTCATCTTAAAGGATGGTGGGATGAGTGGTAGAAGAGTGAGAGAAATGCAGTAACTGTGCTGGGGCTTGGTAAAAGTTAGATAGAAAAGAACTCTACTCAGTTAGAAAGCCCTGAACAGTTCAGAGAATTAAGTGCCCACCTCAAGACTTCATTTGCACCCCTGCTGTCAGAGTGGTAGAGGTGTTGTAGTGGCAGAAGTCTCTTACAACCACCAACTTGCTGATTTGTGTCTTGAAAAATAACCAAAACCATGGTGCCTTACTGAGGCCTTGCTCCTTAGCATGGGGTCAGTTCTGCACAGCTCTTGGACCATGCACTGCCACAAACAGTCTGTACACATGGGAGAGGAGATCTCCTGCGGGAGGAGAACCAGGAGCAAGCCAGACACAAAGCTGTCCTTTTGCTTCCTTTGTCACCCTGTGCTGAACTCTGGTTTTGCTGGGATGCCCTTGCACTGAGCGTACACTTGGTATGATTTAAAATGTGTTGCCCCTGCAGACCTACATGAGCACAGTTAATTTTCACTGATAAATCAGATCCTGTACCCCATCTCCAACCAGTGCCTGGCAATGCATATGTAAATGCACTGTGAAGTGGAATTAATTGCTGAGATCTCTCTGCTGAGGTATCGCTTTGGGCTTCAGTAGGTAGGCCTAGTAAAATTCCACAGCACATTAGGGATCATGCATATTAATTTTGCATCTAAAGCAGCACAGTATGTCAGATTCCCCCTTTCTGCGCTCACCCAGTCCAATTTGGCAGGTTTAATGCTTGCTGGTTTTGTGGATTCTTACACTTGATCACTGACGCTGGACTATGAATTAATATGATCTACACAAAGGTAATAAAAACACAGAGATTTTTGCCTAGAGAAGTAAACTATGTGTTTGGCTCTTGGCCTGCCTCATTTGGCAGAGGTCACTGCAAGTCCCTGCAGAAACATGCAAAATCCTGCAGGGGCAAAAATTCTTTTTGTGTTGAGTTCTTAAAAGGGTTTTGAGAGAACTCGAAGTGACAGCTGAGCGGAAGGTGAGTTCCTCTGTAGTGACAGCCGCATGCAGAAGCAGTGAGAGTTTCCTTTGCCTTCTACAATCAAACCAGTGAAATGCAAGTCTTTGGATTCTGCATCTTTTTAAAGCATATTAACTTTTTTCTCCTTTCCTATGTGTGCAGGAGGCAGACAGTGGGGAAGAAGAATGCCGGTCCCAGCCCAGAAGGTAAGATTGTCGCTTGAGGCTTGCAGGAGTCCTCAAGGACACCTTTCTGTGTCAGCTGTTCCACAGGGCTTTGAGTTGTTGTCCTGGCATGTTCTGCAAACACACATCCCTTTCTGCCTGCTGTTAATGTTGCACAACTGTCTCGTGTGAAAAATGTATTTACTTATGGCCTAAATGATGGTCCCAGTAAGGAAGCAGCAGGAAACAGGAAAATTCAGACTGCACACTGAAAAATACACATGGGGACCAGTTCACAGCGATGTCCGTGAGCATCTTCTCCATACTGCTGGTTGCATCCAGGAAGGGGTGTCTTCCCTGCAGATGTGTTCTGAGTAGGATGGTGATGCTTCCCTTCTCTGTGCACATGGAGGCTTTGCTTATATGTTAGGAACAAATCCTGCTTGTGTTGTTGCTTAACTCCCTCCCATGTCATATGGTGCTTCTCGGGATTTGGTCCATCATCAGGAATATGGTCCTGCTCTCTGGTTAAAAAGTTTCTATTGCCATCAGGAGCTGAATTGCATTATTCTAGTTAGCAGGGGTCTCACAGGAGGGACTTCAGCAGTGACAGGCAACCTCTGTTTCTTCATCTCCTGGTTTTGCCCCTGTATACATCTTTGGGCTGTGAAAAGTTGTATTTTTGTCAGCTGAAGCACTGGGTGACCCTACACCATAAGGGCACCTGCATAAACCAGCGTGTTCCATGGCTGCATAGATATTGGCTACCAAATATCTACCTCAAAGTTAGGAAAACACTGAGAATTCACAGGATTATTTTTTTTATTTGGGATTATTTTGCATGGAAATGTTTGCTTTTGTAAATGCCGGGTTCACATGCTTCAGGAAGAACATTCTTTGATAAATGCTTATCCCTAAAAACCAAACATACCTCGAAACTCAGCTGATTAAGGGTGACAAGAATTAGTTGATTTATAGTCATAGTCTTAAGGATAGACTTCTTGGAGTCTCACAAACTTTGTCTCCTATCTTCCAAGCCATGAAAACAATTATTTCACCTAAAATTAGTAAAAGCAAAAACCTATATGTAGTAGGTAACTTCTCCAGCAGCCGGAGCACTTTCTTGCCTTAAAACATTACAGTCAGGTTTTATGAAAGGCATAAGATTCCCTCCAGAGGGAGTAAAAGGGCAGTGAAGGTGAAGTAGTTCTCACTCTGTGAGCTCTGGCTGTTACAGTCTTTGCTCAATATTGTTTGACTGAGTAGGTAACAACATAATTTGTAGCATTTAAAAGGCTTGACCAAGATCTGGGCTTTGAGTTTGGGGCCAGTTTGGATGAATTCACAAAAGAAGAAGCTGTCCTGGTTGCACAGTCCCATGATTTCGGTGTAGTCCTGCAATTGTGTGGCCAGGAGAGGTAACTGCTCTGTTTCCTTCAGATTTCTACCCTTCAGTGATGATTTAAGAATTGCTATTTCTTCATTTTACAATATTCATGACAGAGAGGAAAGCTGGAAAGCACAATTCCCAATGGTTCAGACTGAACTCAGCAAAACTCTGATTTTTAATTTCACTCTCAGCCTTCCAGCAGTCACAAGATCGACTCATGACTTGATCTCAGTATACAGAATGTATTGGAGGGGACAGGAGATATTTCACTGATGCACTTAGCAACAATTGTAGGGTAGGTCTGAAATGAGTGATTTTTAATATATTTGATATAACTTCCTGGGGTAGGAAATGACAACCAGCTGTTGATGTGGTGACCTGAACTCCCTGACTCCTGTTGCTGGGGTCAGAAAGCTAACTGAAACCAAGAGTTTTCTTGGGGTAAACAAAGGGGTGGGTGTTAAATGTGTTTGATTGCAGCAGGATAAAAATAATACAGTCAGACGAGGTAAGTAGTCAACCTGGGTCCTGCTGTGGAGGAGCAGCAGTTGTCTGTAAACAGCTTTTAAGTCTGTCTAATCCCCAGTCTTCAAGAGAACATAGCAAGTAGTGGCCATTAAAAATCTAGACAGTGAAAAGCAGTGGAGTGAGTCTGGCTTTGAAAGCAAGGTACAGTCTTAGCTGCAGTGCCACCAAAGTAGTGCTCTGTGGCAGCCTGACATTCCCAACTGCCTGCCTGGGCAAGGCCAGCCTGGTGGAGTTCTCCTGAGGCAAAATCCAAGTGACCTGGCTGTAGCTGACGGCAGTGTTTGGGAGGGAATTTTTGCTATTCATAAAATTCTTCTGACAAGGAGTCTTTTCATCACCTCCACTCATGTAAAAATTGTTCAAACACTGCCTCAGGGTAGCACGGTTGCCATCGAGCGTGCCCGAGCGCATCCTATTAGCTGGACATTAAATGCAAGAGCACTACTGTGGCTAAAGCATGTTTGGGTTAATAAAATAACTTTTCAATATTTATTAAATATGATGTTAGTGCACAGAAGTGTTAATGGTTGCAAGGGAATTAGCTTAGGACCTACACATGAGCACACAGACCTGTTGGTGTAAAAATATTTTTGCAGCTAACAGTCTTGAAGATCATTTTGTACAGCCTTCATTTCCATCCTCCTGAGTCCCCACATCTCTGCACAGGGATTGCTGTCTCAAATGAGCCAAATGTTCCACTTAGATCCAGCTCAACGGCATTGCTAGCAATTTCTAGATAGCTTCTGTGTTAGATTCCTGCTGTTTCTCACTGATGAGATATGGGTTGTGTATTGAGGTGAAGGGGAACATGCAGAAAACTGGCAGTATGACTACAGCTTGTTGAGCAGAGGTTTTGAAGAGCAGCCAGTCTAAAGGTCCTCCAAAGAGGCAGAGGCATTAGCTTCAAACAGGCACTTAAAGCTGTAGGTAGGTACATCAAGATCACCATAACTAAAACAAATAAACTGTCTGGGTGCTGCCCTGTGCTCTTTAAGATCTAACGCCGCAGAGGGCTGTGATTGCAGGAACTTGAGTTTCACAGACCAGGGAGAGGAAGTGGGTGAATTGTTGTTTAAACTTAAACCTGCTCTACAGAGGAGGCAAACGACACAAGTCTGCGCTCGCCCCACAACTGCTGCTGCCAGCACCATCACAGAATGAGGAGTTTTCTGCTTGGTGAATTAGCAGAATCCACTTAAAGCTTTTCCCCAAAAGATGGGAAGAGCCAGTAGATGCATGGAATCGAGTTCATGTGTGCTCTACCGTTATCCTTGGAAGATACATCAAACAGTACTTTCTGGCAAGCTCTTCTGTACTGATGAAAAGAGGAATGCTTTGGTTTTCAGGTAGTTGGATGTCATGAACATGGACATAATTATAAAGACTTGTATCTGTTACTGAAAACACTGCAAATACCTGAAGCTGAGCAAATAGGTGAAAAACAGCTTGGCTTCTTGGATTTTGTTTCCTCACGCCAAAGCCCTGGTCTGGGAGAGCCCAGGAGGGTCTCTGTACCCTGCACTTACTCTGTACCTACTCTGTAGCTACAACCATTCCTGCAGTTTATAGGCAGATCCCCAGATCACTGATGGGGGTCCAATTTCTTGCTCTGGAGTCACTGATAGAGCCAGTCCTTTTCATCTACCTGACTCTTGGCTAATGGGATGAAAACAGAGCACTGCACAGCAGATGTCCTGATCAATCTATTTATTACATTTATTACCTCCATAGCTGACTTGTAGACGTTTTTATTAGGCTGTCTTGAGGCTGCACAGCTACTGGCCTGCACATCTCTCCTTCTGTCCCCAGACATGCTGCTGCCATGCTGAATATACTTTTAATGGAGCATCTGTGTTAACAATCTCATTGCATCATCCTGCTATTGTTCAAACTTACCTAAAATGCATGTGTATTGAGCTCTGAGTTGTGTTTACACCAACTGACGTATTGACATTCAGGTTTTGTGTGCTCTGTGCCAAGGTTGCAAGGATTCAGCATCTCTGGTTTGCTGACAAATGATATCTCCAGGGCCCAGGGCAGCAGTGGTGCTGCAGTCTGTGGTGGATTTGCTGTCAGGGGCTGCTGGGTGTTTTGGGGGTTTATGTTGGAAATAGTGCCTCTGTTTCCCCACTGTCTGTGAATGTACCAGTTCTGCATGCCTTGAAACTGCTCTGATTGCTGAAATGCAGCGTTTGAGGCTGCAGGGTAATATAAAATTGAGTGAGCTGCATTGCTTAGCAAGGCTACTGGGGCCTTCCGAGCAATTCTTTGATCTTTTATAGCTGAGCTCTTGGTCAGGCTAAAGTCCATGTGCTTAGGTAAAGCTGAGGAGCCTGCTGTGCCCTTTAAGTGCCACAGAAGGTGATTAGGTCCTGCTTGAAATCTGGTATTTGCTACCTGAAAATGTTCTCAAGAAGTGCTTCTCCTCCCCTCTTCAGGTGTGAGAGGGAGGGTGGTATTAAAGAAAAAAAAACACCACCTTTTTGCAGCAGTTTGTGTTTTTGAGCCAGAAGAGTTCCTTCCAGGAGTGAACCAGGAAGGAAAGCAAATCAGATTATTGCCATGATAACAGCTGGATGTGCCAAGATGCCTCAAGGTTTCAAGCTGTGAGTAAATACCTTTGTTTCAGGAGTGGAAGAGCACATTCTGATGCAGGAGCTTATGGTTTGTAACAGTGTAAAAGTTGGTTTTCACATCGAAAGTGGAATTGGTGCATGTGTTTCCTTGTATAGGGCAACAGCTCAATGAATCGTAAGCCAAATCATTTGATTTTTAAACTGAGCCCTATTGTAAGTTTCTCTCTACCTGAGGGTTGTGACAGATGTGTGCCAGCTCCATGGGAGAGAGAGGGGCGGGGTTCTCTGATACTGAACTGACTGCACTTCCGAAGGCTCATTCACATCCACATTGCCATGTGTGAGCCCCCAGCATCCCACCTCTGCTGTGACTTTTGGAGCTGCATATCCTTGCCATTTGGTGCTCCTGGGGCAGGCTCCTGACTCTTCTTGTCCTTGAAGACTGGCTAGTGTTACAAGAGAGGCTTCCAAAAGCCGAGCACCATGAGTTCTAGTGACTAAACCTCCCTTGTGCGTCTTTTGCTTGTGGCTACAGTTGCCAAACATTCATTTTGTTGGTACTTGAACAGTCGCTGGGATCTTCTAATGGGTGTGCAAACAGTTTAACTCTAGACCTTGAGTAAGAGAGGACTCTGTGTGGTGTACAGGAAAGTCTGTGTTTATCCATGCCAGAGATTACTCAGCTCTTGTAGTACAAACCTTATCTTTAGGCTGTGTTTCCTGAATTCATCTTTCTGTCTTTCCTTTCAGTGACAGCTTAGTCTCTCTGTGGCATTTACTACAGCTGCTTGCAGAGTGTGTAATACCAAGATAAAGAGGGGTTCTGTTCATCTGCTGGCTCTGCTCAGTGGGTGACACATCACCATGCATGAAAGTGGGTCTGTGGTCTTCAGTTTTGAACACCAGGTGTTTTATCACTAAACTGTGAGCAAAGGGGTAGCACCTGTAGTAAAATTTGTGTTTATTAGATTAGTAACAGATCTCTGCAGGGCCAGTTCCCTGCAAGATCTGTAGCTGTGGCTACAGCATGCTCAGTCCAGTCTGGCTACATACCTGTGGGTCACAGTGATGTGCAAGATGACTTCAGATGTGATCTTCAGGCTGAGGGAACAAGCAGACTAATATTGTTGCATTCCCAAACTACCAGGTATGCATTTGAGCTCACTCAAAATATGAATGCTTATGAAAAGTCTTTCTAAGTGTGTGAACAGACAATGAGGAACCAGACAAAGACAAGCTGGGAAGTAAAAGGAATGAAGGTGGGTTGCTTCTTCGGTTATCGAAAAGGTCTGCTCAGCATAGAGCAAGCCCAGAACAGCTGCCCCATGCACTTGTGCTCCTTCTTCAGAGGTTACTGAAGGAGGAGCCACAAAGATTCCATACATGCTTGTGTCTCCTGCTGAGCATGAACCAGGTGCTTCTGAGCTAGAGGAATCTAAGTTAAGGAAAGATTCCTGTTGTACATAGAAAGGGAAACTCCAAAATAGCCATTCTGGTCCCTTTCCTGGTAGGGCACCTTGGCAAGGTTTCAAAGTTAAACATGAATCCTCAGGGTTTTCATCTCTGTGTGGATTTCAGGCACTTAAATGTATTTTGAGAATCTGGGCCAGGGTTTCTGAACTGGATGTCATTCAGCTCTTTGGTATCTTTGTGTCAAAAACATTCCTTTATGAAATTGGGGGTGCGGTTTTGACAGTTGAGAGGATTTAGACATTTCTTTTCCATAGGTCACTGAAATAACACATTACCTGTTTCGCCATCTCAGACACGTCACTCAGGCCTGTTTCTTCCTTGTCTGGACTTTGAGCAGTGCTGTAACAGTTTGCAAGGGTCTGGGTTAGCTTTTGTGTAGCAATGTAGATGTTTGCATGGAGAGTAGTTTACTGTGCAAACAGAATGTGTTGTAGTTTTGCCTGCAAGGAACTGGTTTATTCCAAGCTCCTCTTGAACTGTTCGAATGGACATGGACAGCAGCTCTCCAGAAAGCAGGAGGAGAAGGTAGCTGTGGGAGCTGTTTCAGCAAAAGCTGTGTGTCAGCATGTTACCCTTGTCCAGCATCACTGTTGCTTGTTGAGAGACCAGAGGGATAGACCTTGCTGCCTGTGTCCCTTGTCCTCCCCTTGCTGCCACCACTGAAGTCCTTCAGTGTTCTTTGCACCTGTAAACCGGGTGTAATTGAGCATTGACCTCTTTGTCTCAGACCCTCTAAGATTTAATGATAACTAAGCCATACAATGATTGGGTGTGGGGTTTGTGAGGGAAGGGCTTAATTAAGTGATAATATTGCAAAATAGGTGTTCTCAGCTAAGAAGCCCAACCATTGATCACGATGGGCAGCTGACCAAACGGGCTTCAGAAGCAGGGTTTTGTTCTTTCTTCGATGCTTATCGCTCTACCCCTGCGCCTGTCTGATTTCTTTGCTCAAGAACTGAAAACAGAAATACTCTTTGACAGCTTAAATAACCAAATTTAGAATGCAGCTTCCTGTTCTGACTGGTTCTTCAGGATTCAAGTACAGTTTTGCGTGCTTTCCCTGTTCCTGCCTCCCCCTCTTTTTTTTTTTTTTTTAACCAGATATGGGCTCCTTTCTAATTACTTTGTTAAATCTCCCTTACTGTGTGTAATAAAGCTGGTGTATGTAAGTGCTGCCGTGGTGGGTGGCAGTGCCTCTTACTCACTGGGAAAGCTTTCTGTACTCTAGCTCATTCTTTACTATACTCTTATCTTGTTCTGCCCTGCACGCATTGCCTTGTTTCTGATCGCTGCTGCTGAGATGGCTTTGTGTTTTCCTGATAAATTGGACTACACAACTCAGTTGGCTTTGTCTCCCATGCTAAAAATGGCCAGAAGACTTTTGACAGATGAGCTTCTCCCTCCAAAGTGGGGGCAGCAGTAGGAGGTGAGCTCAAGAGGTGCTGCTCTCAGCATTTTACAGGTTTGTGGCAGTGACTTAAGGCTCTCTCTGGATAATCTGTTTGGACTCATAATCTACTCAGACTCATCTGTAGCCTCTGTTCATCACCGAGAGCCACGTGTCCTCCCTGCAAAGGGGTGAAACAAGCAGACCCCCCACCAGACAAGCAGGGGATCCTTTGACCCTTGGGCAGCTGGAGTGTGGCACCGTATTCTTCAAAGCTACCTCTTTGAGCCTTTTTCCCCATCAGTCCCAATGCTGAGGCAGCTGTCTTTGTGGGCAAAGATTGACCATAGCTTCTGGTGAGAAAAGGAAATCTCTCAGCCCCATGTCTGCAAGCAGAAATGAGCTCGGTACCTCTGCTCTCTCTGGCAGTGGCAGTGCAAGACTCCAGTGCTCGGCTGTGGCAGCGAGGTGTTGTTTTGAGAATTCAGTAACTTTTCAGAAGCGACTCCGGAAACAGCTGCCAGCAGTGAAGGACAAACTTCCCATGTGTGCAGAGCAGGCAGTGCTGTAGCTCATCACTCGCTGGGGAGAGGATGTGATGGTGGTGAGGGGAGGTTTGTTTGCCTAACGAAGCAGCTTCACAATTGTTTTTTTAATAATCCCCTGCAAACACAGGTCTGGGTTCCGCATTGCCTGATCTGTTACACTGGTACTGACAGATTTAGGCCAAAATTCCTGTGCCTGACAACATCTCTCTGTTCCTTTTACCTGGAACACTATGAATGTTACAGCTGTAGGACTTCCCACAGGTTTACCCTGCCTTGTTGGAGGAAGAGAAGAACGTTCCACGTGTGTGGAAAACAAGAGGCAGACTTAAAACAATACACAACCCTTCATAGAATCACAGAATCGCTAAGGTTGGAAAAGACCTCGAAGCTCATCAAGTCCCACCAAGTTTATACCCACTGGAATAAGTTTCTGGAGACTCTGTGGCAATAGATCATCTTCATTAGGGCTCCTCAAAATGAGAGGACTGAGAGGACCAGAGAAAGTCTTGCTGAGAGACATACTCTGAAACAAAGAGGTCACTTGGGCCCCAGTGCAGACTAAGGATTGAATATGCCTACAGGACAATGTGTGCTTCAGATTTAATCATCTCAGCATGTGAGCAGACACTTGGCAAACCCCTGTGGGCGAGGGGTGAGTGGAATACAGTGACACCCACACCTTTGTGTGGCCTGACAAGGAGCAGCCATTCAGCCTTAACCTGTTGATCTTGGATGGCAACATTAGCTTGATTAATGCCCTCTTTGCGTGTGTGGACTGTGTGCACCAACAGGACTCGGTGTCCAGCCATAAAGGTGCTTTCTGCAAGTGGCAAATCTCTGCATGCTAATGCAAAACCTGACTGGTGTGCTTCATGCGTTTTTACTGACAACCTATGTACCGAGGGCTCAGCTGTCCAAGGCAAATCCCATTTGGAAGCCTCCAGCCCCGTGCAGGACACAGAAATACTCTTACCATTGCAAGATCAAAATGTGTTAAAATGCACAAGGAGAGCAAGGCTGCTGAAGTTATTGGTGCAAAGTGACGGACTGTGCAGCTCTGAGATACAGACACTGGGGGAAGATGATGATTGCATGAGTAAACCAGATATTTTCAGCCTTCTCTGCCAGACAGAACACTGCAAGTCAATACAAGAGATTTTTGCATGTGCGTTCTTCCTCCACCCCCTTAAACTTCTCTCCAGAGGCAGCTCTGGTGGGCATTCCCTCTGCTTCCTCCTCCTGAAGTGCCTGGCCAGACCTCCTTAGCGCTCCTCATCCTGTTTTTTTTCCATGATGCTCCTTAACTGATTGTAGCTGTTGGGGCAGCTGCCTCAGTGAGCTTTGCAAAGGTTTGGGATGGGTTTTTTTACAGTGTGTGTCTTGTATATAAATAGTTTATTGGTCTGTGTGGTGTTCAAAGGTTACATGAAATCCTGCTGCTATAGATTGTGTTGTACTGCGTGCAGACGCGATGGTGTTCACTGCTGGCCTCTGCACTGGCCACCACTGCCTTGCTACCCCTGTGTCTTCCTGGGGAACACAAAATGCCCACCAGGAACACAGTGCCTTTCTCCTCATAGCAAAGTGTAACTTCGCTCACCAGGCTGGGAAGCCCTCGAGACCCCAGACAGACTCATTTCCATCATTGTCCTACAGTGATTAATGGCTGATTAATGCGCTGTTGCAGCACGGTAGCGATCTGGGCTGTTACCTGTCATTGCTGCAATTTTGTGCACTTTAAATGCTTTATGGATTTGTCCCAGCTGAGTGCACCTGCTTCCAGCAAGGAGCAGTTTCTTGGCTGTCTAGTGTCCTGCTGCCTTCAGCTCCATCTCATCATCCATCCACTTGAAGCCCCTTCTTTCTGGCTGCTCCTTGTCCTGCAGGCTGAGAGATCAGGTTATTGGGACAATACTTCTCATATCTAAATGTAGGGTGCAACATTAACAAAGAAATAGGATTGTTCCTTAAAAGCAGAATATGAAAATAACACATGCTGTACAAAGGGACAGTGGGAACTGAGATGCTGATCTCTCTGTTGCCTGAAGGCATTTTCAGTCTCTGGCCAGTGTTTCAATCCTTGTGGCAACAAAAACATTCAAAGACCTTTAATGTATTTAATATTTTTTCCCTGCCCATGGCAGGGGGGTTGGAACTGGATGATCTTTAGGGTTCTTTCCAATCCAAACTGTTCTATGATTCTATGATTTTACCTGAACGTACTTGAGGATTTCCTACCCCTGTTTTCTGAAGGTTCAAAAAGAAATAAAGCTGGGATGTTTCTATCATCGTATGGGGGTGCATGTTTGTATTAATCCGGGACTAATTAATTTACAAATCTATTATCCTTATGTCACGAGTAGCTACTTTAAGAGCATTTCTTGTGCTTAATCACTGCTCTTATTTTTAGCAGTTTCTAAGGGCTTGCCTCTGTAATGGTAGCTGCATGTAAGAGATGTGGCATCTGTCTGGACAGTATCTAAGTCTTCTGCAATGAATAAAGCCCTGAAGTTATTAATTAGAATAGAACAGAAGTTCTGGATTTGTTTTTCAGTCTATGAATGTGTGGTATGTATTACTACTGAATATGAGGTCCTTGCCAGTCCCTGCCCATGGCAGGAGGGTTGGAGCTGGATGGTCTTTAAGGTTCCTTCCAACCCAAGCATTTTTATGATTCTATGACCTCTGGAAGGATTGAGTTACCCTCCGTTTCTCTAATGTCCTCATTTTTCCATTGCTTCTTGCAATTGACTTCATTTCTGCCTAACAAAATGATTTGTTTTGGCACTGCAGCGAGCTGGCACCGCGTTTTCCTTACAGCTGTGAGGAGCCGTTCCCAGAGATGCGCTCTTGGCTCTGTGAGATGACATTGCTTAAATTAATGCAACCAAACCGTATTCCAGCAGAACTTGCAGAATCACAAACCCTGCCACTCTGTCCTTTCCTCCTAAAGTCCCTGAGCAGGGAGACTTTGCTCCTGTGAAGTCCCAGACCTGAAGCAGTTGCCATTGGTTGTTTTTTTTAAACCCTTCTCTGCTCCTCTGGAAGTTTTAGCTCATGGTTGGAAATAAACCTTAGGCAAAGCTTGCATTTGGCTTTGCCGTTGGATCCCGGGAGCGGTTCTTCAGGGATGCTCCCAGCAGTAGCTTTGTGCTGTGGAATAGGTGTTGTTAACAGGTACACATGTTTAAACTTAGGTCTATTGCCTCGTGACTGCGTCTGGGCCCGTGCCACCCACACCAGATGACTTTAGTGTCTTCTTTATGTCCATCTCTGCTGGGGTGTCCTGCATTCCTATTGGAAATAGAAAAATCAGCCAGCTTCCAGGTTTTTCCAGTTGGTTTCCCACATTCCTAGTTAAACCACTTGCTCCGTGCAAGAGTTGGAGAATGGAGCTCTGGAACAGACACTGAGGGCTGAGCGGATCGAGCATGCTGCCCTTCGCCTGTCCCAGTGGAAAACTGGGTTCGGTTTCCCTCACACTGCAACATCTGAGTTCCCAGCAGCCAGAGAACAAGATTTTTGTTCTCAAGAACTTCCTTTCTTCCTTTTCTCCTGAGGGCGATGGAGCTAAAGATTAAATAGCACAGAGAGGCAGCTGCTTCACGTCTCCTTTGGCAGAAAAGGAGTTGTTGAGCCTCTGCATATGAAAGTTATTGCCAAGAACTATTTCCCAGTCTCCTGCAGGAGAGAAATTAAGGTCGTTTCCTAAGCACCCGAGTTGTCGCTGCCTGCCTTTTGCAAAAAAAATAAACCCCTTTTGATGTGCTGCTTCAAACCTAATTTCAAAGTTTGCAGCTTTTCTGGCCTAGATCTTGGTGAAAAAAAAGGTGGAAAAAAAGGAAAGAAGACAAAAAAGACAAAAAAAAAAGAAAAATGAAAAAAAAAAGGGAGGAGGAAGAAAATTTTAAAAAGCGAAGAAAAATGGAAAAAAGGTGAAAAAGGAAAAAGGGAAAAAGGAGGGGAAAGGGAAGAAAAGGAAAAAGGGAATTAAAAGAAAAAAGGCAAAAAAAAGGAAAAGGTAAAAAGAAGAAAGGGAAAAAAAAGGAAAAAGGGGAAGCAAAAGGAAAAAAAAAACGAAAAAGAAATGGAAAATAAGGAAAAAAAGAAAATAGGAGGAAAAAAGGCAAAAAAAGGAGGAAAACAAGAAAACAAGTCTCCCTCGGCGGCGTCCCCGCCCCTCCTGTCTCTCCTGGAGGAACTCTGGTCAAATCACGGCCGCTGGGCGGAGGGGAGAGCCCCCCTGTCCCCTCCCGTCCCCCCAGTCCCCGCAGCCCCGCGCCGCCACGTGCGGGAGGGGGCGTGGTCTGGCACAGTACGGGGGCGTGGTCTGGGCGGGCCGTGGGCGTGTCCTCCCCGAAGCCGCCCCTCGCGGGGGCCGCGCCTGCGCGCGGTGCGGGGGGGGGTCCGGCGGGCGCGGGGCAGAGAGCGGCGGCGCTCGATGCCGCGGGGCAGCGCGGCCGCCTTGGCGGGCAGCCGCGATGATCCCCTACTTCTCTGACAACGCCGTCATCTCGCAGGGCGCCATCGCCCAGCTGTGAGTACCGGGGCACCGGCACCCGCCCGCACGGTCTCCCGCGCCGCTCCGAGCGGGACCCCTGCCTCGTGTGCGGGGCTGCGCTTTCCCCGCGCTCGGGGTGTCGTTCCGCCGCGCGGTTCCTTCGGGAAAACTTTCCCCTCAGCCGAGGAGCCGGCGGGAACGGGGCTGCGGGGGCGCTGGTGACGGCACCGCACGGGGCGACCGGAGCCGGGCAGCGGTAACCGCACCGCACGGGGCCACCGGAGCCGATAACGGCACACATGGGGCTGCCGTCACCGGGCACCGTTACCGGCACAGCTACCCGGCATCGCGTGGGGCTGCCGGTAACGGCATTGCGCCACGCACCGGTACCGGCACCGGCACCACGCGGCCGGTTCCCCTTTTGTTTCCTCCTAATGAACCCTGGAGTCGCGGCGAAGCGCTTGGATCAGCGCGGAGCTACCGCTGCCCGGCGAGCGCGGGGACCCTCGGGTGGTGCGGGACCCCTGGGTGTGCGAGGCGGGGCGGAGCGATTCCTCCTCCCGGACTTAGTCAGGGGGACCTCGGAGCCATGCGGGCATCCTCCGGGGCAGTGCGGGGACCTTCTGGACCATCCCCACCCCGGACTTGGTGCGGGACCCCAAGGTGGTGCTGGAGGACCTCGAGGTGATTCAAAGCCCCTCCGGTCATTGCGGGACACGAGTGATGTGGGGTCCCCGGGCGATGCGGGTCAGGGCCACAGCCCACTCGCCACCCCATGCGGTGACAGCACGGTGCAAGTTCGCTGTGACCCTGTACCTTGTCCTTCTCAGGCTCAGAGCAGCATCAGCCCCTTCTATGCTCTCCTGCTCTGACTTATGACGAGGTGCTTGGGTAGGGGCTGCAGGTTTGGGTTGAGTGGCTTTTCCAGGTCTGTGCCATAGGAGCAGCGCTGGGAGCTTACACTGGGATCTACAGGTCACGATGAAGAGCCCTGAGCTGGTGCCAATATTTAAGTTCTCTCCATCTCAGCAGCTGTAAAGTGCAGAGCAAGTGGCTCTGCCCCACACTAAGCCGCCTGAAAAATGAGCCTGTCCAGCTGCACACCCCCCTTTGAAATGCAGATAGAAATAATCATTTGATTCGTAGACAATTAACAGTGAGTGGTGGGGTTTGGCTGGAAGGATTAAGAAGGGAAGCACTGCCATGGGGTGTAGATAAGGCTTTTAGGGAGAGAGGCTCTGTGGTCTATGCGTACTTGGTTATTTCCTTAAAGAAGCTGGTTTATCTCTTGGAAACATCATGAAAGACTTAAAGGTGGTAACGCCTGGAACTGTGTTCTTGTCCCAAGAGGCTCCTGCTAGAAATTGAGCTGCCTTGCACTTCTGAGGTCTTTTAGCCAGTATTCCTGCTAATGCTGGAGATGATGGAAATAAGTCCGTGGACTCTGTGGCCTCTGTTTTGAACATAGCAATCACTGCTGTTGTTGGTAATCAGTTTAGTTAAGTGTCTCTGAGCCTTTCACGTCCTACCCAAAATGCTTGTAATTAATCATTTTTTCTGCTCACAGTGTTGCCCGTAAACATTACGGCTTTCCCTGTGGGTGCTGATAATGTAGATTTAATAGTGCTACACCTGAATGGTTCTGTGGGAGCAGGGATATTAATTGGATACGCCCTGGGCTTTGGGAAGCAGCAGTTATTCTGTAATTGTGGGAAAAAACCCAACCTACTGAAACACTTCCTTACAGCTCGAGATGATTTACCAGGCTGTATTAGATGGTTAGGTAGCAATGTAAGTGCTTTTAAGGTGTTTGCTTTATAGGCTGCTCAAATACTTAACCTACAGTTTGAGACAGTAGAGAAATGGGATCAAAAAAGGGGGAAACAGTGCTTGTGTCTGCTCCCTCCGTGTGTGGAGCCCTGCGGTCTCGTAGGGGTTTAAATTGCCACTTGGTTTAGAAGGACCACCCTTTCCTTTTCTGGGGAGAGAGATAACTGAGTTATCAGAGGAGCTTACACTGTCCTTTGCCTCCTGGAGGGAAAGATTAATGAGCACGAGAATGACAGAGCTTTTGGCCCACACATCAATGTTCACACAAGGCTGAGCACTGGATTAGTATTTCGGTGGCATTCTCAATCAGGTCGGGGCTGTGGCTTTCAGGCTGGCCTGATAAAGACCTGTTTTAAAGTTTAGAGTCCTAATTACAAGTTCACAAAGGCTATTTAATTTTGAATGGCCTTGTTTCACAGTGAGCAAGACCTAAAAAATCCAGATTTTCTTGTTTTGCCATGCTAAAAATGTATTCTCTGTGGAATGGGAATGACAGTAGGGACCCAAACGGTATCAGAAACTTCTGTTTCAGTGTATTCTTTAGTAGATGTATTTGGCTGATCAGCCCTGACTTTCAGACATCAGCAAAATTTACTCTTGTGTTGACGCTTTTAGTCAGTAACGTAGTCAGCTGCTCTGGATCCAATTCATTTCAGGTTCACAAGGATTCAAATACAGTCCCAGAGACTTGTGTTTATCAAAATGCCCAGAATTTATGGTTGGAACTCATTCCAGAAAGTCTTGCTACTCTCATTGAACCTAGCGGGGGAATTCTGCTGATTTCCCAGTTCAGTTGTGTGCGGGATTCAAAATTTACTTTGCTCTACTAAAACTCTAAGGCAGCTGATGGAAAGATAGAAAGAAAAAAGTGGAACTCCAGACAATCTGCAAATACCAAAGAGTTTTTAGTAGAAAAGGCCTGGAGAAGCTTCCATAGATGAATTCTTCCTGCTTGCCGTCGCGTCCTCTGCCTCTGGCCAGGTTTCAGGTATCTCATTCAGCATTGCTGCCCCTGAAGTGTTATTTTCCGTGTCCCTGTGATAACACCAGATTCCTCTGTCGCTCAGTTTTCCTCTTTATCTCCGTAACAAAGCAGGATTATCCAGTGCTTGAGATGCTCCCTCGGGATTTGGGAAGACCCGGCTCTTGCTCTCTGCTGCGCCACATCCTTCCTGTGCAACTGTGGCCAAGTTGCTGGCGTTCCGCAAGGGAGTGGGACCTGGAGGTGCAGATGGATGCCTGGCCATTCTTTTGAACCTGAGAATTAACCACTCAGCTTTGGTGCCCACATCCCCCTGGCATTTTTGTGGGAGTTTGGAGTGTTTAAATGCTTTTGTGTCTGCCTCAGCTTCCTTCCTGGGATGCAGCAGGAGTTGCGTTGAGGATATGTTCAAGCACTCCGGTCTTGTTTACTACTTCATCCTTCAGCACGGTGCGAGCCAGATGGGTCTAAAAACATGAATATGCTCATTACTTCCTGTGGTTTTCATGCTTCATACCATGGTTTTCGTACTTCACACCGTGGTTCTTGTACTTCTATTTTTCATTATTATGAGATATTAACTGATAGTTTTTATAAGTCCTTTAAACTTAGGGAGAAAGGAGGATCTAGAACAGAGAGGTTCTTCAGTGTTGTGGGTGTATCTCTTAAAAATTAAAGTAAAACACAAGTTGAACTGGATTATTTTCAACAAAAGGTTAAAGGTAGCCATGATGACTTGGCTGAGCAGCCTGCTGGGCTCTCACATTATCAGTTTTCCCGTAACTGACAACCTTTCTTTGTGTAGTGTGAAGAAACCACACTTTACAGCGTAAGAGGAAGTTGCAGGCTGTGCAGGTAATTACAAACTCTACGCTCAATTACAACAGCGGGCGATTTGGGCTCATTCTCCTCCTTGTGGCACCCTGGCCCTTGTCCTCCCCACCCTTTTCGTTTACCTTTGCCATGTGACCGTGGCCTTCATGCTAGGAAATTTCGTGACCATCTAGTTTTAAATTACACCAAGTGCCAAGTCAGGAACTCGGGTAGGTGTGTGGCTGCTGCTGCCATTGTTTGGAGAGCTGCTTATTTATTTATCGTACGGGAAACCATACAACCTTTTTTATCTGCTCGCAGTGTTATTGCTGCCCAAAGCCTTGACCGATCAGGAATTGGACCGCTCTCCACCAAGCAGCATGTTATTGGGAATCTTTAATTGCCTCTGTGCCATTGTAAGTGCTGTGGCTTTGTGAGTGCTTCACCGTTGTGCTGAGAGTTGATGACATTTAAGAGCTGAGGAGGAGATGCTTGGAAACAGCGGCTCAAAAGGCTGGAAGATCAGCAGAGCGATTCTAGTCGCCACCGTCAGCTCTTGTTGAAGTGGCCTTGTGAGCTGAGGGCCACTGGTTGGAGGTGCTTGAAATATGGGAACAGGGTGTTTGCTCTTCATCTCTTGTAAAGGCAGGTGGGGTCGGTACAGACTCTGGCAGTGCGGCTTCCCAGTTAAGTGTGTATTGTGTGTGTGGGGTTTGTGTGACTGCAGACAGTGGCCACGTACTCCATCAAGGACATGATGGGAACATGCAGGCAGGGGAACCTGACCCGGTACCCTTCCTGCCCATCCCTCCTCACAGCTGAGCTCCCCAGCACGGTGGATGGGCTTCCTGTTGACTGAGCAGAGTCAGTGGGGATTTCTCATCCTTTTTATTTCTTTGCTGATTGCAATAAACAAATGCAATGCGTAAAAGGCCTCTTACTGCCCACTGATTGTTTAAAAACTCCATGCAAATAAGTTGTGGTAATTGGGTTAAAGCAGTGTGCTGTGTGCTCCAGAGCTGATCATTAACTAAACCAGGGCCGTATTGTTCATAACTACTTTTCCTGTTTGGCTTTTCCTTTCATTCCCCTGGAAGCTGTGGGTATTTGTCTCACCGATCCTTCCTGGTAGGAGGTTGGAAGAGAGACAGAGATGGTTATCGGATGTAACATCAAAACTCAAGCAGAAAGCTGATGTTTCAAGGACAACCCCTCACCCCACCACCCGTTCATGAGCAACGTGTTTTAGATTGGAAGCCCACGCTGCTGAGCTGCCAAGTTCATGTTTTAAAGGGCTGTGAGTGCTGGAGTTGCCTCTGAGATTCTGTGTTTTCTTCAAACTTCTGCAGATGTTGCGCTCTCTGGAAATGCTTTGGATTTTTCTAAAGTGTACAAAGCAGAAGGGCCCAAATGAGATTATCAGCAGAAAGGGACCTTTTGGGGCCAGTGAATGGGCTGGCTGGGTTTTTTTTTTGCACAGGACTGTACTTCCTTGTACCTTTATCAGGGAGCCCCCGGCTGAAATAATGTTGCATTGTTTTTAAACCGCTTCAGGCTAACTTTCTTGAAATGCTGCTTTGAACTGGTGTTTGTGGGGTCACAGCAAGTTTAAAATTCAGCAGCCCACTCTGCGATAGGCTCTGAAGAGTAGAGTAGTTGTCTCCTCTGCCATTCGTCCAGCAAACAATATTTAAATTATCAGCCCATATGGGCTTAAAGCTAGTTCAGCACATATTTTTTTCTCCATTGTAATGGATGTAAAGTGTACAGGGCAAATCTGCAACTTGAGTTTCCAGTCGTGGTGTTTTGTAGCAGCTGGCTTAAGACTCTTATTTCCACAAACACATGGAGTAGAGCTCACTTCTGTCGTTAATTCTGTTATTAAGAGTGGATTCAGAGGAGGCCACAGAGATGATCCAAAGGCTGGAGCGCCTCCCTTATGAGGACAGGCTGAGAGAGTTGGGGTTCTTCAAGCTGGAGAGGAGAAGGCTCTGGGGAGACCTTAGAGCAGCCTCCCAGTAGTGAAAGGGGCTCTAGAAAAGATGGGGAGGGGCTCTTGATTAGGGAGAGGATGAGGGGGGAAAGTTTTAAGCTGAAAGAGGGGAGACTGAGATGAGATCTCGGGGAGAAATGTTTTCCTGTGAGGGTGGGGAGGCCCTGGCCCAGGTTGCCCAGAAAAGTGGTGGCTGCCCCATCCCTGGAGGTGTTCAAGGTCAGGTTGGATGGGGTTTTGATCCCCCTGATCCAGTGGGAGGTGTCCCTGCCCATGTGCTTCTCCTGAAGTATTCAGAAGACACCGCTTTGTATTTTATACACACTGAGTCTAGGGCTTTTCTTCAGCAGCGTGGGAAGCAGCTGGAGAGTGGTGATAATTGTTGTGCAGGCACCAATTGCTGTGCTGTGTAGGATGAACCAAGTGTTTTGTGACAGAGAAGAGCCTGCTCTGGTTCAAGGACATCAGCCTGCGACTCAGGGAGGCTGGGGAAGAGAAAAACCTGTAGAGGCAAATGATAAAATGAAGCTGTGCGCCAGTGTTGGTGAAGGCTGGGTGTGATGCAGGAATCCAGCCCATGAGCTCTCTGTGCAGGGCTGGCACTGCTTGGCATTGGCAGCTTTTCAGACTTGGGCATTTCCAGGTATGTTAAGGCCACAGGCTCCTCAGTCAGTGCATTTTCCTGTTGATCCCATGCTTATCTGGCCCTCATTGACATCATACTCAGCCCGCTGGGCTCTCTGGGTTTATTTATAATAAGCCATTTAAGAAGTACCCATTTTCTCAAAACACCTTTGTTACAAGTAGGCTAAACCCACAGACTGCTGAACCAGAAATGATTTAGTCTTTTCTTTTAAACAAATGATCTTTGTCACTTAGGAGCCAAGTCCTTCATTTGTTCACACGCTTCTCACAATGCCTTAATGAGCTCCGCGTTGTCCCACCAGCCTGTGATCTCCTGGTAACTCCACAGCGCTGGGTTTGGTTCACACTCTGATAAACTTCCACCTTTTCACTGGAAAAGTGCAGATTAACGTCTGAATTTTGCAATATGAAGGTACAGAGAGGAATCAGAGTAAGTTCATCCCTTGGTCTTCAAGTGTCCAGGGTGGGTAAGGGCCCCTGCCCCTGCAAAGGGCCGAGATGGGTTGGAATTAATTTGTTGTACCCCAGTGCGTAGAATTCATCTGCTCTGTTTTTGCTTTGCCCCAGTTTAGAGATAACTGTGTTTAACGAGTAGTTACCTTGTGTGGTGTTCAAAAAACAGGTAGATGTGGCACTTCTGGACATGCTTTAGTAGACATGTTGGCATTGTGTTGATGGTTGGACTTAATTATCTTGGATGTCTTTTCCAACCTTAACAATTCTGGTTCTATTTGTC
The DNA here is from genome assembly GCA_033556795.1 of Tapera naevia. Taxonomy (NCBI): domain Eukaryota; kingdom Metazoa; phylum Chordata; class Aves; order Cuculiformes; family Neomorphidae; genus Tapera; species Tapera naevia. The sequence goes on from JAUMJJ010000303.1 coordinate 1,525,125, forward strand.
ATATCTAGAGAGAGTATATATGCTATATAGTATAGTTATCTGAGCCTCTTGTGCCCTGCGGCCTCTGTTCTTGCAGCGTCTTAACAGGATGCTTTGGAGTGGGACCTTTCTTGGCTTCACCATCTCTAGTGTGTGGAGGTGATGGCCTGGCAGCTGTTTTCTGGGGGTGTTTCTGATGTTTTGTGGCTGGTGGGAGACCCCAGAGGGCAGTTGGGACTGGAGGAGGGTCATTTGTATTAGCAAATAATAGATTTACCTTTGTCAGGTCATAATTTAAGGGAAAACTCATTTGCCCAAAGATACAGATGGGAAAAGCTATCATTACTCTTCCCTTTGTCCTCTAAAACTTGGTCTGTTAGTCTTCTGCTCCTTTCTGGAACTCAAAGCTGGATTAAAGTGAACCCAAAACTATTCTTTTCCCTTTTGTTTTTTAAGGCTCACTGTGTGGTGGTGTGTGAAGAGTTTGTCACTGGCTTTGTTGTTGTTATTGTTAGGGTTGGGTTTTCTTTTCCTTTATTTGCTTTGAAAAAGAGATGGAGAAATCAGAAAACAAAAGCAAAGTGGAACAGCTGCATTCCTGTGTGTGTAGCAAAAGCCAGTTAGTCTAAATAAAAACAAATCATTTGTCAGCATCATTTCTAGCCTTCCTGTTGTTTTGCCACAATGAAGAAGTTGTAAGAAAGCAAACAGGAATATTCATGTGCTTTATTAACAAGAAGTGGGACGAGGAGCAAAGATGAAACACCCATCCCACCAGCCTTATGTTGTAAGACCGTCCCAGAGCTATGTGGTGAGGCATTCAGGGCTGGTGGGGACTACTGAGCTGTCCCTCTGAACACCAGGGAGGATAAGCAAGCCAGGGAGCCCTGTTTGGGAGAGTGATGTTTGCTCAGCAGGATACAAGGGAGATGGGACAGGACATCTCCAAGTTTCCCAGCACAGTCACCTGAGCAAAACCTCAGCACCTTCAGAGACCCATGAAGATGATCCAAGGGCTGGAGCATCTTTGCTATGAGAACAGGCTGAGAGAGTTGGGGTTGTTCAACCTGGAGAGGGCTCCAAGGAGACCTCAGAGCAGTTTCCAGTACTGAAAGGGGCTCCAGAAAAGCAGGGGAGGGGCTCTTGATCAGGGAGTGCAGGGATAGGATGAGGGAGCTGAAAGAGAAGAGGAGATTGAGATGAAGTCTTAGGAAGAAATGTTTTCCTGTGGGGGTGATGAGGCCCTGGCACAGGCTGCCCAGAGCAGTGGTGGCTGCCCCCTCCCTGGAGGTGTTCAGGGTCAGGTTGACTGGGGCTTTGAGCCCCCTGATCCAGTGGGAGGTGTCCCTGCCCATGGCAGGGGCTTGGAACTGGATGGGCTTTAAGGTCCCTTCCAGCCCAAACCATTCTGTGATTCTACGGTTCATAATGTTCCTGACTCTTTTGTCTTTAGCTCCTTCAAATGCATAACTAAATCTTTTACGAGAGGCTCTCTAGCTTGAAATCAAGCAAATTTCTATTCTAGAGCCTTTTCAAACACCATTTAAGAGCACTCCCTGTTCTAGTTAGAGCCTTCTAAGAGCTGTGGTGCTCAGCAGTGTTCAGTTGATCTTTCCACTGTAACATGTGGGTTTTAAAGAGGTTTGCATGCTTTTAGGAAATACGAAGACCTGAGTTAACCACTGAAAACTGGCTGCCAAACTGCCTAAAGTGCTAATTCTTAGGAAATTTAGCACCTGACTTTTGCAGGGATAAACACATCTGGAATTGCTACTCTTCAGAGCTTAAGCTCTTGTAAAATAAAACTTTGCTTAATGTATTTCCAGTCTCAGTCAGCAAAACCTTGCAGGGATTTTATATTGAGTTAGAAACTCCTTAAAATGAATTTTGAAGTTAAGCACCAACATCCTCTTTAGCTCAAAGTCACGTGAAGGTGCTAAAAGAGTAGTTTAATTTGTAGCTGTAGTGAGAAATCACAAATGCAAAACTGCAGGGTGATGCTTCAAAATGTTGCGCGTTGCTGTGTTTCCTTTTATTTACTTGTTTTGTGAGCAGATATCCTGAAGACTGGACAATTGAAATGGTGCTGCTTCCCCTCTTTTATTTAAAGTATCTGTATAAAAACATTCCAATACTTAGGAACAGTTTGAAGTTCACTTATGTGGTATTTAGATATCTCCCAGTTCCTTTCCCCTCTTGGGCTGCCCTTCGTTTCAGCCTTCGTTTAAGCTGGGAGATGCTGTGGTAGTGTTAGACATCCCACAGTCTGTCAGCTTCTATGTAAAGTGGGGTATGGTGAGTGATTAATGGAAATTATTTCAGGAATAAAAGACTCCTGGTAAGCTGATCCCTATTCAGAGAGCCCAAAGAAAAAGCAGAGTCACAAGGGATGTCATCTCCAGGAACAACTTGCCGCATCCGCGGGGGGAAGAGTTGGATTGGAAAGCGTTGCTGAGCCTGCATTTTGAAATGCATCATAATTATATCTTGCGGTCTCATTTGGGGAGTTTTTGCTGATGGTTCTGGAGGCTGATTGTCACTTAGACCAGCAGAATGCTGGAGTGCTGTCCTTGGCTTCCTCTGGGATAGGTGTGCTGTGTGCCCTCAGCATCCACTGCTCTGGTGGGGAGCAGGCTGTTTTTAACCACCTTGAATACTGTGTCCAGTTCTGGGCCCCCCAGTTTGGGAAAGATGTCAGGATGCTGGAGAGTGTCCAGAGGAGGGCAACGAAGATGGTGAAGGGGCTGGAGCACAAGCCCTACGAGGAGAGACTGAGGGAGCTGGGGCTGTTTAGTCTGAAGAAGAGGAGGCTCAGGGGAGACCTCATTGCTCTCTACAACTCCCTAAAAGGAGGTTGTAGTTGGGCAGGGGTTGGTCTCTTCTCTCAGGTGACCAGTGACAGAACTAGAGGGCAGGGACTCAAGCGTCATCAGGGAAAGTTTAGACTTGATGTGAGGAAAAAGTTCTTCACTGAAAGGGTGATTGGCCATTGGAATGGGCTGCCCAGGGAGAGGGTGGAGTCACTGACCCTGGAGGTGTTAAGGGGAGACTGGATGAGGCACTGAGTGCCATGGGTTAGATGATGGTTGGTGTTAGTGTTGGTGTTAGTGTTGGGTTATAGGTTGGACTTGATGATCTCAGAGGTCCTTTCCAACCTTATGATACTGTTAAACTGTGAAACAGCTGAGTTACGCCATTCCCCACAGCCTTGGCTCGCGTAACCCGAAGAAATGCTGCAATTCTTCTTTGGTTTGAAGCTTTATACTGAGTCTGAAGTTTGTGTTAATCTTGCTTATGTTAAGGACTGTCCTTCTAAGTGTTGCCTTGGATTGAAGAGATGCAGAATTGTAGAAACATAGAATCACAGAATGGTTTGAGTTGGAAGGGACCTCAAAACCCATCCAGTTCCTGCCCCTGCCACAGGCAGAGACACCTCCCATTGGATCAGGGGGCTCAAAGCCCCATCCAACCTGACCTTCAACACCTCCAGGGAGGTGGCAGCCTCCACTTCTCTGGGCAACCTGGGTGAGGGCCTCCCTGCCCTCACAGGAAAACATTTCTCTCTAAGATCTCATCTCAGTCTCCCCTCTTTTAGCTTAAATCCATTCCCCCTTGTCCCATCCCTGCATTCCCTGATCAAGAGTCCTTCACCGGCTTTCCTGGAGCCCCTTTCAGTACTAGAAGGCTGCTCTAAGGTCTCTCTGGAGCCTTCACTTCTCCAGACTGAACAAGATTCCATGAAACTATTCCAACTATAAAATGTTTCTGATCCTTTCTTTTATGTGTTCTCACTACTAACTGATCAAAATCTCAAGTTATTATTTACTGCAATGTTAAAGTCTGTGTTCCCTTTATTGTGGCTTTGCTATTCCATACAGTGAAGTCACTGACGTGTTTGCAAGGCTGAGTGGATCAGTACCCTGGTTATGGGCTGCAGCAGCACAACAGGTACAGCTCCTTGTGACTTCCAATTCCAAATGAAAACCCACTGAAAGGAATCTGGCACGTGGCTGTTCTCTGTGAAATGCTTCACAACCCATCTCGCGTTGCTGGTCACTGCTGACTGTCCTTTTTGCTAATCGAAAGGGACAGGCAGTTCTAAACTGATTCTACTGTTCCTGCAGGGAGCTGTCATTTAGGGATCAAATACCCGTTGTACATGGGGAGGATGCAGTAAGAATGAGAGAAAATTGAAACTGCTGAGTGCTGCAGAAGTTAAAATACCCAACAAGTAACTTCCTTCTATTTTTTATGAGTCAAATCCGACAGCTTCTTGATAATTTTTGATGCTTTTGGTAAACAAGCATCTGCTTCCCTCTCACACAGAGGAAAAGTGTTATTATTCAGTGTTGATTTCATTGTGTGGAGACAGAGTGGTCCTTGTTTTGGTGCTCTATTTGCAGAGGTCTATTAATATGTTTAGTGAGGGCAGGCAAGGAGGCTGCAATGAGAACCAGGCTGCATCCCCAGTGTAATTCTCCCATCCCGTGCCCTGCTCTGGGCATTGGGTTGGTTGTGGAGCTGAGTCCTGGCACGGTGCTGCTTCCCAGGGCAGCAGGACCTCTGCTTTCCAGCTGACCGCAGCCACACTCCGTGATGGCCACATCCACCATAGCCAGCAGAAGCAGCGGTGGAGCAGTAGAAGCGTAATGGAGCAGTGTCCTCCTCAACCTGCCTCCTGCTCTGCTCCTCCTAAGCCTGCAAGGCTGGGTTTGTGCCCAGGGCAGTTGTGGCTGTCAGGAAGGATGTGCAGCTGTGTCGGGAGCACAGGGTGCCCTGCTTAGAGCAGTGGCCAGGGCACTTGCCAGCTCCTGGTCGCTGTCCCCATCCCAGGGAGACGGCCAGCGCGGGTGGTGATTCAAGCAAGCCAGTGGTCTCCTTCCATCTTTAACGTGCTGGGCATACTTTGGCTAAAAATAGGTGCCCCTGGAGCTGCTGCTGCGGGGTGGGACGGCGCGTTGACCTCTGTGCGTCTCCTTCCACTTGTGTTACAGTCGGGTCCTTCTTGCGGGGCGCTGCCAGCCAGGCCAAACATGGTCAGGTCTGCGGCGCCGATGAATCGTGGACCTGCACATGCAGGGGGGTCAGAGGGGAAATGAGTTATAAAATGTCCCATCTTAAACATATTTAAATGTAGTGAGGAGAGACTCTTCAGGCTTGCTGGTTGTTAACTAACTGCTCGAGGATGTGTCAGCTCTTGTTCAAGGTTTAAAAAGAAATGTGCTGTGTATGAAGGCAGCACTTTGAAACTCTGATGGCAAAGGAGGTGGTTGTGTGGTTTAGAGATGATCAACACAGACCAGGCTAATTGTGAGAGAGAAAAAAGATAAGTACATGTTACAAGTGTTCCTTCTCAAGATAACTAATCAAAAGCTGGGTTTTTTGGCGATCCTTGATGTGATAGATTCTCCTTATGGTGTTTTCTCATGTTGATTAAAGTGTTTTTAAAAATGTATTTGTGAAGCTGTGTTGTTGGTACCTCAGCAACTTTGGACAGGCAGAGGTGGTGGGAGCACAGGATGTGTCAGTGAAAAATTATAGAGCGCTCTTGTGTATAAATGTCCTGCTCCATGAACCCAATGGTGTGTATCCGAGTCCATGGATGGTTAAACAGTATATAGAGCAAGAATTGTCATGTAGGGCTTTCATCTGGGAATGTCTTGACTTGGAGACCTAGAAGCCTTTGGGGACTATCATGTAAAACAAATTCCTTTCATGGTCTTGCTTCCGGTCTGGGGCTCTGGCTTTAAAAAGGTCATAGAATCAAATTTCTTCTGTAAACTCCAGTCGCCTAAATTTTCTTACTAAGCATCTGAATTGTGTCAGTCACCCTCTCTCTGGTACGGGAACTGCTGTGCTCAGACTGTAGGAAAAATGATTCTATGCATCTCCTGAATTCCAGAGCGCTTCGGTGCACAACTTGTTTTACTATTGCTTTTTGGAATGTTTTTCTTTCTCTCTGGATGGATTCTCTGGACACTGACTGTGGGCACCCAACGTGTGGCTCCCTGGGTCTCCTGTAGTGCTGGGTAGTGAGGTGGGCAGTAACGTGCTTTGCTATTTGTGCTGTGTGAGAATGAGCACGTGTCAGTGTGTGATAGCTTCCCTCCACCCTTTATTGCAGCAGTGAACTGTACAACCTCTGCCCAAGTTTGTATTCCTTGAAATAAGTAATTACTAATGATTGGTGCTGCAGAAGGATGTCCCAGCCCAATGCTCTTGTTTTGGAGGCAGCACCAGCGTTGCGACTGGGCGCATCTCGCTTGCCCCTGAGCTGCCCAGCCTCAGCACGAGGACGTTTGCTGGCTTTCCCAGCTGCTGTTCCGAGGCCACCAAGCGCTGGCAGAAGCGATGTGGCTGGGCTGGGCAGTGAGGTGGCATGGGGAGGGCTGTGTGTGCGTTACTGTGTGAGCACGCGTCCAGCAGCAGCGCTGCGAAACATAATAGGGAGCTGTCAGCAGCAGGGATGGGCACACAGAGGGAAGGCAGCGCTGAGCCCGCAGCGTTTGCTCAGCCAATTCCTTTGCCAGGGCTCTGCCTGCATCAGCTTTCATTTAGGAGTTTGGATGTGGTTGAACTGGGTCACTCACAGGCCATGAGGGGAACGGGAAACCCATGCAGACTTCAACTTTTATCAAACATGATGAAGTGTCTTCTTCTGGAATCCAGCTTAAAACAAAACCCAGTCTGCTTTCCTGTGCTTGTAACAAATAAATCCCAGCCCTGCCTGCAAGGAGATAGGGCGCTTGATAGGAGTCCAAGGGTCAGCTCGCCATTACGGAATGAGGCTCAGGGTACCGGGAGGCAGAGGAATGCTGCAGGTGGTTGTTTTGGGCACAGTGCAGCTGCGTGGGCTGAGAGCTCAGGCTCCAAACAGCAGCTGTCGTTGCTCTCCTTGTAGTGAGGCACCTCTGTCAGGGCTGGGTTTCTCAGCCCAGAGCTATTGTCTTCCGTGCCATCTCTGGAAGATGCCACTGCTCCCACCAGCACTCCCAGCCTGCTCAAGCTGCCTTGACTGAAGTTTCTGGAGCTCAAGTGGAGGTCCTGGTGGCAAAGGGAGAGCTCGTGGCATGTGTGTGTGATGTTTTTTTTTCCAGCAATGGGTTTGACTGGTAGACCGTTAACTCTGTAGGGTATTGAGTGGGCGTCAGCACTCCCTGCATCCCTGTTGGATGGCCTTAGGCTGGTTAGATCCCATCTCTGAAACGCTGAGTGTGGTCGATTCATGTATCTGAAGGGGTTGCTTTTCCCTTGCAGACACAACTGTGCTCATCTGTTTTCCCTTTTGAAAGTCATATACTCTCTGTATTTACCATAAACTCTTTCCTCACTTGGAGCAAGTAAAGGGAATGCTTTTGGAGTTCAGATTCACACCCACCATGCTAACCTTTGGGTATCTTCTAGCAAACTGTAAGTTGGTTTTGTTGTCTTAGCTCAGCTTTAGCAGATGTCCGTACCAGAGACCAACGCAAGGGACAGGACAACTTGGCTCAGGTGAGAAGGGATCAGTTCATAAGTTAGAACAAAAGAGTTACCACTGGCATTGCCCGTCTTTGAGATCATCCCGGTCTGTGTCCTTGCAGCTGAATTATCTCTCTCTCCAGGGGCCCCACCTTGGAGCAGAGGAAGTGCCTGTAGGACAGTTCCTGTAAAGAAAGGCACAAATGCAGATGTTGCTAAAAATGCGGTTTGCGTCAGACATCGGCAGTGACCGGGTTCCCACGCTTTTTCTCCTTGTGCTGTTTCTTAAGTTGCAAAACTGCTGAGTGGTGAGAGACTGCTTTTGTTGGAGAACCACTTCCCCTTTCTCTGCCTGCCCTCGGTGTTGTCTCCTCTGTTGACAGTGTTACCGAGCCCTTTTCGGTAAGTCACAGCCCTTGTTTTGCCCTGTGCTGGTTTGTTTCTATTTTGGATATGAGAGAGGCCTGGACTTGTCCGTGTGTGCTGCCAGCTGACCCTGTTAACACAAATGTCAGTGTAGAGCAATCCTAAGTTATCCTTGCCTTTTCCATTTCCCTGTTGTGGTTTTTTTTTTTTTTGTTTTCTAGGCTTGGGTTTCTGTGTGTTTTTTAGTGGCTGGTGCTACATTCCTTTACAGAGACCTGAGATCTGGCCTCTGCATGCAGAGAACCACGTGCCTTCATCACTGGCCTAGGAACAAAGGCTTAAACTAGAAGTCAAGCGTGGCTCTCTTCTGTAGAATTAATTAGTACTGTTGGCAGTTATTAAACCAGGTGCTTTAAAAAGTAAGCAAGGGAAGTAGAGATGCTGTTTATGAATGTTGTTTATGTTTATTGATAAACAAACTGTAGTGTAAGCGGAAAGAGTAGGTGCTTTTCTAGGAAAGGGTGCTGGAGGGCGTGGGATGCTCTCACCTGATGGTTTGGGGAGAAAGGTCCCTGGCTGCCAGGCTGCGTGGAATTACTGTAGAATCATAAAATGTCCTGAGTTGGAAGGGACCCACAAGGATCACTGAGTCCAACTCCTGCCTATGCACAGGACAATCCAAACATTCGCTCTGTGGGGCTGAGGTTGATGTCCAAATGCTCCTGGAATATTGTCAGGCTTGGCATCATGACTGCTCCCCTGGGGAGCTGTTCCAGTGCTCCACCACCCTCTGGGTGAAGAACGTTTTCCTGATATCCAAGGTTCTTCCAGCTGCGTGTCCAGCCACCACTGCACCCAATGGCTGGGCAAGCGATGCTTCATTAACCAGGACTTGCCTTGTGGCCAGGTGAGAAAGGGAGGCTGATGGTGAGAACTGGTCCCAGAGCAGGTGTGATGCTGAGCCTGGGCCTGCCTGTGGAGGAATGGACACAGCCAGCTTGGGAAAGGGAGCTGGAGGAAGGAGGGAAATGGGTTGAGGTGCTGAGAGTACCAACAGGCTGCTTGGCCTGCCCTCCTGTCACTTTTTCCACAGCACGGCCTGCGAGCTGCACTTGGAATTGCTGCTCTTGCAGGGTGAGTCCTGGCGTGCTCCACGAGCTTGCTCTCGTGTCCCCGGCTGCCCTTGCTCCACGCCCGGCTCCGCGGCCTCGGGAATGAGCTCAGTATTGACGCCTGCTGCACCGCTCCTGCCAATGCCTGAATTTTGGTCTTTTTCTTGGTTTTGTGTTTTGCAACCTACAGATTAAAGGAAGGTTGGTAAAGCCGAGTGGGAGGAGGTGGGGTGTGCAGAGAAGTGCCCTCAAGCAAAGTGTCAGGGCACCCTTGAGGGAGCAGCCCAGCTTAAAACCAAGGAAAAGTAACTGAATGTGTAAGATTTGTTTTCAGTTCCTAGTAGAGACCCCTCTGCAGTGCCTCTGTTCCCCATCCTGTGCTGGTTCAGCTGGTGGGCAGCCCTTTCACTGCACATGCTAGCAGTGTTTGGGAGAGCGGGTGCCCAGCTGAAATCTCCAGCGCTTCAGTACAGACATCGACGTCAACGCTTCCCATTTTCAGGGCTTGGGCTGTTGAGTGCTCTTGTTGGTCAGCACCAGGGTTAATTTGGGTTGTTCCTTACTGTCAGCCTTGCCTGCTTTAGGTCAGTGTTTCTGCTTGCCTTTGTTCTCACTCAGGGCTGGAGGGGAAAAGATGTCCTACACATAGGTTGGAAACTCAAAGCTCTTCCTGGTGGAGCACAGCCCTACCAGGCAGCTTCTTGTGTTTGCCAAGCTTGTGCTGGGTGGTGGTTGTGTCTCAAGAGATGCCTTTTAGGAAAATCTCTTTTTCCTCAGGAGTTGGGAGCCTCTGGGGTTACAGCACTGTGCTCTTGTCATGGGGAGCTGGAGCTGGGCTTGGCTTAGAAATCCCAGCGCCGCCTCCTGGGGCTGAGCCGTGGCTCAAGAACTCTGTAAGGATGCTGATTCCAAGCACTTTTCTGCAGTGTTCTGGTTCATAAATACCTGAGGCTGTCAGAGAAATTCTGTTTGTATTTCTGTAAATAAGACAGGTAGTGGACTTTTATTCACATGTCAGGTATCTTCAAATCTTCATTTCCCCTATCCCGTGTCTTCTTAATCTCCCTTATAAGGGTGAGAGGGAATGGGGCAGGGGGATGAGACTCCCTGCAGTGCCGGTGTTGCTGCCTGTGCTGGGGAGGAGGTCACAGTGTGAGGAGACTTGGGTTTGCTCCTCACCACGCTGACCCATTCCCATGCGTTGTGCAGGGGGACAGGGTGAGAAAACTTCTCCTGCTGAACCTTTGGTGGTTGCGCTGCTTGGCAAGATCCTGATGAAGGGCTGGGCTGGACAGGACAGAGCCTGCCATACAGAGCTGCTCTGATGAGTAAGGAGAGCCAACTGGAAAGTCCTCCTGAGGCTCACAATAACTTAATTAAGTGCTTATTAGGATAAAACATTGCCAGAAGCTGTTCAGGTGCTTCTGCTTTCCTTACTGTACTTCTAATAAGTTGTTCATAGAATCATAGAATGGTTTGGGTTGGAAGGGACCTTAAAACACATCCAGTTCCAACCCCCCTGCTTCACTGGTAGTTATTACAGCCCTTTGGACGTCCCTGTAGACTTCTTGGCTTTCCTTCTGAGATTTTTCTTTATTGCTTGAATCTCAGAGCAAGGACTTTGTTGTGTGTTTGTGTTTTATGGCTGTGTTTTTGCTAGGGTGCTGTGCTGGATAGTGATGTGCTGTGTGTTTGGTGTAGGGGTTCACAGCAGGTGATGCTGAGAGTGCTGGTAGCGTGCTGTGCCCTCGTCCAGAGCTTCAGTGTCCCCAGAGCTGCAATGGGCAGAAGGACAAGGCCCTTGCCTCTGCTGATCTGCTCCTGTCCCAACGATGCTGATGGCCATCTCCTGCCCTGCTGGAGGTGCTGCCTTGCCTGCCTGATCTCCCTCTCTGCAGGAATGATCCACTTTGCCATGTTCTTCAGCTCTACCCACCCTTGGGAAGTTGCATTCCCAAGCAGTGTCACCAAGTCAAACTTGTTGCTCGTGGTTGGGGCCCCAAGGCAAGGCTCTCCATGGCCTTAGGAGAGAAGGCGACCTCCTGGAAGGATGGACCTGATGGGAATCTCTTTAGTTCTGCCCATGTTTCCCTTCCAGGCGGGTGGCTGACAGCAGAGGGCTGCTGATAAGAGAAAGTGATGGAAGTGAGATTTTTAACCTCCCAGCCCTCTAGCTACATGCTGCTTTATCCACTAAAAATAGTTGCTAATTCAGCCTTCTGGGGGAACCTCAGGCTAAAGGATTGCTAATGTTAGTTGTTGGCTCTGCTGATAAAATTAACTATGTGAAAACTGACTGTGACTGCTGAGTTCTTTGTCCTCCTGTGCAGCATGAAATTCCTTTGCATCTGTGATGAGATTGTAAAGGATGGAGGAGGAGTAGAGGGTGTCTTCTTGTTCCTTCTGCATTCTTGTCTTGTCTTCTGCAGAGGCTCAACCAAGCACACAGTCCTACCCCACTCCCACACCCTGGGTGCCAATCTGAAAGCAGAAGTGTCTTTAGAATCATCTTAGAATCATGGAATGATTTGGGTTGGGAGGGACATTAAAACCCATCCAGTTTGACTCCCTGCCACAAGCCGGGACTCCTCCCACTGGATCAGGGGACTCAAAGCCCCATCCAACCTGGCCTTGAACACCTCCAGGGATGGGGCAGTCACCACTTCTCTGGGCAACCTGGGCCAAGGCCTCCCCACCCTCACAGGAAAACATTTCTTCCTAAAATCTCATCTCAATCTCCTCTTTCAGTTTAAAACTGTTGCCCCGCATCCTAATCCCTGCACTCCCTGATTGAGAGCCCCTCCCCAACTTTCCTGGAGCCTCTTTCAGTACAGGAAGACTGCTCTAAAATCTCTATTTCTTTATTTTGTTTTAAATTTTAGGCAAAAACTTCTGATCCATTTTCATTTTTCCTTTTTTTAAATTAAGGTTTTCTTGAAACATCCAGTGAATGTTTGACATCTGGTTTAATTTTAGAAAATAGTCCTGGGAGTAGCTTTGTCCATAAGGAGGAGCACTGAGGTTGTGATAGACGATGCATAAAACTGAGAAGTGCTACAGGCTTTCAAAAGAAGGTCTGAGTTTGTGCTTCTGCTTTGCCAGAAATCAGAACATTTTTTTTTTATATTTCCACCAGAATAATGGAGAGGAGCCCAGAAATGTGCTTGTGGTTAGGGGGAAGTCCACCTTTAAACAAGCTTTTATAATTCTTGTAGCTATTAAAATGTCTTCGTCAAAGCCTGTTGTTAAATGGGTCAACCTCAGATCATGAAAGCAGAAAATCAGAGGCTCATGCCATGCCGTGTCTTGATTCTTTGTCGCATCAGATTTCTCTGTGATGCTGTTGTCTTCAGCCATGTGGTTGAGTAGCCACCAACACGTATCCCTGGCTGCAGGTGGCAGGAGCCTCTGCTCTTTCTGCAGAGCGGAAGTGGCCGTGATGGGGGTGACTTGGCATGTTCTGATGTTCACCTGCGTTTGGTAATGTGGAATCTCTTCAGATATCTGGTGGGGTTTTTTACTCTCTTATTGTTTCCCAGTGTTTGTCTCTTAAAGGAAGGGCATAAATAATTAGGTTTGGTATTTGTTTAAGCAGAGAAAGGAATTAAGAAGTTCCTGGTCTCTTCTTCAGTTGAAGAGAACGAGCCAATGTCTTTTTCAAGGCACGGAGCCGCTGGAGTGCACGATGCCAGGGACTCTCCCATCCTGTCTTATCATATTCATCAACCATCCTGTTGACTGTAGAATTGTTTCTGGCTTTCTTCAAACCCTATGTGACTATCTTATCAATTCCGAGAAAAGCAGGAACCCTTAACTATGCAGCAGTGTGGCTTAATTGCAAAATCTGTAGTGCCTTGCTTTTTTCCGTGAACCACAGCATCTCTAAGAAAACTCCTGCAAGATGTGCTTAAAATATTTAGCTCTTCCACAGAACTTGAGAACTGTTTCCCCTTTCCACAAATCTCTCTCCTTGTGTGGCTTCAGAAGGGGCAATATTGAGGCAGTAAGTGATGTCTGAATTGAACAGCATTAGAGCTTTGCTTATAATTTATTGGTCTTTGAGTTCATCAAGTGACTCACAGACTGTAGTTTCATGGTTTCTTAATCTGTTATGTACACTAATTTTCCTTTGGCTGACTGCTGAAGGGAGACATTTGTTTCTGCAGGGCATCAGCTGTGTCTGAACCACAGAGCACAGGGTTAACAGAATCTGTAATTATAGAGATGTGTGGGCTTGCTGTATTCCTCGCCATTTAGAAATGTGGATCGCTCATCTTGGCTTTCAGTTTGAAAATACAGCCATAGGTTAATCTCCTCTGCCTGCTCAGGTTCCACTTCTGTGGGCATACGGCCCCAGGGATGGGTTCTGCTTTTCACTGTTTCTCTGTTCATGATGTTCTGAGTTGTGCTTTGAATGTTTACAGTACCAGGGCGGGGGGGGTTCTTGACCATCAAAATAATTCAGTCGAAGTCATGTCCTCACCAAAGAACAGAGCATGCATTCAGTGTCTTGAGCCTTTCTTGTTTCTCCTCTTACAGGCAATGTGCAGTTCTCCTTACTCACCATTTGTCTCTCCCCTTGCAGCATCAGCGAAAGCTTCCTCACTGTGAAAGGCGCAGCGCTCTTCCTGCCACGAGGAAATGGGTCCTCTACTCCCCGGATCAGCCACAGGCGCAACAAGCATGCAGGTAACGTGTTGCCTCACTGGCTGAGGCTTATCTACTCACTCTTGGTTCTGAGTCCACTTTTCCTGAGCCTGTTCTCTCCAGATGACACACACATCTGTTCACACCAAGTCTGTATCTAACCCAGACCTGCAATCTCACGACTACAATATTTAATCATTGCATCATGGAATGGTTTGGGTTGGAAGGCACCTCAAAGCCCATCCAGTTCCACCTCCTGCCATGGGCAGGGACACCTTTAACTGGATCAGGTTGCTCAAAGCCCCATCCAGCCTGGCCTTGAACACCGCCCGGGATGGGGCAGCCACCACTGCTCTGGGCAACCTGAGAAAATAGAAGTGAAATGTTTCAGTAGCCTTGTTTATCATGCAAAATCAAAACGAGTGAGTGACATCAGGGTAGTGACCATGACATCATGGAGAGTGGAGTACAACTGTCCCACAAAACACCATCCTTTAAGTTACGTATGAGGGAGGAGCTGGAGGATTGCCATAAAAACCTTCATGCATTGCCCTGGGAAACGTGAGGTGTTGATACAGATGAGTAATTGTACTTCCTGATCAGAAAGTAACCGGTGATGGAAGAAAGGGAGGAGACTTACCTGTACGTGGTGGTTAAGAAACCTGTGAGCAAAGTCAGTGTGACTTTCCAGACGTGTGAGCAGAATGAATAACGTGGAGTCAGTCATAATTCTACCTCCTTTATCTACTGAAAGTTTGATTTGTGTTTTCGCTTTGACTCTGTGTTTGATAATTCAGGTTGAATAATGAAACTCAAACAGTTCAGAGAGGGTTGTTTTTCATTGTGTCTATGGTGCTTATTCACTGATGGTGTTTTACAGGGATCAGATATTGTGGGGGTTTCCCTTCCATGAAACAATCAGCAGGGAAAAACGATTGAGAGCTTCAGACTTCTGCATATGTGGCAGACAGGAACAGAGAGGCTGGAGTCAACTTTCTTTGCCAAAAAGTGACCGCCAAAATTGACCACCAAAAGAGGATTTGGTTTGGTTCCAGCTGTACATTTATTCATACTTTGATACCATCAGGCACTCATCCAGCTCTGCCTCTGGCAGAGTTACCTGCCTGATGACTGGTCCACCTCAAAATCTATTTACAAACATCTTAGAGTCTGAGGCAAAAGGCAGTCAGTTGCCTCCTTCCATCCAGACATAGGACAGGCAGTGCCCGGATTGCTCGGAGTCAGATGCATTAATTACCAGTTGTCAAAAGAAGATAAATTGTTTGGAAACTTAATTTAAAGCTGGCCTTTCTGGTTGAGACTGGAGCAAAATGATCTTTTATGTGAAAGGAGAGCCAGCATTCTTTTAAAAGTTTATCTTGACCTGTCTTGGCTTTTTCTCTCCTCAAATTCCTCTGTGTTACCGAAGCCCAGGTCTCCACCTGGCATTTGCTGTCTTGGCTTTACCTTGCAGAGGAGACGTGCTGGATGGATTTCCTGGTGAACCCAGCACAAACAGCTTTGAGTCTCTCTTGTTGCCTCATCTGCTTACCTGCAGCTGCCGTGCATGAGCTCTGAGGCCTTGATGGAAAAGAGTCACTGTCTGATCAGCCCAGAGCTTTTAGAAGCCAAGATGCCAAGAAAGCAAATCGCTGCGTTGCAATTGCTTACAGCGAGATGTTTTGGATGGAAGAGGCTGGCTTGCCTAAGGAGTGGGATTTTGGTTCTTAGGAGACTTTCTCTTTCTGTGAGTGAGATTTAATGAGGCATCCGTGCTTGTCCTTTCTTCAGTTTCCCTGCTCATCAAGGGTTGTTAATGGTGTAGGGTTTTTATGCGCTTGGAGATGTCACTGAGAAGAGTCCTTTATATGTGTGTGCACCAACTTTCTTTTCTGTGAATGTTTCTAATCCACAATATATGCCAGCAGACTGGGACACCAAGGGATCAATGTGTCACCTTCCTGAGCAAAACGCCTGCGCCACCAAAATTAAACCAGTGATGCAGAGAGAGCGGCTCTGTGAGGTGAACCAGCCCCTGGCAGAGAAAGCTCTCTCCTTTCTTGGACTCTGATAATCCATGCTCAACTTTCATTCCCATGTGTGTGGTGCCTTATCTCTGGCACACAAAATTAGAAGGGGAGTGGAGAGCGGACATAACTTTCCAGTATGGAATTGCCGCCTATGGATGCCATAGTGTTTCAAGTGGCCACGAGAGCTTTTTCTAGGAAGGCTGACCTGACCTTCCTGACCTCCCTTTCCAATTCGTCAGAAGTGCCAGAAGCCAACATGAAGAGTAAATGCGTAATAGGAAATAATTAATGCTCACACCCCTTTCTTTAATCGTCTGATCTTCAGCAATGGCAATCACGAGCTGGCAGATGGGCTGGATACAGTCCCAGCTGTCCACACTCCTCACTGGGCCATCCTGCACCCCATCCCTCCTGGCAGAGGGGCTGTGTTCCCTAGGCTGGTAGGCTTCCTTTTACATTCCAACAATGCTGGAGGCCAGAAAAGGATGCAGCTTCCCTGGAGCTTTTTCCATCTCTGGGATACTAAATCACGTTTAAGATCCCACCTTAGCTGATGCTTTGCACCCAGCTTGCCAGGAAACAAAAGCATCTGCTGGTTGCTGGACAATGCAATAGGAAGCAGCAGTTGTGCCATGAATGCCAGCAGAGCCACAGCTCTTCATAGAACAGGATGTGATATCTTTGTGCTGATTCTGGCACGTTAAAACCTTCCCTTTGCTTTTTCTTAATCCAGGAAGCTGAAAAAATGCCTTGTGTGTTTGAGGCTGAAAATGCTGCAAGTCGATTAAAGCTGGCCAAGGAAGCAATACTTCACTTTCCAGCTCTGGAGCATCCAAGGCTGGCAGGGCAAGCTGGGAGCAGGGGGAGTGCAGTGAAGTATAAGGATGAGGGGCGGTGGAGCTCCTTGCCTCAGCCTTGCAGGAAGGGTTATCTTAAACTTCCTCTTTTTTTTTAGGTATTGAGATAATCCAGTAGTCCCAGTGGTGTTTTCTGAACTGGAAAGTTTGGCTCTTAAGCTGGTTCCTGATGTGGAATTACTGACAGCAGTTGGTGGGAACTGTTACACTTTGGGGAGGGAGAAACTGAGGCGAAGCATCTTTAGTTTCAAGCTGCCTGAGATGTGTGAATGCCTTGTGAGTCAAATACTTGCTGGGCTCTTCCAGGCTGCAGGCAGGAGGAACAGAGGGACTTTGCTTGTTCAGTCCAATTCTCACCAATTTCCACCACACTGGCAGCTGGAACTGACTGGAACTGAGCACCATTGCCAAGATTTTGCACTGGTGTTGGCGTGGGGAAATCCTGTCTCCCACTGCACCCTTGGGAGGAGAAGCATCCGATGGATGAGCTGGCCTTTCCTCTGGTACCTGTCTCCCTAAATAATTGCTGTTTAGGGAGGCATGTGCCAGCCACCCCAGCGCTGGGAACAATGTCCTCAGCAGGAAGCAGCCTCAGGTGCTTGTCACCACTGGTGCTCTGTGTGTGAGTTCCCCAGCACTGCACAGTGCCTCAATTTTTCCCACTCCAGTTAAAAACGCAGTTCCAGGGCACTGAGTCATTCTCCATATGCTGAAGTATGTTTCGAGGAGGAAGGAAGAGGAGAGCAGGGAATACAGTGTCTGGCAAAGCCCACTCCACACCAGTTTGCCCCTGTCCCATTAGGAGAGGCCCTGTAGCAGCCCTGCTGTTCCACCAGCTCTACAAGTCCTTGGAGACTGGGTGCCATACTCTCACTGGGCAGTGTTTCCTTTCTTCCCTTTCTCTTATGTAGCACCTCTGGATGCTGCTCCATGCCTTACTAGGAAATGCTCTCGTAGCTATGGTCAAATGAGATGCTGAACCACAGAGTGGGGTCCATTGCCTTGTCTTTTAAGGGAGCAAAGAGTACTGAAATGCTTTTTACCCCTGTTAAAATGATAACAGGATTTAGCAGGAGTGAGCATGGTGAGGTGGGAACAGGTGAGCGCACGGAGCAAAGAGTAGCTGACTAAGAGAGGGAGGTTTGTCATCTCCGGGTGGGTGGAAGTGACAATGCTCATGGTGACGTGTCAGGTTTCTCAGTGGAAGTTTGCTCTGGCCGGACAACCAGGAACTTGCATGTGATTTAAACTATTTTTATACACTCACCTTTCCATCTTCCCTGCAGGGGATCTCCAGCAGCACCTGCAGGCCATGTTCATACTGCTCCGCCCAGAAGACAACATCAGGCTGGTAGGCTGGCTTTTTGCTTATCTGCTGTTAATGAATATAAAGATTAAGTTCCACTTGACAAATACACCTGTGTAACTCATGAAAGCAGAGGTGTGTGTGTTGGAGTGGTTTCATCAGCGGATTTGGGGAGTCTCCTTTGCAGCCACAAGGGTGAGAAATGAGCTAATTATGAAAGGCCTGCTTGTTTCGCTGTTGTAAGACAAATCACGTGGCTAGAAGACTGCCCTTGTCTGAACCAAGTACTGAGCACATACACACCCAAAAAGTACTGTAACAATTGTCAGACAAGTTGGGTAAATTAGCTTGGCGTCTTCTTTAAATCAAGAGTAGGTGACACATCTGACCAGTGTGAATACTGTTCCATGCTAGACCAGTTGTATTCCTCAGTCTACTCTCCAAACTTTTGGCATCCCAGAATGCCATGGCTCATCAGGAAGGAGCATGTGGGATCCCTGTGTAGCTGTGCCCCTGTGTTGAACCTCGTCTTCCTGCTTTTCTGGGTTGTTGCCTCCTATAATGATGTAATGAAAATTAGGCGTTGCTATTTATAACATCAATGAGCTGACACGAAGAGCATCAGAAGCTGAAGATGAGCAGTGAGGAATTTGTCTAGGACACGTTGAAGTGCTCTGCAAGGTCAGGCATGACTGCAGTGTATCTGCAACTCTCATCACTCAGTAGCCTGAAGTTTCTTTCCAGTGTTGTCGTGGTGCTTCTTAGCAACATATGCCCCAAGTAGGGCTGCCAGCATCAGAAGTGTTGTTCTGGCACTTCTGGTTTGCTGGATCCTCTTGAGCTGTGCTGAAGCTGGACTGATCTTAGAAGTGCAGCTGGGAAACCGGCAAGGTTTCTATGGAATGCTTTAACTTTAAAAATGACCACCAAAAATAATTTGCCATCACCAATCTTTGAAAGCAAACAAAAGGACCTACTCCCAGACTTTCAGGCACACCTCGCTGTCACTGAAATCACAGTGAAAGTGATGGGGGTTCTCGGCGCTTTTCAGAATCCGAGCCAGGGTTAGAACATTGGAAGCTGTTGAAAAAGTCATTGTTCAGCAATATCACTGGCTACATTGTGTGATTTGGGACAAATTAGCCTTAACAGCTGAATAAGGACTTTGTGGGCTGAGACATAAACCCTTTTGTCTGGAGTTACATTTGGAATGCTGAAATCTTGCATGAGGTTAAGTTTGATAGTCTACTTGAATTTAATTGATTCTTGATGAACGAAGGGTGTGCAGAGCTGCAGTAGACTCATAAAATAGTAGATACAAATGAGATTTGAAATATAAACAGTACTGAGAGAAATGCATTCTCTTCTTGTGTTGGCTGCTGTCATTCGGAGGGCAGATTTCACTGCTCTGAGGGCAGCAGAAGAATCTAATCCTCTATAAACCTACACTTGAAATTTGGAACAAGTCTTGTTTCTGTTGGAGCTATTGACAGAGTGTTTTAGCCTTCCATGAGAGCGAGATTAGAGCAATGGTATGAGTGTAGGATCAGTAGAAAGGAGAGGAAAATGAGTTAAAAATGTACAAACTGATTGAATGTATTCCCATAGCTTCACAGAGTGGGGACTTGTCCACTTACGTGTGCTGAATAATAAAAGATTTCAGAAAGTTGGGCGCTTTTTTATCTTCAAATCAATAGCCCAGTGAGAAATTTGTTCTTGTGTGAAACACCTACTATTGTGAGCATGAAAAGAGATGAAAGGTCAGCCTGAACTTACCTCCTGGAATGTGCTGATCATAAGGGCTGGTAAAATACCACGTCACACTTGTGATGAAGCAAGAAAGCAGCAGAAGAGAGAGTTGGCTTGTGTTTAGGTGAGTCTAAAACTAGGAGAAGTGTTGCTGGCCTTGAAAGGACTACAGAGAACAACTTCTTCATGATCAGACTTTAAATAACCTCCTTAAATTGAGGAGAAAGCTAGCCCTATGTAGATGAGCTGCTGAGAAAGAGCTTTCTATCCTATCACAGTCCCTAAGCCAAGCCATCCTCCTGCGACTGAGCGGGATTTCAAACATCTTCATTTGAAAGGCATCAGATTGCTTCCTTTGTGTGTTCCTCCTGTTGGATGGGCGCGTGAACCAGAGCTTGGTGAAAAGTTTAGAGACCAATTTGTGACTTGATGGGCATGTTGGAGCACTAACACAAACTTCTGAGGTTGGCAGATTTAGGTTTTCAAGTTTGCTGGTAAATTCTAGTGAGTTTAGCAAAACACATTATCTGCCCAAATCATCGTTCTGTGCTTTGTGGTAAGGGTGTAAGTGTTGGATATAGAGAGCCACAATAAACCACGCCCTGTGTCTGTTTATTGGTCCCCCAAAAACCCATCCCAGTGACTGGAAGCTCTGTGACCTTTGGCCACTGTTTGTCTAGCCATGTTCTAAAGGGTTTACGTTAAGACCATTGCTGCCAGCCAAATTGCTTTGGCAAAGTAATGTAAATTATGTTAATCCTCTTGCTGCTGGACTGTCCTCAAGAGAAGCAGAACAGAGCTCGTGAGTGGATGCCCCAAACATAGGGCAGCTGTTCTCCACCTTCTCCTGTTGTAGGCAAGTAGAATCATGGAATGGTTTGGGTTGGAAGGGACCTTAAAGCCAATCCAATTCCAACCCCCTGCCACAGGCAGGGACACCTCCCACTGGATCAGGTTGCTCAAAGCCTCATCCAGCCTGGCCTTGAACACTTCCAAGGACAGGGCATCCACTGCTTCTCTGGTCAACCCGTGCCAGTGCCTCACCACCCTCACAAATCTTTGTTTCTGTTAGGTTTGGTTCCAAATGTAGATCATGACTTTAACCACCAACACCTTGGCGATTGCTTGCTTTTCTAGGTTGAAGAGCACCCTTTCTGTTTATCTACAAGTTGTTAGCTGTAGAAACAGCTGTCTTTGGCAGTATTCACCCCGTGAAGGCCTGACTACTTTGATCCTCTGTGTTTCCAAAGGAATCCCAGTGACTCAAGGAGCGAGAAGGAAAATAAGACTGGTTTAGCATGAGTTCTCCTGAAGAGATGGGGTGGGGCACAGTCTCTCACTGTACAGAGCACAGCTGTCTGCTGGCATCCGCGTTTGGGTAGTTTCTCTTAGTCTTCAGTCCTATTTGACAAGTCCAGAAGATGTGGTCAATGCCATCTCCTGCCTGCACTTGCTGTTTCACCCCCATCGCTAGAGCTGCTGCTCCCTGCAACGCCACTGGGAAGCTGTCCCTGCCATGCTCAGCTTGATCTCCTGTGATAGAGCACTCCTGTGGAACACCGAGCCCTGTTTTAGCTGTCCTATGCTGTTTGAACCTTCGTTGTAGGCTCTGCTGCATCTTGTGGTCAAGACTTGCTGGCTAGGGGAGGCGTAAGGAGGTCAGAGGGGGCTTCCTCTACGGTTGGAGGTACCATTCTGACCTCAAGACCAAGTTAGAGAAAACTAAAGGAGTACATTGGGAAAAGCAGCCTGCTCTTGAGAGATCCTATGTGATGCTTTTGTGAGCTTTCTTTTAAGGATGAAATGACAGTTTAAACTGGGCTCTTCGAGCCGTGAACTCCCATGGGCTGCCAAGAAGCAGTGGCTCGGGAGGGCTGCTGGTGTTTGAGGAATTCAGATTCAATTTGCAAAGGCTTTGAGCTTCAGCCATTGGGTCACGAGGAATTGGGTAACTGGGTCCCGTTGCAGCAAGCAGGTGTCTGTCCACAGTGCAGGGCAAGGCTGGGTGGTGACAATTCCTTCTTGCCCATGTTTGCTCTCTGCAAGCCCTGCTCAAAGTTCAAGCAGCAGTTTAACGACAAGGTAAACACTGAGGCCAGACAGCATCTTGGGGCTGGATTAGGCCATCCAAAGTTGAGATTCAGTATACATAGTTCCGAAACTTCCTTTCTAGGGAAGTCCTAGTTTTTCTAGTTGGGATCCTGTGACTAAAATAGCTGCAGATGGCTTGGAACAGAGTCCAAAGAGCTTTACTTGTAGGAAAAACTTGTGATGCTGGGCTCCCTTCCCTGGGCCCCTCACTAACCAGTGGTCCATCTGTAAAACTCCATCTGGAGTCACTGCCTCATCACTTCTGGAGGAGCGTTACCCTTCAGTGTAGCCCTTCAGGAACTTCTGATGTTCCAAACTTGGCTGCATGGCCACTTTCTGAATGCTATCAACAGTATTTGATTTGGAGGAGTTTGGGCTGAAGCTCAGGCATCCTCCAGTCTTGCAAGATCTCTTTTTTTGGCACTTGGTGGTTGTGATGGGAGCGACGAGGCACAAAGACTTTCACCTTTTCCGAGCAATCTGAATCCAACCATGAGCACAGCTTGGTAACAGGGTGATGGTGGCTAGAAAAATTCAAAAGATGGGCAAGAAACCACGTTATCAGTTAGATCCTGGTTGTCCAGCTTTCCGGGAAGTTGGTGGAAAGAGTCTTGTTGGAGCTGTTGTAGCACACACAGTAGTTAAAGCAAAGCCCTAGCTCTTTGGACAAAGCCCTTGGTGAGGTGAAGAGAAGGTTCAACACCCGTCTGTCTTGATGAACACGCAGTGCTCGTAGGCTGTTGTTTGAACACAGCCTTGGTGGGACAGAGCAAGGTGTGCAGAAGGTATCAGTAACACCCCAGCTGTTGAGGGAAACCTTGTGTAAGAGAACGAGTCTCTTCTCCCTCTCGTGCTGGTTGCCCAGCTGAGCAGTAGAGGCCATCCATACCAGTGCCAACTGCATCACTGCTTCTGTGCCTGCTGCTCAGGGTGGAAAGTGGTCTGTAAGAGTGATGTGTGTTTTGCTGGCTGCACTGCTGATCTCTCCCCTTCCTCTCCTTAGGCTGTAAGATTGGAAAGTACCTACCAGAACCGCACGAGATACATGGTCGTAGTGTCCACCAACGGCAGGCAAGACACCGAAGAGAGCATTGTCCTAGGCATGGATTTCTCTTCCAATGACAGGTATTTATTTACGGTGTCCAGGTTGGGAAGTCCTTGTGTTCACCCGCATGTCGAGTCAAGAGTAGAAACCACTGGGGTGTCAATGCTTTCCAGGGATTGACTGCTTCAGATTTTCCAGCCCAACAGCTTTCATGAGATCCAGAATTCCCCTATTAGATTTTGAAGGGAGGTGGCAATGGGAAGGCAGCAGCACAGGTCAGCATTTCCTCCATTCCTCTGACCATCAGGCTTCTGCGAGGACATTAAGTGCTCTTAAGTGTCTCTGAATGGTGAGGTCCAAGCACTGTATTTGCGCACCAAAGACGGGGACAATCCCATGCAAAGAAAGAAGGAGCTGCAATTAGAGAAGCTGGACATCAGGGTTCAGGAGAGCAGCTAAAAAGAGTCAGGCAGCCCCTTGGCAAGGTCATGGCACAAAGGGCCTGATGGGAATGTCAGGGTTGCTGATGGCAGCTCATGCACGTGTGCTCTCCCCAGTGTGTCATCAGGGCTTAGTGCTTTTGTTTCAGTCATTTAAATCACTGCTGACCTCTCCAAAATGCTGCATCGTGTGGCTGGGAAGCAGCTTTTGCTGCTGGAGTTAAAGTAAGCCAGGAGGCAGCATCCCCAGCAGCTTCACGGGCAGAAGCTTCAAGTTTAGAAGGGGGCACTGGTTGCTCTGTAGAGATCATGGCTTTTCTAAAGGGTTGTAAGTAAATCTTGGCGTATGTGGGGAAAGAAGAACCTGCGTTTTGGAAGGTTTTATACACATGGTTGCTTCTAGCACAGCTGCAACAGGAATTAGCTTTGCTTCTGTCCTTAGCTGGTAGAAACTACTTCCAGGTAGTTAGCAGGGTCACTAGAAAATCATTTTGAGCTGTTTGGCTAAGAAATGGCCTTCCAGAGAGCCTGCAGATCACAACAGCCACCATGCTTAAGTTCAAGTGGCTCTATTTGGATGCTTGGCTCAAGTGGTGCCTGCTAAAAAAGGGGTCCAGCCTGATGCTGCTGCTGGCTCCTGGCTCCCTCCCTGTGCCTGTGTGCACAGCTGTAGCTCGGAGATGCTCTTGCGGTAGCGTCAGAATAATTTGTCCTTGCACAGGTTGCTGTGAGCTTGGAGCTTGCTGTTGGCTGTGATAGACCAGCACAGCCACCTTTGATAACTGAGAGCTCGCTGGTATTTGGTCTCTAATAACATAGCAGGGTCATTTTAGCTTTCTGCTAGAGTTACTCAGGTTCCGGATGGTCAGTCTGATATGCCCTCCCCTAGCCCACTCGGTATTTATAACTCAATGTAGACTTGTTGCTATGGTCTCTGATAAGCGCTTGCTGAACAGTATCACTAAAAATACCCTGGCCACCTTGGGAAGCCTTTTAAAAACACATCTTTCCATGAGCTCATCTCATGTTGTCAACAGAAATAGCTGAGTGCTGCAGTGTCTCCTTGTGCTGGGCATCGGTCGCTCCAAGGCATGTGTGTTTACAGGGCTTCGTGTCTGCTGACCCTCCAAAGCCTCGAGTCTTGCCCTCTTCCCCCACTTCTCATGAGCCATGGAGACTGACAGGGGTTTTAGGGCTTGTGGAAATTTGAGAGCAGTTAGTGCAAAGTGTAAGAATGGGAAACAGTTGAATCCCATTTATCTTCAAGATGATGCTTTGATTGTGGATCGAATTTAGAGCTTTGAGATTGAGCTTTTTCATTTGACAACCTGGTGCAGGTTGTGTTGGGGTTCCCCCCCATCTTTTTTTCCATTGCTTAACTTCTGCTTTTAACTGGGCTTTTTTTGCTCAGCCTTACAGAAAGCAGGGGACTATGAGGGCAAAGAGGGCAAAGCTGAGAGAGGAGTGGGATTGCCAGGAGGAGTCTGTCTGGCTGTTGTGCTCATCCTCGAGGTGTGGGAGGGTGAAGGAGGGGCAGGAGTCGACAAGGGGTGGTAAACTGTGGTTGCTAACCTGCCCTGCACCCTCACCCCACTGCTGCACTGTGTTGATCCCAGCTCCCAGTAGCTGGGGCTGAGGGACAAACAGGAAAACAAAGCTGTGGATTGCAAAATCAAAGCTAGAACCAAACCACTTGAGAGGGACTAATCTGTAAAGAAAGCCTTGAGCTGACTGAAGGCCGTGAGCCCCCTCTGACCTTGTGAACAAAGCTTACTGCTTCTGAATCCTGTTTGCTCTTCTGGGTGTGTGTTAACCCTTTAAGCTTGCTTGAAAGATGACTGCTGTACCCCGAATCTGGTTAATGAACCTTGCCAGACACCTGTAGAACAGCACTGGCACTCTTTGTCCTAGACAACAGTGGGATCATTCAGTTTTTCTCTAATAAGTACAAAATATTCAACCTTTGCTCAGGTTTGAATAACAGCATGGTGATGTAGTCAATGGGCTGACCTTTTCTTTCTTACTACAGTAGCACCTGTACCATGGGCTTGGTGCTGCCGCTGTGGAGTGACACCTTGATCCACCTGGACGGGGATGGGTGAGTGTCTTTTGTATATTGTCGAGGGTCTCCATGTGTGAGCTTACAACACAGTGTGTGGAGAAGGGTTCAAAGTACTGCAGAGCTGTAACAGGTCCAGCAGCCCTCCTATGGTTGTTCTGTATCTGGTTAGTAGGCTCAAAGACCCTAAATCACAGTGATCGTGGCAGGGGACACCAATAATTGACTTATCTGTGAATAAACACGCACTGAGACAGTGGCTCGTGTGTGTCTTTAAGTTGGAGTAAAGGAGCTTTTAGTGGTGAGTGGGTGTGTAGTGAAAGCTTCTTAAAGGGATCCTATTATGTGTTTCTCCATCGTGCTTGCAGCAGGCAGCCTTCAGCTGAACATAAAAGAAGGATGATGTTTCTCTGCCAAATAGACACCTGACTTGCAGATCCCTGCTTATGCCAGTTCCAAAGGCAGCCCAGTGCAGTGTATGGAATGACTTTTCTTTCCTTGGTAGCTGCCCCAGGATCACTTTAGCTGGACTCTGTTGCTCCCAGCTGTGGCACTGAATTTGTGTTGCCAAGGTAAACAGCACAGCCCAGCACTGTCCCCACCGTCTTAGTTTCATTCCCTGCCTCAGCTGCTTAAAAAAGTTATCTTAGAGCTTTTAGTGTGCTGTTTTGATCTGTTTGCTAGCTGAACTCAGCAGTGTTTGCATAGGGCTAGTCCTTTGCTGTTCTAATGTGCTACAGACTATCAGTTATTAACTGAAAAGTGGCTTTTGGGACATGTGTTTACTGTGCCTTTCTTCCTCTCTCCAGAGGGTTCAGCGTCTCAACGGATAACAGGGTTCATATATTCAAGCCAGTGTCTGTGCAGGCAATGTGGTAAGTACCATAAACTGTCCCAGCAACCCTTTTTCCAAGGTGTTTTGGCTGCTTGAGCTTTTAAAAAGCAGGTGCTGCTTTGCATTATTGGTATCTTGAGACCTACTCAAGCAACCAGATGTCTCCTTCAGAGACAGAAAAAGAAGTTTGATACCAAAGAAGAAAAGCATGCAAGCGCTGGTGAGTTTATAACATTGCTGCAGCCACACCTTCATCTCAGCTGGGGACAGGAAGGAATAGGGTAATTTTCCTTTCAAAGGGCTGCTTCTTTGAATCTCTCCAAAGTAAAATTGCTTTGAGTTTGTTTGAAATACATTTTTTTATTATTATTATTTGTCATAAATAAGGAAATACACACAGTACATGTTTCAGGAGTCTCCAGTGAGACATGTTCATTGTGATAGCAAGAAGGAAAGAGAAGCTGCCTGCATTTTTCTTTCCTTTTAGGGTGACTCATGTAAGAATGTAGTGGCCATGAAAGTATTCCTGGCTCAAGCTTCTTTACATTGCACAAATACATTGCCTGTCAGAGTGTCGTGCTACTGTGTCACCCCAGTGATTTTGACCTGGATCCTTCTTATCCCAGTCAAAGATTTAAAACAAGCTAAAAATAGGAGAGGGAGATTTATTTCCCAGCAGCAGCTGAAGAAACTTGTGACGTCCCTCATGCAATGAGGGAGGGCAGACAGTGAAACACCTCGGTAAAGTCAAGTCCTAAGCCCTTGGTGGTACAGCTCTCCATGTCTCATTCCTGGGTGTCCCTGCCAGCCTGATGGCACAGTAGGAGCTGTCAGAGCACCTTGTTTTGAACACAAGCTCTGTGCATCTTGTTTACAGCTCAGATAGTTATAGCAGTTTTTGTTGCCAGAGGCACAGATACCTCTGCCCTTTGAATTTTGGGCACCTTCACTGCTCTCCAGGCTTGTCTCACCATACTTCCCTTAAGACACGAGCTCTTGCAGAGTGTGGTTATCCACACCCTTCCAAGACTGCTCAGTGCTGGGAGCTGTTGGATAGAGCTCCGGGGTTTATACCATCTGATGGGATATGAGCAGCATCCAGCACCCTGGATTCAGCTGGTGCTTTCTGCTCCATACCAGCCTGAGGAAGAAATTACAACACTGAAAGTGCTTTTCCCTTTCTAGGTCTGCTCTGCAGAGTTTACATAAGGCTTGTGAGGTGGCGCGGTGCAACAATTACTACCCAGGGAGCCTCTTCCTCACGTGGGTCAGTTACTATGAGAGCCACATCAACTCCGACCAGTCCTCAGTCAACGAGTGGAACGCCATGCAAGATGTCCAGTCCCACCGGCCCGACTCGCCCGCCCTCTTCACTGATGTGTAAGTTGGTCTGGCTCTGCTGAACCAAAATGTTTGGCTGTCTAGCGCTGCAGACTCCAAATGAGGAGAGAGCTTCCACAAGAGATTACTCTTCCTGAGGTGTTAATGAGGAGGAGTTTCCCATTCCAGGCAATAAGCAGACCTCTGGTTAGGTAGACACCAACGCTGGAAGTTTGGCCCCCCTGGGGCTCCCTTGCATCTCCTCCAGCCTCTTTTTTCAGCCCAATTGTTTATCTTAGGCTTGCAGACCTTTGTTTCTACAAGGCAAGTCCCATGTTACCAGTGAGAGGTGTGGCATTACTGTACCAGGGCCTTCCTCTTTGCTGTTCTGTCCTCTGATTTCCAGGCCTGGTGTCTTCTGGAAGGAATAGGTTTCTCTGGCCTTTGCTCTTACGCTGGCGCATGGCTGAGCACAGGTTTGCAGTAACATGATCTGGTTTTCCTTACTCAGTTCATTTTGCTGTGAAGGGAGGTGTTTGTGTATGAACTTCTGTGTCTGTGAGCTCAAAAGCATCCTCATAGGCATCCACCCCATATATCTAAGAATGAGCACCAAGAGCAATGCAGTTCTGTATCACAAGGTTGGAAAGGACCTCTGAGATCATCAAATGCAACCTATAACCCTACGCTAACACCAACACCAACACCTAAACCATGGCACTCAGTGCCTCATCCAGTCTCCCCTTAAACACCTCCAGGGTTGGTGACTTCACCCCCTCCTTGGGCAGCCCATTCCAGTGGCCAATCACCCTTTCAGTGAAGAACTTTTTCCTCACATCAAGCCTAAACTTTCCCTGATGAAGCTTGAGTCCATGCCCTCTAGTTCTGCCACTGGTCACCTCAGAGAAGAGACCAAACCCTGCTCGACTACAGCCTCCTTTTAGGGAGTTGTAGAGAGCAATGAGGTCTCCCCTGAGCCTCCTCTTCTTTAGGCTAAACAGCCCCAGCTCCCTCAGTCGCTCCTCGTAGGGCTTGTGCTCCAGCCCCTTCACCATCTTCGTTGCCCTCCTCTGGACACTCTCCAGCATCCTGACATCTTTCCCAAACTGGGGGGCCCAGAACTGGACACAATATTCAAGGTGAGGCCTGACCAGTGCCGAGTACAGGGGGACAATAACTTCTCTGGTCCTGCTCACTATCATTCTGAGGAGTTTTACAAGTATGGAACAGGACAGTGTTCAGGTGTTGAGCTGTCTTCAGCTAAACACTTGCATGTCTGATTGTACATGGTCCAAAACAGTGGCTGAGGTAGATAGGTAGACAGTTTGAAAAGGCAGAATTTCTAGGCTCTATCAACATTCAAGGTTTACAACCCCTGTAATTAGTAATTGTTGATGGTGCTGATACCATATAACCTCAAAGGTAGTCTGCGTCCAGATGTGATGCCGAGCGTGAGAGCTGAGTTGCACGGTTGAGGTAAAAGAGATTCCTTCCCTAACCCAGCTGCTTTCCCAGTGTAACAGTGCCATTGGTTGATTTATGCTCTCAGATATTTCCTGTTATTGGAGTTCAGTGAGTGAATAATAACCCTAAGCAGTTGCTCAGCTGTGAACAAGTCTTCACACTTGATTGTTTTTTAATGTACAAGGAGGGTGGCTGAAAAGTTTTGGCAGGCTGTCAGATTAATATTCTTTTGTAGGTTTTCAGATATAATTTTTATGTAACTCACTCTTTCCCTGGTGGCAGCAATTGAATTATTTCCTTGGGACACCTCGGCAGGATTCCCGTAATTGAGTCCTGAAGTAACGTGTGAAGTTGAAAGGACCATGAACTTTCATGATTATTTGTGAACCACCAGTTGGGCACTTGTAGAGCAGAGAGGTGTCTGTGCAGTCACCTTCCTGGGGCATTCCAGAGAAACAAAAAGGTGGTGTGAGGTGTTACTGCTGGGTCCTTTCTAGAGATGATGGGCGAGACAGTTCAGTGCTGCTGCTCTGTTGCAGCTTCTCATGGTGTTAGTCAGACTATTTTTGCAGCTGGTGATAAGGCCCCTGGCAGCAGAGGCTGGAGGAATGCACAGAGGCTTAGCTGCCCTTGTCTCTCCATGTAAGGAGTTTTGGAGCTGTTACCTTTCCAAGAAAGGTAGGGGGAGGCTTGGATATTGCTCCACAGAGTATAATGCAGCCTTCCCAATTTAAATTTTACCAAATACCAGAGGTTCTCTGGATGACTGCAATGGATTAGGAGCATTCAGCTGGTCGCTTTCATATACAACTGGGAATCTAAACTGGGCTTTAATAGTCACCTGAATTCCCTCCAGCTGAAGATGTGCTTGGGGGAAGTAGTGGGAGTATCTGAGACTCCACAGAATGTTCAGTCTATTTCATACCTGTTTAAAAAGTACCATAAGTCCAGTTTGTTTTCCCTCCCAGTGACTGTTGCTTTTTTTCCGATAGCCCAACTGAGCGGGAGCGCACGGAACGGCTAATTAAGACCAAATTAAGGGAGATCATGATGCAGAAAGATTTGGAGAACATCACTTCGAAGGAGGTGAGTGGCGAGGGAGCAACACCACAGGTGCTGCTGTGCAAGGTAGAGAGCTCTGTACTTCGTGCCATGAAGAAAGGCCAGAACCAAAGCTTCACGTGGCTTCCTCACGTTCCTCCTCTCCATCCAGATCCGCACCGAGCTGGAGATGCAGATGGTGTGCAACCTGCGGGAGTTCAAGGAGTTCATTGACAACGAAATGATAGTGATCCTTGGGCAGATGGACAGCCCCACGCAGATATTTGATCATGTCTTTTTGGTAAGTCTAACAGTGAATTCAAGAGTAAACACACCTAATGCTGTCTTGGTTGACACAGGGGCCTCTGGAGGAGAGATTGGCTGATCCTGGGGCTACATCTCTTAGGCAAGACACCAGTGCTATTGAACAAGAGCAGCCCAGTTCTGTACTAACCTGTACTAAACTTTGTCTTACAACACCAGCTGAGCTGTAGACCCTCTCACTAGAGCATGGAAGAGAAAATGTCTTAATTCTGTCTGCTTTTCAGGGCTGTTTCCATTCATGTAAAACCAGTTTTGTAGCTTTGACTGTCCAGGTTACCCCCACACAAAGTCCTGGACTTATACATGTCTTTGGGAAGGGCATAACCACAGCAAAGAAGAGAGGGGATTGCTGTGTAACATCCAAGTGGAATGACACTCTTGTAGCATGGGAAGTTCTGAGTTCATATGATCCGGGAGGAACAGAGGAGCTTAACAAAGAATCCTGGAGATGTCACTTCAGGAAACATAAGCATTTCACCTTTTTATGTTTTGCTTGCTTAGATGTCTTTCATTGCTGCTGGGGCCTGTCTAATTACTGCACCTCCTCCTGGTGAGTCAGCGCTCTGCTGGAATACCCAGCCCTGGAGCAATGGACACAGGTTTGGTTGGGCTGTCTGGCCTATGAGGTTGGCTCAACTTTAAACAAAGCCATTCCTCTTGGACCAGTTGGTCTTTCCAAATGGAGAGGGCCTCTCCCAGTCTCCTGAAGATTAGTGCTGTGGTTTGGAAGGGATGGTGTATGTTAATGTGAGCATTCCCAAGAAACTGTGGTGGGAGAGAGCCAGGAAACTTGAAGTGCCTACAATGTAATGGATTCTTTTTGCAAACTATGTGAGAGAGAGCGAGCTGATACAGGCTTACAGTGTTAGTCAAAAGCAGTCAAGCAGTTGAGTCTGCTACAGGGCTTGGAGTCTTGACTGAGTTCATTTAATGGGAACACCACCTTTAAAACAAGGTGTGCAAGCAGCACCAAGGAGAAGAGTTGTGACCAATGTGTGGAATAGAAGTATTTCCAAAGCAGCTCTCTGCAGTGTGGAGCATTGCTGCTGGGGCTGGGCACCAGTTTCATTCAGAAGTCTATATACTGCAAGGCAAAGTCTTTCAGGAAGGTCTCTTGGGGCTGATTCTGTGCAGGTGGAGGCAAGAGCCCTGTGGGATTCCACTTAGTGAGTGCTAAAATAACTGGTTTTATCCTCGGTCAACGTTGATGTGCCTGAGCAGGAAGCAAGCAGCTCAGAGGCCCTGTGTGTGCTGAGGAGAAGAGGGTTAACGAGCTGGGGTAAAATGTGTTCGTTTCTCTGTTCACATAGGCTTTGAATGTGGGAGGATGAGGTGTAACCCAACTGAGCTTACAGTGTTGCTGCCTTTGATGTGCAAGATGGTGTTTCATGTATAAAGAGCACCTGTATGTTTTTTAGATGCAGGCAGTCTCTCTCGTGTGGGGCAGAGTTGGCAGAAACCTCCAGGGAAAGGGTGGAGGTGGTTTTGTCAGCGGTTGCAGGAAGCACCAGCACCTGGTGTTGGGTTCCTGCTTTGCAGAGCTGCTTCTTGCTTCAGAATAGATCTGGTTCATGGGGTGAGATAAGAAGCTGAACATCAGCTCTTGTTACCCCTCTTGGCTTACCCCTTTCCTCAAAAGAACCCCTGCTCTCCAACACTTGGCTGCCAGCTTCCTGCTCCCTTCACTGGTGATAATCCCTCTCTCCATCAGTTGTCTGGCCATGCCTTCCTTTTGACTGATGTGTCCCTTTGCATGTTTTCCCTGCAGGGCTCGGAGTGGAACGCCTCCAATTTGGAAGACTTGCAGAACAGAGGGTAAGTAGCTTCAGGCCATCAGCTTAAAAGCAAGAGCCTGGCCTCCACACTTGTCTATGCAACAAACTATTCCCTACCTGCTGTGTAACTTGAGTCTTACTCAAGAGTTTGCAGATCCAAACAAGCTCTTGCTTCCTCCAAACTCCGCATCCCACAAACAGGCACCTTAAAGCAAAAGAAACTTGTTCCCTGACCTTGACTGACATCCCCTTGCTGGACAAAGGAAGGCAGCAATCTCATTGCTATAAGTAGCAAAAATGCTGCAATTACTTAACTGGATGCTGTGTGGTTGGCTCTGTGCCCTCTGCTTCAACCCGTTGTTCTGGACTGAGGTCTTACCACTGCAGAGACCTTTTGGAGTCTGGACCTCTGGACTGAGGCAGGAAGGAAAAGAATATTTGTTATTTTGAGTGAAGCCCAGTAGGAAGTGAAGTCCTATTGCTCTTTTTTGATGGGTTTCTCAGTCTGCTGCCCTTTCTACCTCTCAGGCTTAAGCTTAGAGTGTCCTTTCTCTAGGCCAGGTGGATCTAAGCACCAAGATTTTGCATGTAAATCTTTATTTTGGCTTATTTGTGCCAATCCAGTGGAAAAAAATAATCACTCTGCTGAATTGAATTGATAGCTAACTTCTGTGCCTCAGAGAATGAGCCTGGCAAAATTGACTCTCCTTGTCCAACTGAGGGTCTGCTGCAGTTTCCCTGGCTCAGGAGGGTCCTACCTGACTGCCAGCAATCTCCTACCTTCCAGGGAGAAGGGATGTCACTGCCTGGCAGTGCTCTTGTTCTGTCTGATATCCCAGCGTGAGAGCAGTTCATAAACATCTTACAAGTAACCCTCAGGGCTAAAAATACTGGATGTAGTGTACATAAATACCATATGCTTTCTCTAGCAGCTTCCTTTCCAGAAAATTTAGGGATAAGAAATAAATCCTCCCCTGTGGCTCGTTGTCTCTTACATCTCCCTGTCGTTATTTTATGCATTTGTTTAACTGTGAGCTTGTGCCTTTGATCTTCCTGTGTTGGTGAAGCAGGAGGAGAGATTCCCAAAGGGGCTTTGAAAGCTCTGTGCTGGAGCTCCTGTGACACAGGTGTTGCTGATGGCTTAGAATAGAGGGATGGTGGGCAAAGCAGGGCAGCCTGACATAGTGTAGAGGAGGTTCCTCTGCAGGAAAGCCTTTTAGCAGAGGCTGGGCTCTAAATTGCTCAGCAAAACCTTTTGCCTGTGTTACTGCTGCTTCCTTACAGCTCCTGGTTTCCAAGGAGGTCACATTCAAGACTGCAACTTCAAGTGCTTTGAGTTTTGCCACTCGCAAAGCAAGGCAGGGCTGTTGTGTGGCAGCTGTGGTGTCTCTGAACTGGCTGTGTTCTGCATTTTTATCTGCTGTTTCCTTGCAGGGTGCGGTATATTTTGAACGTGACTCGAGAAATAGATAACTTCTTCCCTGGGCTCTTCGAGTACCACAATATTCGGGTCTATGATGAAGAAGCAACAGATCTTCTGGCTTATTGGAATGATACCTACAAATTCATCTCCAAGGCAAAGTGAGTCAAACATATTTGGAAGATGTACACTAGGTGGTTTATATTTTCCTATTGATTTTTGTAACTACTTTTCCTCCTTGACTACCTAGGATCAAAGCATTTTCATTTTGTAGTTTCTGTTGGAGTGTTAAGAGTTGCCTTCTGCAAATTGTCATTCTTCTGGGTGCTTATTCAAGGAGAAGGTAGGACTAGGGAGGGCTTCCTGCCCAGTTGCAGTCCAGGCAAATGTTGGAGGAGATCATTCCTATACAGGAGAGCTGGCGGTTTGCCTGCTGCTTAGGAAGTGCAGTGGATTTTCAAGGGATGCTGATGGGAGAAAAGGGCAGTAACAAATCAAGCAGGATTTAACAAAAATAAGAAGCAAAACCTGATAAGCTGAACACAAACATAAGCTGTTCCCTGCAGCGTGAGGTTGTGCAGTGAAGCCCACAGTCTGGAAGTGATTGGAGTATGTTACCTTTAGTTTATTTACAATATAGAGGTCTGTCATCTCTTAACCATGGCTGGTGCTTGCAATTTCTCATGGTCTTTAAAAGCTGACTTGTTTGAGTGTGGCTCTCTAGAGCAAGTTATTAGAGACTTATTTTATTTAAGATGGTTTCTGTAAAAGGCATCATCGTGTTCCCACAAGTATTGATTTCGAAGTGGTGTCATAGAATCACAGAATGGTTTGGGTTGGAAGGGACCTTAAAGCCCATCCAGCTCCAACCCTCCTGCCGTGGGCCAGGACACCTTTCACTGGATCAGGGTGCTCAAATCTCCATTCAACACCTCCAAGGATGGGGCAGCCTCCACTTCTCTGGGCAACCTGGGCCAGGGCCTCCCCACCCTCAGAGGAAAACATTTCTTCCAAATGTCTCATCTCAGTCTCCCCCGTTTCAGCTGAAAACCATTCCGCCTCATCCTATCCCTGCATTCCCTGATCAAGAGCCCCTCCCCAGCATTTCTGGAGCCCCTTTCAGTCCTGGGAGGCTGCTTGAAGGTCTCCCTGGAGCCTTCTCAGGCTGGACAACCCCAAATCTCTCAGCAAATTCTCATACAGAAGCTGCTCCAGCCCTCAGATCATCTTCACAGTCCTCCTCTGGACTTGCTCCAACAGATCCATTCTCCTATGCAGAATGTTTTCATTGGGTTTAAACAACTGGGCCTCTGTGCAGTGTATGTAACAGAAGTTAATAATCTTCCAAATTGGGGCAGGTACTGTGCCCCCTTGGTTGCCCTTTCTGCTTGTTGTGTTTAGGGTTTGTTTTTAATCCTGCAAATCATTGCAATGTTCTGACTAATGTGATTTGCAAAGTTGAGGTGGTCTGAGAGCAATCAGAAGGCTGCTGGAGCCCAGTGCAGCCCAAGCAGCACAAACATCTCTTGGTGAGTGTCTGGGGAGCCTGGGTGCAGGTACAGGCACAGGCAGCTGCGAGCAGCTGAGGTCTGAGCTTGCCAAGGCACATGACTCTGTGCTCTGTGGCCTCCCGGTTAGTCCTGTGGACACCTCACGTGGCTGGTGGTCCAGAACACCTAGAGCTGAAAGGAGAACATCAGAGGTGCCAAACTGAAGTTCTCTCAGCATGCTCTGTGCAAACTCTGCCCAGCGCACAGAGCTCACGGAGAAGGGCCGGAGCTTCCTCCTCGTATTTCACAGCAGACAGTATTTTCTAATTCCTTGGAGCAGAGTGCTGGCTGCCCTTTCAATCTCTCTGCCAACCTCACCAAGTGGAGGAGCTGCTGATGGCACCCAAAGGCACTGTTTGCTTTGCCTTCAATACGAAAAAATGAATTAAGCCTGAAAGATCTTCCATCCCTTGGAGGATGGGGCATTGGAACCATCATTTGATGTCTCCAGCCGTGGGGAGGTCACTTGCAGTTGGACAAGTGCTGAGTTGAAGGGCTGTTATAAATGGAGCAGGGAGGTGAACTTACTACCTATTGACAGTCCTAAGGAATAAAAATCAGCCAGGTTGGTCTGTGGGGCTTTTGGCTGGGTTTGCACCTACCAGCATCCCAAGAGGTGTGGTAGAGGCTCAGCAGGGTTTCAAACACCTGACTTCAGGCAATGTTGGTCCTGTTCAGCCAATTGCCAAACCCAGTGATATGCCATCGGAATTTTGCTGGGGCTGCTTGGGGCTGCCCTGAACTGCTCAGTATCTTCTAGGGATCTGTTTCTAGACTTTGACACCATGTTTGTGTGATAAATGCCCTTTTAATTTGGAGTACTGCTTGATGCCAGCAGGCCATCTGGGCTCATTTCAAGGATGCCATGTTAGTCTTTATCAGTCTTCCTAAAGCTCAACAACAACCAACGTTTTTCCACTTTGTGATAAAAGCTTCAGAAGAGCTGTTATAACAAAATCTGTTAAGAATATTAAGATCTTGTTCTTCAATTTCCTTGTGTGTCTTGCCCCAGTTTGTAAATTGGATTATCAGATCACATCCCAGAGACTTAACTGGGACCACAGTGTTGAAAATGTGTTTGCTAACTCTGATAGAGAATATATTATTTTTTTAAGCTTCTCAGAGGCTGTGTTTTGTATTTAGTGATCCCCTTTGTCTGTCTCCCACTTCAGGAAAAATGGTTCTAAGTGCCTGGTGCACTGCAAGATGGGGGTGAGCCGCTCGGCATCCACGGTGATCGCCTATGCCATGAAGGAATACGGCTGGAACCTGGACAGGGCGTACGACTACGTGAAGGAGCGGCGCACGGTCACCAAGCCCAACCCCAGCTTTATGCGGCAGCTGGAGGAATACCAAGGGATCCTGCTGGCCAGGTGAGAGGAAGGAATGACCCAGATTCCCCGTGTTAAGGCATAACCTTTAAATTATTGACTCTGTTATTTTAATTATTAGAACTTTTATCACTGCATTATGTGGTTGTCTTGTGAAAGATAACTCTCTGTTTTCCTGGGTCATCTCAGCCAAACCTGGGAAAATGGGTGTAATAAAGAGCTTTTAGGAGGCTGTTTGGCTTCCAGGATGGTGATTTGTTGGAGAATAGCATCCTGTGAACTGCCATCCGAATGCAGCGTTCGGAGCTGTGCAGACTCCAGCAGGGATAAGCGGTGTTCCTATTGCTCGTAACATCACTTGGCAGGGAACTGGCTTTGTCTCCATCTCAGCCCTACAGCTCCCTCCTCAGCAGCTGGTCTGGTTTTATTTAGATCCCTTCAGTAAATGCTGGTGTTAGGGGAGGGGACAGGATGTTCTGTGCGTTGCAACAGCGGTGTTTATTCCTGTGTGCAGTCCTGAGGCTGGTCTGGAGCTGGACCTGGCTACGGGCGAGTGTGTTGTAATCCCAGGCCTATCACTTGATTAGCAAAAAGACATAAATATTGCATGTTTCTGAGAAATCCACTTCTAAGCTGTGTTAAGCAATGTCTCCACGTGGTGGGCTGGAAGGAGGTAGTGATACTGTCTTTGGCCAGATTACTGTATTTGTTTAGGATCTTGGTGTGCTTCGCCAGGGAGCAGATCTGAGGCAAGCAGAGATACCCAGCTGAGCCTCCAGGAGGTGGCTCTTCACGTGTTTTGACCAAAGTAGTTACTTCATAGCTTTCTTCTTGGTGCTGTTGAAAGGTGCCTGCCTTGTGCTGTTCTTTACAGCAACTCAGATAACTCATGTGCAAGTTCCTCACCTCTGTTCTCTACTTGATTTTGTCTCTTTGGGTCTGTGTAGACCTCCCTACTCTTTTTCTGTGCTAATGACTTATTGTTCCTCCTTGCTCCCCACTGCTCCCAGTTTTCACCTCAGACACCTGGTGTAAGCCCCTCCTCTCACTGAAGTGTGCGTCCTCTCTCCCTCTCTGCACAGAATGACAACCTGAGGGCTCCTCCCAGTTTATTCCCTGATCAGGGACGCCCCCAGGATCTTTGTCCTCCACGTCTTCCCATGTCTGCCTTCCTCTCCCCGTGCTCCACAGATTGCCATGATGACCCTCTGTCTGAAAAAGCAGCCAAGTATCATCGAGTCTCAGCATAGATCACAGTGGAATAGGTATTTAAAGAAATCATGCTCTTCTGGACTGAAACCCTTTGAGACAGACACCACACCTGCCTCATGTGAAACCAAACGTGCTGCTGGCACTGGTTAATAAAGGGCAGTGCTCTGCTGAGAGCTAGAGGTGACCTGACCAGTGTGGTGTGTTAGGTAGCACTGAGCAGACTGGGAGATCAGATCTCCCTGGGGGTAGCCTGAAGGGAGGAAAGGAAGCTTTTCAGGTGTGCAAAGCAGGCCAAGCAGTGGCCCAGGTTGCCCAGATAAGTTGTGGCTGCCCCATCCCTGGAGGTGTTGAAGGCCAGGTTGGATTTGAGCCCCCTGATCCAGTGGAAGGTGTCCCTGCCCATGGCAGGGGACTGGAACTGGATGGGCTTTGCAGTCCTTTCTGACCCAAGCCATTCAGTGATTCTGTGATCCCCAAGCCCTCAGCCCTGCCATTGGTTTAGTTAATCTGTCTGGTAGTTGGTGGCACACCTGCACAGCCACCCTGTTACAAACATTTGGTTAAGGACATTCTTTTGTCTCTTTCAGTATTTTTCCAGGAGTTAAGTCTTTGTTGCTGCCATCATTTCTGTGGTGTGTGGCTCTCCACCTGCTTAAGCACACCACTGCTCCTGACCTACTCTGCAAGTCCCAGTATAATGGCACCAACAGGATTGCTTGTGAGGGTTTAAAAATGCAAAAGCAGAGCATTACATCTGTGCTTGTAGGGCTGAAAAGCTTGCAGTAAATGAAGCTTCACTGAAGCAAGGAATGGCCTCTATGCAGTTCCTTTCCCAGCTCCAAACTGCTTTTTTTCCTCTCTTCTGTGTTATTTAGCTTTTCCCTCTGGCCTTCAGCTGCCTTGTTTATTGCTGTGGTATTCCAGGACAGGTAAAAAACAAAAACAAAACCCAACAGATTCACACTCATGTGACTGCTCTGGTTTCAGAAGGGAGGTATGTGAGGGCAGCCATGTGCTCGCACTATCTAGTTACGGTTTTGTGTAGGGGTTATAGCAACTGGGATATGCTTTCCAGCTGTAAAATGAAAACCCCTGCCTGCTTTTAGTAACAACAACAAGTGTGTTTTGCTCTTTGGGACTCTTATACTTCCTGGGGTTGGTTAAACTGCCCCCCTCCCTCTGGTGATGGATATGAAAAGCTAAGCTAGCCCTGTTTCTTTTATTAGTTATGGATAAGTTACAGGAAAACAGTGTTTAGGATCCTCTACACCTTGTACAGTTTTGTACACTCACAGCCCAGAAAGCCAGTCGTATCCTGGGCTGCATCCAGTGCAGTGGGACCAGCAGGGTGAGAGAGGGGATTCTCCCCCTCTACTCTGCTTTGATGAGACCTCATCTGGAGTCCTGTGTCCAGTTCTGGAGTCCTCAGCACAGAAGGGACATGAAGCAAGCCTGGAGGAGGCCACGGAGATGATCCGAGGGCTGGAGCACCTCCCATACGAGGACAGGCAGAGAGAGTTGGGCTTGTTCAACCTGGAGAAGAGCAGGCTCTGGGGAGACCTTAGAGCAGCCTCCCAGTACTGAAAGGGGCTCCAGGAAAGCTGGGAGGGGCTCTTGATCAGCAAGTGCAGGAACAGAATGGTTTTAAGCTGAAAAAGGGGAGATTGAGATGCGATCTTGGGGAGGGATGTTTTCCTGTGAGGGTGGGGAGGCCCTGGCCCAGGTTGCCCAGAGAAGTGGTGGCTGCCCCATCCCTGGACCATTTCAAGGCCAGGTTGGATGGGGCTTTGATCACCCTGATCCAGTGGGAGGTGTCTCTGCTGATGGCCAGGGGTTGGAACTCGGTGGGCTTTAAGGTCTCTTCCAACCCAAACCATTCTGTGACTCAACAGCAATAGTTCCATGCTGGAGCCTGGAGAGCTGGATGCGTTGTGGTGGGAGGTGTGGGGGTCTCCTGGTCCAAGGCTCCTATGGACACAAGCTGGCCAGCCCCGGTGTTGCCCCCAGACCTTGGCCCACCAAATGCCTGAACTGCTGTTCTGGTCTTCTTCCCAGTGGTGGGAACACTGCCCAGGAGGGTCAGGAGGTGGCTGTGGGCTCTGGGCTCCTGTTCTCTGACCCTGCTTTTAACACCTCTTGCAGTTTGTAAGGCTGGAGGAAGTGTGAGATTGAAAGTTAACACAACACACCTCTCCCTGTGGTTGTTGACATCCGTTTTGATTCTCAGGCTGTGCTGGGCGAGTTGGGTTTGTTCATATGCAAGAGTAATTTTGACTTTCAAAATCAGATGTGCAGCAGCAGAGTGCTGGATTGAGCACTGAAGCACCAGGGTGGGAAGTGCCCTCAGAAAACATCAGCAGCTTCTCCCCAGGTTACATGAGCAAGACCTGGGGAATCCTTGGCATCCTGTACAGAGCCTCAGCAGCAACCTGCCTCATGGACAAGCCTGGTTCTGCTGCCAGTCTTTGCTCCAAAGCCCATTAGAGACAGAGCCCGTATGCCCCACAGTGATGCCTTTGGCCTCTAATCTTGACTCTCCTCTCCTCTAAAAGGAGCTGATTTTGCCCTGTGTCAGATGTGAAAGTTGTAGCTTATTATGGGGTTGGAAACCTAAATCCGTGATGGATTATTTTCCTTAGCTGTTGGGCACCCACAACTGAACTGGTACACTGTAATTAGCTCAATAGCATCTGCTAATTAACTTACTGCAGCCAATGGATGTGTCTGGGAGTGCCTGCTCAACACTAGCAGGGGACTGGAGAGGTTTTGCAAGGTCTCCTGCAGATCCAAGGACCTTTCTGTGGTATCTGCTCTCCTCCTAGGGGCAAACGGTGGAAGCACAGCCCTGTGGCTGTGGTCACTCAGCAAAGCCCTTGCAGAAGTGGCTTGCTTGGTGTGGTTCCACTGTGAGAAGCTGCCTCTGCTCTCTGCAAGCCCAGGGGCATGGGCTGGTTTTTTTTGGCAAGTGCAGATCAGGAAGGTTGTGGATTGCCACTGGCACTTGCTTGGCCTTGTGACTAATGAGACCTTCCTAAAGGGGCTTTCCAAGAGCTGGAGAACTCTTGAGCTTCCTTCCTGTGAAGGGCAGGTGGTGTTTTGGGCTGCTTGCTGACTGTTGAGGTTGTCTTCTGTGTTTTACCCCCATCTACTCACTGCACCCTACCCCCTTGGTTAGCAGAGCCCAGTTAGCGATCACTGAAGAAGGAGCCACAAGGGAAACAACTTCATCCAGTGTCCACCATCCACTGAAGTCTAGGACTAGAGATCCTGTCTCTTCTGGTCAGCAAGTGGAGAAGTGCCTGCTGGCTGAGAATGGACCAAACTCCATAGTCAATTAGACATTGAGTTTGTTGAGTAGGCTGGGGAATGTGTCTGTGGAGGAGAATGGTGCTGTGGGATTTAGCTACTGGGAAGTGGCATCTTATTGGATCAGCTTCTACACCAGCAGGTTTGGCCCTGAACTGTTTGGGTGAAGCTGCAGTTGTGGCTGCTGACTCCAGTATTTGGCAGGGTTTTTGATGTAGGTTCATCCTCTCACTGCAAGGTGAGTCTGGCTCAGGTGTGTGAAAACACCACTCAATGTTTTCATTGGCTTTTCCTCCCCACAGCAAACAGCGTCACAATAAACTGTGGCGCTCACACTCGGACAGTGACCTCTCAGACCATCACGAGCCCATCTGCAAGTCTGGGCTGGAGCTGAACAAAAAGGAGATCACCACCTCAGCTGACCAGATCTCAGAGGCCAAGACCAACGACAACCAGCAGCCGATGTCACCAATCTACTCCGCCGAGCTGGACAGGGAGCAGCAGCTCCCAGAGGATGCAAACATGATCGAGGAGGTGTGTGTGAAGGAGAGAAGGATCCACCTAGAGTTTACATGTCGGGACTTCCATGCTGAGCAGATGGAGGACAAGCTGAACCTCAACAATATCAATGGGTGTACAGCGGGATGTTGTGTAGACTCTGTCCCCCCTGATAACTGCCGTGCTTCCGAGGCCTTAATGCAACTCCAGCACCCCTTGGAAATAACGGAGTTTCCTGATTTGACGGTGGACGATCTGGAAAAAGATGCCCTTAAGCCCGATATGAATGTGCATTTGGTTCCCATGGATGAATTCACTTCGTGCTTAAAAGACTCTCCTCAGTCCCCAAACCAAAATTCCCCAAGTCTCCAACAGAATCCACAGCCTGAAGTGACTGACCTCAGCACAGACAGGATTGATTTCTTCAGTGCTTT
Organism: Tapera naevia; assembly: GCA_033556795.1. Lineage (NCBI taxonomy): Eukaryota > Metazoa > Chordata > Aves > Cuculiformes > Neomorphidae > Tapera > Tapera naevia. The sequence goes on from JAUMJJ010000303.1 coordinate 1,566,777, forward strand.
GGAGAAATTTGTAGAGCTTTCCCAGGAGAGCCGCTCACGCACCTGCTCCCATTCCAGGACGGAGGAGCAAGGGAGTGGAAGGAACGGGGTCTCCAGGGTTTCCGTGCTGGAAGTGCTGCCTAATGCAGAGGAGGGGGAGAATGCTCGAAGGAACAGCTCTGGAATCTCTCCTCAGGCATCGGATGACTCTTCCACTGATGAAGAGCAACAAAAGGTTAGGATAACTCACTCGGGTTCTTAGGAACAGGAACCCCTCTGTGGGTTGTTCTCTTGCTGTGGGGTTGCTGTGGATGGGGGATTTGATAGTCCTAGCTTTCTCCAAACAGGGAGGGTTTGCTAGATGCTTCCCCTTTTCTTTGATTTTAGATACTTGCCCTTCTGTGCACTTCCTTAAACCATCTCTCTGCTGGCAGTGGCTGAGTTGGCCCTGGTCTGACCTCCTGCGCTGTTCTCATGAGAAACTTATCCTTGAGTTTTGCACCAGGAGAGCAGATAGGTGGGACCTGACCTGTTAATGCAGCTGAACCCTGGACAGCCGAGGCCGGCCAGCATCCCAAACCTACCTGGGTATTAATCTGACCTGGGAAACCGACCAGAGAACGGGACAAAGCTGGCACCTCTCCCTGGTTGGGAAGCACCAGCACTGGGACAGTGAATTGTGGCAGATGTAGAGCTTCCACTGATGGATGAAGAAGGATGAAGTTGCCCAGGGAAGCTGTGGGTGCCCCCTCCCTGGAGGTGTTCAGTGTCAGGTTGGATGGGGTCTTGAGCAGCCTGGTCTAGTGAGAGGTGTCCCTGCCCATGTCAGGGGGGTTGGAACTGGATGATCTTTAAGGACCCTTCCAACCCAACCGTTCCATGATTCTAGGAGTCTCTCCAGGCTTGGGATGGTGGGTTTGGGCACATCACGGCTCATTTTTTTTGGTAGAGAAATGTTCCTGACGAGATTTAGTAACCTCTAAATCGAGGCACCTTTCTCTTATAATTACTTTCCACCCTAGAGGGCTCTCGCAGGGATTGATGATGTTTGGGGCCATCATTTCTGAGAGTCTCTCTTATTTAAATTCCACACTCCATTGCTTGAATCTTTTCCATCTCCATGTGAGGCAATAAGGCTCTTCCACATAGAAGAGGCCAATGTGCTCTCCAGCGAGCTGGCAGAAGGAGTCTTTGCATGGATGAGGGAGCCTCCCTGGCCATTTTCCTCTGGGAAGCCAGAGCATTTCAACACTGGGTCGTTCTTTATGCTGTACTTCCATTCACTCCACACGTGAGCAGAATCTTTCACATTATCAGCTCAAAACTGCACTTTGAGCAGCATTAGGATATTTTTTTTGTTAACTTGGAGTTTATTTTAAAAAGAGGCTAAATTTCCCTTGGAATTCCTGGCAATTAAATAAAAGTTCTTAAATATCAGTCTAGGTGAAAATCCAGCATGGAATATGTTAAATGCAGAGACCCAGAGACAATATTGCTTCCACGTTAGTGATCGTGGGACTTGGAATCAGTCCTTACATGCTGGCACGTGCGCTTTCTGTTCCTGTGGGGATGTGCACTCCCATTTCCTTGCTCCATGTCAGCACAACTGATCCATTTTGTAATTTCCATGTTTCTCTGTTGCAGGAGATCCCTGAGCTGCCTAGTGCAGGCCATCTCACAAGATCCCACTCAGAAAATGCCATTTCTGTGAAGGAAATCATCACAGAGATCGAATCAATCAATCAGGGAGCAGGACCTGCCCAGCAGAAGGAGGGTTCAGCCAGCCTCACCCAAACACCAAAGAGGAACACAGTGCATGACCTACCCATGGAGGCAATCTGGGCATCAGAAAGGGTGGAACAGAGTGAAGGAACCTGTGCTGGACACCAGGAAAAGGAGAAGGAGCCTGTGCAAGCTGAGCAAGAAGCTGCCCCCTCCCTGCAGCCATCTTCTGGTAAATCAGACGTGGAGGAAAGCAGCCCTGGTGGAGAGCAGCAAGAGCCTCGTGGCTCCATCAGCCCCGAGCCCAAGTGGTGCCCTGGCTCTGTCCGGCGAGCCACCCTGGAGTTTGAGGAGCGCTTGAGACAGGAGCAGGAGCACCAGCACGTGGCCCCGGTCTGCATCTTACCCACCCGCAAGAACTCCAGGAACGACTCTCCTGCTGCCGAGCTCCTGCCGCGGGGGAAGAGCGAGGAGCTGCCGCTGGAGCTGGCTCCAGAGGGTGACAAGGCACGGGATCCAGGCTCTGAGGAGCTGCTGCCGCCTCCCGGGGCAGAGCTGTCTGCACCCCTCGCCTGCCCTGTGCAGGAGCCTCTGCCTGCAGAGCCCAGCCCGGGACAGGAGGGAACGGTACACGAGCGCAGGACAGTGATGTCATTTGATGGGACAGAGGAGCCATCCCTGCCCTCCCTCCTCCCAAAGAGGATTGAGATCATCGAGTACACTCCCACGGTCAAGTCTGCAGAGCGTCCTGATGCAAGCTGTGAGCAGGGTGAGCTGGCTGCGACCATCCCATCTTTAGATGAGAACTTGAACCCCTCGTTGGGCTCAGAGAAGGCACCGACCTGTCTGGGAGCTTCGACACTGGTAAATCTCACGTCGCTGGAGCACACGGTACACAAGCAGGACACCTTCACTGTGGGCAGCCCTGGCAAGGATGGCGATGGGTTATCTGTACTCCTTGGTGCTGCTTCCTCCTCTGCCCCGGTGACCTCTACGCATTCAGCCAGCCCAGATGGTTCCTTGTGTCCCTACATCATTCACCTGGAAGGTGTCACTGAGCAAAGCACGGGTACGGACGATGAGCCGGTCACGCCGTGTGGCATTGAGGGAGACACAACTCTCTCTTTCAGGGACAGCCCCAAGCCCCTCTGCAGGGGGGGTGCCGACACCTCGAGGCGGCTGAGCGGCGAGGACTTCACCAGCCAACATGCCGAAAACATGGACCTTCTGGATATCTCTTTCCTGTGCTACAGCCTTCCTCACAGCTCCAGCAGCCACAGCATGGAGGAGCGCAGCAACAGCCCCGGGCTGGTCAAGCAGCGAGCGAAGGAAATAGAGGCTCGGATCCGGCACGCGGGGCTCACCACGCCCTCCCACATGAAACGCTCGGCATCTTTGGCCAAACTGAACTGCCTGGACCTCTCCAAGGACGACTTATCCGAGAGGAAGTCGGCCTCTTCTGATGCCAACCCTGTGCTTCTCACCTGCGTTGCCCTCGGTCGAGGTTTTCATGGGGGGAGGTTGGAGAGGGGCTCGGAGAGCGTGTGTGGAAAGCATCGTCTTTCCTCCCCGGAACCCGCTAAGCATTTTGTGGAACAGCTCAGAACAGCCGAGTGCATTGCGCAGAGCAAGCCAGTGGAGAGGCCGCTGGCTCAGTACGCCAAAGAGTGCAGCTCCAGCCAGCAGAGTTTGTTTTCCAGCACAGATCAGACGTGGACTAGCTCCAAGGAGGGTCCTCCACTGCTCCAGGTGCAGGTCATGGACTCCTTGTCTCCATCTCAAGGTGTGGCTGTCACACCCCGGCAGCAGCACGGGCGAACTCACCCTCTGCGGAGGCTCAAAAAGACCAATGATAAAAAGCGGACAACCAATCCCCTCTACAATACCATGTGATCCTGAGCCCTCAGCTGTCATTTTTTGCTGAGAACCCGTGGTGTTGCGTTCACGCAAGGGGCAGGTGTAATATAAGGAACATGCACTTTATTGGTTAATTTTATATATATTGTCATTTACTGTTCCTGGCGCATGTAGGTGTGGGTTGGTTCCTCTGTGTGTGACTCTGACTGCAGGACTGTTTGGGTTTTTTTTTTAAGTTTTTTAACTCGGATAACCTCAGATGTTCTTTTTGTTTGTTTGTTTTCAAAGAACACCTTTATCATGCAAAAACTTAGGCTGGCTTGCTTTAGCAAGGTGGAGTTTTGCTTCAAACCAGGTCCTAGTTCCTAACTTGAATTTACCCCCTGCCTCAAATTGGTGCTGGGCGGTCACTGGGGTGAGAGGCCCCATAAATGTGAAGGCTGTGCCAAGGTCCCTTTGTTTGGCCTTTCCTTTTATCTTTACAAACTGGAACTCCACGATGCTGGCAGATTGCTTGCAAAGCTGCTTCAGGACAACCCAGCCGGGCTCGGTTCAGCTGGTGCATCCTCAAAAGAAGGGTACACAGGTGAGAGGAGGAGATCCTGCAAAAACCAGGGTGTTCTTTTAAAACAAACGTCTCATTGGGGTTTTAACCCTCCCATTACTTGAATACTGCTGTGGGCCTTCAAGTTCATGGCCATATCATCTGTCCTCTGCCTTCTGCTGCCCGAGAGCTGTTCTTGTCTTGTGCTGCCTGCGTTCTCCGCTCCCCTCTGCCACGCTCACGGGCACTTCTGGTTGCTCCCAAACCCAGAGGCTGTTATCATTGTTACACAAAGCTTGGTCCTCTCTGCTGTCACTCCCAATAGACAGAGGGAAGGTCTTTTCTGGAAGTTCTTTCTTTTTTTTTTTTTTGCCTAATTTGTACATATGGTATTTATATAGATTTTTTGTCATTTCTATTTTTTTTTAAGAAAAGGGCAAGACTGCTTTCTGTAAACTGGAAAACAAACCCACCTTACTCAAACCCAGTGCTGTTCATTGTAATCTGCACAGAAATGGGAGTGGATTTGACATTGCAAGCTGTCTTCCCTTTCCAAACAGGAGCCTCAATGCCAGCCTTTGCCAAACGTGTCCCTTCTCCTCCAGTCCTGTGTGAACCCCCTCTGCAGGAGGGGGGCTGTGTACCTGCCCATCTCCCTCTGCGCTGAAGCTGGGTTTTGGTAGTGCCAGTTGGACATGGAAAGCAATCAGCTGCTCCGAGCCATTCTGCAGGTCCTTGCTTCCCCAGAGAACCTGTGTTTGAAGGGTCTGCCCCAAATTCCAGTTAATTATTGTTACAGTTCCCGAAAAGCTTGGCCAAGTCAAAGCTCTTCACTTCCAGACAAGCATATCGACAAAATCAGCTGTAGGTGTGGAAAGGAGAGCACTTGGCCATGGCAGGAGAGCTCTGGGTCCTGTCTGCAGTCCCATGGTCTGGGGAGAATAGCGTGGCTCTGGCCAAGACCTGCCCTCTGGGAGGAGCAAAGCAGAGAGGAGATGCAGAATGGCTCCAGCCCAGCACAGAGGCGCCATGCTGTGGGAGGGCCGTGCCCTAGAAAGCAGCACTGATGCTGCAGAGCCTTGTGAGCTCCGATGGGACAAGCTTATCTTGAGTCAGAGAGGAGTGCACAGCACCAGAGTGTTGGGAAGCAGCATGTGTCTGACATGGAGAAGGGGTGTCCATGACCAGCAGCAGAGGATAGCTTAGCAGTTGCAAGGTAATTCCACCTCACTGTCCTCCTGTAGCCCCTGGGGTCCTCCCACACTGCCTTGCAGAGCCTGCATTCCCCCAGCCTGGGCATGGGGCTGTGTCTGTCCCTCTCCAGCAGCCATGAGCACTTGGTCCGACCCCTTCCAAGGAGCTGGAGTTCTCCTGCGGGGTTGTCACCTCTGCAAGCTGCAGGCTGGAGCACAGCCCAATGCAGGGCCCTGCCTTGGGTCACAAGTATGTCATCCCAGGCCAAGAAGTCACCCAAGTCCCTGGCCAGGAAGGCTGGATACTTCTTTGGGATGCTGAAAGACATTTGGCTTCTTCTAGCCAGCTCCAGCTGGCTTTGGAGCCAGGCAGGCAGTGTAGAAAGCCAAGTGGCTCATGTCATCTTGTGAAGGACAACTTCAGTCCTTGCCTCCCCCGCAAACCCCACCATTCCTGACCCCAAGGACATATCTGCCTGCCTCTATGTGGGCGGAAGGGACGGCGGCCACCAAGCCTGCCCTGCCTCATCGGGAGCGTGCTTGGCTGGCAGCGTGTCCTGGTGACAAGGATCTGCCTGGTGGGGAGAAGCCCTGTGTGGAACTTGTTCCCTTGAGAAGGGAGGAGGAATGGGATCGGGTTTCTTTGCCCAGCTTTATCTCAGGAGAATTGCCCTATAGGAAGGCTCTTCCATGCTGACCAGAATGCCTTCCAATGCTCTGCTGCTGTCTGGGTGCTTCAGCTGAGGAGAGCAACAGGGTGCTTTGCTCTCCCCTTGTTTGTGGCTCTGGCCCAGCACAAAACCTCTGTGGTTTTTCTCTGGCAGAAGGAGTTAGGGAAGATGGTTCTCTTGCAGAGTTATGAAGGCCTTGGAGGTCTGGAGGCTCTGACCTGGGCAGCAGAAAGGGGAATGGGCTGGAGGGGCAGTGTCACACGTGGCTCTGGGGATCCTGGGTCCTCTTTGGCCGGTGTTTGGGCAATGAAGCCGCCAAGCCCCTGGCATCGAAGGTCTCTGCCTGGGGCACAGTTGTCCCTTCTCCATGCTGGTGGCTCATGGGGGATGTTTGCCTGCTCCTGGTTCCCATGGCCACCCCAAGAAAGCTTGCTGTGACCCTCCAAGCACCGCGAGGGAAGGCAGGGAGGGAGCGGCATCCCCAGAACGCTCGGCAGCTGACAGGCCTCGCTGATAGAGGGGTTTTCAGAGAAATGTGTTGTTTTAAGGGCATTTTTGTACAAAGCAACTGTTCTTTTGGTCTCTTGCGAAGCCCTCTCGGAGGACGCTTTATTGTTTACATTGACCTGTACAATATCTCAGCCATTGCCTCCCCCCTTGCCCGCCTGTACTGTAACGTGTGAGCCTTGCACAAAGCGTGTGCGTGAAACTGGTTTTTACACTGCGTTCTGTTGCACTCGATGGTGTGTGTGCGCGTGTGCGTGTGTCCGGTCTGCTTGAGAAGTTGTGATGTGTACAAATCTCTCTCCCCCTTCAGCCCTTTCCCGGGGGCACGGTCCCAGCAGGTGGCAAGAGGGGCAGGAGGTGATGCCGCTTTGGCTCCCTTGGATGTTAAACGGGGCTGGGATTGGCTCCGTGTCCCTCTGCCAGCAAGAACCTGGTGGAAGGTATCGCACCCCAGCTCCGGCTGCTCCAGGGACCTCCTGGGAGGAGTGAGCCACTGGGAATTGGCGTGGACGCTGCCCAGGGGTTCCAAGAGCCCAGTGGCAGGAGGAAGCCATACCCGCCACAGGTCCCTTGGTCCCGTCACAGCGTGTCCTGCCTTAATCTGGTCTGAGCTCCACACTTCTCCCTAAGGGAGGGACCCACGAGCCCTTGCTGGCGTGGGGAAGAGGCAGGCGCTGGCGCAGGAGGGGTCCAGGCTGGGCAAGAGGGGTCTCAGTAGCCCTCCAGTAGTGCCACCAGAGGTGCTCCCAGCCTGCCTGCTCTGCAAACATCACTCTTGGCACAATAAAAAGGTGCCAGTGCCTTTTATTTTCCTTAATGGAGATGTAACGTCTGTGTGCTGGTTTGTAGGGATGGTCCCAGGGCCAAGCAGTCTGAACGCGCCACGTACCGGAGCGCGAGCCCTCGGGGACGGCTGCCGGTGGAGTTGCAAACCGGAGAGGGGAGCGATTCTGTTTGCCCTCCTGGATCTTCCTTGGTGGCTGGGATCGTCCCCTTTTCCCCTAAAGAATTTATGACTGATGTGCTCAGCTGTTTTTAAATGTGAACTTGTGCACTGATGTGCAGATTCAATGTTCTTGTTACTGAAAATGAATAAAGGTTTATTTTGAAGATGACATGGGCATGCTGCCTCCTCTGTGGGATCAGGATTGGGAGGAGGAGTGATCCGTGCTGCTATCGAAACACGGGGCAGCAGTGGGGATGTGGGGAGCCAGAGTGGAATTGTCCACTCATATTTCCTACTAGAAATATAGGTGGACCCGTTTTATCCCAAATGATCTGTGTGGGGACTGAGGAGCTGTGGTCCCAAGCAAGACGCTCCTCAAATCCTGCTGCAGTTGCAGGGAAGGTGCTGGGGGTTGTGTATTGTAAAATGGTTGGGATGCTGCACTGCTGCAGGCAGAGAGTCCTGGAGTTGGAGCTCAAAGAGGGTTGTGAGGTCCAGGAACCCTGGACCAGACCCACCATAGCCGGCCAAGGAGCTGAGCCAAATCCAACCACTGAGTAACAGCAGCACAAGCGGAATCCAAGCACCAAATAACCGCAGCGCAAGTGTATGGATCTTTGCATTGGGAAACAGCCCCTCTCAGATGAATTGGGTTTTCTCCATCATGTCCCCTCTTGTGGCAAGGAGTCCTGGTGCAAATGTCTCTGTGGGCTCTTCTCTGGCCTTACCATGGGCAAGGGGTACAGGGAGAGCCAAATTCCTTAGAGCGCAGCCTCATTGTCCCTGCACAAAACTTCCCTCTGGGCTGAGTGGGCACCAGAGTGTGGGACCAGGGGTGCAGGGCCATTGCAGAGGGGCTGATGCCCTGGCGTGCCCCATCCCTTCCCACCCCTCCCCAGCACTGGCTTGGGAAAGCCTTCCTGGGGCCTTTTCTCCACTTGCTGGGGATGTGGCTTGGAGTTGGGACACAGGACATGGGATGCACTCTGTTCCCAAGCTCCAAGGGCAGAGTGAGCTGGGCGCTGGAGGGACAGGGCAGGCAGGGGATCCTCTGCAGCCCTCTCCATCCCTGCCGCCTCTTTGGCTGAGAATGCAGGGATGTCACCTTTTCCCTGCCTTTTTGCCAGCTGCCCCCTCCTGCCCAGCTCAGCCAATGCTCGTCTGGCTCTGCACGGTGCCCTTGTAGGGTCCAGGGCTTTGCTGTCTTTCCAGGAACCACCACTCCCCTCCCACGGGTCCCAAAGCCCTGCAATCCTTTAATCCCCTTGGGCCAGGGCATCCCTGCTCTGCTAAATCCCAAACCTGGTGTTTGACTGTGCTCAGAACCATCCCGCCAGGGCTGACGTGGGCTCAATCCCGTGATGTTTGCAGCCCCCATACTCCTGGAGGAAGATGAAGGCCTGCAGGGTGCTCTGGGTGTTGGACCGGTGGGGATGGACCAGACCCAAGATGTGGGGGGGACCCATCGCAGGGTGGCAGCCCCGTGGGATGCCCAGAGGCCCTGGAGGTAGTGGTGACCCCTGGGGTGACAGCAACCAGTGGGTGTTGGGGACTGATCCTTCCCTTGGATCACTCCCCAGTGCCTTGGGAAGTTGCTGCCTGGCAGCAGGGGGCAGAGGGGCTTATCCTGCCCCCCAGGGGCTCTGTGCTGGGAGCTGCAGACACCCTTGGGCCCCCTTCTTTTTGGAATGGAGGGAGGGGGTGTCAGGGCTACCCTCATCCTTACAGGCAGCCCCGGGGGTTTGCAGGGTAACAGCCCTGTGTCCTGCTGGAGGCAGAGGTGACCCCCAGAGTGACAACAGCGGGAGGTGTTGAGGACTGACTCCCTCTTGGATTCCCCCAATGCTTTGGCCAAATGCTGCCTGGCAGAAGGGGGCAGAGGGGCTTCTCCTGCCTCCCAGCCCTGGGGCTCCACGCTGGGTGCTGCAAGCACCCTTGGGCCCCCTTCTTTTAGGAAGGAAGGAAGGGAAGGGTGAGAGGTGGAGGGTGCCAGGGCTGTCCTGTCCTTGCGGGCAGAGACGGGGGTGCCCGGCAGGGTGTGGGCGTACTGGTCACAGCCCCATAGGGTGCCCAGCAACCCTGTGTCCTACTGGAGGCAGAAGTGATCCCCGGGGTGACAAAAATTGAGGGGTGCTGAGGACTGACCCTCCCTTTGGATGCCCCCAGTGTTTCGGGAAGGCTTTGCCCAGCATGAGGTGCTTCTCCTGCCTGCCCCCTCCCTCTCCACCCCCCAGTGATGGACCAAGAGCCTCCCATGTGCTGTGCTGGGGGCTGCGGGTACCCTCAGGCCACCCACTTTTAGGAAGGAAGGAAAGGAAGGGAGGGAGGGGGTGCCAGGACTGCCCCATCCCTGCGGGGGGAGCCGAGAGGGCCGGGCAGGGTGCGGGGCAGGCGGGGCCGGGCCAGGCTCCCCCCCTCTCCCGGTGCCCGCGGCTCAGCTGTTTCTCTGCGGCAGCGGCGCCGAGCGGGGCTGAACCGGGCGGAGCCGAACGGGGCTGAACGGGGCTGAACCGGGCGGAGCGGAGCCGAACGGGGCCGGGGGAGCCGCGGGGAGCGCAGCGCCGGGCGCGCCCGCAGGAGCCGGAGCGCAGGTGGGAGCCGGGGCGCGGGGGGACGGGGGGGAACAGAGCGGGGGAGGTTACAAGGGGCGGGGGGCGCTGGGCTGCGGACCCCCAGACCCCCAACCCCCGGCCCCTGCCCGCCCGCGGGATGGCTATATTTGGCAAGTGACCTCTGGTCGTTCCGAGCAGCCGCTGCGGATTCAATTGTGGCAACGTAATGGCACGGCCCGGAGCGGGGAGCGGGGAGGCTGCCTGCGGCTTGGCTGCACCCTGCCTGTATCGCACCCGAACCCCACCTGCACCCCACTTGACCCTGCCTGTATCGTAGCCGAACCCCACCTGCACCCTGCTTGTATCGCACCATTTCCCCACCTGCATCCCATCTTTATTGCACCCATACCCTACCTGCACCCTGCCAGCACCCCATTCCACCTGACCTGCACCCCACCTGTATCTCACCCAAACCTCAACTGTCCCCTTCTAACGCCCACCGTGTCCCACTTGTTCCCTGCTAGCAAACCATCCCACCTTGTCAGCACCCTGTGTGTATCACCCTTATAACCCACCTGCACCCCATCTACTCTCAGCCAGCACCCCATCCCACCTGACCTGCACCTTGCCTGTATCACACCCAAACCTCATCTGCACCCTGCCTGCTCCCTTCTAGCACCCACCCTGCACCCCACTTGCTCCCTGCTAGCACCCCATCTCATCCAACCCACACACTGCCTGTATCACACTCATACTCTGCCTGCATCTCACCTGCTCCCAGCTAACACCCTGCCTGCACCCCATTCAGCTTTCATGCTTGCAGCTCACTAGCACCCTGCCTGAAGACCATTCAGTTCTACCTGCACCTTGCCAGCACCCCACCTGAAATCTGCCTGCACCCCATTCATCCTTGCCTGTACCCTGCCCAACTCTGCCTGCACCCCACCTGCACCCTGCTGGCATCCCACCCCACCCCACGTGCACCCTGCCTGTGCCCTACCTGCGCCATGTCTGCTCCCTGCTAGCACCCTGCTTGTACCCCATTCAATTCTCATGCCTACAGACCCCTAGCACCTTGCCTGCACACATTTCAGTTCTGCCTGCAACCTGCCTGCTCCTTGCAAGCACCCCATCCAACCTGCACCCTGCCTGCACCCATCCAACTGTTATGCCTGCCTGCAGACCCTGCCTGTACTCTACCAGCACCCCATTCAGCCCTGTCTGTGCCCTGCCCAGCTCTGCCAGCACTCCACTCAGCCCAGCCTACACCCTGCCTGCACGCTATCTGCCCTCTGCCCAGCCCAGCCTGCACCCCACACACTGCCTGCACCCCACTCAACTCTGCCTGCACCCCACACACTGCCTGCACACTCTACGCCCACCCAGCCAGGCCATCACTCCTCCCTGGGCACCCCAAGCTCTGCTCCCACTGATGATGGATGAGGTGTTGCTAAGTACCTGGAGGGTGTCCCATGCGGAGCCCCTCAGTGCTCCTGAGGGCTGGGGATGGTACCCAGGGCAGTGGGTGTGATGCCAGTGGTGCTGGTGTCCAGTCCTCCTTGGTAGCAGGTCCCCAGGACCCCTCAGCACCAGGACCCACACCCACTCTGCTGGGCTGGGGGCGATGCTGAAGGGCTGTCAGGGCCCTTGGAGACACCCAGGGACTGGGTGCTGCATGTGGCCTGTCCAAAAGCCACCGGATGGGACACAAAGGAGCAGATTTGCTCCTACCTCTGCCTGCACCAACCCTGCTGGCTGGGGACAGCGATGCCCGACCCTCTGCACTGTGGTTTAGTGGCTGGATGTGGCCCATGGCAATGTCTGAGGCCCTAAGAGAGCACAGGGGAGTCTCCAGGCCAGTCGGAGGCTCAAGGGTGCTGGGGGTGCAAGGATGCTCAAGGGTGGGTTCTGGGGTTCCACGCACCGTGGGTTCTGGGGTGCTGGGGCGCTCAGTGCCCCTCAGGTGGTCCCAGGAGCAGCACAGTGTCAGGATGGAGATGGGTGATTGTGGGCAGCTTGCCCAGCTGTGGCGGAGGGCTGGCGGCTCCACGGGGGCCATGCTGAGCACCGGGGGCTCCTCCGCACCCTGGCATGGCTGTGGGGCTATGCCAGGACTGCCTGGGATCCCCATCAGGCACGTGGGTTTGGGGTGCAGAGCAGGTGGCACACGCTGGGCCCTGGGGTGGTGGCTTGTGGTGTGAGGCATGGGGTGGCTGAGAACAGAGGCACAGCCTCCTTCCTGGGTGCTGGGTCAAGCCAGGTGACTTCTGGCCACCGGTACAAGATGCGACAGGAGCAGACAAGCTGTGAACCGGTGTGTGGCACCTCTATGTGTGCCCCCAAATCCCCTCAGCCCCACTTCTCTTCGGTGGCTGCTCCTGTGCCAACCCCACTGTGGGATATGGCATAGCCACAGCGCATGGCACAGCCAGAGGGCATGGGAGCACTGTGCATCATGCCCAGCCATCAAGAGTGGCTCTGCCCGTGGGATGCCTATTCCTAGCACTTGCAGCACCCACACCCCCCTGCACCAGAGCTGCCCTTGTTCCCTGCTGCAGGGTCTGGACCACGTTGGGAACCATCCTGCACCCTCATTCCCCAGCATCAACATGTCACAGAATCACAGAATGAGCTGAGCTGGAAGGGACCCACAGAGGTCATAGAGTCCAACTCTTGTCCCTACACAGGACAACCCCAACATTCACACCATGGGGCTGAGTGCTTTGTCCAAATATTTCTGGAATATTGTCAGACTATTGTATCTCCAGGCTTCCCCCTGTTCCCAGGGAAGGGGGGGGGGGGTGTCTCTTGGAGCATGAGGCCTGAGGGGACTGAAACCCCCTGCTGGGGGGTGTAATGGCCTGGCTCTGTGTCCCCCCAGCCATGAGCCGCCGCGTGGTGCGCCAGAGCAAGTTCCGGCACGTCTTTGGGCAGCCAGTGAAGGCTGACCAGATGTACGAGGACATCCGCGTCTCCAAGGTGACGTGGGACAGTTCCTTCTGTGCTGTCAACCCCAAGTTTGTGGCCATCATCGTGGAGTCCGGTGGTGGTGGGGCCTTCATGGTCCTGCCCCTCGCCAAGGTGAGCAAGGAAGCTGCTGGGGTCTGGTACCACCCAGGATGGGGGACATATTGATGAGCTGTGCTTTTGGGGAGACTACTGTGGCTCCAGAGGCCCCCAACTTTCCCATCCTCGTGTGGGGGCTTGGAGTGATGTCCCCCAGGGGTGAGCAAAGTGATGCAAGATACACCTGGCTGCTTTCTCCCCAGCCTAAATTCCCCAGGGGCACGCAATGACCAGGGAGTCCCACTGGGTGGGAGTCTGCACTGCCCACCCCAGCAGCAGGAGGGGGGGGGGAGGGGGGGGTACACGGGACGGGGACGGGACGGGACCCCCTCCCTCTCCCTCTTTGCCACTGCAGGGGACACAAAACATCCCCTCCCACAGCACATCATCCTCCACATCCCTACATGGCCTCATGCTCAGTAAGCCCCATTCCCACTGCCTGCCTCAGTTTCCCCCTTCAAGTCAGGTGGAAAGCTCTGGCCACCACCAGAGCCCTCCGTGTGTCCCTGCTTGTGCCATGTGGTGGCCAGACTGGGGTTTGGGGGGGCACCTTGCAAGACCCCCTTGGCTGCTGGGGGTCTCATCCTGGCACCTCGGCATTGCAGACGGGACGGGTGGACAAGAACCACCCGCTGGTGACGGGACACACGGCCCCCGTGCTGGACATCGACTGGTGTCCCCACAACGACAACGTCATCGCCAGCGCCTCCGAAGACACAACGGTCATGGTGAGGGGCCGGACCCTGGGCGGGGGGGGGGATGGTGGGTGCTGGGGGGAGCGGCGTGGAGCGTCCCCCCCGCCTTCGCCGCCTGCAAAGTGTCACTGGCCTATTTTTAGCGGCGGTGCCATGCGTTCGCGCTGGCGGCCGCTGCTCTCTCCATGATGCAGCACTTTGTGCTAAATATACCCACCCCGGCGACTCAGCACCCAGGAATAGCTGAGGGGGGGGGGGGGGCTGCACCCCAAACGTGCCCCCTCGCTGTGCCCACCAGCATCCCAAGTGCCAGGGATGCACCCCAGGATGCGGGCGCCGCTGCCATCCCTGCACCACCCACCCCGCAAGCTGAGCCAGGATTAACAAACGATGAGGTTAATTGGCTCCGAGGCCCTCAGCCGCTTTAGCGCTCAGCTGCAGGGTGATCCCTGCCACTCCCACGCCCCACTGTGTTCCCCCGCCCCCAGGTGTGGCAGATCCCCGACTACGTCCCTGTGCGCAACATCACGGAGCCGGTGGTGACACTTGAGGGACATTCCAAGCGGGTGGGCATCATCTCATGGCATCCCACCGCCCGCAACGTCCTGCTCAGCGCAGGTAAGGGGGTCCCAGGTCACCCTCCCTGGAGTTGGGTGTGATCCGTAGGGTGATGGTGTCCACGCTGTTGGTCCTCTGCAGGCTGTGACAACCTGGTGATCCTCTGGAACGTGGGCACGGGGGAGATGCTGCTGGCACTGGAGGACATGCACACCGACCTCATCTACAACGTGGGCTGGAACCGCAACGGCAGCCTCCTTGTCACCACCTGCAAGGACAAGAAGGTCCGCGTCATCGACCCACGCAAACAGGAGGTCGTGGCGGTGAGTGCCTCCCACCGCGTCCCCCCACCATCCTGTGGTCCCCTCCCCGTGCCTGCCTGACCCTACTAACCACCCGCACCCGCGCGTCTCTGTCTTTGGTTTTAACCCGCTAACGGCCGGCGCAGGAGAAAACCAAACCGCACGACGGCGCCCGCCCCATCCGCGCCATCTTCATGGCCGATGGCAAGATCTTCACCACCGGCTTCAGCAAGATGAGCGAGCGGCAGCTGGGCCTCTGGGACCTGGTACGAGACATGGGGTCCCACCAGGCCAGCGTCGCCCCAGGGACCACGCGGAGCCAGGGATGTGCTGGAGATGCTCTCCAGCAGCTCATGCGCCCCAGGAGCCTTGTGTGCTCCCGAAGAGCAGGACTCAGAAGATGTTTTGGGGGACAGATCCGGACCCTCCCATTTTCCCCACCGCCCCTGCTCTGTGCTGACTCTCTCCCCCTGTCCCCAGGAAAGGTTTGCCCCCCATGAAGGGCTGAGGCCCGTTCGGGCTGTCTTCACCCGGGAAGGACACATCTTTACCACGGGCTTTACCAGAATGAGCCAGCGGGAGCTGGGCTTGTGGGACCCGGTAACGAGGCCGCATGGAGTGCTGCCCTGGGAACTTGGCTCACTCTGACCCCCTGCCCCCTGCTCCTCCCTTCTCCTGTCTGCCCTAGGATGGGGTGCCCACTGAATCCCCCCTCTTCCAAAGATGCCAAGTTCCCAAGTGTGCTGTGCTGTGCCCAGTGTGGGGATGGGGCAGGGGGGCACTGAGGGCAGGGAATGGGGTGCCCCCCATTGCGTGGGTAAGCAGGAGTGGGGCAGGGAGTGCTGGGGGGGGCAAGCCAGGTTGAGGTGCACCTCATTGCACAGGTAAGCAGGAGATTCTTGGGGGTGGAGGGAGCCAGGCTGGGGTGCGCCCCAATGTGCAGTTAAGCAGGAGTGGGGCAGGGGCTGCTGGGAGGGACTTGCCAAGCTGCCTGCCCAGGGGAGCGTGTACCCCAGTGGGGACAAGCCCTGTTCCCACAGTGTGCTGTGGCTAATGCATGTGACTAACTGGGATGGGGGTTTCGGGGCCACCACTCACCCCCTCCTACTGCTCCGGCCTCATAGAAAAACTTTGAAGAGCCCATTGCCCTGCAGGAGATGGACACGAGCAACGGGGTCCTGCTGCCCTTCTACGACCCCGACTCCAGCATCATCTACCTCTGTGGGAAGGTAAACCCCCCTAGGTGTACCCCTCCCCATGCCAGCCCATCCCTGGGGGTCCTGGGGCCAACTGACACCCATCCCCATGTCCGCAGGGAGACAGCAGCATCCGATACTTTGAGATCACGAACGAGGCGCCCTATGTGCACTACCTGAACACCTACAGCAGCAAGGAGCCGCAGCGCGGCATGGGCTTCATGCCCAAGCGTGGGCTGGACGTCAGCAAGTGCGAGATCGCCAGGTAAGAGTTAGGGGGGGGACTGGGAGGAGGTGGAGGAATGAATGGAGGCAGCTGGACCCTAACCACCTCTGCCCCACACAGGTTCTTCAAGCTGCACGAGCGCAAGTGCGAGCCCATCGTCATGACGGTGCCGCGCAAGGTGAGCCCGTGGAGATCCTACAGGAGATGGGGTGGTCTGGGGAGGGGGCACAGACCTCTTCTCACTGCCATCTCCCTTGCCCCGCAGTCAGACCTCTTCCAGGATGACCTGTACCCCGACACGCCAGGTCCTGAGCCCGCCCTGGAGGCAGACGAATGGCTATCAGGGAAGGATGCAGATCCCATCCTCATCTCGCTGCGGGATGGCTACGTCCCCGTCAAGAACCGGGAGCTGAAGGTGGTCAAGAAGAACATTCTGGACAACAAGCCCCCCCCAGGCCGTCGCCACAGCCACTCCACCTCTGAGCCCGAGTTCTCTGTGAGTGACCTGGGGATGAGGACGTCATGGTGGGGCTGAGTCCCAACCTGGGGTGGGGTTGGGGGGGCCAGAGGGGACTCCCTGGTGACCCTATGTGTCCCGCCATCACCCCGCAGCGGCCAGCCTTGGAGGCAGTGCTGGAGGAGATCCGTGCTCTGAAGGAGATGGTCCAAGTGCAGGAGAAGCGCATCTCTGACCTGGAGAACAAACTCTGCCAGTTCACCAATGGCACGGACTAGCATGGTGGCCACGGCCAAGGGCAGGGCAAGGACTGTTCCAGCCCCTCCCCGGGGATTAAAGCCGAGTCCCCGCAGAGGGCAGCAGCCCAGAGCCGTGTTCTTTGCCCAGAAGCCAAGGCTTCAGGGAGGGGGTCGCACCCTGACCCCTTCACTGGCATCGGTCACATCCTGCTCCCTGGCACATCAGCTCTCGCTGCAGCGCCGGGGCGCAGGGGCTGTGTCGGCACCCGCAGGCTGGGGGGCTGCTGAGCATCCCTCCTCGGGGACCTGCAAGCGGGGTGCTGGCATCATAGAAACCATAGAATGACCTGAGCTGGAAGGGACCCACAAGGATCATCGAGTCCAACTCCTGTCCCTGCACAGGATAACCCCAACATTCACACGGCGTGTCCGAGGGCATTGTCAAAATCCTTCCAGGACACCGGGCAGCCGGGCCCCCCAGCCAGGATGCACCTGGGTACGGTGCTACACCACGCCCCCCACCCCATCTCCTCCCCCTACCCCGTTGTCCCCCTCGGTGTGTGCTCCCAACCGGCTCTTTGCTCCTGGGCCCCCCTTTAATAAAGGGCTTGGCCACCCGTGGCTGCATGGGGGCTACCAGGGACGTGGGACCACCACGCTGGGGGGGGTCCCTGCCTGCACCCCGCTGCCTGCACAGCCCCGGTGCGGGCAGAGAGAGCCTGAGAGACACAAACATTAAAGAGCATTTATTGGTGTTGGCCGCGGTCGGAGCTGCTCAGGCTCCCCCGGCCCTGGCCCAGATGTCGCTTGTGGGGTGCGTGGAGGTGGAAGGGGGGGAGGCGGCTACGAAAAGTCCAAGGGGAGCGAGCCTGGCTGCCCGCAGCCCCCAGCCCCCCGTGTGCAAAGGAGGAGCAGCCCGGGGCGGGGGGCCGGGGTTAGCACCATTTGACGTAAGGTTTCTCTGGGGGTCAGTGCCTGGGGTGGGAGGGGTGCAGCGCTGCCGGGGTGGGGGGGGCGTCTGAGCAGAGAGGGGGAGGTTGGTGTGAGCAGGGTGTAAGGTCGGGGGGGGGGTTGGTGTTACACCGGGCAGCCTTTCACAGGCACCCCCTCAGCTGCCCCAGCAGACCCCCATGCCATGGGGGGGCAGATGTGCAGTCCCACACTGGCTGTGGGGTGCAATGGGGCTGAGCAACCCCCGTCTTCCCCCCACCACGTGTTGGCAGGCAGAACAGCTCCCGGGTAAGTGCACTTGGTAGCGCCTGGGCAGGGAGGGCAAGGGGGCTGAGCAGAGCCCCCCAGCTCCAGGAGCACTCCAGGACCCCACATGGCTGTCAGCCCCCCCCATTTGGGGCAAGATGTGCCCCCCACCAACTTCCTGGGGTGAGGGGCTGAGCAGCACCCCATGGGGCAGCGGGGGGGGCTCGGGCTGTGCTGAGGGTGGGGTACAGTCCATGGGGATTGCCCCCCTTTGGTCCCTGCTACCTCTGCTGCAGGGCTGTCACCCACCCCTACTCTGTCCTGCTGGGGGTCCCCCCCACCCCTCTGCACCTCAGTCCCACCCCAGCTATGGGAATGATGTCCCACACACAAGGGCCAAATCCTCCCCACCCCCCTCCCCATTTGGCCTCCACAGTGCTTGAGCTGCCTCCCCCCACCCCACTTCCCCCCGTGCTCCCATACATGGCTCCAGCCATGTCCCCAGCCCTGTTGGGGTGGGGGCTCAGTGGGGCCGTGGGGTCACTTCTCCGTCAGCGAGAGCTGCAGGATGCGCTGCAGCTCCTCTTCCTCTTGGCGTGTCCGGCGCTCGGCTTCCTCCTGCTCCCGCGCCGACAATGCCATCGCCAGCCGCAGCTGCTCCGCGTAGCTGGGGAACAGGGCGCTGGGCCCCCCCCCACCCCCTCCCGGGGCTGGGGTGACAGGGGGCCGTGGGGCCACTGTGTGTTGGGGAGTCCTAGGGGGCAGCAGGAGCTCAGTGGAGGTCCCTGTGAAGCCACCACCCACTCCCACTCCCCTCGGGTGGGGGCTGGCCAGACCTTACCAACCTGTCTCCTCGGCGGCCCTCATGCGACATGGGGTGGGTGCCCGGTTTGCTGTTGGTCAGTGCTTCCCAAATTGTCACCTGTGACCAGTGGTAGAGGGGTGCTTGGAGGGTGGTACCCCACTGCACCCCAAAACCCAGCCCCTCTGCATCAGCTCTGCCCCTGCCACTTCGAGATGCAGGGATGGCACAATGTGAGATGAGGATGCTGAGGCAGCATCAGGACAGTGGGGGCAGCGCAGATCCCAGGCAGAGGGCAGAAGGAGGAGGATGGGGAGAATCACAGAATCATAGAATCATGGATTTGTTTGGGTTGGAAGGGGCCTTATCATCCATTTCCAACCCCCCTGCCATGGGCAGGGACACCTCTCACCAGACCAGGATGCTCAAGATGCCATCCAACCTGGCCTTGAACACTTCCAGGGAGAGGGTGGCCGTGCCCACCTGGTCATACTCGCTGCCCGCTTCCAGCAGGCTCTGCTGGATGGCAAACTGCAGCAGGTCATCCTCGTCCTCCCGCAGCGTGTCCTGGTGGGTGCCCACCACGCTGTACCCCCGCGGCACCTCAAACAGCGCTGGGTCCATCTCGCACGCCCGGCACGAGGCTGCAGGGAGGCAGGCGTCAGCATGGCAGGGCACCCCAGTGTCCCTCCTCTCACTCACTGTGTCCTCCAAAACCCCACGTACTCAGGGAGCTGGAGCTGCTGACGCTGGAGGAGTCGCTGCTGGGAGAGGGTGCCTCGCTGCTGGGGCTGTGCCGCAGAGAGCTCACGGGCTCGTCGCACCCGTTGAGGTTCCCGAAGGTGATGCGGGCGTTGAGGATGTGGAAGATGGGGATCTCTGCGGGAAAGAAAGGGGGGAAAAAAGCAGGGAGGGAAGCTGGCTGCACCACCCATGCCAGTGACAAAGACCCCCCCTTCCCCGTACCAATCTTGACAGGGAAGCCGGGCGGGAGGCGCAGGGTGATGAAGTCCCGCAGCTTGGCGAAGAGCGCGTTGCTTATTGCCATGAGGTCAATGATGGGAGCAACCTGCTCACAGAGGGACAGCGGGTGGTCCTCGCACAGCCACAGCTTCGCCTTGAACCTGTCGGGGACAGGCGCCGGGCTGGGGACCCCTGCCTGCCCCCCCAGGGCTCCGCAGTATTCGGAGTTGGGGGGTGGTCAGGGGGATTCCCCCAATTTACTCCTTCCCTCCTCACTTCTGCGTCTTGGTGGTGAGCTCCATGGGCCGCCCCATGTCCCGGTTGCCCAGCTCAAAATTGGGGTTGAAGTACTCCTCGGGGGTGATGGCGGTGGGGTTGGTGTGGCTCAGCGTCTGCGTGATCAGCGTCTGCAGGACAGCCCAGCAGGGTAACGGTGACGGGGTGGTTCAACTGTGTCCCCCCCACAGACCCCTGGGACACTCACCCCATTGTTGGGTCCCACGTGCTGCTCAGCGATGCCCAGGAAGGACTGCAGGGGTGTCTTGCTGCCTGCAGGAGAGGAGGGAGTGAGGGCTGGAGATGGCACAGCACCCTGCTCACCCAACCTGCGCTAACTCCACCTTTGCTCTTGCCCTTGTGCTGGTCTGAGAGGTGCTCAGTCCGCGTCCGCGTGATCAGCTCCACATTGGATGCACCGTAAACCTGGCCAAGGACGGGGAACATCAGAGGTGGATACCCCTCCAAAACCAGCTGTACCCACCCATGCAGCTCCACAACTCCTGCCCCTCACCTTGGCCTCGTATCCGTTCACAATTTCTGTCTTCTCACTCCTCCAGCCCAGGATCCCGGACTTGTTCCTGGGGTGACACAGGGCACCATGATGGTCTTGCTCAGACAGCCAAAGGTTTGGACACCCCAGGGGGGCTGCTCATCCCCAGGGAGGTGCTGGTGCTGCCCCCAGCCCACCTCTCGAAGGCGATGTTCTTGGTATCAAGCTGGGTGGTGACGACGGGGGCCGTCAGCCGCCCCATCACCTGCTCCTCGGTGGGCTGCACAGCAGCCAGCAGCACCTCCTGGTCATGGCCAGCCAGGGCCAGTGTCTCCGAGTAGACCACCCGCCGGTCATGGTCAATCTCCATCACCACCGCACTGGTGTCTAGGGTGAGGGGGGGGGGGGGGGTCAGGGTATACAGGGACAACTACGGTCCCCACCACATCACCTCCTGGCCCCACCACAGCACCAAGGGGCTCTGCTGGTGCTCCCCAGCGAGGGGGGACACCCCGCTGCCAGCTCACCTTGTCCCCGAAAGACGAAGCTGCGGTTGCCTCGCTGCCAGGTCATATGGTCAAAGCCCAGCAGCGTGGTGTCCACTCGAAGGTTCTGGCCACTCTTCCACACCTTGTAGGTGTCACTGGGGCAGATTTTGGACACCAGAGGCACTGGGGAGAGATGACAATAGCCCAGCCGGGGGTGGGGCCACCCTACAACCCTGGGGGCGCTGCCAGCGCTGAGCTGGGTGGGAGATGTGCCTGAGAAGCCTTGGTGGGATGGAGGTCTTGGGGTGTAGGGAGGCAAGAGGACAGGTGTGCCCTGTCCTGGGCATGGGCATGGGATGGATGCTGGGGCTGGGGCTCTGCTGGGAAACTCCTGCTCCCCCCACCACGCGCTTACCCCAGCTAGTGAACTCCCACTTCATCTCCACGTAGAAGTCCTGGGCCTGCAGAGACACAGCGGGGGCGCGGGGTCAGCAGGAGCCCGTGGCTGGCATCTCCCTAGCCTGGTTGTCCTGCCGGAGGGACGTACCTTGCGCAGCTTCTCCAGCAGGATGGGGATCCCAGCCAGGCGCTTGATGGCTCTCTGGTAGTCACGGTAGCGCAGGACCAGCTGCACCAGCTCCAGGTCACGGGTACTCACAGCCTCCTGCAGGACTGTGGGGCAGAGGGGCAGTGCCAGGGAGGTGGCACAGCATGGCATGGCACAGCACGGTCACGGCACAGAGCCACATGCATGTAGTGCCGCGTGAGCTGTCCCCTGGGGAGCTGCAGCACCAGTGCCCGTGCCCGTGCCGGGGCGGCCTGGCAGGGGACAGAGGCAGCGAGCCCCCAGCTCACCTGTCCAGCCGCTGCGGTTCTCCTTGCCCACATCAGCACCATGCTTCAGCAGCACCCGGGCGCACTCGAGGTGGCCCAGCGTGGTGGCCAGGTGCAGCGGGGTGCGTCCTCGGGGGTCCAGCTGCTCAATGTCAGCCTGCAGGGTGGTTGCAAGGCTCAGGAAGCACCAGGGCAGCTGGAACTGCCCTCCAGTGCTCTCTTTCAGACCTGAGGCTCCCAGCTGGAGCTGCTGACATTTGGTGGTAAATCAATCATGGCCGGGGGGGGGGGGTGGGGGGTTGGTGGTGTCGAACTGGATGATCTTTAAGGTCTCTTCCAACCCGAACCATTCTATGATTCTATGATCTCAGGGAGCATCCCCATCCCTGAGCTCCCCCAAGAGATGCACATGCACTGCACCTCAAAAGGCTTTCCCTGCTCCCCACAGCCACTGCCAGCCCCGTGGGGAGGGTAGACAGAGTCCAGTGGTGGCTTCCAGCATCCAGAGCGTGGCCAAGGAGCAGGGACATGGCATGGCAGTGGCAGGCGCGGATGCCCATGTGCACAGAGCTCTGCATGGCTTGATGCAGCTTCAGGCCGGGGAAACCCCCCCCCTACCCCAGGGATTTAGAGGTGGGGGCTGCTGCCCAGTTGCCAGGCAGCAGCCGCCAGTAGCCCCCCCCCCCCCCGCCAGGAATGCGGTGGGCGCCGTGGGCTGCGGCGGGCGCACGTGTTTCCCTGCCTGAGCTGGGGGCGGGCGGCTGCGTGAGCGGAGCGGCTGCTTGGAGGATCCCTGGGCCCTGGGGAGCCGCGCGCTGGGGCTGCGATTGTTTGTGCCAAGCCTGGAGCCTGGCACTCAGCCAGCCCCGAGGAATCCCTCGCCCGCTGGCAGCCGGCAGCGGTGGGCACCACGAGCACCCACGGGCCCCGCTCCTCACGTGGGGTGCAGCATCGTGCCCGTGCCCAGGGCTGGGGACACAACTTGGGCACTGATGGTGCAGCTGGGGTGGGCTCAGCCTCTGCCCCTCCCACAGCACCCAGCTGGAGCAGAAGCCTCGTACCCAGACAGGGGCATTTGGATGCTGCCAGGGCAGACAGAACTGGGGACAAACACTGAATCAAGGCATGAGTTTTGGGGATGCCACCCCTGGGAGGACAAACCTGGGGTGCAGGACCCAAAGGTGGCAGCTGGAACTGGGCACCTCGGAGGTGTATGGGATGGGCAAAGGTGGGATGTGGGCTCTCTGTGCCCAGGCTCTCGCCCACAGCAAGTCCCTGCCTCACTCTTGGGCATGTCTGCTGTCCCTCTGCCCCAGGGATGTCCCCATGGCTGCCCAGGCTGTGGGCAACCCTGTGCCACTCATCCCCAGGGGCTCATCAGGCAGGGGGATCCCCCAGGCCGCCCCCACTGCTGGAGCAAAACAGTCCCCCAGTTCTCCGGGAGCCAACGTGCTGCTCCAATGCTCTCCAGGCAACTGCTGCTTCTTAATTGCGCTAATGAAATGACTCTAATTAAAGCAATCGCCCCCCAGCCGGGGCACAGGTGCCATGGGCTCAGCACAGCTCCTCAGTAGCAGCCCTGGCCCGGTGCTGGGTGGGACAAGGGTGTCTGCTCTGGGGATGCAGCAGCAGAGCTGACCCTGGGGGAGACGCCGTGACCCAATTTTTGCCACTGAGAGCTCGGTCCGGGCCCTGGCACTGGGAAGGCTCTGGCTCTGGGGTGGTGGCACAGAGCACCGAGTGCTGCCTGTCCTGAGGCTGTGACACCCACTGGAGATGGGGACAGGGACAGGGATGGCTTTGGGGCGGCAGCGGTGCAGCACAGGACCGCAGATCAGCTGCTCCTCCTCCTGTGCCAGCCAGGCACGTGGCACAGTGCAGCACCTCTGCCAGTGTTGTCCCCAGGTCTGGAGACCCCAGCACTGACCTCGACCCCAGTGCCTGCTCCTGGGTGGCACTGGGGGACCCTGGTCAGCACAGGGAGGTGGTGCCAGGCACTGCTGTCCCGCTGCAGCCCCAGGTCCCTGCCACGCATGACAGGGCAGGCTGTGGTGCAGGGTGTCCTGGCACAACGGGCTCCGTGTCACTGCCTGCCACATCCTAGCACTGTCCCTGCCACAAGGACCCACTGTCCCTCGCTCCCCAGGTGGAGGCAAGCATGGATGGGAGCTCATGGTGGCAACTCAAGAGTGACCACACAGGGCCCTTACGGGGACACGGAGAGAAGAAACACTGAGGTTGCCCCAGTGCCTCCCAACTCCACATACCTGCACATTTGGGTTGCTCTTTGTGCTGCCACTGTCCCATGCGGGTCCCCATGGTGGCAGGAGGGCAAAGCCCCTGGGCAGAGAGACACCCAGTCCCCAGCATCACACACAGCACCTGCCCCGACCTGCTTAGCCAGGGATGCTTGGGCAGGAAGAAGGGCTGAGCCGTGTCCCCACATGCCCTGGATGAAGGCGGAGGGCTCAGCCTGCGCAACCCCCCACCTCCCTCCTCCAAACCCCCACCTGCACTGAGGTCTGCCCTGCTGCACTCCTGGGGGCTGCACGCAGGGCTGGCTTTGCTCTCACCTTGCAAATGACAACAGGGGCCATGGCAGAGACACCCCCCCTCCGCCCTGCTGGCCAGGCTTGGGGGGGCAGGTTAGAAATCCTCTCTCTGCAGGTGAGCGGGCCCAGAGCCACCCTCACAGCCCCTGCATCTCCCTGCACCTGCCGAGCTGCCTGCACCCGGCTTTGATCTCTGCTGCACCAGGAAAAACGACCCCAAATCACAATGGAAATAAAATCATCAGTGATGGGGTGGGGGGCCAGGACAATGCTGGCTGAGCCCCCCCAGCTGGCCCCCACAATGGAAGCGGGTGTGGCGGGAGCCATCGCCTGCATCCCGGTGGGAGCATCATAGTGGAAGCATCGTGGTGGGAGCATCACACTGGGAGCAGCACGCCATAGTGGCCCTTGGTGCATCTCTGGGGTCCATCCATTGTGGTCCTCAGCACCCTGGGGTGCCAAGAGCCGGGCTGAGGGAGCAGGGATGCCCCTCCCTCCAGCCGGCCTCCCTCCAGCGCCTGCGGTTTCCTGCGTCTTCGGGGTTGGGTTTTAATTACCTGAATTGCAACGCCGCTGGGGAGAGGGAGGCTGGGAACCTGCCTGGGGATGTGCCCGCGGCCCCACTCTGTCACCAGCCAGCTCGGGGGGAGGTTCCTAGGCTGGGAGGCACGGTGGGTCCCCTCACCCTGAGGAGAACCCACCTGACCTCCTGGGCTGGGGGGCTGTGTCCCGGTGGCATCAGAGCCCTGTATCACCTCTGAGAGGGACTCAGCCTGAGGGTGGGGAGCTGGAGGCTGCACCCCGGTGAGGCTGGTAGCACCCTGAGAAGTGCAATACCAGTTGGGATGCTGGGGACCTGCACAGGCCTAGCAAGGAGCTGGGGACACGTGGGGAGGGATGCTTGGGGCTGTGTGCACCAGGGGACACAGGAGACCCGAGGGTGGTACCCACTGCTCCCTGCCAGCCCTGGGGAGGAGCAAGCTCAGTCCTGGGGTGCAGGGGTCCCCTCAGACCCCTACCAGCCCAGGGGGCAGCGGGTTCAGTCCTGGGGAGCAGGGGCCACCCCCAGACCTCTGTCAGCCCTGGGGAGAGTGGGTTCCGTCCTGGGGTGCAGAGAGACACCCCCAGAGCTCTGCCAGCCCTGGAAGGGACCCCATCATCAGCCTCATTCATCATCCCCATTAACATCCTCATCTCCATCCTCATCATCATCCTCGTCCTAGCCCCTGCATCTCGGCAGCATTGCATCAGCCCGAGCCAAACCGGGCCGTCCCGGGGGTGCCCCCTGCCGCGGCCGCCGCCCCCCCACCTGCTTGGTGCTGAGCTCCCGGTCCAGTTCGCGGGCGCGGTTGTGCCAGACGAGGTAGTGGAGCGGGTACCTGCCCTCCGGCCCCTTCCTGCCCGAGCAAGACGCGAGCATCCTCCGTGCATGCTGGAACAGCGGGCGCGGCGCGGGGGGGGGCGGGACCGGGGGGGCGCGGGGCGGGGCGGCCCCTCCCGCACGGAGCTGCCCCCGGACCCCCCCCGCAATCCCCACCCGCACCGCCTCATGGGACTTGTAGTCACCCTTAACCCAGCATCACCCGCATCCCCCTCACCTTCCCCATCATCCCATCATCGCAGCCTCCGACCCCTCCCGGGGGAGGGGCTGCAAAGGGGCGCTTTGCTGGCTCTCAGATGCCCCCCACGTGTGTCCCCCCAGGCTGATTCCCTCTCTTCTTACTGTTCTCCAAGTCCCCAGTGGGCCGGTAGGCCCTGGCACATGGTGGGGGCAAAGGCAGCAGGCAAGGGGTCCCCAAGCCCCCCACCCCAGGCAGCACCAGGCATGGCCCCCCCCGGCTCCGTTTCCCTTTCCGCCTGCATTTTCTCCAGCGCGGGCGTCGTGTTTTCCGGCTGCTGCCCGAGAACAATGCGAGGCTGGGCCTCCATGGCTGCCTCGGCCTCCCGCTGGCGCCATGCTCCCAGCCCCCACCCCGCTGTCCCCCACCCCACCATGGGGCCACCAGCAAGCAGGGAAGCCCCATCCTCAGTCTCCATTCATCCATGGCGGAAGACGGCGGTGGTTGCATCCCCCTGTTCCTGCACAACTTCCCCCATCTCAGCCCTGCTGCCCCATGACGTCATGAGCCATCTCCTTGGCAACCAGCAATGAGGTCACCACAACCGATGGTGGTGGGGGGCAGGACCCCTGCCATGTCCCCATGGTCCCCTGCCCATGATAGTGTCCCCTGCCATCTTCCCTGTTGTGTCCCCTGCCCGTACCAATGTCCCCACCATGCCCCCTGTCTGTGCCCACTTCCAATATCCCTGCCACATCCCATGTCACTCCCACGGTGACACCAGGATGTCCTCCCTGCTCCAAGTTCTCGTAGGATTCCAGAGTGGGGAACAGACACCCAAAAGGGTCTCAGTTCCAGCCAAAACGCTCTGATGAACATCCCAGGGGGGTGTAGCCCACTCTGTAGGTTTGCAGCGCTGCTGATGTCCCACCACATCCTGGGAGCCCCAGGCTGCCCCACACAGCACTCCATGGTGCACCAGGGGTGGGGCTAGGATGGGGGTGCCCAGGAGTGGGGTGCACGGTGTTAGAGCTGGCACTGGTACCAGGACCTGAACCCAAGGGCCCAGAGCTGGTGTTGGGGTGCCCAGAGCAGGACTGGAACACGGAGGAGATGCCCAAGAATGGGACTGAGAGGTGCAGGACCAGGACCACAGGGGTGCACAAGACCCACCATCAGGGTATGAATAGGACCAGGGCTGAGGCCAGGACCAGGACCGTGTCTTGGACAGTGCCTGTGACCAGGAGGCAACCCAGAACTGGTGCTGGGGTCAGGACCAGGACTTGAGGGATGCCCAAGACCAGGATCAGGTGATGCCCAGACACAGGACCATGACTAGAAGGATGCCCAAGACCATGACCAGGAGATGCCCGGAAGCAGGCTGACTTGCAAAGGACCAGGTGAGGGGTGCTCAGAGCTGGAACCAGACTGGGGGACACCCAGGACCAGGAGCAGGCTGTGCTGGGATCAGTGCTGGTACGGATACAGGTGCCAGTGCAGTCGTGACGTGCTGCTGGTACCGCTGTGGGGTGATGCGGGGCAGTACTGGTACCGGTAGTGGTGCAGGTGGTACCAGTAGTGGTACGGATGGTACTGGTGTGGAGCGGGTGCCGACACCGGTGCCGGTGCGGGGTGGTGCGGGCGGGGTGGATACCGGCGTGGTGCTGTGCAGAGGGGTACCGGTACCAGTGCGGGGCGCTGCCGGTGCGGAGCGGTGCTGTGCGATGCGGGCAGTGCCGGTACGGTGCTGTGCGGAGCGGTGCCGGTACCGGTGCGAGTGCCGGTGCGAGGCAGTCCCGATACTCGTACCGGTGCCAGTACCAGTGCGGGTTCCGGTGTGGGGCGGTCCTGGTGCCAGTCCCGACGCTGATGCCGGTGCGGGGAGGTGCTGATGCGGGTGCCCGTGCGGTGCGGTCCCGGTCCCGGTGAAGGTTGCCGGGGCGCTTGCGGGGCGGAGCGGTGCCAGGACGGTCTCGGTCCCGGTCCCGGTGCGGGGCGGTATCGGCACCGGTACGGGGCGGTGCCGGTGCGGTGCAGGGCGGTGCTGTGCGAGGCGGGGGCGGTGCGGCCCCTCCTCCGCCGGGGCCGGGCTTGCGCCGCTTCCTGCGGAGCCGCCGGGCGCTGGGAGCCGCCGGCAGCCCCCGGCCCCCCCCGCCCGCCCCCCCCCCCGGGGGCGCCACCGCCCCCCACGCTGGCGCAGAGGCCCCCGCCCGCCTCGCCGCTCAGGATGTCCCGCAAGGCGCCGCGGGCCGAGGTGTGCGCGGACTGCAGCGCCCCAGGTAAGGGCCCCCCGCGCCCGCATCCCCAGAACGGCCCCGCGCCCCCGCGGTGGGGCCCTGCGCACCTCCTGTGCCCCCCTCGGAGCCCCCCGGTGCGGCCCCAAGAACCCCCGAGCTCCTCTGCACCCCGTGGTGTCCCCCTCCGGTGCATCCTCAGCACGCCCGAGGGCCCCCTCTGCATCTCTCAGTGCCTCCCAGTACGTCCCCAGCATCCCTTTGAGCCCCTCTGCAGCCCATGGTGCCCCCCAGCATCACCGTGTGCCTCCCAGTACATCCCCAGCACCCCTGTGGTGCACCCCAGTATGGCCCCAGGACCCCTGTGAGCCCCCTCTGCACCCCATGGTGCCCTCAGTGCATCCCCAGCACCCCTATGGGGCACCCCAGTACAGCCTCAGGACCCCCCAAGCCCATCCTCACTCCACAGTACCTCCCAGTATGGCCCCAGCATCCCCACGGTGCCACCCACTGCATCCTCAAGACCCCCGTGACCCCCTCTGCACCCCGTAGTGCCCCCCAGTACCTCTCTAGCACCCCCATGGTGCCCCCAGTACATCTCCAGCACCCCTGTGACCCCATTCTGCACCCCATGATATACCCCCAGTACATCCCCAGCACCCTGGTGAGCCCCCTCTGCACCCCATGGTGCTTCCAGTACATCCCCAGCACCTCCATGAGCCCACTCTGCACCTCATGGTGCCCCTGGTACAGCCCCAGAAACCCCTGTGAACCCCTCGGTGCACCCCTCTAGTGTGCTCCCTAGGAGCCCTTTTGCATCTCCTACACCCCACAGCGAGGCCTCTTTGCACCCCCTGGGTGCCCCCAGAGCCCCGCAGTGAGTCCTCTCTGCACCCTGTGGTGCACACCCTGGGGACCCTCACTGCCCTCAGGAACCCTCTGACATGCCCCCAGTGCAATGCCCTGGTGAGGCCCCTGGGTCCCCTTGGTGCAGGAATCTCCCAGTCTACCCTAAATGTGACCCTGATAATCCCAGTGTTGGCCTGGTACACCCCGTTTACCTTCAGTGCCCCCCGTTCACCACCCACAGCCTTGGCACCCTCAGTGCGGGGGCTGCTGGCACAGCCTGGGGACATGCCGGTGGGTGCCAGCAGCACCGAGCACCCTGCAAATAGTGTGATGGTGGTGGGCACCCTCCTGTAGCCCCCAGCACCCCTCTGCCAGCACCCACGCTAGCCGGGATCTGCGCGGCGGTGCCGGCAGCGACTGCGCTGCAAGCTGGAGCCTGAGCCTGGGCAAGACGATTCCCATCCCTGGCAGGGCTGGTGCCCGCAGTGCCTGCACTGGGACACCACGGTGAGATTGGACCCCCAAACGCTGCCCACAGTGGGGATGGACCCCCGAACCCTGCCCATGGCCAGTCCAGGCGGCCCCACGGCGATGAATGAACGGGGCCAAGCGTCAAGGCTCACTCCGAGCCGGCCCGGGAAGCTGCCCGCGGGCCAAGGCTGTGCTGAAATTATTCCGGCCACGCGCCAAGGGCCAGATCCTGCCAGGAGAGCCAGCGGCAGCGCGTGGGCGCGGGGCTGCCCTGCCTGCGGGCACATCTCTGGTGCTGCTGGGCGCAGGGGTGCCCGGGGGCGGTGCCGAGGTTCCCTGCCGGGGTTGTGGGGGGAAATGGAAACCAGTTTCTTCCAATCTCTTATCGCCTGGCAGCCATGTGAGGAAATGAGTTATAAAGTCCAGAGGCCACTTCCTACCACACCAGGAGCTGCTGGGGATGCGCTGGCTGGCCCCGCATGGTGGGATGCCCACAGGGTGCCCTGGCCCCTCTGCCCAGGCTCCCTTGGCCAAATCCTGCTCTGCTGGCTCTGTGCCGTGATGCCAGCCTTCCCCTCGCATGCGGGGCTGAGTGCTGGCGTGCTGAGAGCTCCTTTGGGTTTCTGATTCTCCCAGCGTTCCGGGTGTCTCCCTGAGGTGCTGTGATGCCCACCCACATCCCAGCTGCCCCAGGGGTGCCCCCGATCCTCCTGGCTCAGCCTTGCCATCCGGCTCCTGCGGCGCTGCGCATCCTGTTCCCGGCAGCGCCCCGTGGGCAGCGGGAGTGAAGGCGCAGATGCCGCCACGCCGGCTGCCAAGGCGCTGCCATCTGTGTGCATGGCGCTGCCAGGCTGGGGGGGTGGGCACTGCTCCCCCCGGGACACCTCATTTTGTCCCCAGGGCACTGCAGGGCTGGGGGCCCCCCAAAACGAGGGGGGCTCAGGGAGGTGGCTGGGACCCCGTGGGCAGGAAGGAAGCAGAGGAGGCCTGGTGGCCCATCTGCCTTCCTCTGCAGGTCACAGGGCCACCGTCAGCCCCTCGTGGCCACCATCCACCCCTCAGGGACAGCATCCTCCCCCCGGGGCCATCGTGACTGGGCAGTGCTGCCCCCCTGCCTTGGATCTGGCTCCCTCCTCCTGTGGGGCAGGGTGGTGTTTGTGTAGGCCCTACAGAAACAAGGGCTGGTGGGGCTGGGCAGAAGCAGAGGGTTTGGCATCGTCACCCTGTGTCGCCGGAGGGGGCTGTGACCCAGCGGGAGGGGGGACCAAATCTTGCCCTCGGTGCTGTTGTGGGAATCTGTGGCCCCACAACCACGCCTTGGGGCTGGACCCCAGCCCAGCCTAGCCCCAGCACCCATTTTTGGGGTGCGGGTGCGGGGAGATCTCACAGGGCTGGGTGCAGGGCCCCCGCGGGTGCTGGGGCGGGTGCCAGCGCGGGCACTCAAACGTCCCTTTGTTCCCGGCGGGGACACAAAGGACTCCAGTCTGGCCTGGCCCGGGGCTGGCGGCCGGGGCTGGGGTTGCATCAGTGTAGGGGGGCTGTGGCACCTGCCACAGGAGTCAGGATGCCACGTGGGACCAGTCCAGGGTGGGCACAGCCAGTGACCACCACAGGTGGGTGCCCATGAGCTGGGGGTGCCTAACCTTTGAGGGGCACACTGAGACCCCCCACCCTTCCCCCAAATGCCCAGCTGGGTGCTCAGGGGGTTCACAGCACCACTGGGTGCTGTGGGTCAGGGTGTCCCTGCTCAGGGCACGCTGCCACAGGGCTGGCATCATTCCAACCGCCCTCCCGGTGAGGGAGGCCAAATCCTGCCCTCCCCCCGCCCCCCCCCTTTGGTTGCTATGGGAAACCTGTGGGTTTTCCCTGGTGATGGACTGAGCCCCTCGCCGTCGCTGGGGAACGGTCGCTGTGGCAACACATCCCCCCTCCCCAACCGCCACCTGGCAGCAGCGGGGAGGGGACCGCGGTGGTGGGGACAGCGGGTGACACCCCTGTGCCACCCCGCAGACCCCGGCTGGGCCTCCATCAACCGCGGGGTGCTGATCTGCGACGAGTGCTGCAGCGTGCACCGCAGCCTGGGCCGCCACATCTCCATCGTCAAACACCTGCGCCACAGCCCCTGGCCGGCCACCCTGCTCCAGGTGGGTGCTGGCTCCGTGGGGACATGGGGACACACACATGCCTACCCCCTGGCGCCCACCATGCCCTGCCTGTGTCCCGCAGATGGTACACACCTTGGCGAGCAACGGGGCCAACTCCATCTGGGAGCACTCACTGCTGGACCCGGCCCAGGTGCAGAGTGGGCGCCGTAAGGCAAACCCCCAGGACAAAGTGCAGTAAGTGCCCCCCCAGCAACATGGGGAGGGGGTCTGTGCCAGCTGGGCACCCTCATTCACCCCAAAACCTGCCCCCTCCTCAGTCCCACCAAGTCAGAGTTCATCCGCGCCAAGTACCAGATGCTGGCCTTTGTCCACAAGCTGCCCTGCCGGGATGATGATGGTGTCACTGCCAAGGACCTCAGCAAGGTGGGGCACGGGCTGGGGGCATGGGGACCCCCCACATCTCGGTGGTGGGGACAGATGCCCCCCTTACCCAGCTCTCTCTGCAGCAATTGCACTCGAGCGTGCGGACAGGCAACCTGGAGACCTGCCTGCGCCTGCTTTCGCTGGGTGCCCAGGCCAACTTCTTCCACCCGGTGAGCGGTGGTGGGGCTGGGGGACCCTGGGGACTGTGATGGGCTGGGGGAAGGGGGGTCCTGGAGTGGCGTCGCACAGGGCTGAGGCCACCTGTGCCCGCAGGAGAAGGGCA
This sequence comes from Tapera naevia, assembly GCA_033556795.1. Lineage (NCBI taxonomy): Eukaryota > Metazoa > Chordata > Aves > Cuculiformes > Neomorphidae > Tapera > Tapera naevia. The sequence continues at coordinate 1,599,016 of JAUMJJ010000303.1, forward strand.
CCACGCCGTTGCATGTGGCTGCCAAGGCCGGCCAGATCCTGCAGGCAGAGCTGCTGGTGGTCTACGGCGCCGACCCTGGGGCACCTGATGTCAATGGCCGGACCCCCATTGACTATGCCAGGTGAGGATGGGGAAGAGGGGGGCTACCCCTGCCTGCGTCCCCTGTTAGGGTGGGCATCACCCCTGCCTGTCCCCTCACAGGCAGGCAGCCCAGCATGAGCTGGCAGAGCGGCTGGTGGAGTGCCAGTATGAGCTGACCGACCGACTGGCCTTCTACCTCTGTGGCAGGAAGCCTGGTGAGAGTGGGGGTCCTGGGGGGGTGGAATCAACCCTGTGGGGGTGTGAGGCCCCGCTGACCACCCCTCTCTTTACACAGACCACAAGAACGGGCACTACATCATCCCGCAGATGGCCGATAGGTGAGTGCCCGTGCCCACAGCCCTGCTGCCCTATCCCATGTGCCCCTCGGTGTCCCCGCTGGGCCGAGGGGGGGACCCCGGTCACCTCCTTGTGACCAGCACTGGAACATCCCTGGGGGGCAGGGGGGGGTCCGCGTGCCCGCGCGTTTAACATCCGCCTTTATCCTGTTCTTCCCTCCGCTGCCTTCTCCGGAGCGCAGGGTGCGCCCAAAGTGCATGGCACAGAGGTATTGTCCGCTCGGCTCTTGGCTCTGGGGGCCCCTGTGCCACTGGCATGGGCCCCCCCTGCAGCCCCAGCCGCTCGGCACCTGGGGGGCAGCCGGGGAGGGGGGTCCTGCTTGCCCTGTGCCACCTCATCCCCCCATGCCTGCCCACCAGCCCTGCTCGATGAAGCCCCTCATACCTGGGGGGGTGTCCCTGTCCTGGTGGGGTGCAGTTGGGGACCGTTTGGTGGGGACAGGCCAGGAATATAACCCCTGCTTTGTGTCTCCCCCTTCCCTGCACCCCTCAGCCTGGACCTCTCCGAGCTGGCCAAGGCTGCCAAGAAGAAGCTGCAGGCAGTGAGTGGGGACCAGGGCAGGGGTGGGGGGTCCCATCCAGTCCCTCCCATCCTGCCTGACGCTGTCCCGTGTCCCGCTGCAGCTCAGCAACCGCCTCTTCGAGGAGTTGGCCATGGATGTCTATGATGAGGTTGACCGCCGGGAGAACGACGCGGGTGAGCCTGGGGTGTGGGGTGCAGCCCATCGAGGGCTGGAGCGGGCGTCACGGGGTGGGGAGGAGCAGCTGCAGGGCCACGGTTGAGCCCAACGCTCCCCCCGAGCTGGATCCCTCTGCTGGGACCGCAGGCCCCTCCTTCCTCGTTCCTCCGGCCGGGAAGGTTTGCTAAGCGCGAGGGGCCGGGGCTGGGGGGCTTCTGGAGGTGGGTGCTGGGACCCCTGCGGCAGGGACTCAGCGGGAGGGGTGCCCCTTGTCCCGGGAGTGGTGGGGTAGGAGTCACCCCATTTCCACAGCAGGGTGGGCATGGATGGGCATTCCAGACCCTCTCCCCACTGGCTGGGTGGGCACAGGGCTGGCACCCCAAAGGGCGAGGAGCTGGGAGTCCCTTCAGGGGGGTGCAGGGGGGGTCCCAGCCCCATGGGGTGGCGGAGGGAGGTGATTCCCGTCAGCCCAGCCAGGCTCCACTCCCAGCCCCATCAAGCTGGCCCAGCGCCCGCGGTTGCGTCCTGCTGGCTCCGCTGCTGGCCCCAGGCCCTGCAGCCTGCTTGCTCCAGGGGGGGTCTGCCCCCCCCAGCCCCCGGGGCTCGCTGTGACCCCCGGGTGCCTGCCCACAGTGTGGCTGACGACGCAGAACCACAGCACGCTGGTCACGGAGCGCAGCGCCGTGCCCTTCCTCCCTGTCAACCCTGAGTACTCGGCCACTCGCAATCAGGTGAGCCCCGCCCTCGGCCTCAAGACCCACCCTGGCACCCAGACTCCCCCTCACCCTTGCTCCCACCTCCCCTCCAGGGCCGGCAGAAGCTGGCCAGGTTCAACGCCAGGGAGTTTGCCACCTTGCTCATTGACATCCTTGGGGAAGCCAAGCGCCGTCAGCAGGGGAAGAGTTTGCTGAGCCCCACAGGTGAGGGATGGGGGGCAGCGATGGGGGGCTGAGCATCCGCCCCACCCGGTGCTCAGCACGCCCTGCTCTCCCCCAGACGCCCTTGACTACTCCCTGCGGAGCCAGAGTGACGTGGACGACCAGCACGACTACGACAGCGTTGCCTCCGACGAGGACACGGACCAGGAGCTGCTGCGCAACGCCTCCCGCAACAACCGTGCCAGGGTGAGCCCCGGCTTCTCCCCTAACACCCCCCACCCCAATTCTGAGATCCCGGTGCTGAGCCCCTCTTCCCACAGAGCATGGATTCCTCCGACCTCTCGGATGGCCCCATCACGCTGCAGGAATACCTGGAGGTGAAGAAGGCTCTGGCTGCCTCCGAGGCCAAAGTGCAGCAGCTGATGAAGGTGAACAACAGCCTGAGCGACGAGCTGCGCCGGCTGCAGCGTGAGGTGGGTGCAGGGCTGGCAGGACCCTCCCTGCCCCTTGGCAAACGCCCTCCCCACTGATGCCTGCTCTCCCACTGCCGCAGATCCACAAGCTGCAGGCGGAGAACACGCAGATCCGGCAGCAGACGGGCCCGGTGCACCCAACACCAGCGCCCAGCGAGCGGCCGGAGCACGGGCACCCCCCAAGCGCGGCCCCCCAGCTCCGCCGGGACCGCCAGGCCTTCTCCATGTACGAGCCGGGCTCGGCACTGAAACCCTTTGGGCAGCCAGTGGAGGAGCTGGTGACGCGGCTGCAGCCCTTCGGCGCCGGCGTGAGTGTGCTGGGGGGGTGGGGGTGGGTTTTGGGGTGCAGCAGCCCCCCAGCCCCCGCAGTCTGCTGAATCCAACCCCCATGGGGCTGTAACCTTTCGTATGTCACCAGGAGGTGGAGGATGAGGCGCTGTACTCCATGCACATCCCGGCCAGTGTGTACCGGGTAAGTGGGCCGCAGTGGGGGCAGCTCCTGCGTGGGATGTGGTTGTTGTCACCCTCCCAGGATGTGATGTCCCCCGTGCTGTCCTGGGGCATCCAGTTCCCCCACTGCCCTGCACCCCCAGGTCAAGCCGGGGACCTCCCCAGGCAACATTCCTGCATGCAGGGTGGTGTCCCCTGTGCTTGTCCTCCCCTGCACATCATTGGGGTCGACTCTGGACCCTCCTGTGCCCTGTTCAGCACCAACTTCCCCTCTGTTCCCCCTCCAGATCCGGAAAGGTCCGTCTGCCTCCTCGGTGCCCTTTCCCCCATCCTCCCCGCTGCTGTCCTGCCCGCCTGACAGTGCCCGCCACATGGTGACGTACTGGGGAGGGGGTCAGCTCTTGGGTGGGGGGACCCAGACCCCAGCCCTGCACAGGGACAAGGCTGTGCAGGGCCTGACTCTGCTCCTCTCCGCTCCAGAGCAAACTGGACCGGCACGGCAGTGGCACCGACAGTGACTACGACAACACCCAGGCGGGTGAGGTGCTGATCAGGTGAGTGCCAGGGCTGGGGTCGGCGCCTGGGACACGGGGCTGGCACTGACCCTTGCCCATTGATCCATCCCCGCAGCATGGAGGGGAAACGGTTCATGGAGCTGAGCAAGGATGAGGACTTCCCACATGAGCTGGACCCGCTGGACGGGGAGCTGGACCCTGGGCTGCCCAGCACTGAGGACGTCATCCTCAAAACCGAGCAGGTGACCAAGAACATCCAGGAGCTGCTGCGGGCGGCGCAGGAATCCAAGCATGACAGGTAGGGCTGGGGCACGGCGTTGAGGTCTCTGTGGACCCCTGCATTCACATGAGGCCATCCCTGCCCCTCACCATGGTGAGGAGCCATGGTCCCCCAGCGCTCACCCACTCTGCTCACCCCCAGCTTCGTGCCCTGCTCGGAGAAGATCCACTTGGCTGTGACAGAGATGGCATCACTCTTCCCCAAGGTAGGAGAGGTGATGGGTTCCCAGGTTTGGGGGTCCCCACCAGGCATTCTGACACTGGTCCTAACTCTGCCCTCCTGCAGAAGCCAGCACTGGAGACAGTGCGGAGCTCCTTGCGGCTGCTTAACGCCAGCGCGTACCGGCTGCAGAGCGAGTGCCGCAAGACCGTGCCGCCCGAACCGGGGGCCGCTGTGGACTACCAGCTCCTGACCCAGCAGGTCATTCAGTGTGCCTATGACATCGCCAAGGCCGCCAAGCAGCTGGTCACCATCACCACCCGCGAGAAGAAGCAGTGAGCACTGGCCCACGCCCACCCCCCCACCCGCAGCACTGACCTGGCCCCTGGCACCGCTGCTCCACGCTCTCCATCTCCTCTTCCCTCTCTTCAGGTGGCCTTAGCGCACAGGGGGGGGCCGGGGCAATGGGGTGAGCACCCCCTTTGTCCCCTGCGCCGCCGAGGAGCTGGTGCTCAGCGTGCGGGGTAGGTGCCTGCGTTCCCCCTGTACAGACCCCTGCCCGCCCCCGCGCAGCGAGCGCCTAACTTATCCTGTACAGAGCCTGTGGAACTGCCTGCAGTGGTGGCAGCAGCAATGTAACACCCCCCCCCTCTCCCCCAAAAAACCCTCGCTGGGCGGCTGGGACCCCTGGGGCCGCCTGCGGCGTTACACTGGACTGGGGCACCCGTGGGTCCCCCCTCCCCGGGCGTCCTGCCCCCCCTCCCAGGGCCACACTCCCTCCTGTAAGATGTGACCTTGTACATTTGTATCAATAAAGGTGTGAGCATTGCACGGCCCCCAGCTCCCGTGGCCATGGGGGGGTCCCATCTCCCCGGGATGCAGCTGCAGGGATTCTCCCCTGCTTCTCAAGCACCAGGCAGGGCTCGGCCACGTGTCCCTCCCGTTTCACCCAGTCCCCTTGGCCCTGGCTGGCGGCGGGTCACGCCATCCCCGGCACAGCCCCACTGCTTGCCCAACCCCGGGGCAGGGCTTTTCCAGTGCAGCCACACCCATCACCCTGTGGAACCCACCGAGCACCGGGTCTCCCGCTGCCCCCATGGTGTCCCCTGAGGGGTTGGTGGCCATGGCCATGGTTCTTGCTGGCTTGGGTCTCCTGGCCTGGTGCCTTTGGGCAAGGAAGGCGGAGGTGCCTGGAGAGTGGGGTGAGGTGGAAGAGGAGGGGATCCCCTTCATTGCCGAGGATGGCTTGTGGCGTTGCTGGCTGCTCTGCAAGCCCTCGGCGCTGGCCCAGCACCTGGTGCGGAGCTTGGGGCGATCGACAGCACTGCTGGGGGGACACTGGTCGTGGCCACGCTGGCCAAGGCTCCAGATGCTGTGGCAGGTCCTGCAGCCACCTGAGCCGGTGCCAGCGATGACCCGGGAGCTCCTGCAGCTGCCAGACATGGGGCTGGTGGCCCTGGACTGGCTGGTGGGGCCAGCCAGTGCTGGGCGTACTGGGGGACCGAGCCCTGTGCTGCTGCTCATCCCCAACGCAGCAGGGAAGGTGACAGCGGGGTTGTTGCAGCTGGGGCTGCGGGCACTGGAGCTGGGCTTTGTCCCCGTCATCTTCAACCGGAGGGGTCACAACGGCTGCCCCCTCACCACCCCACTGCTCCAGCCCTTCGGGGACCCCGGGGACCTGCGGGAGGCAGTGAGCTACGTGCGCTGCCGGCACCCTGGTGCCCCGCTGCTGGCTGTCAGCGAGGGCTCGGGCTCGGGGCTGCTGCTCGCCTACCTGGGGGAGAGTGGTTCCTCCAGCCACTTGGCCGCCGCCGCCTGCCTCTCGCCCATCTTCAGCGCCCGAGAGTGGTTTGAAGCCGGGATGCCCTGGCTTTACGAGTGGCCGTTGCTCCTGCACCTCAAGATGGGACTCAGCAGGTCAGTGGGGCTCCTTGGGCTTGGGGGCAGTGGGTGCCTTGGCCATCCCCGGGTGGGGGTGTGGATACAACAGGCACTGCTGCGGCACCGGGAGCCCCAGTGCAGGGGGCAGAGGTGCTGAGAGCAGCAAAATGTGCTGGTTAATGAACACCAGCCTGGACAGCTCGGCTGCCACATGGCCTGGCTGTGGCTATGGCAGCATTGTGGGGGGTCCCCATCTCACCCACATATGGGTTGGGAAATCCCCCATCACTACTGCTGCACTGGACCCTGGGGGGCCAAATCCTTTAGGCCACCCTCCCCCCCCAATCACTGCTTGCCCCCAGCACCCAACCCCGGGGGCTGCTCTGTGGGGTGGGGGCCATGACCAGGGCAGGAGGCTGTGGCAGCTGCCCCACCTTGTTGCCAGGGGCTCTGGGTCCCCATTGCCCAACACGGGTGCGCATGGCAAGGCCAAGTGCTGGGATGGGAGACAAATTGCCCTGTGCCAAGGCCTTGAGCAAGTGGCAGCTCCAGGGCGGTGCTGAGACCTTGGAGGGGGGGCACAAAGGGGCCCTGCTGGTGGGTGAATGAGGGCCAAAACAAGAAATGCAGGTAACCCCAAAACTTAGGGGAAATATGGGCCAGATTGATCTTCAGCAAAGCCTTGGTGGGTGCAGGCAGGCACCCTGGTTACTGATGGGGCGGGGGTGTTCTGGTGAGGAGGGAGTGGGCAGCAGGGTGTCCTCCTTCCCTCCCTTCCCCCAGTTTCCTGATACCCATTGCAAGCGCTGCTGTCACGGTAACGGAGCAGTGCTGGATGCCTCCCGTTGCCATGACACCCGCACTGGCACAGTCTGCACTTTGTGAGGACCCCTCAGCATCCCTGGCAAGGGGTTGGGACAGGACCCCCAAAACAGCTGTGGGGAGGGGGAGGGGTGTTGGGTGGATCAAAGCCACCCTTCCCACACCATTCTCCCAAAGAGCCACCACTGCAGTGCACCCCACTTCTGGGTGCACCCTATTCCTTGAGTTAGCAGTGTCCCTCAGCCCTTGACGGCCACCCCACCCCACAGGTACGCAAGGTCCCTGGCCGAGGTGGTGAATGTGGACAGGCTGCTGGGCAGCCGCTCGCTGCAGGAGCTGGAGGAAGCCCTCTTCTGCCAGACCAAGAACCACCCCACCACCTGGGAGGCCTACTGGGAACGCAACGAGCCGCTGCGCGACGCCGACGAGGCGGCCGTGCCCGTGCTGTGCCTCTGCAGCGCCGATGACCCCGTGCGCGGCACCACAGCCCACAGCCTCCCCCTGGAGCTCTTCCGCAGCAGCCCCTACTTCCTCCTGCTGCTGACCCCGCGCGGGGGGCACTGTGGGTTCCCCTGGTGCGGCGCAGGGCGCTGTTGGGGCCACGAGGCCGTGCTGGAATACTGCAGGGCCATTGTTGAGTTCCTGCGGGCAGAGGAGAGGAGGAAGGGGCTGCCACGGCCCCGTAGGTTGGGGGGTCCCGCCAGTGAGCCCCCCATCTTCACGTGGCAGAGGTCCTACACGCGGTAGCCCTGGGCAGGGTCCCACGTGGACAGATACAGGCAGACACTCCGTGTACTAAAATTACTTTATTACAGTTGATTTTTGTTTTTTTAACATTTCCTTTGCTATGATACAAAGGATACTTACAAACAAAATATTACATATGACCTTATTTTTTTTTCTCTTCTCTTATTTTCTGACAACTTGGTAACAGCTTTAAATGCACAATCTATACAATTAATACAGGTTATATATGAGCTATAATGTATGTTGAACCAGAAGAATACCAGAATACTGACAATATACTGTACATTTAGCCTTACCAGTTAGTGCTCGTGGCATTTTCTACAAGAAGGAAAACGCACACCTGTAGATTCACTCATACCAGCTGGTGCTACCAGACACGGAAGCAGGAAGGAGTTTAATTCCCCTAAGTTAAATCCTTCATGGCCCACCACCGTGGTGCTGGGCCTGGAAACCTCAGACCAGTGTTCATAGTAAAACAGCAGATATGTGTGTGTTTTTTTCTAACTAACGCTCTGCGGCGCAAAACGGTGCAGCCGGACGCCTTCCCCGGCACCACGGCAGCCAGGGCTTTGCCATACCTGGATGATGCCACAGAGCAGACGGCCACGGCACTGGAGCCGGGCACTGGGCGAGCTCTTGTTGGTGATCTGGACCTCCTTACGGAGGGGGAGAAGAGGAGGAGGAGGAGAGGAGAAGCAGCAACAGCTTCGCTGTCAGCAGCAGGCGCCGAGCGGGTTAAGAGCGAGGCCAAGGGCTCGGCCGAACCGCGGGGCTCGGCCCTCGGCTGCACACGGAGCTCGTGCCCGGCCAAAACTCCGCAGGGTCGGATCGCCAGCGGGGCTGGGAGCTGCCTTGTGGTCACCTGCTCGCCAGGAAAGGTTTGCTATTGTTTCACAGCCAAAGCTAGAGTTGTGTGGCTACAGGTGTGCACTTCCCCTCCTCCCGCCGCGGTCTGCGTTGGACTGATAAGGTTACATTTTTATTTTTTTTTTCTTTAAAGCAACCAGCAAGTGAAGCGTTTTTAGTCGACTGGCAAAAGTCCTGGCATTTGCACAGAAGCTGCAAACGGAAAATAGCCATCCCCTCCTCCCACCCGCTGCATCCCAGCCCAGAAAATCCCAAACTGTCGGCAGAAGAAACAAAAAAAACAAACACCAGGAGTGGAAGGGGAAGGGGGGAAACAGGTTGGAAAATACCAGGTTCGAGTTTACATTGCCTTGACTTCACACAATGCCTGTGCAAAAAGAAACAAAACGAACCCCCCCCCCCCAAAAAAAACAAAAACCAAACCCAGAAACATGCTGGAAATAATGAAAACAAATGGAAAGTAATATATAAAATTAAAAATATAAATAGGATGTCTGGCTGACTGGTAGAAGAATAGGTCATTTAGGTTACAAAAAGGAATATACATTCAAGAGGCTCTGAACCCAGTGGGGTAACTGATGTTAAACTTGTGTTAATAGTTAGGCTAGAATTCTCAAGTTTGTCTTTAAAATCTTCACAATACAAGCAAGCTATTTTTAAAAAATATACACTATACACACCTCACACAGCTTTTCCTATCCGTATTACACACGTTACGCTACCCTCCCATCCACTAACCCAAGGGGTTCCCCCTGCTGAGGCCCGCAGGGTGGTTCCCTAACCCCTTCCTCACCACTGCCCCGAGGTGTCAGAGGGGCAGCGGTGGCTGCGGAGCCCCAGGCAGGTCGCTTGGCCCTCCACATCTCACCACAACCTTCTCAAGCATTTACAAGTCACCAAAGGGCTGTAGCCTTTTATGTTATACACACTTCACTTTGTAACGTTAATTATTTACAGCAGGGCTGCCCCCCCATCTTTTAGCTGTTTCTAGGCAGGGAAAAAAAGGTTCCTGTTCCAAGCAAGCAGGGGGAAGAGCTGCGGGGGGGTTAGGAGGGAAGAAAAGCTGAAGAAAGGAAGGGGGTGGTTTGCTTGCCAGAAGCCAAACCCGTATGCACACGTATGCCTCTCCTTTTCTGATCATTGAATCCTTACAAGCTCCTGTTCCCTTCAACCTCCAGGAGAAACAGACCTCAGAACGGCCTCACCGGCGCTCAAACTCCTCTGCTTGCAGCTTCCCGGGACGCTCAGCAAACCTATTCCTGACTTGCAGACTTGCCTCTGCCACAAGACAAGGAGCACAGGTCCGTCCTTCCATTCCTAGAGGTGCAGGGGGAGCCCACCCCTTCGTTACAGCAGGTCTGGCAATGCAAGCCAGCCGGGGCAGGGACACCGAGACCCACCAAAGCCACCGCATCGCTCCTGCAAACTCACCTTTCGCTGCTGCCACCGGGCTCTGCCGGAGCCGTGCAAGAGCAGCAGCGCTGTACTTGGGCTCATTATCAACCCTGTGCTGATTTCTAAACTCTGCAGTGCTCAGAGTTGCCATAGAAATGCAAGATCTTGGCACTAAAAGCAGGTGACGCTCTTAAATGAAAGTAGTATATTTTTTTTTCCTCCAGTAGGTTTAGACGATGTCGGGTTTAAGACAAAAGCAGAAGGGAAAAACAGATTATTTCTAGAGAGGTTGAAAACTGTAGTCGTAAGCCGGTGTTAAACTGCAGCAAAGAACCCAGACTCAGTTCCCGTTGAGTTCAGCCCCAGAGAAAGCTCGAAGCCACCGCTCCATCCCTCACACTGCCCACTGCACAGCACACGAATCCAAAGGGAAGAAAATTACACACAGTGGCCATGGAAAACCCAGTTGGAAGCTGGAAGCCCCAGGCAAGCAGCTGCCGGCCTCCCCAGCCCTCCTGCCCCATCGGCTGCGCCGCCCCAGCGCACAATATTTAAGCACAATTCCTTACAGCATCACTTGGACAAGTCTCAGGGATTGGATGCATGCTGAACGACGACTGGCAATTACAGTAGCTTCTTGCTAGCTGGCACGTACTGTATCTATAAATTTTAGTACAAAAACTTAAAAAATACAGAAACTAGGTCAATTTGTTACCTACATATTTACAGATAATTACAATTCTTTTCACTCACAATAATTAAACTAATTGTCAGTGAAAATTCAAACTGTGCATGTTCTGAGGTACCCGTACTCAGGGGTGGGGAGCGGGGCAGGGGACCGGAGGGGTGAGGTGGGGGGAAGATTCCTCCCCCCTCCAGGTTTGTTCACATCCATGGGGTCAATGCTCACCCCTCCTGGTTACTGGTTCCTGGACTCAGTGTGTGCACTCGGAGAAAGCAAGGAGAGAGGGAACTGATGTTGGGGTTTCTTTTCCTACGACATGGCTTTAGGGTGCTCTGAGGATGCCAGACGGGTGCAAAGCCAATGGTCATGTACCAAACTGCCTTACTTCCCCCCCAAGAAGCCTTCAGGTGAAGTGCAATTATTGAGAGCCACAGCTCGATGGTTTAAGGTGCTCCTTTGCCAGTAAATCCGATTTACTAAGTCCCTCTCTAGCTGACAAAGGCCTTTCCTTCCCCAGCAAAGACGGGGCTGAGAAGCAGGGCAGTGTCAGAGCCCCAGTTGGCTGAACCTCATCGTACAACAGGATCAGAATTAGCTGCTGCCATCAGTCCCTCATGGGGTGATGGTTTACTATGAACACTAGATCCATCACCTTTGTTTTTTAGCTATAAACAACTCCCCACAACTGTCCGAAGCACCTCACACTACTTCTTAACAGACTCCAGCCCAACCGACTCGTGTAAGTGCAAACTGAAACAAACACAGCAGAAGGACACTGACCCATGTCTGTGTCTGGGCATCCACCACTCCTCCATCCTTGGCAGAGGACTCCAGCCTCACTGACGGTCAGCACCAGGGTGGGCAAGTCCCACAGGCAAGAGCACAGCTAAAGATGACACTACTCCTTGTGAAAGGGAAAAGATGGACCAACCAAAGCCAAGCGTCACATAAAAAGCTCACAGGAGACCTTCCAAAAGGGACAGAATGGGGGAAATTGCCTCCAAGTTCTCCAACAGCACAAAGAGAGCCCGTGGCTGGTGCACTGCTGAACTGGCTGGTTGTCCCTGGGGGTAAATATCACAGCTTGATGAACAGTTGTGACTTGACACATTCATCCCCTAAACTGCCAGATGTCTCACTAAGGTGGGGTCTATAGAGGACAAAGCAGAAGGTTAGAAGGCCCTTCAAAGCTTGAGGAGCTTGTGGTGTCCAGCATGGCACTCACCCCTCTGCTAAGGGAAAGACCAGGGCAAGATCTACTAGAAATGCAGAGCAAGCACCCAAGAGAAGAACAAGGCTGTCCTCTGCTTACTGGACTCCAGTAACAAAACACACACCTAAACAAGATAAAGAACGGACCAGAAGTGTCTCTGTGTGTATGTAGGTGCTGTACACATACACACACATGCACATCTTTTAAATCTTCCGATCTAGCTTCTTTAAATCCTCCACACAACCTGCTCGTTATCAGACGCACACAAAGGTAGACAACGTTCAGAGTCAGCGGTGACTTGAACTCAGGAATGCCAAAAGTTAGTGCCAGCGCAGCGTGCCAAGACCATGCTGGGCTTGTGATCTTTTGTGGCGAGGCGCAGCTGGGGACTCTGAGCTCAGCCTGCTGAGCACTTCACCGGCCCACTCACCGCCTCCCCAGCACATCGCTACACTGCCTCAACTGCTTCCCTATCGCTATACCATCTTGTTTTCTTCTCTGCTGTCTTCTGACGTTCTGGTACCCTCTGGGAGCTCTCTCCTCTCCTTTACAGCACACCCGCAGCAGCCAGCCTACCCTCCCGTGCCCCAGAAAAAGCAAGCTACAATTAGCAGGGCTACAATTAAACAAGGGCTTTTGACCGCGTTCAGCCCTGGCGCAGCTTGTGCAGACGTAGGTGCCCTCATCCTTGAGGGTCCTGCTGCACGGGTTGCTTTTGCTGATGAACAGGAGTGCTAAAGAACAGCAGAACTGAAGTGCCCCGACAGAAATGCACAGCATGAGGTGTGTGTGCACGAACACCCACACACACGTACGCTCGGGGTATATAAATACATACAAATGAGATACCATATATATATCCAGAGATGTGCGTATTCAACAGAATAATGGTAGACAGTGGTACAATACAATTTATTGCCTCTCAAGAAATGGCACATAAGCAGGATTGGGGGGCAGAGCAGCCTGAAGTGCAAAGGGCCCTTTTCCCTGGAGGGGTTAATAAACAGCATCACCCCACGATGGACCAGGGTGGGTTACCAAGTGTGCAATGCACATCCTATTGGAGTGGGAGGGCTGGGTGGGACACAGAGCAATGCCAGCCTGGCCCCAAGCCAGGCAAGGAATGGCTGCAGGGAATTCTCTTTGGAAAACTTGGTATCGTACCACATTTATTTCTTCAACCCCTTTGAAGCTCACAGGCTCGGAGAGAATGCAAGTGAAACAGAGCTGTGACCTCCATTTCAGTGCTGCATCCAAGGAAGAAAGCATGGAACATTCAACATGGAAGGGAGAGGTGGCTGCTGACTCCCTGGGACCACGGAGAACAAGAACAATGTGGTCCCTTTCACTGATTCTAATTAAATAAAATCAAAAGAAATTCCAACCAGAAAGGTGAAAATGTCAGCTCCTCTGTTTTTTACCATCTCTGGGCTAAACTGCATCAGAACTTTAGGTCTTCGCAAAGGGGAGAGAAAAATCATCACAGAATAACAGATGCCAGGGGCCAAGCTGGTGATCTGAAAACACTACAATGAAGTTTGCAAAGTAGTCCATACAGAATAGTTTCCCCAGTGTTTAACACAAACATAAAAGATGCAAGAGAACATCTCTGCTGAGGTACTGGAGTAGTTTCCACACTTTACAGTTACAGTATTTTTAAAACCAAGGTTAGGGCATGACTGCAATGAGGACAATATGGAGTAATTGGTCTTTTAAAAACAAGAGTTTGCAAACTGATTCAGAGAGTGTTTGCGCCTCTCTAGCGTAGAGCTGTTCATGCATCTCAGAAACACACCTGAGATACACTAAAATTCTCAACGTCAAGGGCCTCCTCACGTACCTCCAAGGCACAGCCTGACCCTGACTCCCTCTGGCTCTGGCTTTCTCTTGGGATCAGGCTGCTTTGGGACAGCTTTCCTTCCCCCACGTACACAAAGGGACACACACATTTAGACCAGTTGATCTGAATCAGTTTTTGCAAACTATTTTAATTAAAATATTAACTTGTTGGAATAGTCCAGGTCTGCACATGATATACATGTAAAAATGGTTACTACACAGTTCCTTCTGAATACAAAAAAAAGCCAATATGGGACAGCCATCGTTTGGATTCAGCATTCAGTCATGCTTGACATTACACAAAGAGATGGGTTGAGAGAATTCTGTTGAAGTAGCTCAATTTAAGCCACAGACTTTGACCAAATTCAAACCATAACAGAAGCAAAAGAAAGAACCCACTGAACTTGCAGGTATAGCCTTGTCCCTGCTGTCACTGCTGCTGTTTGTGATAAGAGGAGCTGAACTTCAAAATGCTGCATTAGCACCACGGCTCTGGGCACGCCCTCCCCTCTCACATGGTAAATCCCATATGATTTTGGCCTTTCATTTCATTTTTGCCTCTCTTTCTAAACCCAGGAAAATCCAGGTACTTTTCCTAAATCACTTTTGCTGCATTTCAACAACACTGCGATACGAAAGAATGACTCCAAATTTCACATAAAAACATAGCAAAGGAGAGGACAGGACAATTCACTGTCACCACGAGGCAACCAGTCACCTCCATGGGACCACCGACTCCTCTCAGACTTCTGTCAACTGCGAGTACGACAAAGCTCCTTACTGAGGGGCTGCTCAAACATATTTTGGCAGAGTTTCCATCTTCATTAGAGTGATATGCTTTGTCAAGATGCTAAAAATCCCTGTTGCATTCACCAGACACTGGCAGAAAGTTAAGGATTGGGAGGGGATGTTAATTTAGCTAACGAAAGAACGTCGCCCTGTCGAGAGAACTGAACAGCAGCGAGACACTAGAGTATTTACTATATAAATATGTCACGTGGACAAACACATTCGGCAAACCTTGCTTTTGAGCCCTATAAAAACATATTAAAGGCAAATCCTAGAGTTAGCAGCTAGTGTTTTCTTCAAGATGATTAGTGTGCAAGGAAAAACATTTACAAAGAACCCTGGTTGGTCAGTCCCCAAGATGGAAATCTTTGCCTCAAGGCCATAACTTCATCAACCTGCTCTTCCCCTCGCCCCACCGTGCTGGCTGACCCTGACCACCCCAGCACAAGAACACAAGGGCATCTCCAGTTCCCAGCACTAAGGGATGACACGATGCCACCACAAAGTCGTTCGGGTAATTAGACTCCCTGACCCCTTTATCACTGTATAGATTTCACAACCTTCCTTTCAGTAGTACAGCAGCTCCAACGAGCCTCGGGAAGTAGTGCCTTCTCACATGGTGTGATATGCTGCCAGAACATCACAGCATCGCGGGGGACTGTAAAAGTTGTGAAGTATTGCAGCAATGAAAATAAGAAAAAGGAGCCTCGCATGCAGCAAGATCTACAGTGGTGATGTGGGTTAGTCATCAGCTGGGAAAGAGGCATTGGCTCAGCTCCTCCTGGTATGCTGTGGCAACTAAACATTTAAACAGTTGGCTACGCTCTACATGTAAACAGGAAACTGCAACAAGCCCAAAAGGTAACAAATTGGTGGCTGTAGTGTTATAATGAAAAACCCGATCGATGGCATTTTGTTGACTATGGCATCCTTCAAAATACCTCTGGCATTTGAGATTGATTGGCTGAAAGTCTTAAACATTTCTGAACGGAGCAGAAAGGACTACGCTGGGCTCCAGGAATTACTCTGATGCTTAGCTAAAATGAGATGTCACAGTATTAGCTGTACAAGTGCATTACTTACGCTCCTCTGCCCAACCTCGTCTGAGCTACCAGCAGCACAGTCAGGGAGTGCCAAAGCAGGAATACAATTCCAAACACTTCTAGCCTGTTCCCTCCAGACAGGTTTACCTACACACTTCTCAGGAAGCTGACCAGTGCCCTCTGAGAGAATGACATGCTTCTC
The DNA here is from genome assembly GCA_033556795.1 of Tapera naevia. NCBI lineage: Eukaryota > Metazoa > Chordata > Aves > Cuculiformes > Neomorphidae > Tapera > Tapera naevia. The sequence goes on from JAUMJJ010000303.1 coordinate 1,614,371, forward strand.
ACATGACACAGAGCGGGCACTTTGGTAGAAGGGCCCTGCTGAGTCCTGGTGTCTCTCGGCCTCTCTTCTCACCTTTCTTCCTCACCTACAACTCTCTGACAATGCCTCTTGGCAGAGGCAAAACCCTAGGAATTTATCCAATTTAATGTCAAATAAAAATGGAACAGAAGATCCAGCTGTTCCTCCCCGGATGTTGGTTTAAAGGCAGCTCGCCTGGTTTTTGCAGGGTGGCAGTTCGAAATTTATGGACATGGGAGGAGGTCTAAGTTCTCCCTCAGACTTCCTACGGGATGGCACGACGAGGGCAGTCTGAGGCCCTTCTGTCCTGTCAGTGTGATGATCACCAGCCAACTCTTCTGACTAATTGCATATATTTCTCAGACGTCCTCCCAAGACCCCTCCAAAAAGTAAAAAACAACAACAAAAAAAATCAAAAACAAAAAACCACCCCCCCGAAACCCTGCAGCCAAATACTATGACATCCCAGTTAGTAAACACAAAACGTAATGCTTTACAAAATGAATACAATATTCCATGTGCACCCAGCTTCCACACGTCAGCACCGCACTGAGGAGGCTGCTGGGCTGGTGTCTGTAGGCAGTTTCTGTTGGCAGACAGCTCCAGTGGAATTGCCACCCTCAGTTATTGTTTAAGTTATGTATAAGACATGTGTGAACCATTGGATATTTGTGAAGTAACACTTGTGCTCCTGCTCATGCCCTGTTCCGTCCGTCCCCCAGAAGCTGTCCGCCTCAGAGCCTGGGGGCTGTTGCGGACCCCTATAGCACTACTTCGAGGTACCCCCTGCATGGGCCCCGAGGGGTGACCCCATGGCTGGGGTCCACCTTGCATTGGATGGCCCCAAGCTTGTGGTGGGCCACCCATGGGATGACCCCAGTGAGGTCCTGCACCCCCAGTAGGATTGTGGGACCAGCCAGAAGCTCCCGGGTAGCTGTGGCTGAACGCCTCGGGGGAGAGATTAGAAAGAACCATATTACTAAAACCTAGCCTCATGCTTTCTGAGTCAAAGGCTTCGATCTCGCGAGCTTGACGCTCCAGCAGGCTTCGTATCCGTTCGGTACGCTCGTTCTGCAACGCCAGCATCTCCTCCTCAATCTAGGAAGGAAAGAAAGAAGAGACAGTCTGTAGCAGCAGGACTCAGAGGCATGGCCTCAAGTCTCCAGAGGACTTGTTAATAGCAAGCTAATGAGGAACCTTCTCTCCGTGTTTCTCCATGAGACTGGATCTAGATCAGATGTCCAGTGACACATAACCTGCTCTGAACACAAAAGGGTAAGTCCTACAGTTCTGCACAGGCCAAAGCACAGTGAATACCAGTTGGAGGGTGCTGCTCCCTGTTCCCTAGTGAATATGGAACTTTTAGGGACATGGATTCAAAGTTTTCAGTGATACTCACAGCTTGACATAGACTAATCTTTTAAGACTCAGCAAAGCCTACACCTTCCATAAAAACCTACTGGGAAAGCACCTTCAGATACACCCAAGCACAGCGCCTATACAGTCAAACACCTGTCAACATGGCTTAAATGTGTCCTTCACTGTTAATAGCTGAATTTGATGATGACAACTGCTATTTTCTCCAGGATTCAATGTATGAGCCCACATTACATTTCCTCTCCAATGTTCGCCAGCCAGTCTGCTCAGCTCATGTTTATCAGCTCTTATCTACTGCTTTCCTAAATTGGTTTCTCATGTTTCATTACCCTGATATTTTCTCCAGTGTGTGTGGCTGAAGAAAGTCGGCAGTGATGTTTGAATTGTGTGGCAGATTATCAGCTAGATGATATGCAAGCTGGTAACTCCAATTTCTTTCCCCTAACACTGTGCCTAATTGGTTTCCAATGGTGCTTTGGTAGAGGTACTGGGGTCAGCTCTCTAAGTCAGAACACATGGGGCTACGGCCTCCTGACACCCATCGGGTGGGAAGGAAAGACTTTCTTATTGAAATCTTTGCAGTTAGGTGGAAAACCAAAGAATCACTCCATTATCTTCTTGCCAGCACTGAAAAAGCTACTTTTGACCTCTGTGAAAGAGACCAAATGGGTAAAAAGCTGCAGCCAAGACTGCAGCACAGCCCACTGGCATCTCCCCTGCTGTCAGCAGCAACGTGGCCAAGAGGTGTTATCTCGGTCTGGGCTGAGGCACTGGGCAGAGTGTTGAATTTGTAAGCACTCTCTTGCCTTAGTCAGGGAATATTGCAAAGTGATTTCATCTGGAATTGAGGAGACAATCTGCTCCAGCATGAGTCATCTCCTGAGCCATTCGGGGCTTTCAGAAACAGCCTTACCCACTTGCCTGTTTCTCAGCACTAGGTGAGTGACACTCCTGAAAGCCACACGGTGGTGAGCTGGCTTGGAAAAGGCAGAAGAGGAAGAAGATGCTTTCTCTAACATTAGCTCTTTAAAATACTCCACTTGTTTTTTTCAGGCCTGCTATCTAAGCAGGACCCTCCTCTTCCTTTTTCAGGGCTACAGGCTTCACCCTGTCCAGATGCTCATGTTTTCAGGCTTTGTAGCAGTGTTACACACAGAGAATCATTTAGGTTGGAAAAGATCTTTAATATATCAAGTCCAACTGTAAACCTAACACTGCCCTGCTTTCACTGCCTGTGCATTCCCTTCTTGCCCTTAAGTTTGACCATCAGTCTCAACTCAGCCATGCCTGTGTCTTGCATGCCTTTTCTGATTTATTAGACCCAGAGATCGAGAGCACTTGCACTCTACGGAAAGCATCCCTAAAGATTTGCCAGCCCTGTTCTGCTCCCTTATCCCTGACGGCAGTTTCCCATGGCGTCCTATTGACTAACAACAGGACTTAGCACAACTGAGCTTCACAGAAGGGTGTGCATAACACAGTGCATCAAACTGACATTGCTCACAGACAGCCTCAGGATGCAGGACTGAAAATGAGATGTCTGAGGCATGTGGGAAGGAAATGAGTAGGTCTGAAGTCTTTTAAAACCACTCTTGGGACATGTTCGTTGTTGGTGCCACACAAGCAACACGGAATCAGGGTACAGCTTGTACAGCGCTGCAGTCGCTGGCACTCAGAGGCTGCACATTGGTGGGACTCACTACTCCCTCCTCAGCCTAACTCCGACATGCGTGCTCTGGCGAGTTACTATGGTGATGGGCACCATCAAAAATAAAGAGCTTTGCACTGAGAAGACAGCAGAGTCTGTGCACACTTTTACTCCCGGAATCTGGTTCATTATTGAACACCAGGGAATGACTTTGCCACGGGCTATGTGTATATTTGTGCATATAAATTCAGACACTCGTCTTGCGCACGTACCTGCCCTTTCTGTGGCTGCCAGTTTCAGTTAGCACACGCAGGCAAGCACCAGGTGACATCGCTGAGCGACCCACACCAGAGTACTCACAACTCTTAATTCTTACAGAAACAAAGCACCACTCCTGCCCCCAAAAACACCCTTCCAAAAGGAGGATACATCCACCTTTGCACCCATATGTCTGCCCTTGAGCTACCACTAAGGGACTGTAACGCCAGCAAGAAACAGTCTCATTGCTGATCCATGACTCTGCACGTTGCAACGCATTAGTGCTGCACATATTGCTAAATAAAGGCTCTCGCCTATGGAAAAGGAAGCACCATCCAGTCTTTCATTATTCTAAGGCAGTAGTCACATAGAGACACACACATAGAGAAAAACTATCCTAGGTCTTAATTTTATAATATTTTTCTATGATGTAGTTTTGCTAAGCTTCCCATCACCATTACTGATGTCAAATGCTTTGCAGGGGCTTCCTATGCACAGAGACTTCAATCTTGGTCCACGTTGGAAGACTGATGTAACGTTATTATTGGTTGATGAGTGTTTCCTTAAGCCACTGCCTCACTTCAACTTTGAATATAACACAACGTGCAGTGTAATACATGCTGCTCCCACAGAGGAGGAGCAATGACCAGCAGTGGGCTCACTGTGGCAGTCTTCCCAGAGCCCTCATCAGATCACGCCGCCAGAGGGCAATGCACACCCAGCATCAATATCCCTTATAATCAACCACCGGGCTGTGATGGGAGTGGTCCTCTTCTGGATGGGAGCAAAATAACCACCCATGGTGTCTATGGACATCTACTGCACATGTGAGTACCACACCAGAACTCTGTGTTCACAAATTCAGTTACTTCCAGAGATTCAAGTCCACTTGCAGGAGATCAAAGCACAACAGGACAGTGCTGTCTCACTGGAGATGCTTCCTCGGTTGACCATGAGATGGAGCAGTTTAATTCTGGCCAGGTCCCTCTATCAGCCCAGCAACCCTCCAGGAGAAGTTAAGTGGGAAGAACCTCTAGGGCGTGGAGTAATTGTTCTAATTTAATAATCATGGATCAGCAAATTTGGGAACTCTTGTACGAATGGCGATGGCTGACACCCACAAAGCAAAGGGGAAAAAGGGGCAGAGAAAGGCTGAAGATGGATTTCCTTTCACTGGTTTGTGTAGGCCACTCGCATTTCTATACACACTACATGTCAGGCACTGCACAGAAAAGCATACATCAACAAGGAGCACCTGACACACACAGCCAATTACAAGATGAGGTGTAGGGAGCAGCCGATCACCAGCCCCTGTGGGCCTGGCTACTTCAGTTTGCTTAGGGAAATGCTGCAGACAGCAACATTTCCATAACGAGTATAATTCCATTGGGAAAATGCAGCCTGCTCTCCACAGACTGACAAACAGAGCAGATCTGCAGTCAAATATTATCATAAAAGATGAGGTTTCAAGTAGATTTTACCTTCTCCTTCCTCTTTACCAACACTATGCAAACTCCAAAAGCCCCTCCTCTAGCTTTAGGTTGTTACTGTCTGTCCTCTAACAAGCTGGGAAGCTAATTTGCAGCTCAGACACAGAAAGAACATTTCGTTTTGCCTTCTGCCCAGAGAGGAATGGCTCCCTCTGGCACGCTTCAAGCTCCATCCCAGCCAGAAGCTGCTCAACATAGGATGGCTGAGCTGGCAGAAGATTTAACCTATGTGTCACTGCGCTATCATCCTGGAGACGCAAGTACTCAAATGATCTGTGTTATTATATAGAGCAAGGCAAAAGCAGTTTCTCTATTGATAAGTACAGTGCAATTTAAGATATGAAATACAGAGCGTGCTACTGATGCTCGCCTGCCCGTTTTACCTTCTGTTCAAGGAGGGCCCGACGGAGGGATACCCTCTGTTCAAGATCACGCAGCTCCCGATCATGCTGGGCTTCTGCCTGCATCTTGATTTTACTCTGATATGCATTCAGCAGCTCCAATTCTTGCTGCAGCTGCATCTTCAAAACCTGGCACTCTGCTTCCTGCGCTTCATCCAAACGCAGCTGGGAAAAAGAGACAATAGAGATGTTTCACTATGGGGCAACCACTCATGACACTCCGGGGGAGGACTGCGGGGAGCGGGAGAGAATGGGATGGGGCTTTGTTTTCTTAGCACTACAATTGGTCTCTATTGTACTTCGTTTCACTGAACAGAGGACCTACAGTGACAAAGACTGGTGACAGTGAGCCCACAGCGCTGATGCCAGTGATGCTGATGAGCAGTGGCGCCTCAGGAACCACGATCCATACTGCAGAGACCAGACTGCTGGAGGTGCTAACATCCACAGCTCTCCTTTTGCCAGAGGCAATGAGAAGAGCTCTTGCTCTGTTCAATAACCTGTAGGCAGACACTTAAGTCCATATCCCTGCCAATGTAGGACTTAAGGTGAAAGAATATAATGACATAAACCTAAAAGCAATACAAAACTGAACTTTTAACCTTCCCATAAAAATTAAGACAGCTACCTTGCCTCACAGTGTCAAATTTGTACAGAGTGACATGAGCAGGACACAATATGCAAAGAAAACTGCACACTCAGTTGCAGCAAGGATTCAAAGCATTGCTCATGTGGTCATTCCTTAAAGAAGGAATCTCTTAAAAAAGGAATCACAGAATTTCACAATACTTTTTAACAAAATTTCAGATTTACAGTCAAAACTCCGGACTCCTCCACGACTCAATGAGCATTTTCCACCAGTGGGACATGCTTTGGTTGGTATCTTTGACAAATCAAAACCTAAATGGCTTAAGACAGCAAGCCGCACATCATTTAACGATGCTCTAACAGGGACGTTTATGCTGTCAAACTTCATGCAAAAGCAGTCCTCTGGCCACACAGATGCATCACTTTGCATCTCTGTGACAGCAGCTTCAACTTCAACTTGCCTGAAGGGGATAATACCTCTTTCCTCTGTATTTGAATGCCGCTTTTTAAATACAGAGGAATGACTGTGCTGGGTATGGCACATGTAGCAGGGAAGCAGAGAGCCTGCTGTCAGGATACAGATTGGTTAAAATGCAAACATCCCTATTTGGCTGAGGAACCCTGGGTCCCTCGGAGGCGACTCACAGCTTGTGTAGAGAGCATTTCATTAATGCTGTGATCATACTGCTCAGCCAGGATAGCCAACTTCCGGGTCTGCTCCTCCTTGAGCCGTTTGAGGACAGCTTTATGTTCACTCTTTGGCGTGGTCTCCAGCAGATGGTTTCTCAGTGCTTTGTACTGTCTGGTTTGGATCTTGCATGTATCCTGAAACTGCTTCTTTATCTGTAGTTCTTTTGACTGGAAAGATGGAGGGGACACAAACAAAGAAAAAAAATAGCAGGTTTCAAATGGGAGAAATATCCATTCAAATGGATATTTAGGACTACATTAAGGATATGAGTTCAAGAATCCACAAATGTATATTAACATCTACAGTGCAAGGAGGAAAGCAAAATACACAAGAGGCAATGACTATTGCTGCAGCTGCTTTGACACTGCTACTGTGCGGAACAATTACAATACAGACACTTCTGTAACAAAGCTCCAGCCTAAATACAGCTGTCTCTGCACAAAGAGCCTCACATTTGCCACTGGACTGGATCCAGTCCTGGGTGCAGCTTTTCAAGAAAAGTTCTTGAGGGACAGGACTAATATTTATTAGCACCAAAAGCCATACTTACACATGACTGTGCTTGTATGGCACATAGATACAAACAGCACTGAACGTTATGAAAAGAAGCAGATTCTGCGCATGGGAAGGGACAGGGAAAAAGAGCAACACTTTTTCCATTAAGGGTTTGATGAAGAGAAGATGTATCCTAACCCTTGATATTGTGAACTTGGTTTTCACAAAGATACTCAAAAAAATGGCTGGGAAAGAATAGATGCTGGAAGATGTACGCACCACAAGCAACAGAGCATTGTGCTGGTCTAGCAAACAAAACAATTCCCCAGGCTTATGGGAGATGGGAGTGACCCCTTTGCACTCTGCTAGCATCTCGGTATTGTTTATAGAGATAGAACTTTGTTACTGTTCACAAGGCTGGGAGCACCCATCCTGGAAAAGGTATTTGGATATGATTTTGCTGTATGACCTTGAGGAAATTAATTCTTTCTTTCTTTCACTAGCCTTACCTGCCTCCAGAGCAGCTTGTAAGGGTTAGCATCTGCTGAGTGGTTTAGGACCCTGAAAAAAAGGGTGTTGTGGAGTTCCCTGTGTCTTTCTGCAGGAGGATACTTCTAGGCAAAACCCAGAGGTGATGAGTGATGACGGTTAACTGACAGACAGTCAGGTTCACCATGAGAGCAAAAAAACCAGTCAACCAGAACCCCCTCTAAACCTCTGCATCAGGGCAGTCAGTGTCCACACTGGGTCATTCCCACTGTTGGCCACCATGGTCAAACCCTGGCACACTGGGGGCAGATGTAGGTATGTGCGTGTCTCCCACCAGCTCCTTCAGTGCCTGCTCCCGGCACTAACTCAGGGCTCAGTGAGGGCAGAGGGCAGGTGGTAAGAGCAGCACTTGTAGCTGACTAGAAAGAAGCAGTGGGTCAGACAATATATGCAGCCCAACTGCTTTGCTGCATAAACTAACAATTTCACTTCACTAATCCACGCAGAAAACAGGACAAAGATAGGTTTCATTCAAACCAAAACATGTACCATGGAGAAAAATACATTGCTTTTACCCCTTTCTAAATTCACAGGAAGTTGTTTCCCTTCAGGAAACCTCTAAGGTTGTTTCTCCCTGCCTCCGTGTCAGCAGGTTACACATTCCCATGAGGGCCATAGTCACAGCAAAACACTCGCAATCTATTTTGTCCTCACTTTCTGTGAAGTCTCACTTGGACACCAGACTCTGTTTACAGGCTTCCAACCCAAAGGCTTCAACAACAGGAAACAGAAGGGAGGGGTAAGATTTCCAGTCAGACTTCTGACAAGATCATTTTGCCCTGGTATTGTGAAATACCAGCAAGAGAGTATGTGCCTCACAATTAACACACTCGAAATAGCAGCGCAGTTGTCACTGAAGGGTGAATTCTAGTTAGAGTCCTTCTGGTGCTGTAATAGCAGCAACAGACACTGACCGTTAAAAGTCTGCTTGTGGGACAAAGGACCTCACTAACTAACAAAAGGGAAGCCTGAAACATGCACCCTCCAGGGAAAACGTTGCTGAGGAGAGAAATGGAACAAATAGTCAAATTATCTACTCAAATAAGAACAGTTGTCTGGGTTATTCAGAAACAAGAGAAGAGTTAATACCAGGAACAGTCTCGATAAATAGGGGATTGTACTACAAACCCAACGGCCATCCAGCAGGCTGCATTATTAGCACTGTGTGTACGCAAAGGTGCTGGATTGACAGCTCAAGCCTGAAATCCTTCACTAATCACAGAACAGCCATGCAAAGCAAAGTGCAAGCTTTCCATGCTCCCTGCAAAACTCTCCAGTCCTGTACTCTCTGAAAAAGGGAAGGGGTTGGAGTGTCTGCAGAGGTGAGAGGGCAGCCAAGCCCCAGCAGCCCAAAGAGACTTCGATCCTACTGTCCCAGCTGCCAGTGAGGGGACGGGGAGGAACGTGCTGCCCACTGGTGTTCGCACCACATCACCTTGGGGAGGCAGAACTCATTCATGCTAATCTCGGAAGGATCAACCTAGTACAGCTGCTTCAGTTTTATTCAGCTCAGAGCACAGCGCAGCTTCCCTGTGAAGTCATCAGCTATTTATACACTATATCCTTGGAGATTCTCGACAGCGATCAGATGGCCCCTTGTTCTCACAAGCGACGTTTTCACTATTAAATATTATTCTAATATTGACAAATCGGATATTTATATTTTTTATTAAGTTTTATTTTCAAGTTGGTTATTTTTGCTGTGAGAAGATAACTTGCAGGTGGTGAAAACCAAGTCAAATGGGAAATATCACAAAGAGGAAAGACTTGGAACAACAAAGAAACCCCATGCTCAGTATGCCATACACTCATTTTGTTACTGGCAGAGCTGAACACTGGGTGGAGAGAGAAGTCTGCCTCCTCCAAGGAAACATACCAGGCAGTTTTGTGAAAGGCCTTAATACTCCATCCTCAGACACTTCAGAATAAACCACTGGATTTCTTTGCATGAAGCGTGGGCTTACAATGAAAACACTAGGAGCCTCAATTATAGAGGCCCTACAGTTTTGGTCAGCCACCACAGTGACAAGGGCAGCATGAGAAACCCATGAGAGCACAACAACACAGCAAAGGTCAGCACCAGGAGCTCCCCGAGGACACTGCAGCTGGCTGGTATCTCTCTCTTCCCCCTATACTTGCTATCATATCAGCCTCTATATAAAAACAATAACAAGGTGTGCTAGCCAAGGCCAACAGAGCAGTTCGTTCTGGTGCATGCAGTAGCCCTGCTTCATTACAGAGTCTCTTGTATATAGGGGAGAAGAGGATCAGAAAATGGTGGAGAAGGAAGAGGGGTAAAAAGGGCACTGGGAAGATTAAACACACTTTACCATAAGAAGGAAGGCACGCTGCTGAGAACAATAGCTTTTGAAATACAACGAGGGAGTAGTGCATACACTGCAGCCCTGATCACCACTGCTATGGTTCTCTGGGTCACACACATGGTGCTTGTAGGGCTGCGGTTACACAACTTGACCAATAATGACCCTTCGAAAAAGAGGTCTTCACTAAAAAAATGAGACACCTCTGCAAATTAATGAGCTTCAAAATACTTTGGACCTGCATACACTGCAAATGAGAGCCGAGGTGCAATGTGTCACCTTTCCAGCACCGCTAGCAGCTCGCACCCAGGGCTCTGACACCGTTTCATACCTTCAGGCTCTTGGGCTGCTGCCGGACCTCCATGACGTGCTTACGCCTCAGCTCCCGCTCCCGGCGCTTGTTGTATTCCAGCTGGTTGGTGAGCTCAGTCTGGTGCTGGAGTCGGATCAGCTCACAGCGCATCTTCTGGATGGTACTGAGATGGCGGAACTCCAGCTCCTGCATGGACTCGTGCTGACGCAGCAGCATGGCGTGCTCCAGGTCCTTCTGCGTCTGCCTTTTGTTTAACTCCTAACAGGAGGACAGGGGAATTATTAGATTCTTTGTACTTACTTGGATTTCCATCCACAACGTGACATTTCACTTTGTTCACAAGGGCATTTCTCAGGCATTTGAGGACAGAGCAGAGTTTCTATGTCTTATCAGAAGCAGACAGCACCGCCACCAGTAATTCTTCCTTCCTCATTTCACTTTTCTTCTTCCTGTTCTGGATTCTTAACAGGCTTCACAGTAAGCATTTTCTGGAAAGGACTGTAACTGTTGTGTCTGTTGCCTTTTTGGTTCTAACAGTTCTCCCCCAATAGGGCACCAATCTGAATGTTCGTTTCCACATGATCTCCTAAATGCAATGCAGACTACCAGGGGCCATTGCAAAACGTATTGAACCATTATTTTACCAAAAAGCTTCACTGAGGTTGGTGTTGGGTTGTAGGTGCTCCTGTGAGATACACCTCGCACAGGTGGTTCCAGGTATCATCTCTGCTTGTTCTCTTACCTCCCGGACCAAGTCCTGCTCCAGATTATGGCGGCCAAGGAGCATCCGTCTCTTAAAACGTCGACACTCCAGCTCCAAGTACTGTCTCTGACGCCTCAGCAAGTTGGCTTCTTCCTCTGCCTGGAAATGCTGGATGTTCTCCTTCTGCTTGGAGAGCCACTCCTGCTTCTCCTTTTTTGGAGTGCTCTGGTTTTCGTTCAGCTCCTGATAACAGCAAGATAATGAATTGTGGAACAGTCGCTAAGCTCCTTTGCCCTGAACAACTGGATGGACCTGCCTAATAAACTACATTTCAGACAAAGCCACTGTATCTTGTCTTCTCCTGGCTGGTACCATCCCAGCCATTGCAAAATGCATCATAACCCATATTTAAGGGAACACCAGGAGACAATTCACAGTGGGGCAAATTTATCTAAAACTTCTTTTGCAATGGCCATTTTAACTCAAAGTGATCGTTCCTATCCACAGTTTCCAGACATCTGTATTATCTCAAAACATAAAAATTACAGTTTGCCACTGAAAAAGCCACTTGCAGCTTCTGCCATGAACCCAAGAAGGGTTTTTACAGGGTCCCAAAGGATTGAGAAGGGAAGCATCATCCCATCTCATTTACAAATTTTGCTCATACAAAACTCCAGCCACATGAAGCCCATCAGAAAATTCATGTCTTGCGTCATCAGAACACATACATATCACAAGGAACTCATCATGGCAGAGCCACTCACTGAGATTCCAAAACTTATAAAAGCAATGCAAAGAAGTCCACAGGTGAAACTTTAGGCCTCAGTTTCCACATTTGTATTAAATTCAATACATAGCTTGAAGCACCTTTGGCAAAAGACTCTGCTTGCTCCAATCGCATACTAGAGGCGTCCATACAATAACTAACCTTGCGATGCATTTCAACTTAAGTATGAGGCAGAACTCCGTGTCCCACCAGTGTTTCTAGGTGCTCTGTGATCTACTGCCCACTTAGAAAAAGATCCTGTTATTACGAGAAGTCCACGTTACTGTAGTTTTTCTTAGATCTTTCTTGGCTCTGCTGCTCTTTACCCTTCGTTTTCCCTCCCCGGAAATGTCTATGTTTGGGAATATTCCCCTTCCGAGTAAGCTCCAAAGTTATGTCACATCAATCGGTGGTTGAGCACTGAACAGTTCTTTCAAAAATTATTTATAGTGCTTACAGTTTCAGCCACTCCACAAAAAGAATCGGGAAGTTTGAATCTACAGTTTGTGTCTTTCACAAAGGTCGTGATTTTCATTACAACACAGTGATTATTAAACAAATACACAGCTTTCTCCACGGAAATTAGTGTTTTACAGATATTTTCCTTAAATAAAATCCGCAGGTCATCTTCACCAGTCTGTGCTCTTGCTGCCACAGAAATATCATGTAAGTGATAAGAAAATTCCTTAACTGCTGCAGTCCCTGGTCAATATTTACAGCAACAAGGGATGAAAAAAAAAAACTTGTGACCTTTCTTAAACTACATCCTTCAGTTCTTAAGATTATCAAATTTGCATGTTTCTGCCTACAAAGTAATATTTAACAACAGAGAAGTTTGAACTTTCACAAGATAAACATTTAGGTGCCAGTAAACCTTCTTACTCTAAGGTCAAAGGTAGAAAATAATACAGTATGTACAGGACTGCTCAGGAAACACAGAGCTTGCTGCAATCCAGCACAGTGGCACTCCGATTTCTGAACGTTCACTGCTCTCCCACTGCACCAGTGGTTCCCATGTCTCATTATAGATGAGTTACCTCTTTCAGCTGCTCTTTACGGAGTTTGTATTCTCTCTTCTGGGACTCCAGAAAACTGTTCAGTTCTTTTTTCTGTTGGGCCTGAATGTGCTGTTGAAACTTCTTTTCTTCGTTGGCCATCACTTTAGCCTACAGCAAATCCCGCAGCAAATCAGTTTGAGTCCTGATGGATTACAGCTCACATTCCATTTCAGCCCCAAGACCAAGAACTCATGGTACAGTCACCACCACACTCACCATACCTCTGAGCAAGCCTGAGTCCCAGGAGCTGCCCTCACGCCCCTCTCATTCCACTCCCCACCCCACCTGCACACCCAGCAGGAGTCCTTGTTCAGTGCCATATTTCCTCAAGCTCTACTGTTCAAGGTAGTCTTGCCTAACAAAGTCAACACCTTATGACAAACTATATCTTAGCCCTCCACTCAGAGACCCAAGATGAACAAAGAATCGATAATAATTGCTGTAGGTGGCATCACTTCATTATCAATTATTTACAAGCATAAAACCTCCAGTATCCATAAGCAAGTCGATGGTGAACGTGTAACATGGCTGGCACACTCCTCTGCAGGCTAATCTGCCTCCACAGCCCTCGATGGCAGTCAGATATTGATACCATGGACATGGCAAAAGAAAGGAACCCTTGCAGTATTTTTTCTGAGGTCAGATCACTAACATTTAGTATAAAGCACTGTGATGAAGGGCATACCTTTCCCCCAGTTACATAAACTCCTTAGTGTAAGGAGGTTTGCCATGGTTTAGATGATGGGTTGGTGTTAGTGTTGGTGTTAGTGTTGGGTTATAGGTTGGACTTGATGATCTCAGAGGTCCTTCCCAACCTTGTGATGATACTGTGATACTGTGAGGTAATGTATTAGCCTTTTTCTAATTAGCAATTTGCTTGGCTCCTGAAAACAGACATGCAAAAGACCACAATGACATCTCTTCATCAGTGAGGGGAGGCGGTCAGTTCAATGTAATTAACAAATACAGACTGGTCTGCTAAACCATAATCTCCTACCTCTTTCTCCATGGCTGCTTGGTGCTTTTTAATTAGCTTTTCCATTTCTGCAGCAAAATTGTTACGCTGTGTTTCAAGATCTTTGTCCAACCTGAGGCGATGCTCGTCCATCTCTGCCTTCAGTTTATTCTCTAATGCCATCAGTTGCTTCTGGTGTTGCCGTCTCATACGTTTGTAGCCAGACATCTGCTCTCGGAGCTCAGAGTCTTGTTCGTGTTCCTGCATTTGCCTTGTCACCTAGGAAGAGAATCACATTGGGCCAAAGCGAGTTAATGCTGCTTAATCTGCTTTTCAGCAGTCTTCAAAACCAAAAAGAAAACTATTCAAGTAAAAAAAATACCATTTTGTTGTAAAGAAAAGCGCACTTCCTAATGGCAGCAGAGCAGATTAAAACCTGAATTCTGCTGCAGAAGATAAGCTCACATGAGCTCCAGCAAAAAACTGTACAATTGTTACAAACCTGTTACTAAATAATGTCTTTTTATCCTGCTGCAATGAGTGCGCACGTAAACACATACACAAATATACATACTATTCATATGAAATAAAACCCAGCTCATTATTATAAAGATTTTCCTGCATTCTGCCAGGCATATTGGTTTTGAAACCATCCAATATACACAAATTACATTTGCCCAGGTGTCGCACTTAAGCTTTTATTAACTGACATTAAACTATTTCAGTGATAATATCTCAGTCAAGGAGGACAGTTCATATTCTGATGAAATCCTAACAGCTCGAAGTAGTTTCACAGTGCCATTTTCAGTGGCATCCCTTCCTATACAGCTTCATCCAAATACAACCTCCACGTACCAGCGATGCTGTGCGTATAGTAGCAAAGTGCTCTCGGTTGCGATAATGAGACTTGTGGCGAGATACTTGGGGAGGAGACTGGGGTTCTGATGACCTCGTTCGAGGATCTGATTCCTCTCTGTAGTTTTCTTCCTCCTTATCAGCAAACATTAATGTAGGAGAATAAAGAGAATCCACATTACTAAAGATTTTTATTTTTGGTCTGCTTCAGAAGGCGTTTAAAAGGAAGAAAAACCATTTTACATTCAGCAGCCCTGGCAGATCCTCCTGTCAATAAGTTGGATGAAGGAACAACGTGCAACAAGAGTTCTGATCTAGGATCCTTGCTTTTGGAAATTTCATTGCACATTTTTATTACTAGGAGGAAAATTACTAACTAAAGCTGAAAATGAGAAAAATAAATGAAAAACTGAAAACAGTTAAACAGTTCAATTCAAAACATAAAAGCTAAGAAGGAGATGATATCAAAACTGAATGACAAACATAACATCTCGTAACCCTGAAAGACAGAGGCAGATTTTTATTACACACCCACTACCAAAATACCTCAAAGCCAGTGTTTAAATTTGTCGTGGTGTATTCCACATTCTTATTTTGTCATTCATCACAGAGCGATTAGCAGTTAGATATGATACACTAATTAACTCCCTGGGGAAATACCTGTGTCTTGCATATCTGGGCAAAGAAAACATTCTAACCACACCCACCATCAGCCCAAGAAACGCTACTGGTTTGAGAAGACATGCGATAACCCCTCCATAGCAGGAGCAGCATGGTTCAGAGGGACACTCCCCAGTTCGTCCTTCATTGAGCAAAGGTAAAGCAAGGGATGGGTTTCACAGCTTGCCACGCCCCGAGCGCTGCATTTCTGCTATCTGTGCATCTTTGTTGATTAACCAAATACTCAAGTGCTGGGAAGCTGTGTGCTTCAGGAACAGATTTCAGCCACTGCTAGGGGTCTTGTAGTTACGAATTCACTAGCCAGGAGGTGAAAAGCAGGAACTCTCACACCCTTTTGTACCATGAAGCAGTGCTCTTAAATTAAGGGCATCCACTATTCACAACGAACCATTCCAGCTCCTCACAGTAAGGCCAATTCCTTTGGAAACAATTCAATTACTAAAATAATTTTTAGCGAATTAACAGAAATAAATTATTTTTACAGCAACCATCCAAAGCTTCCAGCACATACTATTATCTTTGGGGCACAGTATTAGAATGTGCAGATAATGACACAATAGGAAGCACTAAACTTTTTGTCACAGTGCCAACTAAATCCTCTCCCATTTTGCACCTTCGAAGTTATCCAGTAAAAATCCGACGCTTACCGGCTTTAAATGAATGACAGAGCTATTTGACATCACGGTGTGGTCCCCTTCCATCATATCCAGCTCGCTCTTATCATCCGAGGCATCTGGAAGACTGTTAACACTACTGCTTTGGCTACTGGCACTGATAGACATACTAGGAATGGACTGATTACTTCCGACACTGTTCACTGTTCCTGTCCTGCCAACGCCGTGATCTTGTTCCTAGGCAAAAGAAATTATTAAGAAAATCCAAATCCATCATAGTTGTATCTATGGACATTGCCAATGAAATGTTCATTCCATATCTTTCTAAAGGCATCTACCCGTCATATCATGGCAGTTCCCACCCTCCAGGCATTGCCATGAAATATTTCTCTTGTGGGATGCTGAGGAGAAGAATCAACCTTGTCAAGATTAACTGGCTGATGTCAGATTCTTTTCAGCAGTGAGCCCGTTAACAAGCTGAACTCTATCATGTATCAGCATAGCGTGTCACCAGAAACTGTTCTGACACCAGCATCATCTAAGAGCTCAGCTGGGACCCTGCACCTCGCACAGTTCCTTTCTGTACATGACAGAACAGGAACTGGGTCTCTGCAATTTACAGTCTCAATTTCTGCATGGTGATTGGGGAATGCAACCCAAAAAAGAGAAATTGGTTCCCTTGACTGTTACTGTATTTCCTTTTTTTTTTAATCAAGTACAACTTTCTGTGTCTTAGACTCACAACACCACCCTCCAGACAAAATGAGAGCACTGCCAAGGACCTTGTACACATGGTCAAGACTGGGGCTAACCTGAGTTGCTGAAAGAGTCTTCATGAAGCCTTATAAACAGGCAAAGAAAGCTGGGATTTTCAGAACTGGAAGCCAGCTGTTCAAGCACAAATACATGGCACAACTTCTACCCCTTTTGCCCTTGTTTGTGCCTTGAGGTAGCTTTATTCCAAGCACAGAGAGGAAGACAGCGTTTATAAACAGGTGTGTAAACAGCCTCCATTCGTTTCAGCTATATCTGACTGGTGGTTGTTTCAATGACAGCATCATTCTCCGGTCCAGCGATGAAACCTAAAGTTTCTCTCACCTCCTCCTCCTCCTGTGTTTCGACTGCAGGGCCATTGTGCGCCTCCTGGAAAAGGAGCTTCTTCATTTTACGATACTGCAGGTTGTCCAATTCTCTCACTGCATCCTTTGTTCTCTGGATCAAGTCTATTAACACTGTCTCAGGCCGCTCCCGAAGAACAAACATGTGCTGTAGAACACACAAATAGGTGAGTGACCCCTTACACCTCCAGCGCACAGGATTTGAGGATAAAATTATGAGCTCTGGTTGGGTTTCACAGCCCCCTTTCCCCGCACAGGAGGAGAACACCTTCACAGCTTACATTGGCACTATTTTTAGACTTCATGATCCAAAATGATTTCAGAGTGATGCTTTCTGATGAGAGACATCCACAAAAAATAAAGATGTAAAAACCCCACCTACCATGAGAATGGGCTCAGTTTAAATCTAGATTTCTCTGGGTGTCGGGGTATTTAGAGATGTTATCTACTTGTGGTTTAGAGGGGCAAGAGCAACAAATAACATGAATGCTAAAGGTATTGGACTGGTTAGGTATCTCTAACCAAATATTAATTAACTCATCAGCTAATTCTCACTCTAAACCCCTTCTCCTTGTTTAAAAAAGGTTGAGAACCAAACATCGGGTGTACAGCTCTGAGTCATAAAGTAAGCTGTGGACCTTCCAGCCCAGCCCTAGCCATGTTATGCTCTTTCATTTGATGATATTCGCTGCAGTTGACTGCAAATGTGGCTGCATTTTGCCAACAGGTAATACAAATCCTGTCTATGTATGTCAGAAGCAGCTTTTGCAGTCTCCAGCTGAAATGTGCTGTGCAAGCATGAGTCATTATTAACACCACCGCTAGTTTCATTTTGTTCCTTAGAACTGCATTGCCATTTCCAACATGTCACATTGCCTACCTGTCCCTGTGAAGTGGCATGCAGCTGTTTCAGACTATAGATATGGAAGGAATACATTCACAAACATTTCATTTCCATCAATATTCTCCTTAATTGCAGTGCACTGCTCAAAATAAAACCAATCTGCAGAATTCTGAAATGGCAGGACTACACACCCACACCGAAACCTTTCCTGTATAATTGCATTTACTTTCTGAATGCACAGTTTTTAAAGAATAAAAAGTCCTCAGAAACATTTTAAACACAAAGGTGATGATAAGCCCTCCACAAATAGCATCCATTTCCCAGTAATGCAAAATCGCTGTTTAGCGCAAACATGGATGGGATAAAAATCCCCCAAAATAACATCAGGGACACTCTAAAGAGAATGATGAGTTAGCAAAAATCTGAATCCCACCTGATGCCACAGAGAAAATCCATCAAAGGCACACATAGAATAAAGCAGGTCTAACATAACTTATATCGTGCTGTGTTCACTTAGAAACACATCAGCTTTTTGCAGCGATCTACCACATTGGCTTTGTTTCCAGACTAGAGTGAGGAAAACCAAGTGTCTGCAGCGTACAAGAGCACAAATTAAGGGAAGAAAAAGCTAAGAAATAAAGCAGGAGCAAACCTGCAGATAGCTGAAGCTTATTCTTGTCAAGGGAAAATATTGGGAAGGAAAACTGGTTTCCTCTGCTCCCTTTCCCCCAGGGATTGTATTAGAACAGCGGATTTCAGTTCTACGTGTAAAGCACGTAGGTGATGGGAGAGGATAAAAAGCCTTTAGGGGTGTATATATAGCATAGAATAAAGAGGGAAGTAACGAAAGGTATTTGTTAACTAATGCATGGCAGCTCTGTCAGGATTAATTATCATCACTGGAAGGATAGACTGAGCTTAAGAAACTGAAACTCTCGACAAGTGGATGGTCATCCAGTGTCACTTGATGGGGTGACACTCTCTTTATGAAGAGAGGAAGGCTGCCTTGGACCTGGGGAACAGCCCAAGACACTGCAAAGGGGTGGTAATGCCAAGACTGCCAGCTTGGTGCACTCCAGGGCAGCCCCAGTTCAAAGGTGTTAGCGATAACAGGCAGAGAGATAACAGGCATAACCTGGCATGGCAGGTGAGACAGAATAACACCAAAGGGCACGACCCCTTTTCAACACCATGTGGAAGACAGGACAAGCAAGCTGACCTTCAGAAGCTCCTCCGATGTAGGCCTGTCTTGAGGAATTTTCTGGAGGCAGGAATCTACGAAGTTTCGGAAATAATCAGACCTGTGGCAAGAAAAAATCCAACCAAGCATGTGAGTTAACTACTCAGTTTAATTTTCAAAGCTCATTAAAGAATCAAGACATTTGCATTTGGGCCCTGCTAGCAGAGTGGGGAAAAACCACACAGACTCCGCACTCCAGATTACAGTTCCCAACAGCCCTGGTCAAGCCAAACCCCACCGTTAATAGCAGGTAGATCCCTTTAATCTCTGCTTCCAGACAAAACGTTTCATCCTAAGAATGTAAAAATAGGGACCAGTTCAAGAGGAAGGAAAGTCCTGAATAAAGGTAAACACCCACGTTCCCAGAGCTCGCAACAACCCTATCACATTCTGTATTGCACAAACTCCCCAGGGTCTCATTGGAGCCGCTGCCTGGTTCCACCTCTGTGCGCAGATGTTTCATCCGCAAACTGCGCTAGCGCACAATTCCTGCAATGCCTTTGGCCCCTTGGACACAACTTCTGCACTGTTGTGCAATCTGTCACAAGTGAGACAGATTTGTTTGGTAACTTCTCTCCTACTGTAAGCTAAAAATGTCTATATTTTGATCTTTCTTTCTCTGAACACAGTTTTCAGAAGGGCAGGATCTGTTGCACAGGTTTGATTTCTTTCCTCCCCACCACTTTCCCCTCCTATCACGTAACAGGGGGTTTCGCTACTGCAATTTTTCGGTAAATTAAATTATTGCATATTTTTTGTCAGAAAAACCCATAAAATGGAGTTGAATGTTTTGTCAAGCATCATGGTGTGAAACAGGCTAACCAGAACATCTCAGAAGTGAGCTATGAGCTACCTGATCCAGTGGGAGGCGTCCCAGCCCATGGCAGGGGGTGGAACTGGATGGGATTTAAGGTTCCTTCCAAACCATTCTATGACTCTATGACTTTTGGCTAGCTTGGGCACTTTAAAAGTTTACTGACCCACGGACTGAGTTTTTTACAGCTCTTATGTTCTTGCAGCAGTATGTCCTGGTTTTGCTACATTCCAGAGTCTAAAATGCATATTTAGTTATTGGTCAATTTTTAACATACAATGTATAGTGAATCAAATAAGAACCCTCCAGCTCGCATCTTCCCAACAGGAATCCAGCCATTTCAAGAACTCAGCATGACAAAGCACTCCATTTACAGCATTTCCCTACAACATTCCTCCCTCAGTAATACTCACCATTCATTAGACTGTAGTGTAGGGGATTCATTCTGCGCTATGTGATATAAGGCACTCATTGCGTTCATATTAAACAAAGGAGGCTTCCTTTCCGCTACACACAAAAGAAAATAGTTTTTATATAGGGAGAGAGTCTCATGGTTTTGCTCTTTTTCAGTTTACATCCCTTTAAAAAGAAAACCACATCAGCAGAATCGCTATTGCCTGAACACAGAACCCCAAACCAGCCCTACCCTGCAATCAGACAGATATGTTGGCGTATGTCCTATACCATTGCAGAAGATGAAAGCACTTTGAAGATCAAATGCCTTGTCCTCTCAAGCTTTTAAATTATGTGGTTTATCATAGTTGAGTTCTCTGACTCATTTTAATGCACTAAAATAGGAGTAAGTTAACAGTAAGTTCTATACTTGGTGTTTAGCCACTACACATTCTTGGTTTCATACTCTCCCACCTTTTTTTAAGCTAAAAAGCTAACAGATACTGAATTTTAGCAGGACAGCAGCAATGAAGAAAAAGTTGGTTGCAAGAACCATTAAATCACACTTAACTGACTAAGCACATGGAGAGGAAGTCAGCAACAGGCCAACTCTTTATACTATTTTGAGAGTTGCATTCTCCTTGGCTCCTCTCTCCCTTTCAAGCTTGTGTTACTCTTATAGACTGACACAGCATGAAAGCTTAATGAGGAAGGAGATGATCTCACTGTAACAACAAAACTGAAGCTTCATCAGAATGTTTATGGGGTAAACCTATAAAGCTCAGCCTTACCATAAACATTCTGGAGAAGCTGGACAGGCCACGAGGATGTTCCTACACTAGGGAAAACGCTACAGAAAACTTTCCTTCTGATGAAAAAACAAACAGGGAAAGAAGTAGTGCTAGTTTCCTTATTCTGCTTTCAATTTTGAGTCAAATAGCAGCAGTATTAGAGACCACTGCCTCCTCATTGCTGTCAGAGGATGGAATAAGCCCTACAAATTCCTCAGCACAGGTAAACTGTCAAGCCTTAGTGCTTTACCTACGCCAATCCGTCAGATCACCAGTTGCTGATATTGAGGACCAGACTGATTATCCATTAAACTATTTAAACTGATCTCTTCGACTATTCTCCTTTTTTTTCCGTTAAGATAAAAATCCTCAAGAAACATAGAAACCCAGCCCTCAATGCGGGCCACTTCTAAGACTAAGTAACCATTTGAGAAGACTACTGGAGTTCTCATTTTTCTGCCTTCTTCCCATGCTTATTCAAACCAAGGCAAATGAGATAACCACACTGACCCAGCCTACGATGCTCTACCGCCCTGACCTAGTCTCGCCTCCCACCACGCCAGAAGCCATAGACGAAGCCTAACACTTCATACTGCAAACAGGCAGTGTGCAGCGAGGCACCCGGGGGTGTGGTGGCCATGAGCTCACTGCATTCCTGGAGAACTAGAGCCAGCCAAGTCTCCTTACTCCACTCAGAGCAGGATTCTGTCATGACAGTCACACCCCTTCAACTTGCTTTATATTGGCAACCCAAAAAAATCTCCGCTCTGAAGAAAGAATCTATTTCATGTCCTGGAAGAAAATGAAGTTGACAGTTTGGAATGCCAGACAGCATTTTTAGCTAAACTGTGCAGCTCACATGGATTAGCATGTTCCTGCGAGCTCTCGCTGCCCGGCCGGGCTGCTCCTGCACCGAGGTCGCTTTGGAGTGTGAGCAATGAGATCTGACAGGGATGGCAGGACAGCCTCAGGTGCAGTGAGCAGCAATGAACCTCACCATCCCAGGAAAAACTTACAGCTAAGTGCTTCCAGAGAGCCAGATCCTGACCAAAATGTGAGTTGTGCTGTGCACAGTGTTGTGCTTCAGCAAGGGTACTTTCATTTCAAGGAAACACTATACATTAAACTTAAACAGAATGCCATACTGACACAGTTCTTTTAGACTGACACGTTGCTTTAAGGAGCCTGTTCTAATAGCAATGCCATCATTCCCTTTGGATTTGGCTTTTAAGCTACCACTTCAAAACTGGACTAGTCCATACCTTTTTCTGTCTCTTAAAGAGATATTCCAGCCAAATCCAAGTGACAACATACACTGAATATAGCTTTGAGCCATCCGCTTATCCCAAACATCATTTTTCCGGAATTTGTAATACATCTTACATTGTCATACAACAACATCAATTTATACCACTAAATCTACTTCACTTTGTTCATTTCTAGAGCTGTTCAGCAAATGGACTTGTTCTCACATAAGAAATTAACTGCCTCTCCCACAGAATGTGAACACCTCCAGTGACACAGCCTGGCATTTCCTTTTTCTACATCACTTTTTCTGTGGGTAATGAAAACACCAGTTCAATAGGCATCATACTGGAGAGCTGGTCTTGAATTCTAGAGAGCACCCTCAGCACTTTTCTCTAAAATGCAAGTCACAGAGAAACCAGGACAAGAAAGGAAGCACAGATCTTGGGCACTGTAATTCCACTGAGTTCTACGCATAAAATAACTTAATTTTATAGTTTTTGAAAGAAAGTAACTTACCTAACTCAATACAGGTAATTCCAAGAGACCAAACATCTACTTTGCCATCATACTGCCCTTCATCCATGGCTAAAATCACTTCTGGGGCCATCCTAAAATAAAAAAATTGGTGTTCATGAAATTCTGGGCAATGGAACACATCATCATCATCAGTACTTCAATGAAATGGGCTGTCTCACTGATTTCAGCTACCATGAACAAATCATTCCCAAAGGTACCAAGACATGAACATGAGACCCTGGGAACTAAGACCAGGCACTCACACTACAACAAGCCCACACAGAGGCTGTGTAATGTTCTCCTGTGTGTTGCCCAGCTCTCCATTTACAAGCATCCCCACTTTCTTGCCCTCCCACATTTCCAATAGTTTAGCTGGCTGCCCAGCACTGGTGCGATAATTACAGCATGCAGTTGTGTAAACACCACAGGTTAGGTGCAAGAGATCAAAAGCATACAAGGGATCTGCAAAGGGGTTTGTTCAATGAACCTGGCCTTGCCTATGAAAGAAAAAACACTTCAGTTATTTCAACAACCAGATGCAGTGAGAACAGATGAATTGTTAAAACCACTGGGGGGACTGATTAAAATACATTACAGATGATTCAATCCCACCTCTCCACTTACAGTCAGGGTAACGAGAAGCACACAATATTTGTATTACTTTTCCTGAACTACGAATACAAGAATTCGCCATTTTTTGAAGTCAGAGCCTAATCATTAGTTAATCTTTTATTGCAAAGTTCATTTTATCACCACCACAACCAGAAGATTACAAAGCTAGCTCCAATAAAACCCAAGTGTATTAAATACACGATAAATGATCCTTACCAATATGGCGTCCCCACAAATGAGTTGGCAGGAGATGCTATGGAAGCAGACCCAAAGTCAGCAAGTTTCACCTGTCCTGGCTCAGTCAGCAGGATGTTTCCCGCCTTGATATCTCTGGTTATAGAATAAAAATGTCACTGTTATTCTTCTCAAAAAAAAAATAGAAAATCTTCTATAGAAATGATGACAAAACACACCCATATTCACATGTTGAAGCTGCAGAATAACCTGCATTTCCTCCAAATGCAAAATCTTCAACTTTCAGGTTAACAGCTTAACGTGGCCTTTCATCTTGGGATCTAGTTTATCTTATAAATCAACTTAATATGGCACACCTGGATAAACTGCATACACAGTTCAGCAAAACCTTCTGAACCAGCTATGCCCTTCATAAATGTTTTTCACAAAGTCCTAATAATGTGACAATTCAATCCTTCATCCTACTAAATTCAGCAAGTCCTTCAAACTCAAAGAACATTTGTACCCCATACTTAAAGTGCGCTTTTCAACACGTGTGTTCATGTAAAACTAATTTTTTAAGCCTCAGCACTGCCCTCACACCAGAAATCTTTGCCTTGCAGTGCCCACGAGCTGTTTAGGTGAACTCAGCGTATCAAGTATTGAAAAGCATAGCAGAGTCAAAGCACTTCTGCAGAAATTAACATCAACTGTAAGAGACAGTGCTTAAAGAGATACATAGCTTGCTATATCTGCTATAAATAACTACTCTGGGAGCATATGGATGCTGCAAAAAGGAAATCTCTGCTTACAAATATTAAATTTAGGATGCAGGGAATACAATCAACAAGGTAAATTACCTGTAAGTGTGTGAGACAGCAAAAGCATTACCACTTACCTATGGATCATATTGTGAGAATGCAAGTATGCTAATCCCTGGAGAGCACCATGGGTGATTGCTGCTATTTCCACTTCTTGCAATGGCTTTTTATGAACTTAAGGAAAGAATTTATGTGAAATTCAATATTAAACAAAACAATGCAGTTTGCAGCACACGAGTACAGTTAACAACATAAACAGAGAGATAATACTAAGACTTCATATTTTTGCTAGGTTCAGTATGAGAAGCAAATGTAAAAGTAGTTCACAGCGTAGAGTACATTCGCTAAGCAGATGTAATCTTTAACTGTAAACGAGCAGCTATTCACTACCAATCAGAGTACTTTGGCTACCATAAACCACACTCTTGTCAGTTCTGTGACAGTTCTCCCAAACACCTATTTGAGACCCAATACTTAGTTTTCTATTAATGAAGCTAAATCCTAAGCCCAAGAACTTTAACACAATTCAGACATGAATAACTGAACTGCAGCAATACAGATGCCTCTCCAGCAGTTCAGCCTTTTGTCCTGAAAGGCTTCTAGCAAGGAAGGGAGATGAACAACTTACTGGTCACACATATATCTTCCAAGTTAGCTCACTTCAAGAAGTCTGACAGGAAAATGACCATTTAACCAAAGACCTCATCAAGCAAAGCCCTAATACCTCTGCAGTGCTATTTTGGTCAGCAGGCCTGCAGTTGTTAGTGAGCATTAGGATCAACAGCGAGGGTTTTCAGAAACAAATCTTGAACTGTCATGACAGAGAACCTAAAACTCAGAAGAAAATAAATAGCTGACTGACACCTTCAAAACATTATGGACCGAGGAGAAACCAGGCACCTGGGAAATATGATATTCTAAAGAGAAGCGGTTACAGCCATTTAAGAATTTGACAAACTGCAACTGTTCATGCACACTCTGCCCCCCCAAATCAAACTATGGACTCCAGGACAATTCTGTGATGCTGCAGCCTCCTACTTCAGCACTACACTGCTGACTTTCAGTCAAAGAAACATGCGTGACATACCTTCTAGTAAGTCTGATGCTGATCCTAAACAATATTCCATAACAAGCTGTATGGGAAGAAATCAAAACAGTTGTTAGAAAACCTCTCATAGTAAATGCATGTTTTCCAAGTCCCTATGGAGAAATGTAGAAATGATCTCTGGTGCACACAGTGCAGACTGCTATGACATGGACTGCTTGTACCACAACCCCCACCCTAGCACTGTCTCACCGACCCCTCCCACAGGGACAGCTCTGAGTGGAATCAGCACAGACTTTCTGTGCGAGACACCAAGCAATAAAAACTTGTAAGGAAGGCAAAAGCATATTCCTAACAGTTCTGCACTGTATTACATATCATATCTTGTATGCACTAACTTACCAGGAATGTTAAACTGCATTTAACAGGCTTATCAGAGCATTAAAGGGCTATTTAAGGATTTACTTAAAGATTTTGTCCCAGTCAGATTTCAAAAAAAGAAATTAAAGTCTGTCCTACAGATTTACTGAAGTTCATACATGAACAGCTCTTACAACTCAAACTATTAGTTCAGCAATATGATTTCTTTAGAATATCATACTAACACTTTGTCAAGGAGAAGCGGACATCACACTTTTCACTTGACAAAAAGCTTCCTTCTGCACAGCTAATTACATCTATACCTACATATACATCTTCATGCACACAAACTCAAATAAACCAAATTTAAGTGGAGGTAGTTGGTTTTTTTTTTGTTTGTTTAAATCAAATAGATGAAATTAATTATAAGATAATAGCCAGAGATAAAACCAGCCAGGTTGTTTTGTCACCTGAACACACACATACACAAATAACAGAAGTAAACAACATACAACCAAAGAATGTAGGTAAATAACAGAAACACTAATGATTGAAAATATGCTTTTATTACAATTATCAGTAGGAATTTAACCTATTCCATATAAGTACAACTGAACGCTTATTTCTGGAACATATTCAGCCAACCTGTAAAGTACCAAATTATTTATATCAGTGGCATAATATATGTCCTGTTAAGAGACCCACAAGAATCTAATAAAGTTGCTTACCAGGCAGCACGAGTGAAATTCTCACCTTTCCTTACAGCAAGAAAGGTGATGGACTGATTTGTTGGACCCTCCTTTCCATTACTATTTCAAATACTCGTCCATCAAGTTAAATACACTAGAACAACAATGCAATGAACTTACTCTGCAAGTGATAGGGAAAACTTCCCTAAATCTTATTTCCCAAAACTACATTCAATTTTGCTGAGCATCTGGAAAGTCCTTGACTACTGTCATCTGTCTGTCCAATGTAAGTGTTCAGGTGCCTCCTGAAAGCCAGCTGGAGATACCTTAAAGCACCTTAACTATGGCAAGAGAGGTGCAGAGCGCGGCAGATGCTTACCCATGCTGTATGCTCCCGCAAATAGCAGCCTTTGTATTCTATACTGTTGGGGTGTTTTATTCTTTGGAGGAACTTGACTTCCTTAATAATATCCTGCCATTTCTGTAGAAAATAAAAGGAACAGAAAGATTTTATGAAACTATACTTTGTTGTTATTGTTGTTAAGTTAGTATGCTATTTAATCTTTTAAGAGGTAAAACCATTTTAAGGTTCCAAATCAAAATAAATTTACATTAACACCAGTTCACAATTTAATTCCTCAGTAGATCTACAAAAGAAGAAGTTGAGTGATAGGCTGAATGAGAAGGGTCTAAGGATCTCTCATCAATGTAACAGTTTAAATTTATATGCATGCACAGGATATACAGGTAAAGACTTAATACCTGAACAAGTCCTCAAAAAAGAAGCAATCCTTTAAGAGATTCCATTTCTATTATCAAATCAAACACATATTTGAAACTTAAACAAATGTGTCCTTCAGCAGATCAGCTGCCTCTCACTGAACTCCTGTATTTACAAATACCTATCCCTACTAGGAACCACATCACTTTGGATGAGGCCCCGTTTATCAGTCGCCAAATATCTGACTATGTTCTTGAGAATATTTCTCCATCACCAGTTAAGGTTTTACAGGGACCAATTTAAAATCAGTTACCTTAATCTCTGTACATAGACTAGATCATAACTCTGTTAAACTTCTGAACATAACAAATAAACAGAGAAGTAAAATAGAAACTTTTTAAATCCTGGTCTTATTACTTTCTTCAAAATAAAAAAACATATGCATTGAAGACAAACAAAAGCTATTTCTGAAGCACGCACAGTTTGTTTCATTCATGTGAATAGAGTATTTATAGCTCACAGTAATTAAAACAGTAGGACAAGTAGTAAGTACAAATTATTCTTTCATCAGTACACAGTTAAACAAGTCACTGCAGTGACAAAATAGAAACACACATCACAAATTTAACTATGAAGCTAGAATTGAGGACTGCTGGAGAGACACTGCCACCTCTGCCTCCTACACAGAGACACACACAGAGAAAGGAAAAGCTCAGCTCATTGTAGTACAGATGATCAATACACAGAAGACAGGCACAGAAATCAGGGAGCTCTTAGTCAAACTCATTGGAGCAAGGTTGCTTCTGGGACTGGAATACAGGGAATGGAGGGAGGGAACCATAAATGCCTTGAACAACATGGTTACAATCAATATTTCTGTTGAAAACTCATGCCGCAATTTGATAGATGTGGTTTACCGGGAATAACACCAAATCAGCTGGTCATGGCATGCTGGGTTTCCAAGAATCTGCACCAGCATTTAGATATTTCTGGTATAAAATCTATTATCTCTGCTAAGCATCCTAGGGAACACACACATCTGAGGTGGCCAGGAAGACATTTAAATCTCAGAGGCCTCCTTCCACAGACCCCTCTGCAGAGGCTGTCATAATCCCCATCCCTGGCAGCTCTTCTATAATTATGGTGCTGTTTGGATTTCACACCCATTCATTCACTGCTGGTTTGCCTTTGTTTTAGCTCCTCATCAGCACAGTCATTCCAGCAAAGGATGCATTCTGCCTTACTACTTCGTACAAGCAAGATTCCCTCTGAATCTTTCACTCCTGCATCCATTGTTATTATTCCTAACAAGCCAGTTAGCAAAATAGTTACTTTAAAAGGTATTTAATATGGAATGTTTAAGGGCAACAAGACAAATTAACATTCAAATCTACCATCTTTAATTTTCTTTTTTTTTTTTTGCTTTCTACACATTTATGTGGCCCCATAAAAGAGCCCTTTGTGTCAGGAAGGAGTGAGTCCTACCTTTCTTTTCCAGGAGCAGATTAGGCAGAAATACACTGTGAACAGTAAACCGATTTGTTTTATTTACACAGAATGCTTATTCACCTTTATACATACAGGAGAGATTTTTCCTGCTGTAACTCAGGCTGATTAAAATCATCCCATACAGCAAGTATTTGCAATAGTCACGGTTTAATAGGCAACACGTGCTACGTACCTCATTGGACTGCTTCCCACTATAGGACATTTTCTTGATGGCCACCACCTCGTTGGTGCGCACATCGCGTGCCTGTAACATTAAAACAGAAGGCATTAGCTTCTTCCAATCACGATTGCCCTTAAGATATCAACCAAAGATACAGCGAAGCACTGAAAAAATATTTCTCCATTACTTAACTTTTACAGGGAGTTTAAATATACCTTAATACAGTATCTTGAGGCGTGCAACTGCTGCGCCTATTAGGAACTTCCTTCCAAAGTTAAAGATCACCTCCTGTTTGTGAGACAAGGTACAACAATCTTCCATACTCAGTATTCAGCAAGTCTCTGCAGGAGCTGAATATCCTTAGTCACTTCTAGACCAAAAATCACAGCTTATAAAAGCAGGTCTCATTCAAGTGGAACGGCTTTTCCTCAAATTAACTTCTCTCCCTGCCCAGATCCATTCCAGATGAAATGGAAGCGACTCTCAGCACCCTTGTTCCGTTCCAAACGCAAGCACAGATGTCACGGGATGCACAGGAGACACCTGCTCCAGACACTGGTGGCTTCCTCCCCAGTGCTCCCACAAATTAGCTGTTGTGTCTTAACAGAAGGCAGATGAGAGAGAGATGACAGCAATCTAAGTGACCCATCTTCAGATTCCCGTTCAGACTTTTGCTTCCTCAGTTCATTAATGTCATTATTTACACTGCAATAATAAACTCACATCGGCTTCCGCACTTTGAAAATCCAAGATAAGGCTGGATGAGTTTTGTTTCATTTAGCACGGAAGCAAGGGCTCATTCACCCTGGCAGAAGCACCGTTTCACCTCACAGGAAGGACGGCTCCAGGCAGGACCCCAGCCTCTCTCTGGTAAGGATTTCAGTACCACAGGTGGAGGAAAAACCTCCAAGTCTCTCTAATGAGCATCATCAACTTGGATACAAAGCCAAAGGATAAAAATCAAAGCACTGTGCACCACAGCTTTCACTCTAACTGATGAAAATGCTGATTTTTAATACATTTGTACTATCAAGATCAGCCTATCAGAACATGGATTAATGAAGTGCTGGGACTCTGCCTTTAGCAAAAAGGTTTTTCAGTCATATTTTAATTCTGCCATTTATTAAAGAGATTCCCAGAATTCCCTGTCAGTCTATATTTCAGCCAATTATGATAAGCTTGAACCAATACTATTTCCAGTTTTCCTTCTGTTTGAGAGGACCCTTCCTGCTCTCTTGCTGATGTTGCAGTCCCTCTAAGGACTGGTTTGGGGTTTTGAGGCAAAAAGGAAGAATAAAACTCTACCTTCTGGATCTTTGCTAATTAGAGACAATCTCTGAAACATTCAATCAGTGAAGAACTGCAATAAAACAGGCAAGGCAAATACCAGAGTACAGCAGAAGGAACACAGCTCTAACAAAAGAGAGTGGGTTATTTGTCGGCTCCATCTGCAGTGTTCCACTGTAGTAGGTTTCCTGTGTCAAGTGAAAGCTATTATTACACTGCAGAGCAGGGAGCAGGGTAAGGATAATACCAAAATGATTCAGAGGTGCCAGACTTGCAGTTTCTTAGAAACTAAAACCATGAGTTGAACCAGCAAAAATCATTTCAATTATGAATGAAAAAAAGAAACTTTCTGCCACTGCAGGATGCAACAGAGACAAAGGAAGAGACAAGAGCAAAGGATCTTGGGCAGTTATCACATAAGACAAACAGATCCCCCCAATCAGGATCACTGGAGTGAGAGGTAGGGGCGACTCACAACAAAAGAAAATATTGCACTTAAAAGCAGCAAGAGATTTCAGGATTACATAGGTTCTTCTACTTGTTAATTACTCCCACATCTACTTATCACCAACATTTCTGGCCCAGGTTGTACGAAATGAAAGCGGACCAGTGGGAGGGTGCTGTGTGTTAGCAGACCCAAGGCAGCAACCCCAGACTGCGCCTGCCTAACGCTACAGCAGGGTCAAAGGGAGAGAGCCATCGCCACTGACACCCCCCCAGCGTGGCAATCAGGGGCTTCGCTTGCTTTGGTATTTCCTTGTCATCTTGAACAATCAAAAAAGATGTTTCCTGGACAAATGCCATGAAGATGTTACAAGGCCATCTAACTTAACAATCCAAATGCATGAGGCTTGTTTTACCGCAGACATTCATGCACATCTATCCTGCCTTCCTTTGAAAACTCCACACAGAGGGTCAACATCTGGTGACCAGAGTAACTCCAGTAGTGACAGGAGCAAAGCCTGAGCAAAGGAAATATGGAGGATATCATCAGCTTTTGTATTATGCTTTAAGCAGTTATTAACAACAATCCAATATTACATTGATTAGAGAAAGTTTAATTGTCTGCATTACCAGAATCAGAATCTTGTTAAAGAAACTTAAAGAGATGGGTTTTTTCCTGGCTTTACAAAGGAATAAAGGACCCAAGACATACACTCCTCTACCTTATCTCTTCAGGTTTATCTAATTTATACTAAACTTCTCCCTCCATGATGCCTTTTTCAATGTACTAGGCTTCCATACCTAGTACATTACATGAAACAGTTGCAGATTCAACATCTTAGACAGCAAAAATACACTGCAACACACCACAAAACTTATAGGTCAGAACTTCCTAACACAGAAATAGCAACAGCTTATCTTCTGTGTTGGAAACTCTCTTGCTTGACAAAAACACAGGCCCAAACGGGTAGGAGCAATGCAATGCAATGCCTACACCTGGCTTTTTGCAAGAGCACAACTATACATATTCTGTCAAAGCAGCTCAACCCAAACACCACCAGGTAATCACTCTGTTTAGTGAATAAACACTAACCTATAATGAACCGGAGGTCTGAAATGACAAGGGAAACAGAGAAAGAAGGGCCTAGAAATCAATGACCTCTTAACTTTCAACCTCCCTGCAGAAGGAGCTGATAATGGGCAATGGGCCCTTACCATAACTACAAAGTTCAGGCAGCCTAGGAATGCCACGATGTCATTAGCATACAGCTCACACGTTACCTCTGGTTTTCTGTACCTGGGTAGTTCAGGTACACCTCTTATGGTGCAGTCCTCCCAAAAAACTTAAATAATTTCTTCAATGGTATTTCCATAGTAGGAAGATGGATTTGTCAGTTCCCCCCTTTTATATCCCCTCTTTAACCGAAGTGAGCAAATGAGACAAAGTAAAGTAGGTGAGCACAGTGTCATTAGAAAACCCCTCCTCCCCCAGACCTGTTCCCAGACAGCGGTGGCTCATAGTTTTAAGCAGGGAACAAAATTAAGAAGCTTTTCCTAATTAGTTCATCTGTGCTGCATTAAATTTGTGCTGGAAGGTTCCCAACATGGTCTGCTGCAATTATTAGCAATGAATAGGCATCTCATAAAATACTGACACAAATGGGTTTCTGAAGGAAAATTGGCAGGTTTGGCCACACCTTCTGGAATTACAAACGTGAAGAGGTTTTCTGAGGAAAACAGGTTTTTAACGAAGGTTTCGCAGTTTGCGCTGTGATTAAGGTACAGCAACTTCCAAAGGCCACTTCCCTGACCTATCCCACCTCTGGCTGGGCTGTACTACCAGCCTGGGAAAAATTCTGCTGTCCAGACCTTCATGTTAAATAAATTTTATGTCGATGAACACTGGGATTTTGCCTGCAACAGGGAAGGATGTGACAGGACAAATGGCAACAAAAGCACCAACATTCAGGTGTCAAACACAAAGAATGGCTCTAAGGGAGCCTGGGGGTATGCAGGAAGGGAGAGAGAACTCGATTTCTCTCAAGGGACAAGAGATAAGGAGGTGATCAGACCAAGAGAACTGCATTGCCAGTCAAAATTGATTGAACCAAAGTCCATTTTTCAATTTGTAGATAAATCCCTGCTTGCAGCATAACGATGCACCAAAAAGCACTGGGCAAGGGCCACATTTTCAGTTTTTCTTCTCAGTCCGTGTGCTAATGCCTTGCAGGTACTGTGAGCCTGAAGAGACAGAGACTCTACAGACACAAAAGAAACCACCTCTGCCTGAACACCATATAAAACAACTTACAATAGTTTCTTTTCCTCAATACATTTAAAAAAGTCATGTCCACACTTTAAAGATAGAGACACAAGTAAAAATCACAAGTCATGAAGCTACTTACAAAATAAACTGCTCCGAAGCTTCCATGGCCAATCTCTCGGAGATCTGTGAAGAGCTTCTCTGGATCCTCTTTGAAGAAGAGCTCTGCAATTTCTGGGTCCTTCAGGCTGCCCGCTCGGCTGGTTGATGGCATCCTGCTGGGCAGTGAGCCGACCGACTATCTGGGTTTAAAGTGCTGCCTCAACCCTTGGTTCATCTGTATGAATGGAGCCTCTTCAGCATGGATTACTGCAAGAAAAGGATTGCAATTCTTCATTGATTATCCTCTTCTCAAAGAGCCAGAAACAAAGCTACAGCAGAGCAGCTTCCACTTCTTCTAGAGGAAGCACCCCTGTTGAAGCAATGCAGCCTGTCTGCTGGGATAATATCACAGTCCCACTGGAACAGCAGTCATGCAATTCTACGGAATGTGAGCCAAACTGAAAAAAACAAAAGGAGACGCATCCCTTGCTCCAGCATCTGCTCAGTCACCTGCAGAGCAGTCAGCAGAATCTCTGCCCCGCAGCAACCACGTTTGTCACCAGTGAGACTGTATC
The DNA here is from genome assembly GCA_033556795.1 of Tapera naevia. Taxonomy (NCBI): domain Eukaryota; kingdom Metazoa; phylum Chordata; class Aves; order Cuculiformes; family Neomorphidae; genus Tapera; species Tapera naevia. The sequence goes on from JAUMJJ010000303.1 coordinate 1,647,878, forward strand.
ACCTTGACACCCTCCCTCTGAAGAGTTACACCCACTGGGTCTTGAAGTGTTGCTCGGACTCTGGAGTGGAGGACACAGTTGCACGTAAACATCATGGTCTTTCCAAGAGAAGATACACAATACGAGTACAACACATATGAACCACCACTGGTGCTCACTAATCAGTATTTACGTTTTTTTAATTCTGCTCAGTGTGTTTTTCCTCCTGCAGTTGTACCCAGTCAGGAAGCAGCCAGGGCTCAGTTTTTACTCATTTCAGTATGCACGTGGAGACCTCTCTAAAGCTTCTCCTTCCACAACTAAGTCAGTCATGAACCTTTTTGGTTTTCTCTCTTAACTAAATTCATCACCTCTATCTTGAAGCACTGCTCATCACAGTCTCATTTGCAACTTCCTTCTTAAAGGAACAGCATCTAGATCAGGATTCATCTATTTCCACACTGGACGCAAATCATTCTACTCTCCTTACGCAGATGTGAATGAGCACTTTAATTGTGATAGAAAATGATGCAGCCTTCTATAACAATCCATTGGCAAATACTTTCTCCAGAGGAACCTGACACTGACAACGGACAAAACCTTTTCTGCCTGCACTGTGCATTTGCTCTCATTTGCTCCAAGCGTGCCTTGGAATCCAGCCAGAACAAAAGCATCCTTTTGAGTTGTGCTAAAATCTTACTGCATCTTTACAATAGGTGAAGCTAAACAATCATTACAAGTAAAATGCCCTCCTCTTAAAGGAAGGGCCTGGATGCTGGGATTTCCTCTTGATTCCCTATGAATTGTCAACAATATAAACACTTCCCTGTCACTGGCAAGCAGATGATCACACCGCTCACTGCTTGCAGAAAATCCCTGCCTGGGCAAGACTTGGGCTTTTTTCAGTCACATTTTATGACTCAAATTTGTTTTTAAATAAAGTTCTACATCTTCATAATGGAAAAAAGACAATAAACCCAAGTTCAACCAATGCATTGGGAGGCTCCATCCCTGCCCCTTTTCCTCCTTTTCTGGACACTACAACTCCACCTTTCTTTAAGCCTCTGGATCATCAATGAATCATTTGTTTTCCCCTCCCTGTGGAGCAATTCCTCTGAGGATGGAAAAAGACACACTTCTGCATGTTTCTGCTCAGTGGTACTCTGTTCTGCACATTGCAGCATGTGGAAGTGCCAAAGTCTGCCTGCTCCCCGTTAGTCCAGATAACTGCCAGCACTGCTAAGAGGAGTGCACGCCTGTGTGAGACACAGCCAAGCCAAGCCATACCTAGTGGTACAGCCTGCAAGAGTCCCTGGGTTTTCTGATGAAGATATGCATGGGAGAGAGAACACAGGGAAGTGGAATCCAGCATTTCCATACCTTTCCTCCAAGTAGTTAGCATTCGAAAAGATTTATAACACAACTCAAAACGTGATAGCCCGTTCTCATGGGCGAAGGACATTCAAATCCCAGTGGTGGACCCGGTATAAAAACACACACGTACGCACACACAGAAAATATGCAGCTGTTCACAGCTCTGCCACGCCGCTCTCATGAGGGTGCACACACATTTCATATCAATGCTGGATCACTGGAGGAGCCTGCGAAGCAGACAGCATCAGCACTCAACATACCTAGCTGCTGCCACGAAGCCGAGCAATACGCACAGGAACGGGATGCGATATCTCCACCTTCTGTTGCATAACACAGTAACTAACACCGTGTGGGAAGGGAGAGCATTAGTCCCACTTCAGCTGTACCTGAAGCATGCTGCATTCATAAAGACTGGAAGAAAAGTTGCTTTTTTTGTTATTTTTCTTTCTTTCTCTCAAACAAGCCAACAATATTCCACTTGATTCCAGCTCTAATAAGCACACAACACTGAAAGACAACTGTTTCACATTTACAGCCCCTGATGAAACAATAGACAAAAAGCATCAGTCAGAAAAGGGAGAGAAAGGAGCTGGGGGAAGGGAGCTGATAACCAGAGCACACTCAGTATTATTGAAGGAATGTTTCTTGGATCGACAGTAATGATGTCATGTTCCATCTTTTAAGAAGCATCAGATTCTTACAAAAAGGACATTGTTGTTCAAAAGCAACTGCTGCAATCCCAGAATGCCCTTTTCCCTACATCTGTTAGTCAGAGGGGCTAGGCTTGGATAAACCTGCTAATATGGCCAAAAGTCACATGGCCCTGCAAGCCAGCGGCCGTGGGAGAGCCAGAGAGCAGAGAAAAGCGCTGTGCACACACAGCTGAGATGGATTATGGCCTTCTCCCCCTCCCTACCTACCACGGGTGCCAAACCAGCCACCAGATTCACTCTTGGCAACATTTCCGAGCATGCCTCTGAGATGTCATCAACAGGCAACAAAATCCACCACAACCAAAACTCCTACCAGGCACATTGACAACACAGGCAGAGGGGTATGGGACTGGCTACAGCACTGCCAGACCCAGAATTGCAAATCAGAGTAGAACTCCTCCTCAACTATGGCACACCCTAAAATACAGCTTTCCCCCCTTAATCCTGAGAACATTGAGGCAAATTTAATTATCTTTATTCTTGGAAATAATTGCTGCTTTGATATGCATGAGAATAAAAACATTAAGTATTAAAACCTGTATAACAGAGCAGTCAAATGTGTGCATGACACGATGCTTATCATCTGATCTGCTTCGATGGAACAATTAAATGCATTAATGTAAATTCCATCCATAAGAAAGCTTTACACAATCTTGCTTAATAAAGTGCTCCCATTTTTTTATGGATGCTACAATATTAAATTCCCCCAGTCTTGTATTTAACCAAGACAGCGTGTGCTGCCTGCCAAAGACCAATCACGTCAGCAGCCAAGATGCTCAGCCTCCTGCCTTGCCATAACGACACCTGAACACTTTTGGGAATGGAAGGGAAATCAGGATAAGTAGCACGCAACATGGGTAATGCACTATTTTAAATGTATTAAAAATACAGATGAGTCAAGATTAAAAACCCCTGCAACTAACCTGCACTGCAAATTCAATCAGACACCAGCAGGCAGTTGGTTTTCTAATGGTTTTCTATGGTCAAGTTCCACTTGGGTATTTTACACTCTTCCACCAATGCAGTCTCTTTACTACAGGTTTCTTGGATGAGTGCAGCTGTTCTGTTCAACGCAACTGTTCACAGCAGACAGGGCAGATCACCTCACCTTAGTTCAAGATCAGGTGGCCAGATCATGGTTGTGGTCAAGATACTGGCACTGTAAGCAGGATACGGCATCCTCTGCCTGTGCTCATCTCTGCCAGCTGAAGAGGAGAGTAGTTTACCCACAGCAACCTTGCAGGCTGCTGAAATCAGGTAAAATACACTCCTTATTTTTTCCTAGTCATCCCTCATACAAAGAGAGAACATTCCACCACCTAATCACAACTACTGGTACAATTCTGCTCATAACCAACAAGGGGATGCAGGAATGAGAAAGATTCACAGCAAACCAGGGAATGACCAAAGCACAATACTGGACCAACTCCGTTTCCATACAGTGAGCTGAACCAACTCCACTGAGTTAGTAACCAGCGTAAGTCACACCGATTGGTGGCTAAAATGTTTTATCAAGTTACTTTCATCTGAACAACTACCAGTTAGCAGAAACTGCACGCCCCCACCCACAGACGTCCATGAATCGATAAACTGTTACAATCCCTGCAATGCTGGCTGTATAAATGTACCCACACACACACCATGAACTACCGACACGAGGAAGCTGAAGATGGAGCAAGACCTGTTCTCTTTGGAGCTGCCTCCCTCCCTGCCATGTCATCTGCAGCTGAAGTGAGGCCCAGCCCTGTGACTAACACCCCCCGGGACCCTGCAAGTAGAACAAGCACAGCTTTGAATGGTCAGCTGCTGGATTTGAAGTGCATAGTTAAGCCTTACACTACAGAGACCTCAGAGAAATTAAAATCCGTCCACATACACTAAAATCTCTGACAACTCTCAGTGCCGCAGTGAACTGTCCTCATGTAACAAACCAACGTACACAGAAGAGAATGTACTTGGCCTTCCCTACAGAGGAGGAGGGAACTCCCTGGGACTCCCACCTACCCATCGTGTTGTTTCCCAAGTTCCCATCCAGACAAGCTCAGTGAGAGCAACAGTGACCAGAGGTATGAAGTCACCCTAAACTTGAGCCCACCAATGCATCTGTAGGTCCTAAGACAGTTCAAAAGTTCGTAGAAACCAGACTGCGACAATTACCATAGGGGCTTCTTTGTGCATTATTAGCATTAAAAAGCAGCACACTCTGTCTGTACAATTGAAGTTTCAAAGGATCAACATATCCAACATCCTGCAGCTCCTGTACAACAAACACCAGGAAAGCACAGAATGGAAGCAACACACAGATGTATGCACCCAGCATCCGCCGTCTCTCTGCATTCCACCGGTACCAAGAGCCACGCTACATCCTGGAGTGCTCCAATGGTGGAGGAGGCCACCAGGAACGTTGTCCTCTGTTACTGAATTCTAAATAAAACATCATTTGCAATTTGAGACACATCTTTGTTTATGCTATCATCATCTGCTACACAAAATACAGTAGCAGCTATAAAAACTGACTTCTAATTCATAAAGTTTTTTATAGTCTATAAAAACTTGTTTATTTATAAAAACATTTTTTTAAAAAAATATCAAATATAGGTAAATGATGTATTTTTCCCTGACAGAACACATATGACACTTCAAAAACAAACCAACTAACCAGGAGACCAGTGATAACACCTGTGATCTTCAGAGCTGCACAGCAAACACCACCACAAAGTGAATACCCAACACAAATCCAGTGGTCCTTCGCTTTTGTAAAGTCAGAGGGGCAACAGAACAAAAAAATCCCTCACCACCAAAAACCAACAGCCCACCACAAAAAAAATCTAGATAACAGTCTCCAAATCAAGCTACTGTTTTTTGAAGCATCTGCACTGCATGCAGCACAAATAGTTGCTAAATTTTACTGTGATTTCCTCTGGCAGCATCTAATGCAAGAGCACTGAAAAGAGGGGGAACAAGTGGCACCATACTACTGTCGAGAAAGGGAAAGGGATTTTCTCTTACGAGCATATGGGTCAGATCCGGGAGTGTATGAAGCCCAGATTAAATTATCCTCTCAACGCACTATTAAAAATTTCCTGAATGGCTTCCAGCTGACACTGAGAATTTCCACCACCATCATAAATGCAGTAAACTGTGACTATTGAAAAACTGACTTCTAATTTATTTTTCTTTTCCGTGCAATTATGCCTGAAGTGAGAGCTGCATGGTCAGAATGCTTAAAAAACTGACTTTTAAAACTTTCTGTGCAGCATTTAACGCTTGACCTGAAAGCACAACTATTTTTGGAATTGGCAGACAAATCACTCCCCATTTTTGATAGACTCCAAATAAAAGCTCTGATAAAAAAAGTAAGCTAAATTATAGAACCTAAATTGCTGCTCATACACAAAAGTGAAGTAGTCATTATTTCATGCATTTTCAGGAAAAAAAATTAAAGTGTTTTCTAGCATAAAACCCAAAAATATCAGCACATATGAGCTGCTTGGCTATAAACACTGCAGAGGAAACCACAGCTGGACTCACAGTATCATACTGGTAAGAAGCAGTTGCTTCTCTGACTGATATCCAAGATGCCAGTGGCCGTGTCAGCACAACACGCAGCTCCACACCCACACACATCACGACTTTACCAAGACGGCACCATCAAGCGCTGCTGAGCTCTGGTGTTACAGGACTGAGAGCAAAATATTTGATCTAATGAAAGAATCGTAGAATGCTTTGGGTTGGAAGGGACTTTAAACAATCTACAACAATGCACAGAAATGACAATGTGTTGAACGGCGTACGGATCACCTGACTAAGAAGAAGAAAATTAGTCATTTCACTCTAAGATGTCCCCTCTTGGGGCAACACTGGTGTTCTGCAACACCAGTGAGCTCTCTTCAGCCAACATCGGATGTTGTAATACCCACCCTTGCAAACCCATGGGGATAAGTGTGAGATTTGACTCTAACCCGGTATCAGAAGCAGAACCGCACACTTGGTGGCCATGTATCAGAGATGATGATTAAGGTCCAGCATCAGAAGAAGTGAACACTCATCACACCAGGCAATGCTGATACACGTGACTTTAGGAACAATGTTGCTACCCTTGACTTATTTTGCGATCTGCATATAAATCAGCCTTTAAAATTTTAGCTTGATGAAGTCTAGAAGTGGAATGAAAATGCAAAGGGCAGACAGAGATTACCTATCGCATGCCCCACCACTTCATCTGCTGTTCATCGAAAGCACAGCACAGGCCAGCCGGCTGCAGTGAGGCAGAGAGTTCTTTATCGACACGGAAAGAACTTCCTTGGCTGATGTGAAACTCAGGGGATCTGCAGCCAATTCAATACTGCTGGATTCAGGATCATCTTCTACCAATCCTTTTGCAGATTTCAACAAACATGTTGATCAGGTGCTTCATGGTTACTGCAAAAATACATCCCAGATCACTGCATCCAGCTTCTTCAGCAAACCTGACAAAACTCCATACCACTGGGTTTATTGCTTCCCAATTCATAAAAAATGCCCTGGCAGCCCACCAAGTGCTGCAGACGTTCTGTAAAACCTCTCTTAACCTAGAATGTGGTCCACCCAGCCAGCTCTTTGTCCCTGTCCTGACAAAAGCAGAGCAACTCTCAAGCGTTGTAACCGACACTACACACATGGAAGAGGAGTTACTCTGCTCACAGCAGAAGGCGGCTGTTTCCCATCAGCTTTCCATTCATGCTCAATTACACCATGGCAGATGGTATCAAGACAGTTGTATTCTAGGTGACTCTCACAATGGGAAGTCTATCAGCATCTCCCAGCCTCTCAAAACGGACAGCAATTTCAGTCACTTGATTCACGTGAATCACACAACACAGACTCCTTGTGCACCTGGCTAAGCCCCTCCCTCCAAGCTAATGACATGTTACTTCTCCTCCTAATTCTGCAATTTGGAAACCTTCCTAGAGTGGTAATTAAGGGCAAAAAAAGCTCCCCAAAAAAAAAGAAACAAAAAAAGACCTGGTGATGCAGCAAGTGGCATTTAGCTTTTACCATGCCCTTCACAAGGGGCAAGAGGCAACAGAGAACAGGTCCCTCGAGAATCTCCTAACTTACTTTTACCACTTAGTAGTGAGCTGCAGCTCAGAGAAAAAAGTGCTGACAGTCATGAACTTGCCTTTTTCTTAGTTATCTTAAAATCATTCTTTTTGGTATACTTTTCTCCACACTGGATCCACTGTCACTGATGTGCCATGAAGGCAAAGGGAGGTGCAGATGAATCGCGTTCTACAAAACACTGTTAGGAAAATGTTTAATATTCAAAAAGAAATACAAAATGCTGCCACAAGACTGATTAAAAAAGGAACCATTGTGAAATAGTGTCAGCTATGAGCAGAACAAAGACACTTGGAATGGGCTGGGGAAAATGGATTGCAGAAGGTAACTGTGGACATGGAAAGCCCTGCTGAGCCATCACTCTTTTCCACTCCATCTTTCAGTGCCAAGTTTTGCGAAAATGCTCCTCTGCTTCTGCCAGTCCTGAGAGGAAGGGAAAAGACAGGAGCGTACCATCAAGAGTCCCTTCTGCTGCTGAAGCAGGTGTGATCTTATAGCTGTACTGAACACTTCCATAAATTGCCTTACGAAAGTAAGGAGCACTTCACGTGGTGTACACCCCACGTATGCCAATGTAACAGCAGCACCAATGCCTGCAGGTGACCCCAGATCCTCCTCCAGAATGGGAGCTTACAGGGAAGAATGGCCATCAAATGCTGCCTCTTTTGTATCTCACACACTCCCTCATCTGTGTGTTTCTAGAAGGAATAGATGATATGGATGAGATGAAGCAGCACCAGGACATTGTGGTGAATTCTGGCAGCTTTTTGTCCATGTGAGCACCTGTGTTCAAATGCCTTTTCTTCCCAAGATGGCAAATTGTTCTCCCTCTGATAAAGAGCAAGCCTATCATTCCAGTAACACTTCTTCTGTTTCTTTTAAAAAGATTTGGGAGGAATGGTTCTCTCCTGGAAAAAAAAATTCTTTGCAGATATTTTTCTTTCTTTCTTACTCTGCTTCTCTACCTGTGTTTTTCTGGTATTCTGCTTCTTCACAGAACAGCCTCCGGAAGGCACTTTTATGTTAGAGCACTACCTGCATCTTTCATACACGCACTTGTAGACGGTATGGCTTACTTTGATTTCCTCTCAAGATTCCGACACTAAAATGTCCATCACCAACTCCCTCAATTCTTCCCCCTGCACATTTTTTGATCCCACTGTGCTGTTCTGCTTGGATGTTTACTTTCCAGGAATGTCACTAGCAAAAGGGTCAGAAAGCCAAGTTTCCCAAATTTCCACAGACAAATCCAGGATGTGTGTTTCAGGGTTGGGTGTAAATATTCATTAGGATCATCCACAACAGGCAGGAGAACCAACAGTCCAACCATTATGCTGTGCTTCCCATTTAAAACAAAATGGAAGGCATTTTCGGTATTTCTGATTATTTCTACAGTCTTTCAAGTGGTGGAGAAGAGAATTCTAACTGCCTAAGTCTGTTCCTGTCTGAAAGACAAATATTCTTAAACTAAAACCATTGTGACAAGTACAAATGCCAGTTACAAAAAAACACGGACATACCCAACACTACCAGTGCTCCCAATTTTTGCAAAGTCCCTCACCTAAGAAACACCAATTCTACCACTTATCCTACCACTTAAATAACACAAATAAATGACATTACCAATATAGCTGAAAGAAACATTAGTGCCAGAAAGCATCTTTCTTTTATTTAGAAGAAAGTATCCCATGGGATTAAGTCAGACCTCCAGAATAGTTGAGGGAGAGCTAGCATTCACTTCTCAAAGACCAATGTAATGGAAGTGCAAGACATGCTAACCATACCCTGACATATCCAACACTAACGTCTCCTGAATGTCTTTGCTTGTGATAGTTCTGGTACATTTATTAAGAAGGTCAGCTCTAATTTTAGTAATTCCTTAGGCTAGCAAAGCTACGAGGAAGGCAAGTGGAAAAAATGAAATCTTCTGTCCCCCTTATTTTGCAATTCATTAAGTTCACAGCCGTTGCCAACTCCTTTTTACTACATACACTGCATTAAGGCACGTTCTGTGACTGAATCACCTACAGACGACTCTCTTGGACTACAGAGTGTATGTTACAGCAGTTCGAGCGCAGGAGGTGCTGTCCTGGCAGCACACTGGCCAGGAAGAGGCCAGCAAGTGGCCAGCTGATGGAAATCAATTCAGACCAGAGGAAAAAACACTGGGAAACTCCAGCTACCCATAAAAAAAAAAAGTTAGTCAGCTATCCTAACGGGACTTGAGTATAAAGAAACCTTTTCTTGACCCCTAAGCAATTTTGCCCCAGAACAATAAATACAGTAAACGTAAGCAAATCAGCTATTTTGGATTCAGCATAAATAACTCAGAAACAAGCTACTAACACTCACAATATAGATAATTACCCTTGAGAAAAGAAGTAATTAAAAAGTAGCAGGAACACATGCAGTTTTAGAAAGGAGGTCTGACAGAAAATAATTCAAAGTCTTTTGACCAATAAGTAAAAAATGAAAATGTTTAAATTGAGCTTGTGATTGAATTCCCTGGAGTGCAGGATGCCAGGATGCACGGCCACCCCAGCCAGAGGCTCTGTCCACCCCACCCGGTCCACAGGACAGGCTCTGGTTTGAGCAAGTATGAACCTGAGAAACTGAAGCCAGGAAGAGAGAACTAAGATAGAAAATAGAGCCAAACACAACCAGAAAAATCCAAGAGAACACTGGAAGATTGAGCAGGAATAATCTTAAAAACCAAGCTGTGATAGCCAGAAGCCTCAGGCTCAGCCTTATCCACCGCCAGGTGGGAAAAAGACCACACAGGACAGCGAGGGTACAGGAGAGAAGCTGGAATATCTGCACAAGGAGATGATGGGGTAGAGGGTACAGTGCTGTCACAGGGCACACATAAGGAGAGCTGGCCCTTCGATAACTCCTCTATTGAACATCAATGACCTACGGACAGCAGGAAACGGCTGCCCTGAAGTCAGATGCAGCTCCAGAGGGACACACGCTTTTGTCACCACTGCTGTCGCCTTCCCACAGCTGCTGCTCCACAGACGCTCCCAACGGCTGCAGCCAAACGCAACAGGACCATTAACTGAACTAATAATTATGGGATGTAACGCTCCAATCACTTGGTGACTGGGATACACCAAGAACTAACAAGCCAAACATTTATGCACTAGACTGCATGTCATTAAAATAACAGAACAACTCAAAAGAATACTCAAAAAGAAGTGGGCAAAGTCTCGTATACAAAATTATTATGAGCATTAATTAGTCAGTGGCGGAGAACAGAAAACATCACCTCTAAACGGAGAGCTGAAGCACTGAGTCAAAACTCTTAAAAAAGGCAAGAGGTCAGATACATAATTACACTATTTGAGCAAGGGAAAAGGCCCCTGTGATCAGTGACCACACAAACTGTGGAGATCTGCATTTAAGACCTGGAATGGGAGGGAAAGGAATATGATGAGTTCTATTTAGGGCAGTTGACAGTAACAGAAAGTACACAGGAACCTTAAGAAACAACATGAATGAGCAACAAGGCAGGAGATGAAAGCTCAAAAAGTAAAAAAAAAAAGTACATATCTACTCTTGAAGTAAACAGAACTCGGAAGCTTAGCCTTGTGCAGTCAGCTCAATGAGAATAATCACACAATTATGCAAGGGCAATGTCAGACCTTTTCTTCAGAATAATATAGAATTTCTGACAATGCACTAAGGAAGCCTCTGCCATGGCCTGCTCCTGGCTACTCTTCTCCACTTGCACCTGGCAATAAAATGGAAGTACAGTGCAAAAAGGCCTCAGAAATAGGAAGTCATAAATGTGTAAGAAAACAAACTTGCCTTGAAGAGAAAAGGTGTAAAAGTTAAAATCCTACATAAGGCCATGTCAAGTGCTCAGACTTCAAGAACAAGGGGAGGGTCCATAAAATGTAAGAGCAGTGTATTTATAACTCAGTAAAGGAATTCAACCAACCAACCTATAATGAGCAAAATGAACCTGCAAAAATTACAGTGAGGTACTGAGTCTGAGAGACACAAACACTGCCTTCTAAGCTAGACATTTACAGGAGTAAGAACATCTGCAGACATGTCAGGGAAGGCGTTCCTGAGCACTCCTGGCACTTCTGCAGAGGCATCCAGTTGGTACAGCTGCCAGAAACCAGCAGGTTGGAGCAGACAGGTGATGTGTTAGATTCCAGATGACCATTTTATATTGCTATTCTTCTAGGGTCAAACAAGCACCATCAATACATGCTTTGTAATGAAAAGGTCGATTTCATTTAACACAGGAGTTTATAAAATATACGACTACTATCGTAAAGAGAGAAACTGTTTATTGAAAGGCTGCACAAAAGTGATGAGGAAGCACTGTACCAGGTTCTGGTGTGGTGCAGGTACCTGATGGACACAAAAAAAAAGCCATGGCAGAAAAGCCAGAACAGATCACCGGTGAAAGACCATTCTGTCCTTTAGGAGTGACCACTCTAACAGAGCACACAGAAACAGGCATCAGTAGCTCAGCAAGGATGGACAGGCACTCATGTCAGTTTGTAACTTGAAGTAGGTTCACAATGGGGTTCAAATATATTTCAGCATAAAAGAGTTCAAAACCTTCTATAACTGTTTAGTCTGTTCTACCAGAACATCTGTATCTACAAATGGAGAACCTTTCCTGAGTGATTTGCCCCATTTCTAGAGCCCCCCTGAGCACCTTCATCTCTGCTGGAGTTCCCCAAAGGAACTGGTCCAGTTTCACTCCAGCTCAAGTTGAGTGTTTGTTCTTCTGTCTTCACACGACTGAGCAGAACGACTTTTTAAACTGCACACAGCCAGGGGATAGGTCCAACAACCCAAAGCAAACAACAACACATCAAAAAACACCTTGTTCTGTATTCTACCTACTTGAAGAAATATTCTCCAGTGCATTCTGCAAGGTCTAGATTATTTCTCTTCATGCCTTCTACTTCAAACAAAAAGTAGTCTTCAGAATGTATTAAGACAACAAGCACAGCCTTTTAATTTGATGAGGTTTATGGGCCTTCATAGGGAAAATGCTCATTTCAACTAATACACAGAACCATTTAGGTAGCAGCAGTTCAGACACAGAATGCGCCTCAGTTGGATAGTCAGGATTACAGGACTAAAGGTCCTATTAAAACCTGTTCCAGCTATTTTAAGCAACTCTAGAACAGAATCCAACCATCAAATAATAACGAACTCCTGAGAACTTCTCAAAGCCACTACTTATGATTACAACACTGCTCCAGAACACCACTCCTGTTTTGATTAGGAACCAATTTAAGATTAAGAACTGATTAAGACTGATTTACAGTTTGCCAGTTTACACTGACTTACTCTTTTTTCCCATACTGTCCTTAAAGTCTAAGGGACAAGCACAACACAGAGATCTAACGTGTCCTTTTTGCCTGTGAGCTGAAAAAAATAAGCAATTTTGCCTCCCTTCATGACACGGGAGAGAACTCTGTTCCCAGATCATCGCATCAGCCCTTCCTCACATATGTCCCAAAGAATTCTCTTTTTAAAAAACATCCTTGACCAGAATTCTCCACATCTGTGTATTTCCTGACCACACAGCATCAAAGTCTTTAAATCACCAGTGGATACACATTCTTCCATTTTTATATGGCAAATTCCATTCTCATATTTTTATACATATTATTATAAACATTTTTCTAGTATATGTTATGATACATTTGTTGTTACTACACGACCATGGACTTTGCAGTACCCCAGTTATGTCCCTATTATTGCAACTCCTCCAGCTCATTCACTTCTGTTGTGTGAGACTCCAATCCTTTGAATGGAAAATGCTCCCCAACATTGCCTCAGTCCATTTTATTAACACAGGCCTCTTCTGTGTACATCACAACAAAACACCATTTAAAATTGGTCTGAAGTTTGGTGCAAGAATCATTCTCCTTTCCATTCCTGTGTCAGCAGCTGCCCCACATTTCCTTCTGACACTCCATGCTCTTGCTCCCCCCATCACCTTCCTCGAGTGCCATTGCTGAGTAAGATGATCCCCTCACCAAGCTGCCCTAATGAAAATGATGGCTTCTGGCAAAAACTTGAAACTCTGTACCAGCTGCACTTCCCAAAATTCATCCAGAAAGGACACCAGCAGTGAGGAGAGGAAAACTGGTCGTGTGACCCATGATCCACCCACCCTCAGCCAGCCCCAGCTTCCGAGCAAGGGTGAGGAGGGTGCTGGGGTAGAGGACAGGTGCCAGCAGCCCGCTCCCATCCCACGTGCTTGTGGTCCAGTTGATCAGCCCAAGTGCACTGGGTCTGGCACTTCCAGAGGCCTGGCATGAACACAGAGACCTGCCCATCCTGGCACGTGAGGGTCTGTTTACCCAGGAATTCTGGGCACGTCTGCTGAAATTCCATAAACCCAAAGACTTATGGTAGCAGCTCTGATGTCACTTTCACACCAGAAGAGCTGTCCTCGCAGTGATATAGGAGACTGAAGCGGGAGAAGTGTCTACAGGCCTGCTTCCCAAATCCAGGCAGTCCCAGGTTTGTGTGCTACATTACAGCTGTTCTGCTTGCTGACATCTTCTCTTCTATGCACTTATATACCCATTGCCATAGTAACCAAAGTCCTTAGAACATATAATGTATTTTTTGAATCTAGTGTATTAGAACAAAATTATTAAGGTTACAAAGGCAAGCACTCCAGAATTAGAAAGTGTCAGAACTCAGCTTGCCATCTCCCTTGCCAACCCATCTTTGCCTGCTGCCTCCTCCCCATCTCCCAGGCTCCCAAGTCACCTCTCCTGAAAACCTCCGGCTTCATTTCTCCCCCAGCAGCAGCATCTTCCTCTCCGATCTCTCTGCAGTCCCACTCTCACTATTCCTCTGTCCCGACATATTCTTATCATTTCTCTCTCATCTGACTTTTATACCTCCTGCACTCACACCAGGCATTCTCCTCCTCCACACAGCCTGGGCGCCCTCCAGGAATGATTCACAGAACACAGGACAGAGATTCCCAACAGTCTAGGAACTGGAAAAAAAGAGAAGCCTCTCTTGCAGGGCAAAGTCCTTCTGATCTCCCATAGCACAGGGCTGGAGCACCTTCAGCTGCTCTTGAGTGTAACTGCCTCCTCCTCACCAGGAGCTGCAGAACGCCTCAGCAATGCACAGTACCATTTCACCTCTTATTGCCATTGCACATGGCACTGTACGAGCACCCCAGGGTCCCACTAAGGAATAAGACCCTCTTCCAGGAGGTGGTCTGCAAATACAAAGACAGACCCCTCCTGATGAACTTGTATAAAACAAATTAACATTCATGCTTTACCTGCTTGTATCATTATTTCATATACCTATACATACATCTCACTAGGAGGAAGACGCATGGAGTGCTCGAGAGCTACGTTTTCTCTGGACACCAGCATCTGCAGGCACTACAGAAGTGCAGAGCAGAATCCACTGCAGTAACATATCCAGTAAATTCAGCACATCTCACAGAAGGTTTACTAAAAAGCCCATCAAATCACAAACTTTGGCATTCTGTTGCCTGATCAGCCCTCCACTAGAAAGACAGGCAAAGACAATACATTATTGTACACGTACAGAGAAGTAAATCACAGAATGGTTAGGGTTGGAACGAAGCTTAAAGCACATCCAGTTCCACCCTTGCCATGGGCAGGGACACCTCCCACTGGATCAAGGTGCTACAGCCCCATCCAACCTGGCCTTGAACACCTCCCCAGGGATGGGGCAGCCATGACTTCTCTGGGCAACCTGTGCCAGGGCCTCACCACCCTCACAGGAAAACAATTCTTCCTAAGATCTCATCTCAGTCTCCCCTCTTTCAGCTTAAAACCATTCCCCCTTGTCCTATTCCTGCACTCCCTGATCAAGAGCCCCTCCCCAGCTTTCCTGAAGCCCCTTTCAGCACTGGGAGGCTGCTCTAAGGTCTCCCCATAGCCTTCTCTTTCCAGGCTAAACAACCCCAATTCTCTCAGCCTGTCCTCATATAGGACGTGCTCCAGCTCTCAAATCATCTTCATGGCCTCCTCTGGACTTGCTCCAAACAGATCCATGTCCTTCTTGTGCTGAGAACTCCATCTATCCAAATGACTACATCTTTTCTCCAAAAACCTGCTTTCAATAAATTATCTGGCTCTGTTCTGGTTTTGGCAGTATTAGTAATTGTCCTGAACACAAGGGATGAAAGAGGTAGGTCAGCATCTGCACCTGAAGCAAATGCTTGGAACAATGATACAGAAACAAGGCCTACAAAGTAGGTTTTGATGCCCAAGGTCTATCCTAGCTAGGCTGACACTTACTGGGAATATTTAAAAAGAATTTTCTCCTGTACATCAACATTTCATCTCCCAAGAAAGAAACACTACACTTTCTTCTGGCCTGAACAGGGAAGGAAAGCACTTAGGTTGCTTGAATGTACCTGGTAAGCGCTGAAGCATTTTAAGGCTGAAAAGGCAATTTCAGCTCAAGCAGGAACACATCCATCCTAAATGTGACAGAAAACTGTAACTGAAAATTGGTCTGTTCCAATAGCACAGATCCAAACACCTTTCTATTTCACAGGTTCTTTGTGTGCTCACACACAAAGCCGCTTAATCCAACCGTTCCCAGTAATCATTCACAAAAGCAAATGAATGAAAAAGAAATAATCAGCAACCATCTCCACTCCTGGCCTTTAGTCAAGGTGAACAATAATTTGATTGCTTCAGTCGATGGAGAGAACTATTTTCTGTGTCTTTAAATAAAAGGTTAATTGAGATACAGCAGAACCTACTCTCACTTGGGCTTTCCGAGAACAAGGTTGTCCTGCCTGTTCCAAGGACTCTGGTCTCAGCTTTTGCATGAGGTGAGGCAGGAACTACCAGTGGGTAACTTTTCCAAGACCTCATCTTTGAGAGACACAGCAGAGACACAGTGTTGCAAAGAAAAAGCCAATTAAAATAACCTTATACCTCTCCTTAAGCACCCACTGCTGACAGGGATAGAGTTCGGAGGCCTTTGTCTGAGCCAGCACAGCAGCCTGCACCTCTCCAGACAGCAGTGGTGACTGGTAGGAGCCTCCGATTCCAGGGCAACCAGGTGTTTGGTCAAAGCTAAACTGCACTACTCAGAGGCACACAACTGTGCCAGCTAATGAAGGATGGGAGATAATAAAAGCTGCTGCCCAGAGTTATAGCCATGTGGCACAGCTGGAGCAGGATTAGGCTGCACGGTCTGAAGGGCTTCCCCAAGATGGTGTGTAGGTACACAACCCAGGGGGCTGGCTCTACTGAGATATGGAAGCGAAGAGCCAGGGGACAGTCATCAGAACAGTCCCAGGAGAGCAGTGGGACAGACCTTGCCCTAGGGACATGAGGAATTCTCAAAGATAAATCACCTGCTGCTTTGTTTGGGCGGATTATCCTTTCCCAGAAACAGGGATTGGTATTTTTTCTCCATTTTCATTCCAGCAAATGGACAACTTGTACAAACTACTCAGATGATGCCTCCCAGAGACTCATCTATCTGCCTGGAGAGTTTATCAAACATTTTTAGATACAATAAGAGAAGCTGGCTGCTTTATACTTTCAATACTGTCACCACATCTGTCTAGGTTCCCTTAAAATGGTCCTCTTCCTCACGTGTTTAAGAACCCACCTTATACACAGCTACAGGGGACCAGTCCTTACACTGCAGGAGAAAAACTCACAGTGTTTTTCACTTAAATTTTAAGAAAACTCATGGAATTTAAAAAGTAGAGGAGCACATGAGGAAACAGTTACCAAGAAAGCTGGGGAGGGACTTTATACAAAGGCATGCAGTGACATGACAAGGGGGAATGGCTTTAAACTGGAAGGGGGAAGATTTAGATTAGATAACAGGCAAAAATTCTTCACGATGGGGTTGGTGCGGCCCTGGCACAGGTTGCCCAGACAAGTCATGGAAGTGTTCAAGGCCAGACTGGATGAAGACTTGAGAAGCCTGGTCTAGTGGGAGGTGCCCCTGCCAATGGCACAGGGGTAGAACTGGATGGGCTTTGAGGTCTCTTACAACTAAAACCACTCTGTGATTCTAATTAATGATAGCAATGCATGTTTAGATTTTTATCATTCCAGAGATATTTTTTACCAAGAAAACACATTAGAAATTGTGTCCTTTACAAAGAGCTTTTCCTTTTGGGATGGAAATGATGGTTTACACTGGGGTTGGTGGTGTTTAATTGTTGGCAAAATTTAAAATACAATCATCTCTCTGAAATACAGCCATTCATTCTGAAACAGAAATACTATCAGTCTGTGGTATTCAGAGGTATTGTCCACCCAAACAGAAGGAAGCAGGTTTCAGCTCAGAGCTGTGGTTTCACAGCCCGTGGAGCAAGGAGGACAGCTTTGCATGACTAACATCAGCCGACTGCAGCAACTCCACAGGATCGAGAAGACCACACCTGCAATGTCTCCACTCACAGGTTCTCTCGCATTTCTCAGGTCCTAAGCTGGATCTGGAAAAGCGTGGAAAGACCAGATCTCTGGGCACCAGGGGTTGCTCATCTCCCTTCCTTTCTTTTGCACTATTTTCTCCCAAGAGAATATTATCCAACTACTATGTCACACCTGAACTATACTTTCAAGGCTTAAAAAGCACCTGATATTTTCTTAGTACTTAGCAGAGTCGTAACATTCTTATCTTACAAACACATAAACCTATCCAGGACCATACAGTTTCACAACAGGAATAGAAAGGTCTGATGTTCTGTTTCTTATGCCAACCATTAAATTTGGGTTCACATACAAAGCACACACAAAAAAACTCACCCTGACATCCTTTTGGCAGCCAAGTATTTGAAGGGGCACAGAGAAAGGAGCTCCTTGCCCAAGGAGGCTGCCCGAGAAGGGTGCTGGGAGGGTGGAACAGCAGAACAATACAGGACATTGCTGCACTACTGCAGTCTGCACTGCATCTACTCCAGGGATAAATAAAATTCCAGTCTCCACAATCTCCAAGGCTGTCAATCTGACACCTTTTGTGAATACTAAATTCACACATACAAAGAACTTTCTCCTTTGTAGGTTCTGAAACATCTCACATGCCGTTTCCTACTGGTAACTGAAGCAGCTTAATTTCGTACCTGGCAATTTGAAGGTTCTTTTTCAGCAGCTGGGAATAATGGATTATGCCTTTTGTTTGTCAGTAGGAACCGACAAATAAGAAAAAAAAAAGTAAAGTTTCAAGCAACATTTCCTTTATTAAAAGAATATCTACTTGCTGACTGCTCCTGCTGGCTGATAAGCAAAGGGAAAGTCAAGTGCCCGTTCTAGAAATTCCAAGGATGTTGGATTTTTAACCTGGGAAAGCAGGATGGCCTCCTGATCCCTTGGGCAGATATACCCCTAAGAACCGCCCAGCAAACAGTGAGAGCTGCTCCCTCATCGTGCATGCAGATCACCCATGCAGCCCAGCTGGACAGGGAGCTACTGAGAACTCAACATGCCATGCCAGAAATCAGTATTTACTTTTGGATGCAAGCTATAAAGAGTAACCAAGAAGTAATTGAGGTTCCTGAGCACAATGGGGCAAAGAATATCAGCTCCGGTGCTGCTTGCTGCCCAGAAATTGCTAATACATCTGCACAGCTTCTTGAGACCACCTGCTTATCCTCTAACAACTGAAACTCAGAGTTTACAGCCTTCAAACATCTAAACACACCCCTCTGCAGGTTATTTTGCAAAGTCATTTTGAGTGAGGGAATATTTAAAGCTCTAGCCTGCAAAGGAATAAGCCAGTCCATATTTACATGAACTGCATTGTTCAGTAGAGCTAACAAGGTGTATGAGAGCTGCCCATTGCCAGGCCACAGAAGGGCTCAATAAAGAAGGAAGAACTTGGATACACTTTTACATTACATTTCACAGGCCTGAACAAAAATCACCCTGGTCATATCAGTCCTGCAGTTGGTTTTGGCTGCTCCCCTGACCCTGGCTGGGTCCCAACAGTAATCCTGGTGGAAGGCTGCTGTTGGTACTACCATGATATCTACACAAACACCTGGAGTGTATGGGACAGCTCCCTGGCAGAACCCAACACGAGGGTGACAAGAAGTCCCTGGTGCCGTGCTTGATTAATATCTCCAAAATGGTAAAAAAAGCGAAAGAATATGTTGAGAGAAAAAAAGATCCCTGAAGCAAGGAGGACTCAGATGTTTATAAAATGCCAATATATTTGCATCTGGCACATAACACACATCACATCCTCCAGCAGAGCAGGAAGATGTTATTTTTAAGAACCCAATAGTAAGAACTGAAAAGAAACAACTGTGCTGCTCTTGCTCTCTTTTTTTCTATGAAGCTAATTCCTGCTGTATAAAGTCAGCTTGAAAGCCCCTTTCAAAGAAAAAGGGGGAGGGAGGAGAGGAAGAATCAGATCTGCTTGTTTTTTGCATTTGACATTCAAGTCTTGTCCCCCTGTTTTGTTTTCCTGGAGGACGCCGCGGCGCAAACCTCGCAGAATGATGACATCACATCTACAAAAAAAGCAAAACTTGAAGAGGAGGGAAGCAGCTCTCTCTTCAACAAGGGCTCAGAACAGTTCTGCTTCTGCCTGTTACCTCTGGAACAACTCAAACCTAGCATGCCCAGCGATAAAGGACCATTCCCATCAGACCCCTGCCCAGGAGCAGCCCACCTAATGGGGGAAGGCAATGGTGCCAATACTTTCCAGGCCAGGAGAACCAAGTTAAAAGGTGTTTAGTTACTGTTCGCCTATAAAGATAACTTGAACACTACATTGGTTTAGGCTTGTTTATGCCTGTTTTATTATTGTTTTGAAATTATACAGCCAAGTGGCTTTCACCATGATGAAACAAAGCAAAGCATGACATGTTTAAGTCGTTGCAAATTGGAAACTGCTCTTACTTGAGGCCTTATAAAGTTATTTCTTCCATATGAGGTTAAGAGTTCTAAGAAGCATCTTTCCTGCAAAGCAAGTGCCTATGCTACAGAGACGCTGGAATGGCAAGATGTGTATGCACACAGAAGGCAGCACCTGCAGAGGGAAGAAACCAGCCTCTTGGCAGCAAAGGCATTCATACCTTGTCTGTATTGATTAAAACTCAGGAGAGGCCCATGCTAGAACACGTGCAGTGACTGTTCCATGTCACAGGGAAATTCATCCTTCATGTAAAACCTGAACTCAACAGATCGACATGCTTGGCTCAGGAATAAAAGGTTTTAAGTGAGAAATATTCGCAGAATCTTGGAAGCTAAGATGCTTCTTGGAGATTCAAGACACCAAACTAGATGGTACGTCACCATTTGCCTGGCTCCTAACAACTTATGGCTTAATGGACATGGTTCCACTGACAGCTACTGACTAGCACAACGGTGACAAATCATTCTATGACTCTTCATTGTGACTTTTTGGTAATTAAATGTGAAATTGAAGAGACTGCCATTGCCACCTCATGCACAAGCTAATCAGTATTAGCAGCCTAGTCAATTCAGACAGAATACTAATAATTTCTCAAAGCAGCAAAATAAACACAGCCTCACTATTGCCTTAGAGGCAATGCTCCAACAACAACATCAACCAAACAGGTAAAACATTCTTAAAAGGCGCCATCGTACAAGATCTTTCACAGTTCCCCACAACTCAAAATTGTTATTACTGTTCGTCATCTGCCTTGAGAAATTCTAGCATAACGAATGGTTGATTCCAGACAAAGTGCAATTACAGATTTCTGTGATGCAGTTGAAGTCTTCTATAGCATTCGACTTCAAGATCCTACACGGTACAACAGCAGGCACGGAATATACTATCTAAATATCTCAAACTCCTGTCCCAGTGATTTGAAAGAAAGAAAAAAAAGCAACTGCCATGAAGGAAGCATAAAAAGGAGGTGGTAACTCCACTCAGAGAAGGAATTTTACTCGTAAATTTGAAGTTCAAGACCTGTTTTATTGGATGGGCCCAGTAAAGCGTGCCATGTCCTGCTAGGCTACCTCTGGAGACCAGTCAGGACAGACAGACAATGACCATCTCTCTAATTTTCTGTTTACATACCTATAGAATGTTTTTTAGTGGTGAGGCTGTATGTGTCATGTCCTTAGAAATGCTAATCACAGCCATGAAATCACCTATAAAAACCCCTAAATCAGCAGGCGTTGAATGCCTCCAAACCAGAAAATAAGCAGAGGAGTAGAATCACAACTCACACCATCCTCTCCTTCCACTCAGGCTGCTCCATAACACTCACACGAGTCCGTATCATCCTTGTTTCCCCAACATCTTTGCAAACAGGCAGGTAGATTATGCAATGCGCATGATAAACAGGTACGAACTATTTCAAACCAGCACTGGCAGCATTAGTTCTGAAACCAAAAGCAGATCTTGTAGAAAACCTGCTACATTTCATACTCCATGGTCCTGGCAACACTGTACAAAAATCCCTCAGAAAACCAAGGTCTCAAAACATTGAGTACTGCCACATAGGGACTCAAATTTCACAGTTCTTATTGGCTTTGGGTTATGCTAGTTTAAAAATAATGACTAAAGCAACAAAATCCTTAATTTTATTATTTCCAAGTAAGACCCAGCACTTTTACTGCATAGAAATGCTTTATATGAATACCAGCTCTGTAAACCTCTCTGCAGAGGAAGTTAAAGGAGAACCTGAACAATGAAAGTTAGTTGTGATGGGCTTAGCAATGGCTTGATCTGCAATACTTACAGATTCCTGACAGGTACAGGGGCTTGACATTGCTCTTCCTTCCCAGTGCATCAGGTGGGAACGCTTTTGGCTCTTTACAGAAAACAGCAGGGTGCATTTGCATTACACAATAACCAGACCCTTATGGAGATGTGAGATTCACCTGTGGTAGGGACTGTACAAACAGGATATAAGGACACGCTCTGCCTCCACAGATCTCCATAAAGATGCCCAAAGTCTTGCAATTACGTATGTACAAGAGTATTTTTAACTCATGTGAGCAGCCACCAGCTACCTCTGTGTGTGACTGACTCCAAAAATGAAAAAAAACTTTGTTGTTCATCAAGTTCAGTGACTGATCTACAGCACACCCAAGGCCGCTTTCACACTTACTTAAAAATAAACACTAAAATCAGCAACCAGTCACACTGTAGTAAGGGGAAATGGCTTTAAGTTGAAAGAGGGGAGATTCAGATCAGAGAACAGGAAGAAACATTCTCCTGAGGGTAAGGAAGCACTTGCATAGGTTGTCCAAAGAAGTGGTGGCTGCCCCATCCCTGAAGGTGTTCAAGGCCAGGTTGGATGGGGCTTTGAGCAACCTGATCCACTGGGAGACATCCCTGCCCAAGGCAGGGGGGTTGGAACTGTATGGGCCTTAAGGTCCCTTCCAACCCAAACCATTCCATGACTGTAAGATACATTACAAAAGATGCAGCCAGCTCATTCACAAATAGTATCAGGTTGCCATTATAACAAAAACCTGCATGGTGTTCATACGATGAAACAAAAAACCAACCCTCTGCATTATCAGTAGGTCAGCCATACTTCTGGAAGCGATCTGGGACAGTGGAGCTGCTGAACTTGGAGTCTGTGCTGCTCCACCACACCCCACAGACAATGCAGCAGCACGTACGCTTCTGCTTCACAACCCAGGACATTCCGCAGTCCTGCTGGTCAGGTGTGAAGCAGGGATTGAGAAGATAAGTTCTTCTACCTGTCAGCTATGCTATGCTCTGCAAATCACTACTGCACCTGGACCACAGCACCTCCATCTCGTAAATGTGAAAAATAAATATGCATTCATCACTTGTTTAAAACACCTTGAGATTTATGGATGAAATTATGAACTGGGAATTACTATTATTATTCTGCCAACTCAGAGAAAAGTATAAAATCATCACACATGTAAGATAATTTTTCCATGTTATAGCTTACTTAAATTTCTATTTATGTATTAGTATTTCATTTAGAATCATATTGATATTAATGATAGCTATTTCTATTTAAACAAAAATATTTGTAATACTTACTAAAAGCAGAGTGATTACACCAATTTATAGTCACTACAGGAATTAATTTTCAACAACAAAGTGTGTATCAGAGAGAAGACTTCACAAATAAGGATCACACACCCTGGTGCTGGACCAGCCGCTGTGGAAAGACTCCAAAGCCCCATGTGAGCCATCTGCAGTTGCCCACAATTACTAATTCCTGCAATAGGAAAATACGATATATTTAAAATAATGTGTGAATTAATATTTTCAAGAGATAGGGGCTATTTAAGCAAAAGCACCAACCAATGAAATATTTTGTAAAACGTAGGGACTTTTCCAAAATATTTTTAAAAACAGTGAGTCTGTTAAATCTTTTTTTCAATAAACTAGCAATTAATTCTTTAAATGTTCATCAGTTTTGTGACTAATTTTAAGCTAAAAAAGGTCAACCATGTTCTTTAAGTAAACTATTGTCATGTTAGTCCAGTACCCAAAGCACTCTGATTGCTGTTGTCAAATCAGGAACAAATATTTTGCCAAGGGCTGGTTTTGCAAATAAACTTAACACATCACTATTGCAATGAAATCAAAAGTAATAGTGGAGATGATAAGTTATTTCTCCCGTTAACACTTTATTTTGAATAAAAAGCATCCATATTGACCTCTTCTAAGGACGGCTTATTTTAGGGTTTGGGGCCCTGCACTCTATCTTCCCAGCCAGCAAGAACGGAATTTTGCAGACTCTGGTCAGTCCTGTAGCTAACTGATGTGGTGAGAATATGGCAAACCTCTGAGCTAGCAGCTCACAGTAACACCTTCAGACAGCAGGAGAAGGAAACCTCTCCAGCAATTGTCATGTAACCAACTGAATTCTGATCAAGCATCCTTGGGAAGCTCTCCTCCCCCACCTTCACAGGCTTGTGCACTCTGGGCACTTGACATGGCTTTTGGAATGGAGATGCTCTAAGAATTCCTTTGCCTCTGTACTGTCTCAAGTGAAGGAAAAATAATCTTCCACCCTTGAAAGGACAGATGATCAGCATTCAGAAGGGTTCGCCTGCATTCTTCCTGCAAAACGGGCAGGTCCCAGCAAGAACCAACAGGAGGTTCTACCACACACCTCCAGCTAGAGACTAACCCAGTTTTAAATACTTCAAAGCAGGGGTTGGAGAGGGTTTGTGCGGAAAAGGTAGAAGGAAAATTAAGGCAAAAGCCCAGGTAAGAGTTCAGGGTTTGCCTATATGACAATTAACACCTAATAAAAACGGAGCTTAGCATTCTTAGCAAGGCACTGTCTCTGAAATGTATCATTATTTCCTTCCCAACTTTGATACAGACTTCTAGAAGCCAGCATGAAGTTTTGTCAAGGCTCAGGTTATCCTCTCTTTTCATTAAAGTTGCAAACCTTCACAGAAACCTCAATCAAAGAAGATACTAGGGCACACTGAGCAAGTATATAGTGGGGTTTGCATTGGTTTGGCTGATGCTATCACCTCAACAGTCTTTATGGGTGGTGAAGCCACAGTTGGTCCAGTACTTAGCTCTCAACACAAGACTTTGAGATGCAAAGAGCAACAAAACAGCCCAAGGAGAGGAAGGAGGACAATGGATTTAAAGGCAGAAGATCATGTGCTGCACACAAATACTGTGCTATGTTTGACCCTTGAAGAGGTGGAAGCTCACCTAGGAGCACAGGACCAAATCCTTCATAGAAAGATTTCAGACCAGGGTTTCACTAGCTCGCTATCTAGGCCAAGAAACAGTTCTGGAACATATTTAACACAGTTTAATCGCATCAAACCATGGCTGGTCCAGAATTGATCTTAACAACTGCTTTTTGAAACAGGCAAAGCTAAAAAGCAAAAAATCACAGTGTAGGGCTTAGGAAGAACACAGAGAGAACCCAAACACTGAGAGCAGTAGCTAAGCCAGGCACATTCAAATCCCATGATCTTTATTCAGATTGGGTTACAAGGAAGTGGGAGCTGGGAGGAGCCAGTGCCAGTGACAACTGCAGGCCAGAAGTGAAGGAGAAACATGTTGCACTGCCACTGGGACTCAGCTTGCAAGATCCCAATAACTGCTGGTTTCCCGTGGTGAAAGTTCCTGCACTACTTACGGAATAGCCATGGCCTACTTGAGAAACAGTGTGAGCAAAAATAACCTCTCTCCTCATCTCCTCGGCTGGGGCAGGGAGCGACAGGCGCCAACTACAAGGGGACTGAGGCGGGAAATAAGAATTCCGTATTAAAAAGGGAGAGGGAGGCAAAAACAACAAACGTGTAATACCACATGTCGTTCTTTCCAAGAAATTCCAATACAACAGTTCTCTGGGAACAGGCTCATGGGTCTGTTATTGCTTTTGAGGAGAAGTATGTCAGGGAAGAGGAAGATTTGCTGGATGCGTGGAAAACAGGCTGAACACATGGATGGAGAACAAGCCAAACACTGTTACAAGAAATGTTCCCTACCCTTCCAACATACTCGAATTCACATATTCCATTTTCCCATGCTCCTGGATCCCAAAGCTTTCCACAGGTTAAAAATCAGCCAGACTATAATGAACTGAAGCTGAACCAGCAATGCAATGAGAGGGCCAGATCCTACAGGACCTAGCTCTTCAAAACCTGTGTCTGTTGACACTCGGCAAATGGCAGCAGGCTAAAATAGAGAAAAAGAGCTCTTTAAAGTTTAGCTGAACTCATTGAAAGGCTTAAAGCAATGTAATTCACGTTGTAAGAATTCAGGTATAATATATGCTGCCTTTCAGTCCAAAAGCTGTAAGTAAGAATCTCTGAGATTAACATTAAACATCAAAATTTGCTTTTCAAACACGGCTGGACACCACTGACATGTGGGAAAAGCTTCCAACCAAATCCACAGGCACAACTACTCACTCTCATTGGGACAGAAGGCTGCCCTGCAAACATGCTGCACTTGATGAGCGTAGGAGAAAACTGTTTTTATAAAATTACATCTCACTCTAAAGAAAATATTTGCATGGCTATAGCCAGGACTGTCGTAAGGGTCAGTGGGAGATCACAGGCACAGAAAACTGCAGAGCCTGCCTGCGTCAAAGGTCTGTGATTTTTACTTCTTTCCTCAAGATCTAAGTTTTCCCCAAACCAAAACATTTCTCGCCTTTTCCATTCTAAGGACAATATTCAATATGTAAATTTCATGCTGTCACCCCATCCTGACCCCTAGAGAAAAATCAAAGCTGCTCCCAGCCAAGCAATACAACAGGCAGAACCATCAGCTACTGTCCACTTGTGTGAAGAGGCCATCATGACTGTAACTCCCGTTGGGCTGTCCTCACCGTGCCCCTCAGAGAAGGAAAACTATGTCTCTAAGCCACAATGCAGGCACTGAACTAACTCAGCAGAGCTGAGCTCAGCAAGGTCCAACTAAACTGGGAAAACTTTTCTGTTCAGACAAAACTTATTGCTGCTTTGGCAATTTCATGCTGTGTTTATAGTGGCCACCTTGCCTCTTCTGCTGGCAAAGAAGCCAAGACTTCACAGGATGTGAAAAAAAAAAATAATTGTCAAGAGTAACAATGCAGTAATTTCTGACAAAGTATTAAAAGTTCTCAACGGTTTCCCCTTGGTAATTAAAAAAACACTCTCATTCCAGTGACCACTAAATATCTGCTCCTTTAAGAAACCAAGGTTGGAGCAGCCATTGTGCAGTCTTATGTCCATTGTGTTTCTAAGGCCCTCAGAAAGTATTCCTTCCTCCAGGTTTTGTACTGTATATGAGCACTCAGACAAAGAGTACGGCGTCTAAAAGCCAACTGTGCTTTTTAACAGATCTCCATCCTTTCCTCCTGTTTTGTGGACACTTTTTTCCCTTGGACACTTCGCACTTCACCTCTGATTTCATGTTTTTATATTTCAAGTTCTGTTTTCATAGGAAGGACTCTGCTTTCGCAGCTCTGCACAGCTGAACTCCCTCTGGAACTTCACATGAGGGGATTAGTAGGTTTCTGACCCTTTATCCATTGGATTTTGTCCAGTCTCTTCTTCGCACAGAAATTAATGTATGATGAGCGACTCCTCAGCATGTTAAAGAACAATGAAAACAAAGAATCCTGAAGCCTAAGTGCTACATGTTTCAGACAGAGTGCGACCAACCACCTCTGTCACCAAACATTTCTCTTCAGACAAGTTGTGGTACCATGGCAGCATGAACCAATCCAGTCACTGGCTGTGGTGCAGCTCCATCCTTTAAAGGGTTGTCTCAAGCATCACCCAACTGAGCACTGAGCCATTTCCAAATCACCAAGCTGGCACAAAACTCTCTGTATTTTTCCTTAGGTGAGCTTTCTGCTGGAGTGGCTCAGTGCAGGATCAAAGACCAGAGCCAGTGGAATGACATACAGGGGAAAACAGGTGGAAGATGGGACCATATACCTAAATCAACCTGCAGCACAGCAGGAACTCATCAGTGAGCACAAGACCTCACAGACTGGGGTTTCATCCTGCAGCATGTGGGTCAAGAGTAAGACACATTCAAGAGTTGTAACAGCAACAACAGCCCTCAGTCTCAGAAGGTATTAAATCATCCCTCTCTTCACTGCTAAAGCCAAGCTTCTCTCAAACACAGGTAGCCGAGGGAGAACTTCTGTGCTACCCACAACTGAAACCCTGCCCACAGATTCAGGATAACTTCCTTAATGCAGACATGGCTCTAGACCAGAGTTGAGGTTCAGCTCTTCCCTTTGTCCAGGTTCACATAAGGAAATAAAACATAAACCCTTCACACCACACAGCATACTCGAACAGGAAAAATGTGTTGGCCACCCATAACCACGGCAATTCAGAGGACGAAAGCCTGGGTCACCCCTGGTAACACCAAAGACTTTTACAGTTTCTCGTGCAC
Source organism: Tapera naevia (assembly GCA_033556795.1). Classification (NCBI taxonomy): domain Eukaryota; kingdom Metazoa; phylum Chordata; class Aves; order Cuculiformes; family Neomorphidae; genus Tapera; species Tapera naevia. Next base: position 1,675,873 of record JAUMJJ010000303.1, read on the forward strand.
TTCAACATAACAATATGTTGTTTATGTGATTTTGATATGAACAGAAACGCAACAGAAAATGTTTCCAAGAGAGGACCTTAGTGGTTATGCAAGTGTTCTCCAAAATACATTGAGAATGGAATAAGACAAGTGATACTGAGCACAGCTTCCTTACCACATCTGGATTACAAAGACAACCGGATTTACTCGAACCATTCTCCTACTTGACAAAACATCTATACTGTCAAATAAACTTACATGAGGTGTATTTTACAAATGACTGTAGTCTCTTTTTTAGATCAAATGTACATCTTTGCAGAAGAGACAGATAAAAGAGGCAAGAGCAGTAGCACATCCAGTCTGCCTTTGCTAGAAAGAGAATTAGCACCTGAAAACAAAGTACCTGGAAACCACCTAATGCTCCTGTTGCACATGAAACGGTGGCGTCAAAGTGGAACTCACTACTGTAGGGTCAGCTGCCTACAACATCTTTAAAACGAATCTCTGAATTTGCTGCCATATCTATTGTTCTCTGCAAAACGGCCTCTTTACAGGAAATCGACTACTAGGATACATCTGAAGATGCAATTATTAGTGTGATATTTGCTTCTCTTCTAATTTACCTCACCAAGCATAAAAACAGAGGCTGTCCTACAACTCGTTAAAAATATGTTATTCTGGTGTCAAAAACTGATGAATTACAATGGATAAGCAAAGATGAAAGCTGCACAAATGGAAATGTTACTTAGATGAAAGTAAACATTTAAAATTCTCCAGTTTAGTTTACACCAGAATTTAATGGAATGACATACGAGAGAACTTTTCCCAGCAGTCTAACTTGAGGCCTAACTCACCTTATCTGCACACAACTTTAATGCCAACATCTGGTCCTCTACAGGCAGCACTTCATTTCAGTCTACTTAAAAAGAAAAAAAATATCAAACTATCCAAGGAGTTTTTACTTCAGGCAGTTGTTTTTCAACAGGATTAAATTCAATTTAAGCCGGTCTATCAGAATCACTTTCTCTTCAGTGAGACATTCTTAACAGAGGAGAAAAACGTTCTCTCAAGTTCAAAGGACAAATTCAGGTTCAAGTCTATCAATGTATTTGAGTCTACAGATAATAGGAAAAGGATTCCTAAAAATGGCAAACATTCCAGTCAGAACTAGGCCACTGTAGTGGAGAATCTAATAGGAAGGCTCAAACCAATCGTTGATTAGGTTTGCCCTTGGACATAAGTAGCAAAAACTATGACATGTTCACTATGAACAGGCACAAAGGCAAGGCAAATGTAGACTCAGTTTCAATAACAATTTATCTAAAATAATATTTATTGCAACAGAAGTTGTTATTCTGTAATCCTGAAATATAAAAACAAGCCTTCACATACCAGTTTTCCACCAAAATAGTGTTTTCACCATAATGATGTGCTATCTACTAAAGGTATTTTTCAGACACTGAATGATACTGTTCAAAAACACATATATTGCACATATATAATGTTGGGGGTTATTCTGGGAACATTTCATTTGAAGCATTCCAACCTGATCACATTTATCCAAATATATAAAACCAGAGTCATGTCAAATGCACTATAAATAGCATTAATAGTAAGGAATCAATACCATTCAAACCTTTAGGTAACATCTTATTAATCCATCCTTGGCATGCATGGACACACTGCTCTAAGGGCTCTCCAAATGCAATAGACAAAGGTGAAGGACACAATTTGTTCAACTAGTTAATGCAACTGCTATTCAACCAACCCAGCCACTAAAATGCCACCTAATGAAATACTCCGCACCGTGATAAGCACCAGAGACAAGCACGATAAACACGAAGCGTTCTTCCAAGAAAACAAATGAAAGTCCTCAAGGCTAAAGCCGTTCTGTCATTTTTCCTCAGCCATGGAAAGATCTACATTTGACAACAACCATCTTAATCCCTGCTTTTCCTCTCCATTCCTTGCACCGCGCCCAGCACAATGGTACAACTGCATGGTACAGGTATTTATTCCTGCCTTCACCGCGACAAAGGTGAACTGTAAAGCTCCAAAGATGCTTGCAGCAGAGCAACGCTATTCCTGAAGCCATACCCACACACGGGTTACGGAGATCCGGCCTCCATGAGATGTTTTAATCTGACACATTAAAATGGTTGGGAAACGCTATTTGGCTAACGGGATCGGCCGCCACATGCAGTGCTGAGGGGGGGCAAGAAAAGGTCTTTAAAATAGGTCACTTTCATCCAAATCCCGTACCAGCACTGAATAAAATGGTATTTACACTGAAAACTCACCGCTTGGGGAGGAGCTAGTGGGAAAAAAGAGAGGGGGGGGAGGAATGGGCGCCGGGCTCTGAGGGACCCTATACCGCCTCCCTGGAGGTGTTCAAGGCCAGGTTGGATGGGGCTTGGAGCACCCTCATCCAGGAGGAGGTGTCCCTGCCCACGGCCGGGGGGTGGAACTGGATGGGCTTTGAGGTGCCTTCCAACCCAAACCATTCCATGGTTCTATATCCCCCCCAGCCCCTCGGGAGCTCCGCGCTCGCCCCGGGAGCCGCGCAGACAAAAAGAGGCCGGGGGAGGCGGGCGGCCCTGGGCCTCGGCTCGGCCGCTGTCACCCTGCGAGGGAAGCGCCATTTCGCCTCCCCGCTGCTCCCCCGCCCCGCCGGGGCCGAGGCGGCGGCGGCCCCGATCCCGCGGCGCTGCCGCAGCGCGGGGGGGGCGGTACCGGACCCCCTCCCCTCTGACCACCCCCCACCCCCCCCAAGCTTCTCCTTAACCCCCCCCAGTCCCCTCCCCTCAAATCCCCCTTCCCCTCACAGTCCCCTTCCACCCGGACCCTCCTCCCCCCACAGCGCCCCCCCCACATCCTTCTTCCCCGATCCCTCCTCACCCCCCCAACCCCCTCCCCTCTCAGCGCCCCCTCCCCTCTGACAACTCCCCCCCCCCTCGGACCCCTCCTCACCCCCCCCCCCCATCACACATCCTCCCCTTCAGCCCCTCTCGCCCCCCCCCTTACCCTCCGCCGCAGCCGGGCGGGGAGCGCCGGTCGGGCCCCCGCGGAGGACGAGGAGGAGGAGCGGGGCAAGGGGCGGCGGCCCCGCGGGGGGAGGCGGCCCCGGCGGGCACAAAGGCGTCGGGGCACGGCCCCTTAAGATGGCAGGGCCGGCGCGGCGGAGCGCCCAGCACCAGCACGGCCGCCGCCGCCGCCGCCTGGGCCCCGCTCGCCGGGCCAGGCCGCACCGCGGGGGCACGGAGGGAGGGCAGGCGGGGTGGAGGGGCGGCGCCGGCCGTGCCTGCCCGCCCGCAGCGGAGCGGGGTGAGGGGAGGGGGGGGCGGGGGGGTGTCCCTCCGGGTGCGATGGCCGCCTGCCCGCCGCCCCTCAGCGCCGCCCGGGCTCCGGCTGCTCCGCTGCCGCCGCCGCGCGCCGCCCGCAGCCAAGCGGCCCCCCCCCGCCCCTCTCGCGAGACTTCGCCGCCCTCCGCCGCCCCCCCCCGCTCTCCGGCACCGCGGGGGGCGGCAAAGGGGGGGGGGGGGGGGCGAGGGGCGGGGCCGCGGGGGGCGGTGGCGGGAGGGGAGTCGGGGGGGGGGGGGAGCGGGAGAGTGAGGGGGCGGCCAGGGGCAGGAGGGAGCGGGAGGGGCAGTGAGGGGCGAGGGGAGTGCGAGAAAGACGGGGGGCTGTGGTGGGGAGGGGCAGGGGATGGTGAGGAAGAGGGACCGGGGGTTGACAGTGAGGGGAAGGGGATGGTGAGGGGCAGGGGATGGTGAGGAAGAGGAGGGACCAGGGGAGCAGTGAGGGAGAGGAGGGAACCTGGGCAGGGGGGGATGCAGGGGAGAGTGAGGGGCAGGGGATGGTGAGGAAGAGGAGGGACAAGGGGTTGACAGTGAGGGGCAGGGGATGGTGAGGAAGAGGGACTGGGGGTTGACAGTGAGGGGCAGGGGATGGTGAGGAAGAGGAGGGAGCAGTCAGGGAGAGGAGGGAACCTGGGGAGGGGGCGAGAGGCAGGGGAGAGTGAGGGGCAGGAGATGATGAGGAAGAGGAGGGAGCGGGAGTAGTGAGGGGCGAGGGAAGTGCGAGAAAGACGGGGGGCTGTGGTGGGGAGGGGCAGGGGATGGTGAGGAAGAGGGACCGGGGGTTGACAGTGAGGGGCAGGGGATGGTGAGGGGCAGGGGATCGTGAGGAAGAGGAGGGAACAGTCAGGGAGAGGAGGGAACCTGGGGAGGGGGCGAGAGGCAGGGGAGAGTGAGGGGCAGGAGATGGTGAGGAAGAGGGACCGAGGGTTGACAGTGAGGGGCAGGGGATGGTGAGGGGCAGGGGATCGTGAGGAAGAGGAGGGACCAGGGGAGCAGTGAGGGAGAGGAGGGAACCTGGGCAGGGGTGGATGCAGGGGATGGTGAGGAAGAGGAGGGACAAGGGGTTGACATTGAGGGGCAGGGGATGGTGAGGAAGAGGGACTGGGGGTTGACAGTGAGGGGCAGGGGATGGTGAGGGGCAGGGGATCGTGAGGAAGAGGAGGGACCGGGGGAGCAGTCAGGGAGAGGAGGGAACCTGGGGAGGGGGTGAGAGGCAGGGGAGAGTGAGGGGCAGGGGATGGTGAGGAAGAGGAGGGAGCGGGGGTTGACAGTGAGGGGCAGGGGATGGTGAGGAAGAGGAGGGAGCCGGGGTTGACAGGGGCAGGGGAGAGTGAGGGGCAGGGGATGGTGAGGAAGAGGAGGGACCGGGGGAGCATTCAGGGAGAGGAGGGAATCGGGGGTGTGGTGAGTGAGAGGCAGGGGAGAGTTAGAGGCAGGGGATGATGAGGAAGAGGGACCAGGGGTTGACAGTTAGGGGCAGGGGGCGGTCAGGGAGAGGAGGGAACCTGGGGCGGGGGGTGACAGTGAGGGGAAGGGGGCGAAAAGGGAGAGGAGGGAACCAGGGGGGGCGATTGCAGGGTCAGGGAGATGTGAGGGAGAGGGGGGATCCAGGGAGGAGAGGAGGGAACGGAGAGGGGGCAGTGAGGGGCAGGGGATGGTGAGGAGGAAGGGGAATCAGGGCAGCCAGGGACGGGGAGGGGGGGCAGTGAGGGGCAGGGGAGAACCCGGGGCGGGGGGGACACCAGTGGTGGGGGACACTGAGGGAGAGAAGGGAACCATAGGGGCACTGGGAAGGGCAGAGAGGACCTGGGGGATCTGAGGGGAGTGTTGGGGAGAGGAGTTGTAGGACCTCATGTGGGAACTTAAAGGGGTGAGAGGAGCCTAATGGAGAAGGTGTGGGGGGCTTGTTGAGGTTGTAAGAGCTCAGCAAGGAAGGGGAAGGCTTGGAGGGGAATGGGAAAACTGAAGAAAGGCATGGGGAAGGTTAGCTGGGGGCTCTGGGGAGGAGCAGAGAGGATGCCATGGCAGGTGGGGCCAGGGTACTTGCTGAGAGGTGAGGATGAGGGGCCTGGGGGCAGATGGGGCAGGGGAGAGTGGGCTGGGGACAGCTCAGCTCGGGTTGAGGGTACCTGGCAGGTGAAGCTGCCCTGCTGGCCTGAAGCAGCTTGGCTACACGCAATAATCCCCAGAGGTGGTAGGTGTCTGCCTGTGCTACCTCTTGTGCAACTGGCCTGGCTATGGGTGTGCTTCAGACTGTTGTCCCTTGGCCAAACTGTACCCAGTTTAGGGCCAGAAGAGTTAAAAAACGTTATGGAGTAAGCACATGGCCTCCTGTAGTCTTGGCTCTCAGAGTTGGGTTTTGTACTTGGTAGGTTGTCGAGCCTTTGTGTGCTCTGGTATCTCCGTCTATGAACTAGAGATAACAGTTGGCTTCATGCAGGGATTAATTATCGCGTCTTGTAGTCATGTATTTGTTTATTTGTTTTTACTATAGGTTACAGCTGGAGGAATTCTAAACAGTCCACCTCTCCTTGTCATGGTGTTTAAGTGCATTGTGCTCCTGTCTGAACAGAGGAAATCACCGAGGTCAGTCTCCCTTGTGTTTACAGTTGCTTTCCCTTTCAGAAGTATGGGGGCAAAGAATCATCAAAATAACAATGTGTACTGACATCCTGATAATAAATGAATAGAAACAGTTACATAAGACACAAACTTTGGAAAAGGTGTGTTTGTAGGGATTGCTTCCACTTTTAGATTCAGGGTTATACCTGAAGGGACAGTGTTCTCAGTTATAAAGTACCCTGCAATTATTAAGGGGGTTGAGGTGTCCCCAGTGTGAAATAGCACAACTCTGTAAACCCCATGTTACTGATATCACAGAAATGAAGCAAGCAAATCAAACTTCCTTCCTATTTTCTCATAAACAGGTATTTTGTACTATAAGAAGTTTTTTGTGTCCAGCAGGCATTGAGGAAGATGCTTGATACTGTTGAGCTTAACTTCACATTTACATTTAGACAAGCAGAGCTACTGAGGACTGTTCAACCTGGGATGGGGGAAAGCTGAGAATAGAGCTTGGCTGTTAGAATTGTGGACCATGTCTGGCGTTTTGCAAACTTGTCATGTAGTGGTCTGATACTTTGCCTTTTCAAATCCCAATAGGAACATTAAGACAATGTGGATCACTTCAAACATATGTTGTTGTAAATATTGGGAGAGGCAAACTAAAGGTTTATCTGATTATCTCAACCTTGAAGTTGGCAGCTATGACAGGAAACTTGGTTTCATTCATCTGCCAAAGATATTTGTAGCGTATCGTTTGGCAAGTTAAAAGGCATTTTTGTAATGGCACAAAAATAAAACCATCCACTTTCTGAAACTACAATTTCTGTCTTCTAAAATAATATGGGTTTGGAGGCATGCTTCTGGGGAAATTAAGGACATACTGGAAAAGTAAATATTTGTATTTTCCAATGGTAGAACAATGGTGTTTAAGACAAAGCTGCTCAGCGTGGCCCATCACTATAAATTTGTTCCTGTACTGATTTTGTCACATTAGTGACTATCGTTTGCTCTTGCAGATGAGAGGACTGAAACGAGCAGTAAGAGGGAGTCATCTGCCCATGGGGTCGTAAGGTGGAACTGAGAATTGGGTTCTTCTGAAGCCTTGTCTTGTACTTCTTTCTGCAGACAAATTGCCTTTAAAGTTCATGAATTATGAGAGTAAAAGCTTCAGTTAGCGAGGGCTGTAGAGCTAACCCAGCACACACCAGCAGAGTCTGGGCCTCAGCTCTTTGTGTTGCACATAAAAAAGATAATGATGGCTCTAGGTAAAAATCCTTAGAGTCTCTAACAGTGACTGCAGAAAAATGTGAATAATGTTTTACTATTAACTATCAAGTATTTTACTTAGACTATTAGATCTGCATTTGATACATATTCGATGACTGCTTCAAAAATAAACAGTACCACCTGTGGAACACCAGTTATAAAGAGTCTGCTGAAATTCTGATGAAACAGGCAATATGACAACTATGATGTTTATTGTCGCTGCTAAACTGAACAGACACATTTAGCATGGTTTTTTAGCCCTGTGCTCTTTGTTATCCTCTTGTTGCCTTCTCAGATGATCAGAGTAGGCATCTAGAAAGTTAAGTTAGTTTAGCTGAGTTTGTTAATTTCCTGATGCAAATCTAGTTCATTTAAAGAAGAACTAAACAGGTTTATGTATGGCTGCATCTGGGATTTGCACCAGTTTATCTATCAGATAGCTGTACCCGAAGTTAATTCCAGCTGCAGGAGGTGCCAGAATATCAGTAAATAAAAATTACAAATTGCCTAGCGGATCAGCTGACAGGCAGAACTGGTTTCAACACGCTGTTCCCAATGTTGTACATCCCAATGCAGAGCTGGTCTTGGGATAGACCTGTATGACATTCCAGGACCTTTAAGAGCATGCATCAGCACTCCATAATATTGCAGTAGAGGAAACAGAGAACAATACTATGTCCAACGGAAACTGTGGCAAGAATTTATTCAAGCTACATTGTAATTACTCAAGCTGGGAATTTGGCCAGGATATTGGGGTTAACACCCCTACTTCTTTAGAAGTGTCATAGTTTATTTTTTTTAATGACTTTAAGTGATGAGAAGCTTGGCTTTCAGTCTCAGCAGAATGACAACACTTCTAGCAGAATAAACTTCTTGCAGCAGCGCAAAGATGCTGGTTCAGAACTAACTCAGAGGAGTAATGGGCCTAGTACAGTAGTCATTGCTTTATAAATACTTCCAGTAGATAAGAAAGATAAGAGTGTGATTAGGGCAGGTTTTCAGCTGCTGTAATCACAGTCACACCTTCCTTAGCCTTCAGTCCAAAGGCTGCTTTAATCTGCCCTTTTTCAAATGAACAATTATAAATTTTAAAATAAATCCCAGGACTTGAACCAATGAAGCTTGGTTGTTAATTATGAGAGCAGTTATGAACTGCTGTTGTCACTGCTTTGCTTTTAGGGAATTTGTCATCATGGAAGCAGAATGTAATTTAGCCAAATTACAGAGTTTTTAAGTTTTTTTCATGGCATTGGGGTATTTTTAATGTGTTTTTTATGTACTATATCCTCATGTAGAACTTAACTTTCAGCTTGTTCTCAGTTCACAAATACAGAGAAGCCCTCGTGTGTTTTAGCGTGCAACTGGTTGTGAAATGCTCCAGTGAGGAATTGTTTTGCTTTTCCCAGCTCGTGAAACCTGCTGTCATTCCTATGGGGCAGTTTGGGCCATTATTGTGGGTTACAAGGGTATACAGGAAAAACGTGTTCTGGAGAAAGGCTGGTCAAAATAAACGAGGTAGTCTTCCAGATTGCTGTAATCTGGGTTTGTATCAGTGAGGTAAACACTTCAGTACATTCACTGGGCTGAAGACAGCGTGTCAGACAGGATCTCTCTGACAGCTTATGTTGCAATGACAAAAATGAAGCGATACTGGTGTCATTACATAACCACTTTTCTATTATATGACAACAATAGTAATACTTCACTCTTCTGTCTTACTTTTTATTAGATAAACAAACACGTTCCTTGCTGTGCACCTATGATTGTCCCATGAGTGGTTTTATCCATTAAGGAATGGGGAGGTAGTGGCAGAAGAAGCAGTAGTATTTTACCAAGGGCACATGGGGAATCGGTGTCAGAGGCATAAACAGAGTCTCAGCCTTCTGACTGTCCCACTCTGCCCTCCAGGCAACCAGATAGAAGTGGAAAAGTGGCTTCCAGTGTGACTCAACTGCTTTTCCTTCCTCAGCAACTGCCGTGGTGGGCAATTACAAATAAATGCCAGTAGGTCATTTCCACCTGTGTCAAACAGGTTTCCAAGGGACTCGAGGCAGGTATGTCTTCTGCTGGGGAGGGCTCCTCAATGGATCTCTGTGGCACTTTTCCTTTGAAATATTTTGAGAACTTGAAAAAAAATTCTCCTTTTGCCAGATGTACATTTCCTTGGATTATAATACTTCCAGGCTCTTTTATAATGTATGTTGCCCCGGGACACCCAGGAATTGTTTTTACTCTTCTCTGTGAGGGAATAACAATAAGCTGATTAAACTGTTGATTTTCAGGTTCTTTTTTTATCCATAGCTTGTAATATACATGCCAAATGAGTTGATGCAAGGAGGTACTTCCAGAATATCAGTGCAATGTGGTCTGACCGATACAGCACAAGATGCATCACACCATCACACTTTGATAAATCAGATTGAATGCTTAAAGATAAGTGGGGTGTCAGGGTGTCTCTGAAACACAGTTGTAGCTAACAATGTTCTTGGCTCATGTTTAACACCAAAATCAAAATGCGCTGGTCCAAAAACTGTGTTTCCAGGCCATGACAAGTAAGTCTAAGGAGGGTCTGTTCAGGCATCTCGCATCTTTTCCCAGCAGCAGGGCAGTTGTGCTCTGGAGGTGGTTCAGAATGGCTGGAATGGGCAGCAAGGAGCAATGTTGTGAAGGTCTTGACCTTGAAGAGGGATGGATGGAAATAAGTAGCACCGGAAAGGCTTGTGTCTTGGCTCTGGTCCTTGGATGGATGGATGGATAAGAAGAGGCCTTTGGCAGAGAAGGGTGAAAGGTGACTAATAATGTGAAACTGGGAGGAAACTCATTACAGTTGTGCAATCTGCAGGTGGTTTTCTTCCCATGTGAGGAGACACTTTTTGTTAGTTGTCCCACTGGCATTTACTGCTTATGCTGGCTTCCGAATAGTCTTAATTATTTCTCTGCTTGACTTTAATTTAGCTTTGTAGCAACAAGACTACAACAAGACTACAACAGCATCTCATTTCTTTGTTCTGCCTCCACAGAATCTCTTTTAGATTTACTTTGCCTCTTCTGTTTCTGATGACTGTCCAGTAGTTTAGCCAAAATGAAGAAACCTTTTGCTCTGTCATGTGTTTGGTCTCTATACCCCACTTGTTTCATAGTTTTCCATGTCCCTCATGCCACACTTCCAAAGCTTTCATGGGCAAGCTCCACTGAATTTTGTTGCAGCAGTATAGGATGCTGCTGTTGCCTGGACTACTCCTTCTCCACAGGTTTCTCTCCCATAGCAGAGCCAGCAGGAGAGTTTGTTCTGTGCTTGGCCCTGCTGGGTTATGATTAGATGTCTTAGCTCAAACCCAATGCTAAAAATCCTGCTACTGCACTGACGGTTGTGCTGGATTGGATGGTGTACAGACCTGTGTTTACACCTGCTGAGCCTGTACAGAGATGTAGCCTCTAGAAGAGTAGCTTCCTGGAGAGAATGATTGAAACTGCTGGAGCAAGAGTTGGTGGAACTCTTCTAGGAACCCTTAGATTCCTTATTAGCTTGGCAGCTTTTCCAGTGATCTACAATGAACAGCTCTGCTGTTGATGCTGTCCGGATCTTGGTAAAACAACACATTTTACGTTGTTGTAAACATACTCCCAGGAACTGATTCTTATGAAACCATTGTGAAAATATGGCCTTGCTCTTCAGCATTCTGCAGTCACCTATCTCTGAGACATTGTGTTCACTCTTGAATAAGATTCTAGACCTGAAAAAGAGTTAGGCTGCATACAGATTAACCAATCTGTTTCTAGTATCTCTGGCTACTGCAGCATGACTCACCCGTCAGTGCTTGTCGGTGTCTGGTTTGACCTCACTGAGAGCTTCAACAACTCATATGTGAGTGCAGATGTAATTCAGTGTGGGAATCCCAAATAGGTGGAGAATGAAGTTCGAAGGCTGATAGTGCATAACATCACCAACATCCCTCTAGAAATCAAATCAGGGTTCTGGGGATCTCTTAATGCTAAGTCTGCCTTTCTCATGCTTCTGTTTAAAAGCATCTATAACTGTTCCAGACAGCAGTAGAAATCAATCGTGGTGGGAAAACCTAAGGAGTGGATGGGATAGGTCAGGGAGAAAACACTGTTGTTTGTAAGGGTGAGAAAGAGCTGCTGGTTCCTTTTTAATACTCACTGCTTCTAGAGGTATTTTCTCTTTTTGCTCTGTCAATTTTCTGATGTGATTGTGAGGGAGACAGGTGAGAAAATGGCAAGAGGGGCTGTAATAAAGGGAGTGGATGAGCGAATTAGTTTGTGGTACCTTACATATGTAGCTTAGATATATAGCGTGATAATGAGGCAAAAAGTGGGAGGCAAGAGGAGTTTAGAAATCAGATGGTTTGCTTCAGCTGGTGCTTGCTGAGTGGACGTGAAGCTTGTGCTCAATGCCTCTACCTCCTTCCCATGGGTTGTTACAGGCTAAAGGATACTAGCAATGCTGCTCAGTCTAAATAGAGCCAGCTGCTGGCATTTTAACTGCAGAACTCACATGGAGTAGCAGACACAGCAGAGGCTATTCTCCTCTCACCTGCTACAGGGGGAACTTTCAGTCTCTAAAAGCACAAGGCTGGCATTGTCCTACAAGTATCTGCTGCCACTCAAACGCCTGACTGAAAGTGAAATTCCTGGCCACCGGTCCAACTGTTGTGCTTAGGACATGCGGATGTCTGTCCCTGTTTTGCTGTAGATGCTTTCTGTGGTGAAGTTGTCACTGCCAACCTGGCAGCTTTATCCATAAGCAGCAACGGTTGCTGCCTCCTGGCTTTCCAAACACACTGTCCTCCAAGTTGCTGCTTTTGACTGGCTCCAATGTGAGAGAGCAAGGATCTTTCAAAAGATCTCTGCTTCAGTGGACCACTATGCAATCCCCTGATTATTGTGATGGCAGCTTCTCATGGAAGCACTTACTTAGAAAAATAAAGAGTGTCTGGTATGGTAGGAGAGACAGACACCCTGCTTCTAAAGGTGTGTTGTCCTGGTGACACTAAGGGATCATCCTTGGGAAATGCAGTAGAGCTGTTTTGTCTCAAGGCAGTCAGTAACTTCACAGAAGTCGCTGTGTCCTCTGTTGCACTGTGGAATGAACTCTGGCACCTGTCTGCATGTCACATCCCTGCTGCAGGCCGGATCTTCCTATCCAGGCTCCTACCTGGCCAGTTTGTTCTCTTACCCTTTGCCTCAGCTTAATGGTAATATGATTTCTGCATTCCTTAAACACTTTTTTTTTTCTTGAGACTAGGAACATGGATTTTATTTTGGGGTACAAAGATCCTGTTCTGAGGGGATTCATTTTATGTTCTGGTCTTTCTTTAAGGAAGGTATAGAAGGTCGTAGAGTCAAGGCATGTGTGCAATTTATAAGGTTTGCCTATTCCCTCCTTACCCCTTTTCATCCATGATTCCCCACCACAAAGATCAGCCAGATACGATCTGCTTAGCTGCTTGGTGAATACAGGGTGAAATAAGTTGATGGTTCATCCCAGTTCTAGTACAGAAATGTACACATACACAGAAAATGCAGCTAGTTCTAGGAATTAATGTCTCTTTGCTATTCTCTGCACAGAGGCCAAGGCCTAAATGGTATTTTGAGGCTTTCCCTGGGTGATCTGGTGGATATGCAGTATGATATACTAGCGAGCAAGAGATGGAAGCCCCATAGCAGTGCTGTGCATGCAGCATTCAGCTGTGGGTGTGTTGGGTTAAATGATTGATCCAGTATTTGAAGTCCTATTCCTTGTTTTACATCTCGATTTTCAGTATCTTGGCAGACTTTCCTTTCCCATACTAAAGCAAACCTCGGGTCCTAGTAGAATCCTGCTCTTACATCAAGCTCAAACCTCATTGCTGCTCCATGTGTTCAGCTGGAAATGGACAGGCACCATTTGTGACTGCCTGAATATCCTGAGTCATGGATTACCAGCTGGCACGTGTGCTGCAGTTCTCATTTCTTCCTTTACGACTGCACTCCCTAGAGGACACCTGCAACAATTGCAGTTGTCAGCTGAAGCACGCTGTGTGCGCTTGTCTGATCCATGCCATTGGTGGGTGTCCACCGACTACGTTTATGGGCTGAGCTGCCTGTGATTTGTTACTGTATGCCTGGTGTTTCCATAACAAAAACCAGAACAGGTCTAGGCATACTTAAAAATGCATTTTCTTTATATTTACTAGCAAAATATCTGCATTGTGGAGGTGACAATAGGATGTCTTCATTGAGTAACTGCTGGCGACAAATGAGGCATCCAGTAATGCTCTCACAGAAACCTCAATTGTTTGAAAATGGATGAAATTTGATGATCTAGACAGGTGATGAAAGGTAAACTGGTTAACTCCTTACGTGGCAAAGCTCTGCTAGCAGGAGCATGGGTCCACCCTGCAGGACCTGACAGTTTATCTGTTCTATCAGATGCTCTCATCGTGCTGTGTTTGTTGTCCTGCTTATGCAGTGTCCCAGAACAAGACTGCTGTAGCTCAGCAGGGAAAGAATGCAACATGTTGCTATGTTATTTCATCTCACCAAAATGTTTTTACTATGTAATGTTTATTGTTAGTCCTGTGCACAGCTCTGAGGGAAGCTGAAACATAAAACACTTCATTGAGCTTCTTGACCCAACAAGTTTTGACATATTGTTGCTGGACATGTCTGTGTGCCTGATCTGAGCTGTGGCAGTTCTGCTCTATCCTGCTAAAATAACAGCATATTAAACAGTATTAGTCTGTCTGTGCCATTTCCACCTATTGACTAAAAAGTTAAATTCTTACTAAACCAATTGAAATTGAAATGCATAGTAACATTTAATTTACTTAAAATATTAGTTAATGGTCAGCTGATTTCACTGGCATGAAGATTGTAATGTATGTAACACAGACAGATTAATGCTTGCTTGGGACAAAATGAGTTAAAGCAGTTCCTTCCACTGAAATACCCAGTGAAATGCAATGATGCTCTGTAAATCAAAGCTTTGTTTGCAACAGGTTGTGAGTCTGCCTGGGACAGCCCATCCTGCTAGCAAGTGGTGATCCTGCTGTGGAGGAGAGATGTGGGGTGTGCTGACTCATGAAAACGGGTGCTGGTTGCGTCAGTAGCGTAAGGAGTGGCTCACCTTGGGAGCAGGATGTGGGTTTTGGTGTGAGAACTCTTAAAGAAGAATGTCTAGAAGAAAGTGGTGGTGACAAAAATACATGTGATAGACTTCAAAGTCTAACTTGACGATGTTCTTGTTCCTCTTGCTGCATGGGGGGCTTGCCCCAAGCAGAGCGGTGGTGTTAACAGTTGTGTGCCCATCAGAAGTGCCACGGGAAAACATGCACTAGGGCTGAAGGCAGCAGTAGTCCTAAGAGGAGTTTTCAGTCCTAAGAGGAATTTTCTGGGGACGAACGGCTGACAGCAGTTCAAAAACTTACATATATGGTTACTCCCTTGTTCCTCTTTTATAGATCTGACTCATCTATCCCAGTCCTAAACGCACCAGTTCCAGTATTTTATGTTCTCTCCTCGCATTTACCTCGTATTTCCTATCCTTCAAGCTTGCTTTTGTATCTATGGATTTTATTCTATTAAATGCAGTTGCTTTGGCTTCTACCCTGCCTGTGCTTTGCACCTGCTGCACAGACCCAGCAAACTTGGCAACCAATCCTTGGGCACTCCAGAGAAAACAACTGTCTAGACCAGGCCCCTTCTGCCCACTGCTCTGAATGTACCCCAGGGCTCCCAGGCATTCATCTGTATTCAGAACTACATGTTGCTGTGCAAATGGTTCCTTTCTGCTCTTTCTTCCACCTCCACAGGGTTACGTGTGCCTGTCTTCTCAGCAGGCACTGTTTATTGATCTTTTGCAAAGGTTTGATGCAAAGAAAGATGATAAAATCTTGTCCAGTGTCTTTGTGGACTCATTTGCCTCTTCTCCTCCCAGCGAGTGAGGCAAACGAGGCTGAGGGAACCCACAGAACAAACAACACCTTTTGCAGCCCTAGAAACAGTGAAGGCCAGAGGATAATCATGCAGAGGCTCTACAGAGCCTGTAGTATCCCAGCAGAATTCAGGAAGATCTGTTGCTCTTTTCTAAAACAATGAGAAATCTTGGTGTAGAGAGTCCTGTGGCAGAGGAAGGACAGAGAAGCCTTAGTGTGAAAGTCACAAGCCTTTCGCATTCACAGTCAGAGCCGTTGCCCTCGGCAAACACAGAGCCTGTCAGCATCCTGAAGCTTACAGTACAGAGACGTGACCAAAATAGCTCCACAACTTTACAATGTGCCTAAAAATAGTTTGCAGGTCAGCTTTTTTCTTATAGGTATTGGTGACATCAATGGGAGAGCACTCTTGCTGCTGTTCAGTGTAGGTGGACCCGGCTAACCAAAGGGGGAACAGCAGCAGTTTAATTAGCAGCCTTGAGGAAAGAGAGGTGATAAGGGATGTGAAGAAGGTGCAGCACCAGAGATGGACAGAAGCATCAAAGACCTGGGCAGACCAAGATACTTTGCACAGACAGCTTCTCCCTGGGGTTTTATTTCCGTGATGTCTGAGAGGCATCAGTCTGCCCGTTCTTGTCTCGCTGTGGCCCCTGTCAAGATGTGTCACCGGACCGGCCAGCCAGCAAACAGCAGCATGTTTCTTGCTCCTCATCTCCAAACAGTGAACACAGCCCATGACATCACCTCTGGCCAGTGGTGGATTGGAGTCTACGGCTGTGGCAATGTCAAGTGTGTTTTGCTGTAGCCATTCAACCAGAGAGCTGATCTTTCACAGAGCAATTTGCATGTGGAGAAATCTGGATGGGCCTTGGCTCTCGGGAGGATTTCAGTATTTGTTCTTGGGCCAAAAAAAGGGTTGTTTGTATGGGACTCAACTGTCTGTTGTCGTAAAGCATTACATTTCACCAAAGGAGCAAAGCTGCTCACCACGATCCTCAGAGTTTAGTCTCTGTTGTGTATACTGAGTCTGGCCATGGAGATAAGTCTCAGCCAAGCTTGGAAGCTAAGTGCCTGGTTTGAAATGTTATGGGAATCTAATGTAGGTTATGAGAGGTTTGCCATGCCTGCAGCCGCCTGTGTTGCTGAGGGAAGGGCACAGCAGCAGGCTGTGCTGGCGAGAATTTCCTTTGTGCTGCAGGTTTCATGCCTAGCGATTTTACAGTGCTGAAAGAGAGGAAGGAGGTGACAAAACTGTGAAAAATTGAGGCCAGGTGATTACTGTCAGACGAGGACAGAGTCCTGCAGCCAGTCAGATGTGACAGAACACACTTGCTGATGCTGCTAGCAGGAAGCTTGAGAGAAACGTGATTGAGTGCTAGCAGTGCGCATGTGCCTTTGGAGAAAGGAGGCTATCTGTAAGCTTTTGCAATGCTTTTCTCTGCCCAGCAACATCATTGCTTCTTTTCCTTGTGTTCTGTTTAAGCAGCTGTTCTATGCTTGTGAGCAGATCTATTCTTTACACAGGGCCATCTTCACACTGAGCCATCTTCATTGTCGCTGCAGTTACCTGAGATGAAGGGCCGATAGCACCTGAGGTTCACTTTGATTAAGCGCTATAAATAGGGCAAAAGCACTATCATTAATGTTCTTTTCAACCAGTGTGAGAGACCTGTAGCACCAGCACCAGCCTCCACCTATACAAAATGGTTCCTGATGCCTTGAAAGAGGGAGGCTTCAGCCAAGTGCGTCTCCACATTGATAAGTATAGAGAGAATTATGTGCACGATCAGCTCGCTAAGGATTTCATTTGATCACAGCTAAGCTGAACTGAACATCAGCTGCCAATAAAATGGAAGCTCTGCATCCCTGGCTGTGTGTTGCCAGTGCATTGTGAAGCTGCAGGCCACGCTGATTGCAGGCTGTAGTTAAGTTATGGGTAGAATCAACTCACTACCACTCCCATGGCCATTTAGCACAGTCATTTCTGAGCACTGCAGTACAGCTCTTGCCACGGCCCCTTCCATTCAGGGAGAGTTGCTCCCTGGTCTGCCCTGCCCAGCTCGCAAATGTAGCTCATCAGCCTCTGCTTCTTCACAAAGGAGCTGTGGAGGTCATGGGAGGAGGAGGCAGCTCAGCAGCCTGCCCATCCCAGCCACTCGTAAAGGCTCCATGCTGCTTAGACTTCATTGGAGTTATTTGCCGTATGAATCATGTGGGTATAAAACTTTGTTGTTTTCTTAAATGTTCTGCCATTTGCAACAGGAGGTCATTTCCCAGTGGGGAAAACAGGCTGTTGATGTGGTGGGCAGTCAGCTTGTCATTTGGATGAAATCCAGAGCCGATTAGTTTGGACACAGCAGTGTGCTAACACAGGCAGAATGCACCCAGACTGGCTCCTGCCTAGATAGCACCAATCTCCCTGCACTGCTCTCTGCCATCCCTGCAGTTCCACGTGAGCACAGGTCCCTCTCCTTGCCTGTGCTGGCATGCCCACAGTAAACCATAATGTGCACCCAGTGCTGCCCATCTCTGTCTCGATTGGTGGCAAACCCTCCCAAAGCAAATAGTGATTTGCCTGTCTGCACTGACTCAGCTGTGCCAAAGGCTGGAATCGGAGCTAAATCTGGTTCAGTAAAGTCTATAGGTAAAGAACAGCTTCAGTAGCAGATACTGAGCATTTTGAAGGAACTTGTCTGTGTCCCAGAAAGCCCTGGAGTGAGCAGTGCTGCATTAGGCAACAGAGCCTACCCAGGAGCCATTCATCTCTCAACATCTGTAGCCCTGTGGTTGTAAGCACTGGGGGTTTTATTTTCCTGCCTGCACTTACTAGCTAGCAACTGGGAATTCAAAGGAATCTGGGCTATCTTTAGGAAGCAAGAACCTACTCTTTGCCTCCTCTCAGGAAGCAAGGTCCTTCGTTACAGCCTATCATGGCAAGGGGCTCAGAGATAAGGAGGAAGGGCAGGAAACCTGCTGGGCTTCAATTCTTTATCAACTCTAAAAATTTTCCATAGTCCTAGCACTGTGAGTCAGCATTCCTAGAGCCTGGACTTGTTTACAGCAGCAATCACTGTGATGGTACTGGGTAGGTGGGGTGTGGGGGTACATGTGTGTCTAAAGTGAGAAACCCTTTGTCCAGGTGCAAGTGGGAAAGTTACTGTCTTTCCAAAACAGGGAGCAAAGGACTTGTCAGCCTGAATGGTAACTGCAGCAGAGCCATTTGCAGGGTAAGGAGTTTCCTCCTAGTGTGAGTAAGGGAATCAGAACTTCACAAAGCTTTGTATATTGTGTTGTCTTAGTTTGCCTAAAATAAAAAAAAAAAAGGACTTTGCAAGTAGAATCATGGAATTGTTTGGGTTGGAAGGGAACTTAAAGCCCATCCAGTTCCACCCCCTGCCATGGGCAGGGACACCTCCCACTGGATCAGGGGGCTCAAAGCCCCATCCAACCTGCCCTTGAACACCTCCAGGGATGGGGCCACTACAACTTCTCTAGGCAACACGAAAACATGTAAATGTCCCCTCTTTCAGCTTAAAAATGTTCCCCCTCATCTTATCCCTGTGCTCCCTGATAAAAAGCCCCTCCCCAGCTTTCCTGTAGGCCCCCTTTAAGTATTTGGGATTATCAGTATAGTGAGATGAAGGTAACGCTTCCTGCCTCGAGTGATTATGGAGGCATTTTGCATTGGCCAAATGTGTGGCAGGAAGGTTCCCAGAGCTGTACAGGTAACAAACCAAACAGTGAGGTTTCTATTCAGGGCCCACAGCTGCAACATGGGCCAAGGGATGTCTTATATCACTGCGTGCAAGCTTTTTGCCTGTGGCTGGCTGGTCAGCCTGGATGGATCTCGTGGCAAAGGGAGGTGGCACTGAAAACAGTATGGATTATTTTAGATCTGCAACCTCAGTTCTGAAAAGGTATTTATTTTGAAAATTCTAGTTTCCATAGCAATGTAGTGCTCTTCTTTCATCTCTCTCCTGTTTCTTCAATCTTAGCAGCCATTAGACAAATTATCAGTGAGGCAAACCTTAGCGTGTTTTTATCTTGAATGATTTTATATATGTTGGTTCCTTAGTGAATCAGAGCCAGTTAGTCAAGGACTGACTCATATCCTTTCCTGGGGCTAACTTGAAGTCTATTCCGGTGTAAAGGTGATAATCAAGAATTAATATTATTAGTTGGACTTGATGTGTGAATTCCTAGGCTACTCTCCAGTATAGTGAGAGTCTTGTATCTGGAATTCTGGTTCAATTCTAGATGAGCTGTTTATGTTGTGTCTTGAGATTTTACTTGTGTTTCACTATAGCTTCGTTAGGACATAATATTCTTGTTCCATACATGTAGTAAATAAACTCTTTTGTAAGGGTTTCTGTGTTCATCTGCTGTTCTCCATCCCAGAGGTGACTTCTGGACACAGTTCCCTTTCCCATTCTTTCCCATTTCACAGAGCCAGTGCACATGTTCATTCTTCCTTTCAATATATACAGAAAATAATTGGTGTTTAAGAAAACAAAACAAGGTTGTCTTTTTTTTGTGGTGTTTTTGTTTGTTAGCTTCTTAGTGCATCTTGTCTTCCTGGTCAAGGAACTACCAGCCTTGCTGGAACAGTTAGGCAAGTTGGAATGTAAAAACCCCAGACTTAACCCTGCAGCAATGATGGCGTGCAAAAACCAAAGATGTAGAGATGATTTGTTCTGATGGTGTAGTTTGCCTTTTAAGGAGATGTTTTAGTGAGTCCTTTTGCCTATATGAACTGTATCCCCACCTGGGGAGCTGTGCCAGAATAGCTGTTCCACAAATCCTCCCTGCGAACAATAGCCTTTGTCCCGTAATTCAGTCCACAGGAGTAGGTAAGCAGTGAAGAGAAGAAGCTGTGTGGGAGACCAAGAGTGGCACTGTGGAGCAAATTCCAAGATAAGGAAACAGGGCTAAAGACAGGCAGGAATTAGCCTTTGACCGTCTTCTGCAGTGTTGTCACTTAGCAACTAAAACACCTGAATCTTATAAATTGGGACATAGATCCATTAAGTTGAGGATGCAAGAACCCCTCTGTGGAATCTATAGATATTAGCAGGCATTCACTCTACGGTGGCCATTGCTTGCCCTGCCAGTCAATAAAGGTCTCTGGTGCCTTGTGGTCTAGCTAGAGCCATCAACTGTCTTGCTTATATTCAGTTCATCACTTCTTAGAGTAGATGGTTTCATAATGAGTAAATTCTGCCCCCCACTTGTATTTGAGTTCTCCAGGTTCTGGATACAAAGCAGAAATCTCCTTTTAAATCCTATGAGGTAGAAGTTCACTTGTGCCCTGAAGAATGAAAGATAATAATCCTTATAAACTCCCTATTTTAGCTGTTAAATATTTACTTTTAGTTGAATTACGCCCATCCTTTGGGAATACTAACAATACCTTGCTCTTAACAATGTTGCATGTCAGTGAATTCTATATATATATTATGCAAAGCATTAAAAGGTGGTTGCTTATCTTTTAATTTACCTTTTTTCCCCCCCTTCATGTTCTTGTGCTCCTATGCTTTGAGATAAGGTGAACAAAAGTTCTCAAACTGCTATCTCTAGGCTATGCATTCTGTAATGGACTTTTTGATTCAATGCCTTGGAGGTGAATGGTCCCAGTATTTTTAATTTTCCTTCAGACAAGGGCACTTCTCAGCCCCTAATCTTGTAGTCAACCGTCATTGCCCTCTGTCACATAATGAAACTGCAATCATAGTAATAACTCAAATAATAACCCTTCCAGATTCAATGTTCTGCAACTGCCATGCATTGTTAGGCCGGGGACCCTGAGTCTAAACACAAGTGTGTGAGTCCTCGCGTGCTGGATGCAGACAGACCCAATTATTTAAAAAGGAATAACTAAAGAACCCCTGTTTCAAAATAATACATGCTTGGTATCCAAATGGAATGTGAATGAAATGTAAGTGACTAGCGACCTTGTGACTGTTGTGTTGTATAACAAGATAAAAAGTGCTTGGGATTTGTGGATTGAGCTTTTTCTCATTTGTCTTCCAGAGGGCAAAGTCCACTGCAAGCAGTGAACGATACAACCCCCCACGTAAAGCAGGCTACGCTGCCTCAGCTCCTAACAGCAGAGCAATTCTTGGAAGAGCACCTTCCAAGGTGTTTGTGTGGGTTTTTCAGTGGTCTCTGTGATGATTCTAGGAAGCACGAGGAGATCCGGAACTCTCTGAAAGCCCAAAGCCAGGATTCTTTGAAATCCCAAACAAGTAATGATCAGAGACTTGGCCGAGGCCAACCTGCTAGGATGCCCCTATGCTGCTTCTTACATTTGTCCAAGAAGCTGCCTCCAGTTTATGACTGCACTCCAGTAAGCAATTTCTCATGCAGCTATGGGCAGCAGATGTTACTCATGCCCGTGTGAACTCTTCAGTGTGTTTACAGCAGGGGACATTCCTCAGACCTAGTCCTGTTTAACAATGGATGTACCCACCAGAGGGAAGTCCCACTGGTTACAGCCGTTCTGTTGTAGCCTGCTCGGAACACTTTGAAGGGTGGTCACGCCATCCCTCTTTGGGCACTCGGGAGGATTGACTCACAAATAGGAGCAAAATAAAATTAGATGGCTTAAGTGGCTGCAGCCCCAGCTGTGTCTGCGCTGCCCCGTTCCCAGAGGGGTCATCCCTGCAGCAGGGCTGCCTGTAGAAGGCAACTCCTGAGTTGCTGTAGTTACAGCCCATTCTTGAGGGCATTTATAATTGTCTGGCTCTTCAGTGAAACAGTTTAGGAAGCTTAACTGGAATAAAAATGTGCACTTTTTCAGCTGGTTTTCACTTTTTCTTTTGGTTTAATTTCTCAAATGAGCTCAGAGAAGCAGCAGTGCTGCTGCAAGGACAGGGCAGAAGCAGACAGAAGCAGGCAGGCAGAGGCAGAGGACCTTCTCTTTTGGGAGCAGCTAGCCATTACATCAGTTTTGCTGCCTCACAAAACTATGCCCTATGGTTATTTTTGGTGCTGAGCTCCCTTAATTTTCTGGAGAGTAAATGAAGTATTAACATCGTGTGCTTATGGCAGTTGGAAGTGAAGTTTTTAGGGAAAAAAATGTAACTCAGCATGTGCTATTATGTGGAAATGCTTAAATTGTTTGGGATGGGAAAGATAAGTGTCCACAGTATCCATTCCTACAATTCAGTTAGGAGTTTTATCTTTTTTTTTTTGCTGCTTTTTAAGTCCTCTAGCCCAAAGTCTACTATCAAGCTGTCTCTAGAGAGAGAAGTCTTTTAAAGAGACTGGCTTTGTAGCTATAAATAATGTACACAGCAGAGTACAAAAATGGAGTCAAGGAGAAGCTCCACCTTACCTGAACACAATTGTGAAGGTCAGTGTTGTGAGCTACAATCGCTCGTCATGCAGAAGGCTGCAAGCTCTGTTACCCCTGTCATCCAGCCTGACTAAACTACCTCTGCATCCGAGACCCCAGTCTTCCTCCAGCATTTGAATACCAACTGGTAAATCATCACTGCATTGTACTGAAATACATCAGTGGCCACACATGGCAAGAGTTCAAGTTGTACGGTTATAAACACACTTGGAACGAAACATCTGCTTGGGTGCTGTGGTAGGTTGGATGGGTTAGAATAGCGAGAGTTTTGCAAGTCTGAACCCTTGCTATAAATGAAAATACTGTGGCAAAAAAATGTAAATGCATACCACACATATTTTGTGTAAGAGCCCTTCCCAATATATATAGATATGGTAATTTTGATGTTCCCCAGTTTTGGGGTGTAAACAGGAGGCAGACACAAGAAATATTACGAAGGCAGCATTTTTCTTTTCACGGATTAATTATATGGTTTCAGTTTTAACTTACCTGAAAACACTGGAAATTAAATGTAGTGTCTTAAAGAGGATTGCTTTTGAAAGGAAATTATTTGTTCTTGTAAAATCGCTAGAATAGCTTCTCTGTTAAACTGCATTTTCATAATAATTCAAAACTCCTCTCAGGTCAGGCTCTCCAGGAAAATTTTCTCATGGTTTCTGTAGCAGCTGATTCATTCCTCACTGCCTTAATTCTGCAGCTTTAATTGGCAGGTTCTCTGAAAAGCCATCTACTTCAAAGCTTTGTAAAGTAAAGCTTTGAATAAATTACTGAGTGAAAAATTATGCTGGCTGTGCCCCACTTTGCGCCTGGATGTGGGAATACTTGGCAGTGGGTGTGGAATTCCAAGGAAAATTACCTCTTCCCTTTGCCTGAGACCCTGCCAAACTCAATGAGCAGCGAGAAAGAAAACTGCTGCAGATGAGGGCACACGGAAGTCTCGGGTTTCCCTTTCCCACAGCTCCAGAGAACGCATCCCGAACAACTGTTGAATATTAATACGCGGTGTAACTGGTGCAACGTTGTGCCAACGCTGGGATTAAGATGAAGTGCAGCTTCCGCAGACTACATCTCCCAGCGTGGCAGGGAGGAGGCAGCGGCACAGCACAGCATGCTGGAACTCGTAGTGCCGTCACAACACATCCCTGGATAAGCGGGGTGGTGACCCCCCCCAGCCGTGTGCGTGGGTGCGCCCTCCCGGTGCTCCGTTTGCCGGGGGTGGCGCTGAGGGCAATGAGCTGCAGGCTGTATTATTTTGGACTTCTTTTTAATCTGTTTTTGGTAGTTAATATAAAATCGACAACATGACTATTCTAAGCAGCAAAATAGTTGCTTTATCTTTCACAAAGAGACAAGCCACTGCCCTCCGTATTTGTATTTCTGGTAGATCTGTGTGCATAGCTGATTTGTCCATAATTGTTCGCTTTCTTCAGAGCCTTTTGAAGTTTATGTCTTCAAGCCAGTTCCTTATATTAAAAATAAATTCTTCCAAGCCACCAATGAAATGTCAACTGTGATCACAGTCTGACTCCTCATTTGAAGACTCATCTCCTAAGCAAAGTGAGGCCACTCTATGAGTCAGCTTTTGAAAGGACCGTTATTCCAGGGAGCATAGGTAAAGCTCAAAGTTCAGAGCTGCTTGCTTAAATGGTTTCACTGCATTTTAAATTCCCTTTATTTGTGCTGAAAGAAATGTAAATGGTGGAGCCAGTTTGGCACAGAGCTTGTGAGGCTTCAAGCACCTTAAATCTTGAAGGAAATCCTCTATATTAATGTAGAAGTTGGATTTCTGGTAGGAAAAGCTTTACCTTGTATGCACTATAGTGCAGTGGGAGGGTCCACTTGAGGCATAAACTTTCAACTGTGTTCTGGTGAAATGAAACTTTGGAACTGTAAAGTGTCTGGGCAGGGGCTCTGTCTTTTGTACAGTGCCTAGCAGAACAGGGCCAGAGTCCAACAGGGCTTTCTGGATGCAGGAACTTCAATAATATTTTTTATTAAAATACTATAAAAATATAAATGGGCATTAAAGCTGCAAGTGCAAGGAAATACAAGTTTTTAGATCATCTGTGCAGCCTGTTTATGCTTTTTGTGCACGTTAATTATTAAGTCTTTAATTACACAGTCTCATTTGCTTTTGTCACTCTTCCTCCCCATTTGCTGTGGCACACACTGAGTATTTGGGGGTCGTTAATCCCAACAGAGTTGTAAATAACCCAGAGCAGGACTCTGTCTCTGCCTCCTATGTGTGTCGATCTCTCCCTGCGCTTTTCCTACCCTCCTGATTAACTCCTGCCTTGGCTCCTCACTGCGTTCAAATCAATCCCCTTTGGCTCTGTGCTGCCTGGGTGATGGAGAATCGTCGGGTCTGTTGTGCTCTGACTCAGTGTTGAGGCAACGAGAGCTGCTGGGCAGGAGAGATGATCTGAGGGGAAAGTCCTGCTGACCTCTCCTGTGGCAGACCAAGGTCACAGCATCATTTCACTGCCACCAAACATGCTCCATGGGGATTACCCAAGGTGGGGAAGGGTATGAAATACACTACAGATTTTTCAAGTTGTTCCCCCCCCTCTCTTGGAATTTCCAACAAGCATACTGGGAGTTTTGCTAAACATCACCCCCAGCCTCCCATGCTCCCTCTGCAGCGGCCAGGAGTGTTTGTGGGAAGGTGGGTTTCCCTCACCGGAGTGGATAGGGAATACGTACTGCCCTTGGGGCTGGGTCCAGACCAGGAGGCAGTGGGCCCTGTCCCAGACTGCGCTCCCGCCTTCTGCCCCACACAGGAGCCTCTGCAGCTCAACCTGGCACCTTCCCGAGGGCTCTCCTCCACTCCCACTCTCCCTTCCTGCATCTGGAAACGGGACAGTTCATGGTGGCCCTACTCCACGTCCCTGACCATTTCCACTCCTGTTTGTTGCTGTTCCCACAGCCCTTGCCTGCTGCCCCCCATGCCAACCCCTCCATCCCAGGATCCTGCTGGGATACAGCCTGGTCCTCTCTGGGAGCCTCATGGAATGCCCTGCACCTGTGGACATGTAGGCTGCGGGCCTGACTCAGCACAGGGAGGGCAACGGGACGGAGATGGGAGAGAGACTGGAGAGTGATGGGACAACGACTGGAGGGCAACAGGAGAGCAAAGGGAGAGAGATGGGAGAGCGATAGGAGAGAACAATGGGGAAGAGACAGGAAGGTGATTTGGAGAGCGATGGGAGAAAGCAATGGAAAAGAGATAGGAAGGTGATTTGGAGAGCGATGGGAGAAAGCAATGGAAAAGAGATAGGAAGGTGATTTGGAGAGCGATGGGAGAAAGCAATGGAAAAGAGATAGGAAGGTGATTTGGAGAGCGATGGGAGAAAGCAATGGAAGAGATAGGAAGGTGATTTGGAGAGCGATGGGAGAAAGCAATGGAAGAGATAGGAAGGTGATTTGGAGAGCGATGGGAGAAAGCAATGGAAAAGAGATAGGAAGGTGATTTGGAGAGCGATGGGAAAGGGATTGGAGGGCGATGGGAGAAAGCTTTGGGAGAGAGTGATGGGAAAGAGATAAGAGGGTGATGGGAGAAAGCGTGGATGGAAAAGAGATGGGATAAACACGTGCGGGGGACGGCTCCGCTGCGGCCGCGCCTGCCGGGATCAGGGCCAGACGCGCGGGGGTCCCGTGCCAGCAGCTCAGCCTCCTTTTCCCGCAGCCCTCGGGGAAGGAAGGGCCGCGAACGGCCGCGAAGGGAAAGGAGAGGAAGCGCAGCGCCGCCGCGCTCCGCCCTCCCGCCCCGCCGCTTCCCGTTCCGCCGCGGCGCGGCGCGGGGCGGGGCTGCCATTCCGCCGCCTCCCCGCGCCGGAGCCGCACGGCCGCGAGCAGCGAGAGCGCGCCCCGCACCGCCCGGCCCCGCGCAGCCCCATGGAGGAGCAGCCCCACCACCACCACCACCACCACCACTACTACTACTACAGCCACCACCACCACCACCACTTCCCGCCCGACGGCCGAGCGCAGCCCAAGCCGCCGCTCCGGCACGAGCACAAGCAGCACCTGGACGCGCCCAAGCGGAGAGCAGGTCCGGGGGGGGGGGGACACACCCGGGGGCCGTGACCTTGGCGCGGGGCTCCCTCCCCTCCTCGTCCTCCTCCTCCCCCTCCCCCGCCGCCGCCGCCTCCCCCGGCCCGGCTGGAAGCTTCTCCGCCGCGCTGGGGCCGCTTCCTGTCCGCCATGTTGGGCTGCGGAGCCGCCGCGCCGGCAGCGCTGGGCACGTGGGCACGGGACGGGCGGGGGGGCCTCGGCCTCCTCGCTCTGCTCCTGCTCTTCCTCCTGATCCTTCTTCTCCTTCTCCCCCCCTTCTACCGCTTCTTCTCCTTCTCCCCCCTTCTCTTTCTCTGCCCCTCCTCCCCCCTCTCCCCCCCTTCTCCACCCTCCCTCTCCCCCCCCTCCTCCCTCTCTCCCCCCCCTCCTCCCTCTCTCCCCCCCTCCCTCTCTCCCCCCCCCCCTCCCTCTCTCCCCCCCCTCCTCCCTCTCTCCCCCCCCCCTCCCTCTCTCCCCCCCCTCCTCCCTCTCTCCCCCCCCTCCTCCCTCTCTCCCCCCCCCCTCCTCCCTCTCTCCCCCCCCTCCTCCCTCTCTCCCCCCCCCCTCCTCCCTCTCTCCCCCCCCCTCCTCCCTCTCTCCCCCCCCCTCCTCCCTCTCTCCCCCCCCCCTCCTCCCTCTCTCCCCCCCCCTCCTCCCTCTCTCCCCCCCCCCCCTCCCTCTCTCCTCCTCCCTCTCTCCCCCCCCCCTCCTCCCTCTCCCCCCCCCTCCTCCCTCTCCCCCCCCTCCTCCCTCTCCCCCCCCTCCTCCCTCTCCCCCCCCTCCTCCCTCTCCCCCCCCTCCTCCCTCTCCCCCCCTCCTCCCTCTCCCCCCCTCCTCCCTCTCCCCCCCCTCCTCCCTCTCTCCCCCCTCCTCCCTCTCCCCCCCCCTCTCTCCCCCCCTCCTCCCTCTCCCCCCCCCTCCTCCCTCTCCCCCCCTCCTCCCTCTCCCCCCCTCCTCCCTCTCCCCCCCCTCCTCCCTCTCCCCCCCCTCCCCCCTCTCCCCCCCCTCCCCCCTCTCCCCCCCTCTCCCCCCTCTCCCCCCCCTCTCCTCCCTCTCCCCCCCTCTCCTCCCTCTCCCCCCCTCTCCTCCCTCTCCCCCCCTCTCCTCCCTCTCCCCCCCTCTCCTCCCTCTCCCCCCCTCTCCTCCCTCTCCCCCCCTCTCCTCCCCTCTCCCCCCTCTCCTCCCTCTCCTCCCCCTCCCTCTTCCCCCTCCTCCCTCTCCCCCCCCTCCCCCCCTCCCCCCCCTCTCTCTCCCCCCCCTCCCCCCCCCTCTCTCCCCCCCTCTCCTCCCCCTCCCTCTCCCCCCTCTCCTCCCCCTCCCTCTCCCCCCTCTCCTCCCCCTCCCCCCTCCCCCCTCTCCTCCCCCTCCCCCCTCCCCCCTCTCCTCCCCCTCCCTCTCCCCCCTCTCCTCCCCCCTCCCCCCTCTCCTCCCCCCTCCCCCTCCCCCCCCCCCCCCCCCCTTCTTTGCTGCCTTCTCCTCCTCCTTGTTTTTAATGGGTTTAAACTGGAAGGGAGATGGTTTAGATCAGACATCAGGAAGAAGTTCTTCTCAGTGAGGGTGGGGAGCCCTGGCCCAGGTTGCCCAGAGGAGCTGTGGCTGCCCCATCCCTGGAGGTGTTCAGGGCCGGGATGGACGGGGCTTGGAGCCCCCTGATCCAGTGGGAGGTGTCCCTGCCCGTGGCGGCGAGGTGGAACTGCATGGGCTTTGGGGTCCTTTCCAAGCTAAACCGTTCTGTGATTCTCCTCCTCCTCCCGGTACCGGGTGGTGCGGGAGGCTGTCCGGGCCCGGTGTCCCGAACGGCCCCGCCCCGGGGGTCGCAGCATCGCGGGATTGCGGGCATTGCCGGGATCCGCTGCGGTTGTTTGCTTTGCTTGGAATTCCCATTTACATAACCGGGCGGGAGGTGGCGGCTGGGGAGAGACCGGAGCTCCCGGAGCGGGGCCAGCTGAGATGGAGCCTGTTGGAGCTGGGGCTCGGGAAGGACCAGAACGCCCTGGAGCCGGGACTCGGGAGGGCCCAGGATGGACCTGGAGCCGCTGGAGCTGGGGCTTGGGAGGGACCGGGATCCTGGGAGCTGGGGCTCAGGGAAGGCCCGGAGGCCCTGGAGGCTGGGGCTTTGGAAGGACAGGGGTGGTTGCACGCTAAAATAAGTTACTGATCAAAAATAAGCCAAGCAGTCATGTCAGCGCCTGCAGTGCCGGGTTTAATGACCCTTTCCAGCCACAGAGCCACTGGTGAGGCCGGCAAACACTCACCCGTTGATTTTGACAGCCTTTTCTTTTCCTCCCCTGAATTCTGGTGGCTGCACCTCCGTGTCCAGGCCAGAGCCAGCTGTGCCAAACGTTGGTTTGGAGAAAACTCAGGCAGCTGAGTTGTGAATGCTTGAAAATTGGAACTAGAAACTGCTGACACACCGACTTACTGAAATGGATTTTGTTCTTCATTTCATTCTTTCGCTCCTCATCTGCAATGGTCTTGTGACCACTCTGATTGTTTTGTTTCATTAACAAGTGGTGTCAGGAGTCTTGAGTCATACAAGGTCAGCTCTAACACGTTGAGAAGGCTTCCTCTGGAATACTTAATTTTTAGTCCTTGACTCAGCTGAGAATCGCATCCCATCAGTTTGCTCTGGGATGAAGTATTTATGGTTGATATTCTTAACAGTGTGTTTGGAAGTTATAATGGAAGTTGTGGTGGTTACAGATACTTGGGTGCAGTAAAATCCTGTTTGATCCCTCTGAGCAAACTCAATTGTGGAATTTCTGTAAAGATTCCTACAAGGATTCTTGTGTTCCTGACTTGCACAGGGCTTGAACAGCTACATCTGCCAGACATCTGAGGCTCCGCTGTAGCCTTTTGGGATAGCATTTAATTCCAACAGCATTGGCAACAACAAAAATGTTCTTTTTCAGGCTGGAGTTTTGCCTGCTATCATTCTTGGGGCACTCTGTGCGCTGTTCTGACTTCAGCACTGTGGCTGAAGCTGAAGCTTTAGGTGGGTCAGTTGTTGCAGGAGATGTGAGGCTTTCCGCCCTCGGGAAGGAGGAGGATGAGTCAGAGGAGGAGCAAGGCTAGGGCTATTCCCAGAGAAGAGGAGGAGGAAGGTAGGAGGGAATCCCTCGCCTCTGGCCACAGCGGGAGGGAGTTTATTGAGCTGGGCACTGTGTGCTCTTCCCTCTTCTCAGTGGGGTGTCAGTGCTTCTCTGGGGGCGTTGTAGCTGGGCTTCTCAAAAGCAGTAGATCTCTGACCAGAGATTAAATATAAAGGATGAGGTCGCTCCGTCTGGATTGTCCTGGCTTCCAGCTCCACTTGAATTGCACTCTCAAGATTTCCTTCAGAACCACAAGGCCTTGCAATAAACTTGAGGGGCAAAAAGGAGCTGGATGTACGGGGTTTGATGGGTTGGAGCCCTTGGCAGGTGCTGGGTATCCCGGGGACTGAGGTGCTGGTGTTTCTTGGTGTGCAGGAGCTGTTTGCCAGCAGTGGTGAAGGGTGCTAGCAGGGATGCGTTAATGCTCGGTTTTGTCACCTTTCCAGAGCTGAAGAGCATGTGCAGGGAGGTGTTGCTTGCTATTTTGAAATGATGTGAGGAGATGCAGCTTCCAACTGGACTGGCACAGGTCCTTTCGGAAAATGGGTTTTTTTCTTCTTTTTCCCCTACCTTGACTTGAGCTGGCGTTTGGGAGGAAGGCAGGCAGGAGGGCTGCCAGTGTCGTGGGTCTAGGAGCTGATGGAGGTGGTAGGAGTTGGCTCTTGTTTACAATCTGGATTCTGAAATTCACTAAATTTTGTAGCAAAGGTGGCGGATCCCTCTGTCTTGAAGCTTCTGGGAGCTGATTTTTTTCCTCTGTGTGACCTGGAAATAGTAGCTGATGAAATAGCTCTCCGGCTTGCCAGTGGTCTCTAGTGCAATTTATTTTCCTTACATAGTATCCATGTACACTTCTGCTTTGTTTTGCTCTCTCTATATCACCCTGTTGTATCTCAGAGTCAGTGGCTGCCGGTACTTTCTGCTTAACCCTTCTTGTCTTGACTTCCAGCAAATAATGCTTATTCTATGTGCTTTACTTATGTCAGACTAGATGTTTTCCTGCTGTAAAATGTCTGCTTGATGAAACTGGATATGTTTGGGGCTGATTGCAGCTTTCTGCAGTCAGAAGTTTGAACATTTCACATTCTAATTCTTGCCTTTTGTTGGTTTTGGCTTTCTTTTAGGCTACGGAGAGCTAAATGGTAACGCAGGAGAAAGAGAAGTGTCGTTAAAGGGTCTGTGCTCTGATGAAACCACCACCCCCGGATCCAGGGTACCCAATGGCAGCCAGCAGCTCGTAGACACTAACGTCACCCCAAAGCAGACCGTGAAGACCAGCGCTTTGGGGAAAGCTGGAATCAAACCCAAGAACTTCATTCAGAAAAATAGCATGGACAAAAAGAATGAGAAGTCCTATGAGAATAAACTTAGAGAAAACCAGTCCTCTGACAAGCCAGAGGGAGTGTCTATTCCAAATGGCGTGGTAACCAGTAATTCCAGCTATATCACGAATGGCTACGTAGGCAAAGGGGCCGATAACGATGGTAGCGGCTCCGAGAGTGGATATACTACGCCTAAAAAGAGGAAAGGCAGGCGCAACAGTGCCAAGGGTTGTGAGAACTTGAATCTAGTACAGGACAAAATAATGCAGCAGGAGGTCAGCACACCGACCTTAAAACAGGAACTTGAGAGTTTCAAACCTGATTATAGTGAACAAAAGGGGAACCGAATTGAAAATACTAAGCCTGTTTGGAAATACGAGGCTGGGGCTGGTGGAGCAGGCAGAGGAAAGCCTGGGCTTGGGGACATACAGCGAAAAAATTCTGATGCCAAACCTGGGATTAGCAGCAAGAAGTTTGATGACCGGCCCAAAGGGAAGCATGCGTCGTCAGCTACATCTAAAGAGGACTCATGGACCTTGTTTAAACCACCCCCAGTGTTTCCAGTGGACAATAGCAGTGCTAAAATTGTTCCCAAAATAAGTTATGCAAGTAAAGTTAAAGAGAACCTCAACAAAGCAGCTCAAACCCCATCCACGTCGTCTTCATCGTCTTCATCATCTGCTGGGGAAACTCAGGCCCAAACATCGAGTCGGCTGTCCCAAGTCCCCATGTCTGCTATGAAATCTGTTACTTCTGCTAGCTTCTCCAACGGGCCGATCCTCGCAGGGACTGATGGAAGTGTGTATTCCCCAGGGACCCAGCCACTGCTCCCAACCACTGCTAGTACCGTCCCACCTGCCTCCTCCGAGTCAGTACCCCAGGACATGAGTACAGCGTCGTCGGCTCTCGAACAAAAGAAATCTAGCCTTTTTATCTACCCTTCCAATATGCAAACTGTGCTTCTGGGTGCAGCGCAAGTTGATTTTCCATCGCAGACCAATCAGCAGAACCTGGGAGATATCTTCCAGAATCAGTGGGGCTTGTCTTTCATCAACGAGCCCAGTGCTGGGCCCGAAACTGTCGTGGGGAAATCTGCGGATAATCAGTTAATGGAAGTGACATTTCAAGGGGAATATCCTGCCACTTTGGTTTCACAGTGTCCTGAAATTATTCCCTCAGGAACTGAACAACCTGTGTTCCCTAAGGCTTATGAGCTGGATAAACGGACTAGCCCTCAAATTCTTAGTGCTATTCTTAAGCCTGGGACTGCTGTGGAGGGTGGTGTCTTAGCTTTGGAGTCGCATCACACAGGTGACCTACAAAAGGCAGACGCTGGTAGCCAAGGTGCTTTAGTGTTTCTTTCAAAAGACTATGAAGTAGAGAATCCTCTGGCCTCTCCTACGAACAATTTGCTAGCCTCCGCCAAAGAACAGAGGTACCAGAGAGGCCTAGAAAGGAAAGATAGCTGGGGTTCTTTTGACCTGAGGGCTGCTATTCTATATCACACTAAAGGTAATGCCTTGACTTGATGCCTAAGGGCACTCTCTTCTCTTTTTTGTTTTATTTAAATGCAGTGTTCTAACATGATTTATTCCTTACAGCAATTCTGATCGTTTTAAAAATGAGCTTTTTGTTTGCATATTGCTAATGGCAATGATGGTTTGGGAAAGTTATTCAAGCGGTTGTGTAATTAATGGCAAGAGGTCTCTGTTTCCCTGTTCCTATGGACAAGTGTAAGTGGTGTTGATAGGGATGATACTTGGCTAGTGTGTTTTACATTTCAATTCTATGCAAAGGGCAGCTCCTCCTGAGCTTCTCAGCATTGGAAGGAGTTAAATGTGTAGGTTCATCTGCTCTGTTCCAGCTTTACCAGGTGATATTCTGTCACTGAAAAGGCTTCGTAGTCTGTGCTTACACCTCTGCCACCAAAGTGTTGCAGCTTCTCCCCTGGGCAGATCAGGCCGTGAAATCGTGGCTTTGAAGGAAGGAAAAAAATATCCCTAGGGTTTTGCATGGTGTGACTTATTTTATTTTTCTAAGCAAACCCACACACACGATTTCCCCCTGCCCTTCTTCAGTGTGATGGCAGCGGCAAGATGAATCTTTGCTTATCAACTCTTCTTAAGCTGCAGATTGAATTTTCTCGTTGTCTTTGTAGCCCAAATCTTTCAGATGATTTTATTGCTTTCATGGAGCCCTTTGTAGTCCAACTCCTTCTTTTTTTTTGAGACTGAAATGACTCAAACACGGTACAGATGCTTTAAAGTGGGAATGAAGAGAGGGAAGCTTGTGGGATGGCTTGCTTTCTGCTTTAGCCTCAGCTGCAGAAGCTCTGAGTCTTGTGGCAGCTCTTGGCTTTTGGTCTTGGCTCGGTGTTACCAGGAGCCTGGTTACATGTTCTGTTTTGGCACAGTGTTACTCGCCTTCCCTTGAGGAACATAGGAGCAGTTCCTTCTTTATTCCTTCCCTTCTCTCTCCCTGCATCCCCCTAAACCTGAAGGGAGAGGTGACCATCCATGTTTTGTTTACTGTTCCACATACCGACGTGGATAATGCCTTGCTGCCCTCTGCAGAGGGACTGATACTTGGTTGGCAGTGGCAGATTTGCTGGATTTTTTTACCCACTGCAAAGCTCTTAAATTACCTCCTCACAAACTCTGTAAAGCATACAGAAAACTGGATGCCTTCCTTTAGTAACAGTGAGCCCAGTCATTTAAAAATAATAACTCCAAATATTTATTCCAGGTCGTCTAACTCTTACATTGTTAACATTTTAAGCTCTTGTGTTCTTGAGAACAGCATTCATCAGTTGATTTTATCTGGGTCCTGTACCCTCAGGCTTTCTGTTCCCATTTTTTTGTATCTGCCTGCAGCCTAAATCCCAGTTTCTAATCAGGAAACAGGGGTGCAGAAAGCACGGTGGGGTAGAAGGGGAGTCTTAATCCTCCTCCTCTTAACAGTTCACAAGTTTTTCTAGCACTTAGATTTATCCCTTTGTTTTGGTCAGCCTGAATGTGTTGTAGCAGAGTGGCTTTGTACAGCCAGCAGGACTCATTGGCTCTCCCTTTCTCACCGGCTGTGTGAAAGACAGACCCCAGTAAAACAATGGGAACAACAGGAAAATAAAGAACACTCCCTTCCCATGTCCTCTTGAGGAGGTGTTAACTTCAAAGTCTGGCTGGTTTAGTTCTAAACACCCGAGTTCTTAATATTCAATGGTAAGGATGGACACCTAAAGCAGTCTTTAAAATGCTGGTTTCTGCTCTTTCCATGCTTCTGCAGTAAATGCTCTTGCTTTGAGCGTCTGGAGCAAACACCCTTGTGAAATTCCTACCCCAGCACTGCTCTGTGCCTGTTATTTTTCAAGCTGTGTCTATGCTGACTTCAAGCTGTTACTGAGGGGTGAAAGATGATGGATTCCTCTGATCAGTGTTGTCATTACTGCATAGGTGTGCTCCAAAATTGCTTGAGCCTGTCTTTCTCCTGCTTAGTCTTCAGGTGTTATTGCTGGTTTACAAAGCAGGAGATCAGTAGCGATGATGTTGCATTTCTGTGTCTTTTCAAGTCTGCCTTGGTGAGTTTAGTTAAGGGAGATTGGGAGGAGCAGTGTCTTCCTCTGCTTCATGTAGGTGGAAAATGCTGTCCCACCTTCCTGGTCGCGATTCTGCAAGTCTCATGAGTGAGCTCCTGTGGCACAGCATACTCCAAAATGCCTAGAAGACAGAGCTGCCAGGGTGTGTTTGCAGGCAGTGCAATGGTTAATTCCCACACTGCTCTCTCCGTTTATCTTGGGCTGTTTTTCTGAGGTCCTGCTCCTATAGCCAACCAGGTCATCTACAATAGCAGAGGCACAATTTCACTTGCTGATTTTTCACAAGCTGCCTTCCCCCATCCTCTGCTCAGAAGAGCCTGCAGGTTTGCCTAGGCCAGCATTAGGATGTCCTGGGTAGCTGGATCCTCAGATTGTTTGGTTTTGATTTCGAGAGGAGGGTGAACTTCTCCCTCGTCAGATCGATCTGTTTGCTTTGGAGCAAAGTCTCAATAGTTTCATCTTCAAAGCTGCCCTGCCTCTGGGGTTATGGACACGAAGAGAAACGATTGCAGGGCAAGGGCAAGGGTGAGTGCAGAGGGGTCCCTGCCCTGGGCTCCTTCATGTGGAACTGTTCCATGTGGGCTACCTGTAGCATGAAGATGCAGCTCTGAATGTTGCAGTGAGGACTGGGCTCCAGCAGGAGCACACACAGTGCTTCGACCTGGCTGTCACAAGCTTGCACCCTTGTTTGCACTGTTTGTGGCTGTAATCAGGTTATGTGGATCCTCGTCTTGGACTGTAAATAGGCTGTGGGAAAGCCTCCAGCTTACTCAGTAGCTTTGTTCCAGCAAACCAGGCTTTCCTGGGTAGGTAGGGTTTGCCTGGTGACTGCAAGGGGCATTATAGATTGTAATTGCTTCTCAGCTTCCTCGGGAAGGGACACACGGAGGAGGGAGTGCCAGGGTGGGCTGGCTCTGGTACAGTAATGCTGCGTGCTGGCGGGGCCGTGCTGGGGTGTCAGCCTGGGTGGCTGCAGAGAGGAGAGAGATCCCTGTAGAGGAATCTGTGCTTGTTTGTATGTGACCAGATTGCTTTTTCCCTAGAAGTCAGAGCGCTGGGAATGCACTGGCAAGGCTGGTGATGCGCCCACCTGTTCTTCTCTTGGATGCTTTTTGAGCTGGTTTCCTCTGTGCCCCTGCTCCATGCCTTGCTTTTCTTTTGTCTTTTTAAATGGCAGAAAGACTCCCATAATCATCTGATCTGCTTGACTGTAAAACACGATCCTTCAACACCGCTGCCCTCATTGACAGGCCATGCCACTTGGTGTTTGTGACAGTGTCTTGAAACCCTCGCGGGTGGCATACCTGATTTAGCAAGGTAGATGTCATTTAGTCGAGCCCTAATGAGCTGTTGTATGGTGGGAGATGAAGGACCAGGAAGGAGTTATACCCTCTCCTAGGGACATTGTCCCTATCTGCGTTAGACCTGAACTCCTGCCTCAGTGTGACATTGCCAAAATCCTCATGTTTTGGAGGTATAACTGGTCCTCAGAGATCTTTTTGACCCTTCAAAAAGAGGAGGCTGGGCGTATCTCAGCTTTACTTCTGTTGAAATCAAGATCTTCTTACTGCTTTAGTCCTCCTTTTAAAGACAGCTGGATGAGACGTTTCATACCAGAATAATGGCCAAGGCTCTGCAGAATTTCATGGTGTTTGGGCAGTTAGCGACTTCAGGCCAGGCTGTCTTGTCTGTCTGCCTGTCTGTCAGTAACACCGAGCTCTGTGTTTGCCATGCCAGCTTCATGGTGGGGAGCTCAGTAGTTTGCTTGTCATTAGCCAAAAAGCAACTAATTGAGGTCTCCAGTTCAGTTGCACAAGCAGCAAAGACTACATTGGTGGAGGAGAGGAAACTGCAGTGTTTCCTTCTTCTCTCTTGCCCCTAAGTTTCTGCCTGCACCGCTGCTTTGTTCCTTCTTGGCATCTCGGCTGCACCAGCATCTCTGCTCGCGTGAAGAAGCAGAAGAGCAGCATGGAAAATAGAGCACGGCAGCGTGGGCCAGCCAGGAGTGGCATTCGCCGGAATGGTGAACTGGGTCAGAAGAAATAGCAGAGCTGTGCATTCAGCAATTTTCATCCTTTACATCAGGAGAGAAAGAAGAAAAAAAAAGCCTTAGTTTCCCATCCCCCTTGGTGGGAAGGGGTTAGAACTCCGTCTGCTGCTTCTGCTCTTGTGGGGCCTGGGCTGTGGGGCAAAAGCTGATTTAATTCTCCCTCAAGTCTCTGCCTTTTCCAGTTGTCAGGATGAGTTCCGTGTACTCAGCACAGCAATGAGTCTCCACAGCATTGAATTTTTAATCTTTGCTTTCTTTCCAGGGCAATCCCCTAACTTCATCATCGTGTCCTTTAGAGAGCAACAGAAAAATCAGGCGAGAATGGTCTCTCTTTTGTTATTTTTTTTTCAAGCTCTTCATTTTAGGGACAATTGTCAGTTTATGTTAGATTAATAACAACGAAGAGCTAGTACTGTGGCATTGTGCAGATGCTTCTGTTTGCACAGGCAGCCTCTCTAGCAAGGAAAACATGTATAAAAGTGCCTGTCTTAACAAGTTGTTACAGAAAGACTTCTTTCCCCTTCAAGATTGTGTACTAGTCCTGCTATAAAGTTTATTGGCCTATGAGGAATCTCACTCCAATTCACCAGAACGGGCCTCAGTCTGCTGACATCAAAGCCTTCTTCACCGACCCTTTGTTTCAGGGATGCTCCTCAGAAAATGTGGTTCCTCTGCCTGGAGTTCGTTGGCTGCATGTGGCTGGGGGTGTTGGCAATTCCTCAGCAAACC
Organism: Tapera naevia; assembly: GCA_033556795.1. Taxonomy (NCBI): domain Eukaryota; kingdom Metazoa; phylum Chordata; class Aves; order Cuculiformes; family Neomorphidae; genus Tapera; species Tapera naevia. The sequence continues at coordinate 1,713,174 of JAUMJJ010000303.1, forward strand.
GCAAGCTAGAGGGTTGTAAAGAGGCTGGCTAATTGCAAAAAATCCTGGAAAACATGAGGTTGCAAAGGGCAGGGAAGGTGACCTAGTTCTGCCCCTGGCTTGAAGCAGGGCTGGCTTTGGTACTGAATTGTGCAAGGGTTTGATGCCATCCTCTCCGCTAGGTTGGAGTCCGCTGAGAAAGCAGCATCTCATTTCCCTGGTCGTGTCTCTGTTTTGTGAATGCTGTTCCCCATCTGTTGGTCAGATTTTGAATCATAGAATCACAAAATGGTTTGGACTGGAAGGGACCTTAAAGCCCACCCAGTTCCATCCCCCTACCATGGGCAGGGACACCATCCACTGGATCAGGTTGCTCAAAGCCCCATCCAACCTGACCTTGAGCACCTCCAGGGATGGGACAGCCACCACTTCTCTGGGCAGCCTGTGCCAGTGCCTAACCACCCTCAGGATTAAACATTTCCACCTATTATTTAATTGAAATCTCCCCTCTTTCACCCTCATCCTGTCCCTGCGCTCCCTGATAAAAGAGCCGCTCCCCAGCTTTCCTGTAGACTCCTTTCAGTACTGGAAGGGACTTGACCCTCTTCTGCTCTGGGAAGTGACAGTGCTACATTTTGGGTCAGTGCCTTGGAGAGGTGGAGTCAAGATTCATGGTGAGGATACCCCTTTTCCTTTGAGCAGTGGTGAGGATTCTTGCTTGAACTCACCCTGGAGGGTCTATCTGGGGAAAGTAGGTTCAAGAAAAGAGCTCCTTGAGCCCAAGACATGAGATTTGGGGCCTCTTGGAGGACCAGCTTATGGGGGCTGCTTTTTCCTTGACACTGGATCCCTGTGCTTGCTGTCTTGGTTATTGGAGCCAGGGCTCACACAGCAGTCGGTCCAACCTCTGTGAGGTGTCACAGCAGTTGTGATCAGCACAGGTGACCACAGCCTGTAACCAATCCAGAACTGGGAGGAAAACTCATATTCTAATGTACTACCAAGTAAAACAAAATAAATCATAAAATCACATTTTAACTTTGAAGGAAAAGCTTTTTTTTTTCCTAGTTCTGTGTTGCAGTTGGCCCAGGATTTGTTTCTTTTTCCTCTGTGAAGTTGTTTCACTTGGTAAATGTGTGAACCTGTGCTGTCCCATATCCTCATGCTGCTGGCCAGAGAGGACCTTGCCCTCTTCCGATGGCAGAGGATATTCAAGAACAGTCGATATTGCAGCCAGTTTGCTGATGCTGTTGGTTTCATAGAGGTGTCAAGCCAATGCATCCAGGTGTTTGGGATTCACAGGATGCTTTACACCATCCTCTCTCCTAACTCTTCTTCTGAAGAAGCAGAAGGAAGGTTGTTTGAAGTCTGAGAAGGTTGGATTTCTTTGTGGGTTTCTTTGCAGAATTTCTTGAAGTTTTTTGGTATTTTTTTGATAGTATCTCACAGTCTTATCTCATTATTGGGCATATTTTATTATCAGCAGGTCATGTTCTTGTGGTGGCTGATGGAGTTAAGACCAAATGGAAGTGCAAAAGAAACGATGGTCTGTTGCAGGGAGATACGGTAGGAGGCAGTGCTTCAATCTCTGCCTTGTATGTGATGCTTCAACCTCTGCCTTGTATTTGATGCTCAAACATCGCTCTAATGCGGAGGAACTGGCAACCTGAGGGTAATTTTCTGACCCCTGCCTTTGGGGAAGGCTGTTAATGGAAGTACTATTCCTTAACCATTTGGAAAAGGTGCATCCAACTTCACTGAGTGGAAAACCAGCTCTGCTGGTGGTACTTTTAGTAGCTGGTTCATTTTACTTCTGGGGAATCTGTATCTGAGGGATGAGGGAGTCCCTTGCTTGTATTCCTGGGGGTGTTAAAGGCTGGTTCCTATTCCCAAAGCACTTGATGTTCCCCTGATTTTTAAAGGGTAAAATGTTGTGTTATGGTGACACAAAAATAAGAGACCTTGTAAAATTTTGTTGTGGCATTTCTTACAAAGGACTTAATCCTGCAGAGAGGGCTGGCAATAGTTATTTGCATGCAATTCGCTGCCCCAGGGAACTTTGGATGGTAGTGGACAAAGGAGAGATGAAGGGTTGGAGAAGGGATGTAAATATGCAAGCAGTGGATCCAGATGGTGTTTAGCACATGTCGTGCTGTGGTCATGGGTTTGGTCAGGTTTCTTCTTCCTTTCCTGTGCTGGTTGTTTTACTCATTGCCTTCGTTGGTGCTTTACTGCTCATACAGTGTAACTTAATAATCCATTGCTGTTCTTCATTCCTAGTTCCCTACCAAGGTCCTATCCCCATCCTCCTGTCTGGCAGAAGGGAGACTTTAACGATTGTTCTTGCAGGATTTCTTTCTACTAATTGCTCCTTTTCTATAATTTTGTGTCTTAAATTGGGTGCAGGGTACACTTGGTGTCTTTGTAAATATTCTAGCTCGCAAAATTCCCACTTGATCCTGGCAAACTGTAGGTATTTTGAATGGGACTCTAAAGATGTGTCTTAATTTGGGGGATGTTTTAAAGGGTAGAACCTTCTGTGTCTTAATGAGGACGAAAAGAACATTTGACTTCGTTGTTTCTCAGGCAAACAAAAGTGTGAGCTATTTCAGTGAGAACTGGGGAGGGTTTGCTTGTCTTTAGCGTTGTAGAGACAAATTGGGGAAAGGAGATGTATCTGTTAGAGCAAGTCTAGAGGAGACCATGAAGATGATCCGAGGGCTGGAGCACCTCCCATATGAAGACAGGCTGAGAGAGCCCACGTTGTTCAGCCTGGAGAGGAGAAGGCTCAGAGCAGCCTCCCAGTACTGAAAGGGGCTCCAGGAAGGCTGTGGAGGGGCTTTTGATCAGGGAGTGCAGAGATAGAATGAGGGGAAACTGTCATAACCTGGAAGAGGGGAGATTGAGGTGAGATTGTAGGAAGAAATGTTTTCTTGTGAAGGTGGGGATGCCCTGGCACAGGTTGCCCAGAGAACTCACGACTGCCTCATCCCTGGAGGTGTTCAAGGCCAGTTTGGATGGGGACTTGAGCAGCCTGGTCTAGTGGGTGGTGTCCCTGCCTGCGGCAGTGGTTTGGAACTGGATGGGCTTTAAGGTCCCTTCCCAAACCATTCTCTGATTCTGTGACTCTTAAGAAAGCTGCAAGCTGAGCAGGCAGCCGGGTGTCTGGAGCACCTTGTTCTCAGCTCATATGTTGACAGCAGTTCTGCAGCGATGTTAGCAGAGCAGTCTTTGCGTGCTGTGCCTCAGCAGATGCATGCTGTGAACCATGAGAAACTCACTTCGTCCAGCAGTTCTGATTTCACACACGCCGAGTGTCAACTTGTAAAAATCATCTCTCCAGGCTACTTGCTGAGGCTGTAATGGGTGAAGCAGCTTTGGAGTTGGAGTAGTAAAGCCTGAAGTGAGATCATGATGTGTAGGAGCAGAGAATAGTGATGACATTTCTGATGCTCAGTTTGACCCTTAAAACCGTGTTACAGCCATCTCTCTGCCTTTTATTGCTGGATCACTCATGTTGGATTCATGCAGTGCTGCGGGCTGGGTTGGGGCTGCAGTGTGGGGTAGGATGAGGCTGACTTTGTCTGAAAGCCTCAGCACAGCTACACTCGTGTGGTGGCACACTTGGGAAATTAAAGCATGTTTGGAGTTGTCTCTGATGGCAGCATAAATCTGCATACTAACAGTGGTCTTCTCCTTTTGCTTCCACAGAAATGGAATCGGTTTGGAATTTGCAGAAGCAAGGTAAGGATATTGGAAAGAATAAATAAACCAAATTGCTCTGTCCTAGTCAGTCTGTTGGGATGTGTGATGAGAGCAAGTTGTCTCGGTGTCCAGAGATGCCTGAGTTTAATTCTTCAGTGCCTGATGTTTGGCCTGGGGTTTGGGTCAGTGAGTCAGGGCAGTAAGTTGTACTGGAACAGTGTGGGGTTCAGAGGGAAGCAGGGTCTCCAAAGGAGCGATAAACCTAGTGTTAGAGTAGATTTAGTGAGTCTGCCAGTTGTTGCTTCTGATTTTGGTGTTGGGCATCACACCCAAGAGCATGTTTTATTTTCTGGTGTGTCCCCACAATTGCCCTGTGAAGATGGTCCATGATATCCTATGGGAAGAGCAGTAGTGGAGATGCCCAGGGCTGCAAAAGGAGCAAGCACAGCTCTGTTAGAGTCAGCCAGGGCTCCCTGTCTCATTGTGGGAGGTACATTGGGGGACCTGCAGGACAGTTTGTTAATGCCTGAGAACTTTGCAGATCTCTTCTGAATATCTCCAGCCACGGCTCCTGACAGTTGCTTGCTGAAAACTTAGGATGTTGCTTTCTTTCCAGATCCCAAAAGGATAATCACTTACGATGAAGCCATGGATCGCCCGGATCAATGAAGGTAGCAAGACGAGACTGCCTGTTCTAACCTTTCTGCAGCATTTGTGCTGTTCGTAGGGGACAAAAGGCTTTTATGCTCCTTCTAAATCTTCAGCGCAGCAGAGGAACCATAACTAGAATCACAGGATAATATATACAAATATATATATAGTTATTTAAAAATGGCAACTGAAAGTAATTAGACTTCTTAAGGAATCTGAAAATTTATTTCCACGAGACTACACACATGATTATTTAATCTCCGGTACTGAATAGATTTTTGGGTTTTTTTTCGTTCTTTTGTTTTGTTTTTGTTTAAAGAGTGAATGCAAGTGATTAACGAATACAGACTCGATTTACAAGCCCAGTTCTAAAGTTCCTGCTGTTCGTCTAGATGGGCAACAGCAACCCACTGGAGAGGCATTTCCACTTGACAAGGTTTCTGTTTCTCGTTCTGTGACTGTAGTGACACACTAATCACAGGGAAATCAGGATGATCCACCATCCTTCATCTCCCCTTTGCCCTTCCACCTCCCCAATTTGGTGTTGTATTGTTTTTGTTTTCCATTGAATGCTGGAGAAACGCCTTGGAGTTTGCCGAGTTTCTTGTTTTTACGCAGAGAATTATAATCCGCATGTTTTGCCAGGAGTAAAGCAGCCAGTTTATTGTCTTAAAGCATCATCCTGCTGGGGGAAAGATGGGAATACTGCAGTTCTGGGATGCATGGTGACGTCACACAGTTGACCTGGCTCCAGTTACACGTTGGACTATTGCAACTGAAGAGCTCTTTTTCATTTTAAAAGACAACATGCAAAAATAAGCAGTCTGTTTAGGCGTAAAAAACCTGACAAAAACCCACTGTTCCCACAGTTTAATGCCATTGTATTACTGGGAGCAAAAAAAAAAAAAAGTATCTTCTGCTTTCAACCGTAGGTGCTTCGTATCCGCTCTGTCTGTCTCCTAACACTAAATGTGCTGGATTTTTTTCCCATTTTCATTGGAAAACTGAAGAGAAATTGAGTTCTGCTAACTTTCACCCTTCTTGAGTTATTTTTTCTCTTAAAAAAAAAAGAAAAAAATTTAAAAAAATAGAAGAAAAAAAAAGAAAAATGGGAATTTGAATCCTTTTCCATTTGTCTGTAGAATGCCAGTGGCTGGGCTTCCTGCACCTGCCCGTTAGAAATGGTCTTTTATATTTTAATGCAGTCTGTGTATTTCCGGGCTCTGCTTCTAATTGTCTCTTAATAAAAATCTATTTTATTACAAAAAAAATGGAGGACTTAGGAATGAAAAAAAAAAAATTAAAAATTTAAAAAAAAAAATCCCAAGGGAAGGAAAGCTTGCTGGCAGCAAAGGTGGAGCAGGATGCAGGCTCCGGCTGTGTCGCCTGCTCTGTCCCATTGCAGCCTGTTAGCACATCCGAATCATCCTGGGGTTGGGGAGGTGTTCTGGGGTTTTTTAAATGTAGGAAGTTCACAGGGTCCAGTGCAACAATGAGCAATGAATGAAGCAAAAATGGGTTTTCTGACCCACAGAGCTCCACAAGTACCCAGTGCTCATTGTGGGTGTCTGTGGGTGAACACTGGCTGATCCGTGTCTGGGCATCAAGGCCAGCAGCATCTGGTGTCTCCTAACATTAAACTGGACCCCGTGGGGCATTACAGGAAGCAGATAAGCCCAAAACTTTTGCCTACTCTTTGTGCTTAGATTTATCCACTTGTTTTTTTTTTTTGTTAACTAGGAGTATGTAGCATGCGTTTTTTTAATTGTTTTTATTCTTTTAATCAGATTTGTTCCTGAATAAGATGCTTAGGTTCATGGTGGGGCAACAAAACTTAATTCTGTACTTTTTGTAAGATTGCTAGCTTTCCACCACGCTTAGTTTTAAAGGTTTGACTATGGATTGCCTGCTCCATTTATGTATAAAATACTATATAGTATAATGCTATAGTGTGATACTATATAGTAATCGTGTTGTATCAGTCCAGGTTCAGACATGTGTGGTTGGCCAGTCGCAAATAGTTCTGTTTCACCTCTCAACTGTAACTTTCAACTGTATAACATGTTTACAGGTGTGCACGACATCCAGTCCTCCAATGTTCCTCTTTTTAATTCTGTCGAGTCTCCCAACTGCTTGCCAAAAGTCGGAATCGCCTCTGGCTCCGCTGAGGAAGAGCTGGGGCATTCCTGAGCTTTAAAGTGTTGAACAAACTGGATGGTGGGACTGGGAAAATTAAGGTGGAGGAAATGTTCTTTTTTTTTTAATTATTATTACTTTCAACAAGGTGAAGGCTAATTGCAAAGTTTCCAGTTTGTTTTACTGGCTTTAAGGCTCTGCTGTGTATTTATTTGCCTTGTGTAGTCACTTGTCGCCTTAAGGGCTGGGTACCATTAAAAAAAAAAATAGAAAAAAAACCACAAAACCAAACCCTGTTTTGCTTCCCTGGGGTCTGCGCTGTCCTGGGACACCCAGATCTGTGCTCGGGGCTGGCGCTGCGGAAGTCGAGCAGCAATAACCCATCTTGAACCTGACCCTGTGCTTTTAGAAAGGTCTGACCCTGAATATTAGAGGACTTGGCCTAATCCCATCTATCCTCTAAACAGCAAAAGCGGTGCTGAATGAAGCACAGTTCAAGCGATGGGTGGGTTGTTTTTTCCCCGATGTTCATCCCTGCTGCTTATCCTCGCGGCCGCCTTGCTGGTGGTGCCCCCCCAGAAACACCCTCTGCAGCCTCTCTGCCCTGTCTCTCTGCCCATCCTCCCTTCCACTGTCTGTCTGTCTCCGTGAGCTCCACAGTGTGTGCTCAGCACCGAGCAGTTAGGAAATCCTCCCTCTGAGCTCCTGTCGCTCCGACACAGGCGGTATTTCTGGGATAGACTATTGCCTAGAGCCAGGCAGGATCGCAGAAGAAATTTCCCCATGCCGTCATGTAACTCGCCTTGTCGCTATCTGCAGTCCCCCTAAAGTCCTCACACAATTCTTTACTGAGCACTTATTAAAAATATCTTAAGATTTAATTTGTTTTCTGATTATTTTTGTGTAAACTTATAAAAAAAAGGAAAAAAAAAAGGAAAAAAAAAAAAAAAACCTGAAATTGAGCTGTGACTAATTTAGCACATTGAAATAATGCTAAGGTGTTACTGATAAGTCTCATATTTTGTTTTATGTTTGACTCAGAGTATTAGTACTGTAGCATAAACCAAATACAGCCCGGGAAGGGGTGCAGCTGCCTTTCCTCCCGGGCCTGCAGCCGAAGGTGTCTGTGCGTGTGCGCGGGGGGCGAGGAGCCGGCGGTGCGTGTGCGAGCACCTTGCTCGTGTGAGGAGAGCGAGCGTGTATTTATTTGTGCCATTGTTTTCATTACACTGAGTAAAGTAAGTTTTAAAAGAAAAAACCCTTAAATACGTGTTGTGTCAGGAAGTGGCGCTAAGGGTGAAATCGTGACCTATTTTTGTATTAGCTATGAAGATACTCATTCAGGTTAAGGCTTCTATCCCACTTCTGTTCCCGGTCTGGGTCCGACGAGTCCCTTCCTTCCAGTCCCCTTGCCAGACTTCCTATTTATTGGAGTCAGGATTCCTGCATGGGCAGGGCTGGCTCCTTTCTTGGAGTCTTTCCCCACTGCTCCTCCTCTGCTGGCAGGTCCTGTAGGGTGTCCCTTGTCTGCGCTCTTGTGCGCACAGACTGGAGGGTGTATCACTGGCCAGATCCAGCACAAGTTTGCTTCTGGATCAGGGAGTGTTTCCTCCACTTCAAGAGATGATTTAAAAGCTGCTCCGTGGTCCCAGTGACGATGGTTTGGGGACCTTCTCTGCTCCTTCCTGTTCCACCTGTGGATTGGCAACACGATGGCTTTCAAGGTTTGGTTGGAGGTTGGTTTTGGCTTAAATCCACCTCAGTTGTCCTTGAAATTGTTAGAAATCTCTTGTTTCTCTGACAATGTGGGCATAGCTCCAGGGCATGGTTTCTGTTGCTGATCCGCTTCAAACCATTGCCCTTTCTGAACCATAAAGTCTGCTTTTGTAGCTGCTGTGAACTTTGAAATGTGGAAGAAAAACCCAGTTCTATTTAGGTTGCGAGAATGCTCATTATTTAGTGATGGGGTGACCAGCTGGCTAAATTGAAAGGAGAATCGCTTCCTGCTGGGGGAAAAAAAAAGAGTTGGAAGTTGTCTTAGCAGTTGCTTGTGTAATTCGTGCTTGTCTCCTTCAAGAGAGTGTTAGCGTAGCACAATAGCGTCCTTTCCAGAAGAGGCTGGTGGGTGACCTCAGGGACATCGGGGAGCGGTGGCATTCACAGCCGTGTTTCGGAACCGCTGGTCTTTGTCCTGCGCGCTCAGTGTTTGCTTTAGGTTCAGCATTTTCGGTAAATTGCGATGATATCTGAAGCTTTCAGGAGTCTCATCCCTAGAAGCATTTTCTGTCTGTCTGTAGCGGTCTGTTTTCCTTATGGAGGCTGTTTACAAGGGAGATGGTCGAGGTCAGGAGGGGAGAGAACAAGGCTACACGTAGTTTAAAGCTGCTACGTTTCACGCCGGTGCGTGAGGCAGGAGGAGAGTTGGGGCTGGAAGAGCGCTGGCACGGTGGAGTAGCCGTAGAAACCAGAGTAATTCTTGGTTTGGCCACCACAAGAGCATTTTTTCCATGTGGAAAAACCCTTGCGCGAACAGTTGGGAAGGAGGAACCTGGGCTGGTGTGAAGGAGCAGAAGCTCTCTGTCTGCGCTGCCCAGACGCGCTGCCTTCCGGAGATTACAGAGCTTTAGCCATTTGCACAATCAGTGTTACACCACAGGGTAAGGCCGGCTTCCTCGTATCCCGCTCGAGATCCTCACACGCGGCATCGCTCGCAGCGCGACGCCAAAACGGCGGACACTGGGGAGGCACAGGAGAGCCCCATGGCAGCCGATTGTAGGGGTGTGAACCCCTTGTAGGCACCGTGCCCTGTCCTGGGACGGGAGCAAAACTCATCCCTGTGCTTTCCCCAGGGGATGCTGAGCTGTGTTTATCTTGACTGTTAACCAGAAAGCTTCATATAACATGTCCAGAGCTCTAAAGCCATTTTGTAAGATAGCAGTATCCCTTTTCTACAGCCTTATTAACTAGTAGAGTATCTTTAAAAAGATGAAAACCAACCTAGTTCATTTCTTTCTGTGGTATGAAGTGTGTGCTGCAAACATACAAACGTTTAGCAAAAACACAACTTACAATTTTCTTAAAAAAAAAAAAAACAAAAACAAAAAAAATGTCTGCTTTCCATACGGTCTTTCCTCAGGTGCTAAATAAGGGTTCCAAAAATGGATACTGCTTTAGGAGTTTCTGCTTTATTCTTAAAATACATATTTTTTTGCTTAGGTATTGTAAAGATATTTTAACAAGAATGTTTTTTTTTAATGTAAATAAGATTGTGTCTTTAATTTTTTTGTTTTATCTCTTTTTTGTCTATATTGACTAGTCGGAATTTCATTTGATCCTTTTGAGAAGGACCGTCTTATGACCTTCCTCGAAAACATTTCATTAAGTGTTGCTGCATTTTAAGAATGAATCTACAACTGTTCATTGTCTTGGATTAATGCTGTTGCTGCTATAAGTAACCCTGAAAATCAAGAATGTGTGATGCACTTTTTTTTTGACCAGATGGTGTCATTCCCTTGCGGATCGTCGAACCTTCCTGTAACACAGCCACTGCGGGTAGCGCGGGAACTGGGAGAGCCGGGGTGTTGGAGAGGGGTGTACTGGATTTTGGTGCTGACCTACGGGAATTTCTATGCAAACGCAAGCAAAGGAGAACTCTTAACTTGAGAGAACACTGTGCATTTTTATTTGGGTTTTTTTCCCTCTCCTTCCTTTTCTCAAGCTGCTATTGGAAGGGCAGTGCAAATCCCTGAGGGTTTCAGCTGCATCTTCCTCAATGGCTGGTGGTGCAGGAAAGATGCCTGAGTAACTTGTAAGGTAGAAAAAACTCAATTGACTGTTGTCTCGTCTAAGGTTTGAGTATTTTTGTTTTCTCTTTGAGTCTATATATGGAAGGAAGTGGCTCATCTCTGCAAAAGGTCTTTTTCGTGCTGTAACTCAATGTGAAGTTAACCAGCAGTATTAGAGATTGGCCTCCTCACTGCCTGTGCCCTTGGTGTTGGGGCGTCATAGGCTTCATCTCCAGTCACCCTTGGGTGCTGGGAAGCTATGGGTGCCCAGAGTCAAGTGTTTTCCAAGGAAAAAGTGAGGCCAGACAATCTGCCCAGCCTAAACCCGATGGCTTAGGGAGCACAGGAGGGAGATCTTGCTGCATCGAGGTGTCACCGCATGGCACAGGCAGGTCCAGAACCTCTTGTTTGCCTGGGTCACACCTGGAGCACCACGGGACGGTTTATGGAGGGGGAAAGGGAATTTACTTGACTATTTGTAGGAGATCCTAAAGTACCTCTGCAAAGTGAGGGAAGAGTAACAAAGGCCTGAAGTCCTGTAGGAAAAACGTTTGGAGATTACAGCTGCCTGGAATATAGTGTATAAATACCATAGGCCACAACTCTCTGCCTTTATTCAGCATTGATTTCTTTGGCCAGCGTTTGCTCTTTCACACACGTGTGTGAGTACACCTGACTCAACGTGCCTTCATGTGTGCTCAGTCTGGCTGAGGAGAGTCAGTAGTGGTGTGGGAGCTGCTGGGACGCGGCCAGTCAAGTTCCTGGCTGGCAGTGATGACCATGCCCCATCTACAGTCAAGGGTTTGTCACTGTCCTGGTCACCCACCAGAGCAAAATTAGACTTGGGCTCAGGCCTGCGTAGTGGCTGTCTTACAGTTTGGGAATGATGTTCTGCAGGGTGGCACCTTTCCTTTCCTAACATGAGCTGTTTGCTGCGACTTCAGAGGGGAGAAAGAGAAGCTGCTTTGCTGTTCTCTGCGGACAAAAATAAGCATTGCAATGCTTTGCCTGCAAAGCTAACGCAGGGGGAAAGTCTGGAACCAGCTTTGCTTTGGAGTTAGGGCTCTGTGGCGCCAGGGGCCCGTTACCAGGGGGATTTATTCCCTTCCAGGCTGTGGTTCTTGTTACTGTGGGTTTTTTCAGTTTGTTTGTAAAGGAGAAGTAAACACGCCTTGCTTAAAGTTAACAAAATAGAGATGCTTATGTTTGTAGTCAGTGACTCCAAATATGAAGCTGTGCAATCCTTGTTTCTTCATCTCTCTCCCGATTCACTCGCCCCCAATGTGTGATTCCTGTCCGAGTCTTTTCTGTCCTTCTGCCACTGTAAATGTGAAAGCTTGCTTGCATTATTTTTTAGAAATGCATTTTGCACACTCGGGTTTCGCTGAAGCTCCGTGAAAAGGTTAGTTTGAAGCAGATGAATAAAGCTATGCACATGTTTTGAAAGTTTAATTTGTGTCTCATTACCAGAAGTGACTTATCTGCCCTCTTTTGCGTTCCTGTGCTGTCATTGCCTGCATTATCTTCACCATCGCAGAGGGTATGATGGAAGGTGGCAGTTCTTTGCTGACAGCCGTAGCAGAAAACTGGCGCTTCTTGATTTTTTTAGTAGCCTATCTCTCTCCTTTGCTTTCTCTTTATCTCGGTATAGCTATATAAATATATATATTATTTTTTTATTTTAAAGAGCCTACTTTAGTAATTGAATCGGAGGGAGCGGGGTGTGCTGGCTGGTGTTTCAGATACACTTTGTGCTGGCAGATGAACGAGTGCCCTTTTCCTCTCTGGTCAGAAGCGCGGTGGTACCTACTGACATCCCACCGGGTGTGCAGGGGGTGAGGACGAGGAAGCACATGGCTCAGCCCCATGTGAAGCAGCTTTGAGGAGGGGATGGAGGTCAATCTGCTGTGGTGCAGGCTGATGGTGTGAGCGAACTTGAGGCTTCTGATGGCAAAACAAGCTGAAGAGAAACCCCTACTGTTGCATGTTCCCACTGCGAGGCAGAGGGAAGGCTTCCTCACGGTCTGCACTGTGGGGGCTGTGGTTCATGGCTTGATGGAGCACAGGGTTGGCTCCCACCAGTCTCTGGGGTGAGAGCTTTGTGTTGGCTTTGCTTCCATGAGTTGGTTGCACCTGGTTGCAGGTACCACCTTTGGGAACTTGTTCCTTAGCCCAGAGCCTTTGTGCAGGAGGGTCGGGATCTTGTGACGGGAGAAGGACCCTTACAGCGTTCTCCTCGTGTTCCCTTCGCAATGGCAGAAATTTGTACTAACTTGACAGCTTTTTTTCATACAGAACAGGGCTGCTTTTTTATCTACCATCACACGTGTACTTACACACCTTCAGTGGCTTGCGAGCCCCTGAAGGTCCTCAACTTGTTTACTGGGGGGATGGATGCCCCTCTCTCCCCCCTCCTCTGAATATTTCAGTGTTAAGGGCAGTGCGGAACACAACCGCGTGCTTCGACTGCGAGCTGGGGCTGGAGCCATCGCCTCTCCTACCCCCGCCCCGGTCGAGAAGTTCTCATTTCGTTTGGTTTCCTGGTGTGTTATTAAAATCGCTGCGAGGGGTTGTGCTCTACCTGCTCAGGAGCTGAATTACCTCTGACCTGCGGAGAGGGGCAGCCCCTCTTTGTTGTCGATGTTGTAGTGTGCGACCACACGGATTGGTAAAGGTAGTCTTTTGTTTTCTTCTCCCCTCCCTGGTATTTCCAATTAGATTAATGCACTCTGTGTGCTCAGCTGGAAACGTAGGCGTTTTCCCGGTCGTGAGAGGGTGGCTAGAGGAGTTAGTGTAATACCTGCTGTAGCTGTGTCTGGCGCAGCCCCCTGCGCTGGTATGGGTGATGTCACGGACTGTAAGGATAGGTAATGTCCATGAGCTGTAATGGCATGATGTATCTTTACCAATGATGTCATACTTCACACTAAATGTTTAAAAAATATACCTGAAATTTTGTTTATTCTGCACCAACAGGTCTTCAAAATTTATCCAAATTTTATTATTTTATCAGGAAGAAATTTGTGTAGATTGAATACGTTAAGACAGACAATAAGTGATGTAAATTGTTGAATAAAAATTTTAAAGTTTGTGGGTGTCAGCGTGATTTTCTTTTTTGCGCTCCCAGGGCGTGTCCCTTGGCCTGGGGATGCTCTGTGGCTGACGACTCGACTGGTGGTGCTGGCCACAAAGCCTACGAGCAGCGCAGCACCAGTGGCTGTGGGTGTGCCTGGTGCTGGTGGCTGCGTGTTCATGGGTGCCCGGTGCTGGTGGCTGTGTGTACGTGGGTGCCCGGTGCTGGTGTGGCTCGGCAGGGCAGGAGACTGGGAGCACAGTGCCCATGCCTTGGCTGGAGAAGCAGAGGGCAAGGAGGCAAGGAACCCACGCAGCTGCAGAGCTGTGGCAGCCAAGGATTTGGCTGCTGCGTTTGTGCATACGAGGCAGTCGGGCATGAACTTGCATTGATGTGAACCCCACCAGGCTTCAATCCTGCTTAAACTGGGCATGGAAGAGTCTGATTCCTATACCTGGGATGGGGACGTGTGAGCTCAATCCCAAACACACAACAGCAAACACACATCACCCTGGTTTGTCTTTTTCTTTCAGTCACATTTATTGGCAATTGTGGCAGTTGGTACCGATTGGGACTGTGGTTCCATAAGCAGTTGCAGTACAAGAAGGGGTGGTTATTTTGGGAGGGGAGTATTAGCACCAAAAGGGAGCCGGTGAGCTTTAGAAACCTTGCAGAGATGTACTGGAAAGTGAGGAGTTACTGCTGGACACGCCGGATGGATTGGATCTGGGAGGTCTGGGCGTGCGAACCCCACTCTCTCCAGTGCTTGTAGTCTCCTCCATGGTGGTCGGCCTCCAGGACGTACTGGTAGCCACGGTACCCAGGATACTGGTAGCAAACCCAGCTGGAAGAAAAGAAGTCATCAGGTGGCCGTACAGGGAAGAAGAGGTAAGCAAGAGGGTTACGGGGTGTCCCCTCTCCAGTGATAGCACAGTGGTGGCAGCGGTTCATCCCTGCTGTTCCTGGCCCTTTCCCAATCACTTACGCGCCGCACTGGATCTTCATGGAGCCCACTTCGTTGTTGGCCCAGCCCATGGCCTGCAGCGAGGGGTAGTCATCGGCAATTTCCCACTGGCGGCCGATGAAGTTGTCTTTCTCAAAGATGGTGATCTTGGATTCCTTGTGATTCTGAGGGGGAAGAGCAGGGGATGAGGGGGAGGCGGTGGTGTGTCCCTTGTCAGCATGGACGGGAACACTAGGGCTGTCCCATGGCATCGATCGGAGGGTTTCCTGGGGATGGCAAACACAGCTGGAGGGAGGGATGTGTTCAGAGCCTGGGCTCTGAACATCCAAAACCCAGATGTGTGGAGGTGCTCAGCAGGGTGGTGCTGGGCAGGGATTGACTGGAGGGGTGTCACTGACAGCTATGCCACAACCACCATGTCAGGGTGGCTGTTTGCTGAGCTTTGGTCAGTACAGCTGGCCCAGAAGTTCCCTTAAATTTACAGAAAACAGGACAGAAAGAGCAAATCCTACTGGGCATTGGGGAAAAGAGCTGAGCCCAGCTTGAGGAGCCTCTGCCACCAACAGCCCCCGGCATGGCTGTGTTTGCCCTTCCTAACCTCACTCCCTTGGCCTGGTGCTTTTGCTTAGGGCATTTTGATGGGATGAGAGAGGTGGGAGCTCCGTCGGAGCGAGGAACACTCACGGCGGAGCAGACGGGGCGGAAGGACATCAGGCGCTCGATGTGGTAGGCGTTGCTGCCGCTCCAGGCGTCCCAGCGCGGGTACTCTCCCCTCTCCAGGATGAACTGCTGCCCGCAGAAGCCGGTGTGCTCGTAACCAACCCAACTGCAAAAACAGACCAAGGGCTGCCAGGGCTTCCTGCGGCAGCTCCGGGCCTCCTGCTCGGCGCTGGCACCGTGGCACAAATGGAGGTGGAAGGAGGAGGTTGGGTGCCAGTTTCTGCCCACAATGTTGGGAGGAGAGGAAGCGGTGCTGGATGTGGGCAGAGGAGCCAGGGAGTCTGTGATCACATCTGGTGCCTGAGAAGGGACCTGCATGGCAGCGCTGGCATCCCCTGCTGCGGTGGGTGATGGGGTTCCCTCAAGCACCCAGCCTGCGAGGGTGGCTCAGTCTCTCCTGATGCTCAAAAATGTGATTATTTATGCAGATCCACATCACGATAGGATGCCGCAGGACCCCCACAGCTGCCCTGCTCTCCCACAGGCCTCATATCTTCCTTGTTTCCCTATTACAACCTGGCACACCTGGAAGGACCTGAATTTCTGATGCCCAAACCAGGCAGAACCCATCAGGCAAGGCAGGAAGCTGTTGTCTTTCCCCTTTTTGGGTCCCCCTCTTTACTGAAAACAAACACGAGGAGGTGACAGGTAACGCCTTCACCCTTCAGGGGACACTTTGCAAGCCCAGGTGCTGCCCAAACAGGAGCTTGCTTGGTGCCCTGGGGGCATCTCCTGGACTTGTCACCATACAGGGCCTGGGAACATGACAGTCTCAACTGTGCAGGGAGGCAGAGGCTGGGCTGGGGCCTGGAATCATGGAATGGTTGGGGTGGGCAGGGAACTCAAAGCTCATCCAACCCCCTGCCATGGGCAGGGACACCTCCCACTGGATCAGGGGGCTCCAAGCCCCATCCAACCTGGCCTTGAACACCTCCAGGGATGGGGCAGCCACCACTGCTCTGGGCAACCTGTGCCAGGGCCTCCCCACCCCCACAGGAAAATATTTCTTCCTAAGATCTCAATATCCCCCCTTTCATCTTTAAACCATTTCCCCTTGTCCTATCCCTGCACTCCCTGACAAAGAGCCCTTCCTCAGCTTTCCTGCACAGGCTGTGCAGCTCACCCTGCTCATGGGGTACACGGGGTGCTGAAAGGTGCGCTGAGCTGAGAGGGGTGAGGGCCTCTTGACCCAAACTGAGCCCTGATCCTGTGTTCCACAGTCGGCCTCCTCTCGTGCAAGGTGACCAGCCTGATTAGGAACACGTCAACTGGAGCAGTGAGCTGATTACGGCGGGAGCACGCATGCCGCTGTAATCCCATTAGCATTACAAATCCTAAATATAGCAGCGCAAATCTATCTTGTCTGCTTCCCCAGCCCCAGCGGGATGCTGGCCGTGGGGATTGCTCCTTACACACAGCAGTCTTGAAGCACTCTTGCCTGTGCCAGGGAAGATTCCTATGTGCAGGGAGAGCAGGCTGTGGTGAGGCTCTGTCCTGGCCTTGGGGAGTTGCATGGAATGCAGAGAGGATGGGGCGGAGCAGGACTGGGGCCTGGGGCAGAAAGATGGGGTTTGGGCTTCATGGGGTTACTGAGGCAGATGGGGACCTGTCTGAGCTCAAGAGCCACTTGCTGAGTGCTGATCTTTGCCACATTCTTGGGAACTCCAAACGTGCTGCTCTCAGGCTGTGGGAGGCAGTTTTGGAAGATGCCATAAGCATTCCCACCATCCTCAGGCTCTCTGTCTGTGTCAGTTCTGCCCCAGGGCTGGGGTGGGATCCCCCATGCCTGGCTTCCCCCAGCTGCAGAGCTTGGCTCCAGCCAAACTGAGCGAGGATAACCAGCCCAGTCACCCCTTGCCCTGCCATCCCACCTGGGAAAGCATCCCTGCCGCTGGCAGCCGGGTACTCACGCGCCACACTCCACCTTCAGGGAGCGGATGTTGTCAAAGCCACACTCCATGATGTTTGGACAGGCCGAAGTGAACTCCATCCTCTTGCCCTGGAAGTTTTCTTGGTCATACACGGTGATCTGGAACGAAGAGCAAGCTGCCAAGTTGGGAACTGCCTGGCAGTGGCCCCAGGTGATTCAGTGTCTCTTCGAGACGGAGGGTCATGCTCCATCCGGGGAAGAGCCGGTGGAGGCTGCACCGGGCACCCCTCTGGGCTGGCACGCAGCCCCGCACGCCGCTGCGCGTCCCTGCACTGCTGGCCCCGCGACGCCCTGCCCTGCCTTGGTGTCGAGGGAGCCGCACGCCGGCCCCCGCTCCGCTCTCCTGCTCACCCCTGCGGAGATCAGTTCCCGGGGCAGCGGTGCCGTCCGGAGAGAGGAGCGGAGCCGTTCTGGCACGGGCGGGTGGCAGGGCTGTGGCTGGTGGTTCTCCCGGCCTCTGCTCCGAACGCTCTAGGGCAAAGAGGATTAACTGGGGAAAGGGCGAGGGGGACCTCCCGGGGGGCTGCGGCTGGTGCTCTTCTCTCCAGGATTTGGGGGGATGCACCCCACTTGCTTCTCCTCTCCCTCTTGGCACCCTCCTCGAACTGCGTCCCTGGAGCTACTGCCAGACCCCTCACGGCTCCTCCCCACCTCGCTCTGCTGTGCCCACCACTCCCTTTGCACCCCCAGTGCTTGCCCCTGCCTGGACAAAGTGGTGAATAACAGTGTGGGACGTTCGGGGATGGCACAGCATGGCTGGCAAGAGCAGAGCACAGCTGGGGATGGGTGCTGCGAAGAGGCTTAAGGAAAACACCTGGAAGGTTTTTGAGCAGGTGGGAGGAGAGTTCCCATGAGCAGAGGAGAGGGCTACCTCATTTCCTCTGCTCCCCCCACGTTACTGCCCACTGTGCACTTTCCTGGCCCCACAGGAGTGGGTTTGCCCCTCTCTCTGTCCCCCACCTGCACACTGGGAGAGGGAAGATGCAGGGAGGGTGAGGACGTACCTTCCATGGGCCCATGGGGACGGGCAGAGGGTTTGTCTGAGCCATCTTTGCTGCTGGAACGGTGTCTGGAGAAGGAAATAGAAGTGGTTTGCACTGCAGGGTGCCCTGTGCATCCCCACTGCCTTCTTGTGGGGCTGGGGATGGCTCTGTGCCTGCTGCCCACAGCACCTCGCCCCACCCTGCTGCTGGGGATGAGCCACACCAGTCACAGCAGGACCCTCTTGCTAGCCACAAATGAGGTGGGGGGCACGACCGGGGGCTCTCTTCTCACCGCCATGGTGTCCCTTCCCTCCTGCCCACAGCACAGAGCCTGCTCCCCCTTCACCTGTGCCAGGTCATTGCCAGGAAAAACACCCCTGAGCGGGAGTGGGGAGCGGCAGTGGTGGGCACGGGCTGTCCCCTGCCTGGAGGTGTCAAACAGACCCTCCTGCTCCCTGTTCCCTGCCCAGACACCCTGGCTATGCCTCCCTTGGGAAGCACAATGGGCTCCCACAGACTGCCCTGGCTTAACGGTGTGAGATGCCATGCCAAGGGCTGGGGCCGTGTGGGTGCCAGGAGCGGGGTGCCCCATGGTAGAGGGGCTTTCAGCCACCTCGGCTGCCAGCGAGGACGTGTGAGCCTGTCTTTTGCCACGGGGAATGGCGATGGTCCCTCTGGGTGTCTTCTGCCACCAGGCAAGAGGAAGGGTGTCTGCTCAGCTGGCCAGCGGCAGCAGGGGCGAGGTGGGAGAGGTACGGATGGGTCCCGGGACTCACCTAGCTCAGGCGATTACTGCTGCTTTGCCCATGTAATGTTTGCCTACTTCAGCGGCTCGACTTTTATAGGATGCTGCTGGCCGGGAGCCGGTGCCAGCGTTTGTAGAACCGTCAGCACAATGCTTGCTCTGGCATTGTCCCACTGATCCCCAGAGATTTCAGCTGCTCATCCCCATGGGCTGAGCCACATTCTTAGGGAAAGAGAAAAAAAAAATTGATAATAATAAAAAAAAATAATCAGGGCGGCTGTTTGCACAGATAATCTTGGGCACAAATGACTCAACGGTTTGAGCGCTCTGGCATTTTCCAGGGCAATGCACCGCGCTGCCGTGGGGTGGGAGTGGGGCCAGGCTGGTCCTGGCCCCAGCTGGCGCAGAAGGGATGGAATGGGACCCTCCTGGTGAGACCCCGCGGGTGGTGGGCTTAGCTGGGTGTCTGCCATTGCCTTGCCATGCTAGTCATGAACCACAGAATCATAGAATGGTTTGGCTTGGAAGGGACCTCAAAGCCCACCCAGTTCCACATCCCTGCCATGAGCAGGGACACCTCCCACTGGATCAGGGTGTTCAACGTCCCATCCAACCTGACCTTCAACATCTCCAGGAATGGGGCAGACACCACTTCTCTGAGCAACCTGAGCCAGGGCCTCCCCAACCGCAGCATAAAATATTTCTTCCTAAGATCTAGCCTAAATTACTCCTCTTTCAGTTTAAAACCATTACTCCTCATCCTATTGCTATAGGCCCTGATAAAAAGTTCCCCCCATCTCTCTTATAAGCCCCTTTTCAGTATTGGGAGGCTGCTCTAAGGTCTCCCTGCAGCCTTCTCGTCTCCAGGCTTAGCAACCCCAACTCTCCCAGCCTGTTTTGGCATGGGAGGTGCTCCAGCCCTCAGATCATCTCCGTGGCTTTCTCTGGACTTGCTCCAACAGCTCCAGGTCCTTCCTTTGCTGAGGACTCCAGAACTGGACACAGGGCTCCAAGTGAGGTCTCACCAGAGTGGATCAGAGGGGCAGATTCCCCTCCCCTGCCCTGCTGGTCCCACTTCTGATGCAGCCCAGGATACGGTCGGCTTTCTGGGCTGCAAGTGTGCGTTGCCAGTTCACATCCAGTTTCTCATCCACCAGGACCCCCAGGTCCTTGTCCATCTCATGATGGATCCCTGTCTCCACGTCACCCTCCTCCCACTGCAGGCACACGGAGGGGACTGTGGGACTGTTCCTCCCTGCTTGGTGAGAGCCCACATGGAACCTCCTGCTCACTGGCCCAGCAGCCACAGCTGCACTGAACCCCAGTGCTTGCACCCCCGGCCCCACACAGCGCTGCCACCGCCCTGGCGCTGTGCCCGGGGTGGGGGGGAGCTGCCATGAGGCTGGGATACCTCAGGCCTGCAGTAACCATGGCAACGAGGCACCCTTAGGCCTCAGGCCTGGCGGTAACCATAGCAACCATACAGTCATGGAATGGTTTGGGTTGGAAGGGACATTAAAGCCCATTCAGTTCCAACCCCCTGCCATGGGCACGGACACCTCCCACTGGATCAGGGGACTGAAAGCCCCATCCAACCTGGCCTTGAACACCTCCAGGGATGGGACAGCCACAGCTTCTCTGGGCAACCTGTGCCAGGGCCTCCCCACTCTCCCCAGGTCCTGCTCCCCTTCCTCACAGGACGGGTCCCTCAGAACCCGGGCAGGATGGGCGCTGCAGGCCCCAGAGTGCCATGGTGGGCGCAGCCGGGGCCGTTGCGGGTCACGAGGCGAGCGCGGCGGCGCGGGCTGCTGCCTCAGCGCATGGCTGCCGCCACAAAGCCCTGCCCGCGTCTGACTGCCCCTTTTGTCTCCCTGCCGGGCGGCCGCCACAAAACAAAGCGCCCCGTCAGCGCGGCCGGCGCTGCAGCCTGGCAGCTGGCCCAGGGGGACTGCGGCGGGGCTGCAGGATGGCACCTACCCGGCATGGGCACAGCAGAGACCCACGAGCAGGGCTCCTCTGTGGTGGGGGCAAGCTGGGGCTCGGGGGTTCTTTCCCCTCGCTGGCTGTTGCCATAGTGTGCACCAGGGCCTGGCATTGCAGGGGGACAGGGACAGGGGCAGCGGGGGGATCACTGGAATGTAGAACAAGGGGGGCTGCATCCCTGCGCTCACGGGGCACGCTGGCTACTCTACTGCCATGTCCCAGCAAACCTGGGGGCAGGGAAAGGGGGAACAGGGTCACCTGCCCTCTGTGGGGCTCCAAACCATGGGCTGATGGCAGGAACGCTCTGGCAAAGGCCCCAGGCACTCTCCCTGCACCCGCTGTCATGTGCACTCCCCCCCAAATGTTGGCGATCCCTGGCTTCGAGGGGGAGACCAGACTGGAACTCATCCCGCAGCTCCCTCACACCCTCATCCATGTCCTCGCCATGGTTTTGGCTGCCCCAGTGGTGTGGAGGCTTTGCCAAGAGCTGGGTGCCACTAGAGGGAGAGCTCACCCCGAGCGGGCTGCATCGCAGCCGGCGCATGCGGGTGTACAGCACCACACACCCCTCTGCACACCCCACAAACACCTGGCTCCCCTTCCTAATGGAAGACACTGCCTCTGGCTGCAAACTGTCCCAGGACAAAGCCCAGAGCTAGCAGCCACCCCGGGCCAAGAGCAGGGTGGGGGAGCCCCCCTGCCATGATGGGCATGGTCAGGGGCTTGGCACCTTCGGCACAGAGCAGGACTCCTGGCTGGGGCTTGGGGTGCAGGGGGCTCTCCAGCAGCTCTCCCAGCTCCCCCAGACACTGCTGGTGGGGCAGGTAACCCCCTCAACCATGAGGACCTGGGGGATGGTGGTGAGCACCTGGCGAGCCACTGCTGCAACGACGATGCTGGCGGGTCCACAGGTTGTCTGGAACAACTGGTTTTTCTAGATCCCAGAGACTATAAAAAAGCAGTGACCTATTTAGGAAACCCCGCAGCGCTGCAAAACAGATGCTTCCCCTCCCAGTCCTGCTCAGGGCCCTCACTGCTCCGGCCAGCTGGCTGCACCTGCCAGGGGCACAGTGGAACGCCACTGGCACCAGCAGCTCTGTCCCACTGCTCCCTAAAGCTGTGGGCAACAGGGAGAATTTCTCTGGGTGTGGGGTTTGCTGGTGCCTGTGGAATCAGTGCGCAGCTCTGTGCCGGTGGAGAGGTGCTCAGGACAGCCTGACCCCAGGGGAGGGGCTGGCAAGGTCAGACAGGATCTGGCCACCTTGCTGGGAAGCACGGAGCTGTTCAGCCCTGGGGAGGTGGCACGAGGCTGGCTCTGCAGGGTGGCTGCTGGTGGCGGCAGGGCTGTGTGGGACACCAGGGACTCCTCGGTGGTTCCAACCGGCATCAGCCCTGCCACCGCCTGCCTGGTGCGATAAAGAAGCAGGAGCTGCCACAGGCTGTAAGTGGCTGTTCACCCGCCTGTGCCGGGGGGAAGCAGGGCAGAGATACAGTCACACAATGTGCCCTCTTGCCACTGCAGCCAGAAAACCCTCCTGGCAGCCGAGCAGGAGCTCTGCCTCCCCTCCCCATCACTGCTCTCTGGATGTCTTTTTCTCCCCAAGCTGTGCGCCGCGTGCCTGGGACAAAGGAAAGCATGACAAAAGCAGGCGGCTGCGCTCGCTGCCACCGTCCTCTGCTTCTGCAAGGGCTGCATCTCCTCCACCACAAGGCCCTCAGCCCAGGGCGCAGTGTGGGGCCCCTTGCATGGCTGCCAGCTTGCTCTTGCCATGCTCCTGCACACACGGGCTATATTGGGGCTCTGCTTTGGGCTGGGCATCACACCTGCCCTCACCACTGCAAAGGAAAAGGGGCTTGTGACACCCGGGCAAGCGTGCTCTGAGATAGGGGCCTACCCAGTGCTCGTGGGGGTGATGCTGCTGTGGAGCTTGCTCTGTGCTGAGGGCCAAGTGCATGAGAGCGAGGGCCAAGCAGCTCAGCCTGGCTCAGACTCTGATGGAGACTGGTAGGGCGGGGAGCCGTGGGAGGTGGCAGGGGTGGTGCTGGAGGCAGATCCCTGTCCCTGTTGGTCCTTCTGTCCATTGTGAGCTTTCCAGCTGAAGCCCTCCCTGAAAAGCACTTTTGGAAAGAGCTTGTGGATGCCTGTCTCTGAGTTCCCTGTTCCCCAAGCCCCATCCCAGATGCCCCGGGATGCCAGGCCACCCATGTCCTGCAAAGAGCCTGGAGACAGCTCAGCTGCTCCCATGTTTAATGGCAAGGGAGGCTATTCCAGCACAGAGATTGCTCAGGGGAGTCCATAGGATTTTAGCTGCATCCGACCAACCCTGATGCAACGTCCCAAAGATGGACACAAGTGCAAAGAGTGCAACAAAAGCTTTGCAGCTCTCACTGCTGGGCTCGCTGAGATGCTCATTGTTAACCACATGCTGTCTCTCGGCCAAGGCAGCCAGGCACCATCCTGAACTGTTTGGTGGCTTCAGCCTCACAGCCCTCCCTGGGGACAGGCGGTGTGGAGAGAAGCATCCGCCGCAAAAGGGCTCTGCAGGCAGCTCTGCCACGTCCTGCTTCGTATTCTCCAGGTGCAGCCACTTGTGGTAACCGGCCACCCTGCTCTGGCAGTGTCAAACCCTGCCTGTGCAGGATCAGGTGTTGCTCTTCTTGGGATCTTTCCAGAAAGGGGAACCCCGGGAGAGCATGTGTGTGTGTGTGTGTGTGCACCAAGGCTGTGTCACACTGTGCACCAGGCTGATGAGAGCACTGGGGGGTGGATATTTGGGGTGTATTGATAGGTGCTTATGCAGGCATCCCCGGATCGGGTGTGGTGGTGGCATGGGGGCTGTGTGTGGTGGATGCTGTGCCCTGGGACTGCTTATGCCTGGGCTGGATGCTGTTGTTTCGTTCTGTCCCATTGGATGCCATCCTGTTCCATCCCATGCCGCTGGATGCCATTCCATTCCATGCCATTTGACGTGTTGTGTTCCACTGGACACTGTTCCGTGCCATTACATGCTGTTGGATGCTGTTCTGTTCCGTTCTGTTGGATGCTGTTCCATGTCATTCTGTGTTGTTCTGTTCCTTCCCATCCTGTTCCATGCCGTTGGATGCCATCCTGTGCTGCTCCCTTCCAATCCATTCTGTTCCGTGCCATTGGATGCCATTTGATGCCATTCCATGCCGTTGGATTCTGCTTCATTCTGCTCCACTGGATGCCGTTCCGTGCCATTCCGTGCCACTGGATGGATGCAGTTCCATGCCAATGGATTCTGTTCCATGCCACTGGCTGCCGTTCTGTTCTGTGCTGTTGGATGCCATTCGGTGCCACTCCGTTTTTCTCCTCCCGTGCCGTTGGGTGCCGTTCTGTGCCATTCCACGCTGTCAGATGCTATTCCCTTCTGGTCCGTTGGATGCTCTTCCGTGCCGTTGGATGCCGTTCCATTGCATTGCCTCCCGTTCCGTTGCCCGCCCCGTGCCGGTCGGTGCTGTTTGGTCCCAGTCGGTGCTGCCGGCTGCCGTGCGCCGCCGCCCGGTGCAGCCGCCGCCGCTCCCGGTGCGGCGCGCGCAGAGCCGGCAGTGCCCGCCCCGCCCCGCCCGCCCCGCCCCGCGCCGGGGCCGGCACCGCCCGCACCGGGCCCCGCTCCGCCGCCGCCGCTCGGTGAGTACCGGCCCCCTCCCGCACCCACACGGATACAGGCAACGGGACCGGGACCCCCTCCCCGTGCCGGTGCCCCCGCGGCGCTGCACAACGCGTGGGGGCGGGGGAGCTGTGCGTGCCCCCCCCCCCCACCGGTGCTGCTGCGGGGAGCGGGGGTGCGCAGGGCCCGGGGTTGGGCATCCCCGGTGTCGTGCGGGGAGTGGGGGTTTAGTGTACATGTGTGTAGGTGTGTGCGTGTACACGTGTGTGCATGTGTGTGTACATGTGTGTGCATGTACACATGTGCACGTGTGTGCACACGCGTGTGCACGAGTCTACAGTGTGTGTGCCAGCCCCATTGTGTCACCGTGTGCCCCTCCTCCCATTGCACTGCAGAGTATCTTTGCTGGTGCCCCCCCCACCTCCCCCACCATTCCACTCTGGGGTGCGTTTGTGGGTGCCCCCCCGCTGCTCTGCCAGGTGTGTGGGTCCCCCCATTGTGTTGAAGAGTGTGTTTGTGGGTGCCCCTGCATTGCACTGTGGGGTGTGTTTGTGGGTGCCCCTGATACATTGCAGGGTGCGTTTGCGGAGCCCACCCCCCACCCCCACCACGTCGGGCTGCAGGTTATGGTTGTGGGTGCTCCCTGTTGTGTGTTTGTGGGTATCCCCCATTCCCCTGTGCAATGTGCTTGTGGGTACCCCCCGCCATCACATTGCAAAATGTTTTTGTGGGTGCCCCCCTGTTCCACTGCAGGGGATGTTTGTGGGTGCCCCCTGTTCCACTGTGTGCTGTGTTTATGTGTGCCCCTCATTGCAGTGTGGGTTATGTTTGTCGGTGGCCCCCGTGGTGCTGTAGAGTACATTTGTGGGTACCCATCACACTGTGGGGTCTGGTTTTGGGTGCCCCCTGTTGCTTTGCAGGGTGTGTTTGTGGGTGCCCCCGGTTGTGCGGCAGCACCTGGCTGTTCACCGCCCAGGCTGTGGGGTGCTGGAGGTGTGTGCACCCCACTGGTGTTGCTGTGAGGAACAGCCATGCCCCTCGGATGTCTGTGCACCCTTGGGTGGGGGGACAGCTGGCCTGTCCTTGTGGGGTGCCACATCTTGGGTGCTGCAGCACCCGCTGCAGGGCTGCTCAGGGCCAGCACCACTTCCAGAGAGAAACCACCGGTGTCTGGGCCTTCCCTGCACCGCAGGGAATTGCATCCAAATCCATTATCCCCCCTCTCCATCAGCTGCATTGCCGCTGGGGCCCGGCAGTGCTGACACCTGGGTCCCTCTTTGGGGTGACACAAGGAGGGTGGGTGGCCTTGCGTTGCGCTGCGGTGCTGGGGGTGGCGGGGGCTCGCGGGGCCTGCGGCTGCCACGGCGCCTGCCTGTATGTTAATTTGCCTGGGGAGGAATATAATATAATATAACGTAGCGCGACGGGTGAGGGCTGGGACGCGCGGCCAGAAATAGTGTGGTTTCCAGCCGGCCTGTGAGATGCAAATTGTCTGGTCAACGGGCGAGCTAAACTTAGGGCAGTTATGGGAAAGTGTGGGCCCACACAGCCATCATTCCTGCACTCTGCGCTCGCCCTGGTACCCCAGCACCAGAGACCCCCAAGCAGGAGCACCCACCACCCCATTGTCCATCGGGAGCTGGGCGTTCCCACGGTGCCTGCGCCAGCCCTGGACTTTGCCCGCTGACGCGCCGCAGCTCAGCCCTTCACCTTTGCTATGGGCTGGGCCATGCAGGGGGGTCAGGCTGCAAATTCGGGGTGGTGGGGGAGTCACGAGAGGGCTGCAACCCTGTCCTCCCCACAAATGGTCATTAAAGCATCTCCCACCCAGCAGAGCCCAGCAGCGGTTGCCACCGCCACTCCTGTTTTGTAAGAACTCCTGAGCTGTTTTATTGCCTGGCTTTGGGGCGAGGCGGGTGCCTGCACCCCACGCACGCACCCTGTGCACCCTCCTGGCCTCTGTCACCATCCTAGGGTGACGCCTCAAAGCCAGGCTGGGTCCTTTGCTGCTGGACACAGGGTTCCTGTGGCAGAAGGACTCCAAATCCCACTTTGGAGTCACATCCCGACTGTGACTCGGGTAAATCCAGGGTTGTTTTCCTCCTGACACATCCCAGCATTGTCTGTAAGAGCAGGCAGTGCAGAAGGATTTGGAAAACCCCTAAATTTCCTTGTTCTGCAGAAAACTTGTGTCTAGCAAGGAGACGAGGAGACGTCACACAGGTCAGTCCCCTCTGCCGTGTGTGGGAGCCAGGCCGGCTGCTGGGCATCGCTGCTGCCAGCACCCACTCCCTGGCACGGCATCATCCTGGCATAGTTGGGGTACTGGGTGCCCCAACATGGGGTACCCGAGGGGGCGATGGCTGCCAGCTCCTGTGCCAAAGCCATGGGCGAGCGCGGCCCTACTGCCGGCACCAGGGCAGGGAGCAGAGCGGGGAGGGCAGGCGACTGGGAAACTTGTGCTGCAGGTCCCTGTGCAGGGAGCGTGTCAGGTGAGATTGCGTCTCGGGAGGGAAGGAGTGGCCCAGAGTTTCAGTGAACACCTTCCTCCCCGTCTGAAGCTCCCTGGCACTCTGGCAGGGGTGCAGGAGCTCATGGTCGCAGCAGGGAGACCAGGGGGAGGTTGCATTTCCCCCTCCCAGCTCCCACCCGGGGGGTTCAGGGAGGGCTGTGGGTTTGGGGGCCTCAAGCTGGGTCTCCATTTGTGCCACCCAGCCCTTTCAGGGTGACATCTGCTGTCACCTGCCAGCCCAGGTGTCACAGCAGCGTCCTTGTGTGTGATCCCCAGGCACAGCTGGTGCCCATGGGTGCCTCTCCCTCCCCTGTCATGGCTTATGGAACATGCCTGGTGATGGGTAATCCCGGAGTGAGCCCGGGCTGAGTCAGGGAAGGGTCTGACTCAAGTCAAGGTTGGGTCTGATTCAGGAATGGGGAGACACTCAGCTGCCCTCTCCTCCTTGTGGTGTGGGGCTGCTCCCATCTGGCATCCTTGGGAGGAGGGGAAAGGGATCAAATCACAATGGCATTGCACATGGGCCAGGGATGCCCGTGCAGGGGGGATGCTGGGGTCTTCGCCCCAGCCCACGCAGCCCCTGTCCCATTCCTGCCAGCAGTGGCCTTGCATGGGATGCACGTAGCCAGGCTGCTGGCGCTGCCTGATTAGTGATGCAGATGGTAACACTTGTTCCCCCTTTTTGTTGAGCGTACAAAGGCTGGGAAGGAGCCTGTGTGCGGGGGAGAGGAACCACCGAGGACAAAGAGCGCCTCGGCTCTAGCCAGCATCTGCCCAACGAGTGGCTCTGCTCCCAGTGGTGTCCTTCCCGGAGCTGGGAAGGGGCCCCAGCAGCCCCCACCCTGCCATGGGGTGAATGTGGGGTGCTCCTGGGGTTCTCCTGGGGGTACATTCCTCTCTGCACCCCCCTGGCCGCACTGTTTTTGGGATTCTCAGGTGGTTGGGGGTACCCATGGCCTGTGTCACTGCGTGGGTGCGGGTGGATCCCTCCTGCCATTGTCTGCACTGAGGCCCTGGCACCACTGCAGAGAAGCTGGTGGAGAGCAGCCCCAGGACAACGTGGTCACAGGGCCCTTCGCTGGCAGCACCTGCAGCGCGTCAGGGAAAGGAGCCACACCATCCCCGGGCTCAGGTCAGTGGGTCACCCCACAACTGGAATTGCTGGAGTTGGCTTGTTTTCACGTGTTTTGGGGTCCTGCCCATCCCAGGTTGTGGCTGTGGGTCCAGGAAAGCCCTGGGTGCTGCAAGGGGGGGCAGAACAGGCAGAGTCCTGGGGCTGAGCAATGTGATCAGCACCCTTGGCTGTGAGGCTTGGAGATGGTAAACACAGCCATTTAGTCACACTGTGTGTCCGACCTTGTCCCTCTGGCTGGTTCCCCTTACAACCTGGGCTCTGTCATGTGCCTGGGGTGGCACCGTGCCATGGCTTGAAGAGCCCTGCCCTCACCTGCCCTGTGGCCAGGCCTTTCCTGGGCACATGTGCTCTCATCTTGTCAGTCCCCTGGCATCCCCTGTAGGTGTGCGAAGGGGTTCCCTTTGTCCCAGTGGGTGCATTCAGGGGCAATGGAGACCACATCCCTGTGCAGGGAGGTGGCTCAGGTGGTGGTGATGCTGCACTGGAGCCAAGGTGCAGCTCAACAAGGCACAGCATGACATCCGTGCAGCCCAGGGTGCCCACAGCACCTGCATTGAAGGTGTAGGCAGCGCTGCTGTCCTCATGGGTTGGCCAAACCTCATCCCCCACGCCTGTCAGAGAGCTCTAAAGCAAATGCTTCGAATGTGGGGAGTTTTCCTGTTGTCCTTTGTGCTGAGGTTAAGTTCCTGTGCAGCTTCCTGCCCCGTTATATATAGCTGTCAGCCCGTCCTGTGCGGTGCTGCCAGCCGGTTGCTCCAGTTTGGAATTGTTTATCTGCAGCCTGAGTGCTTGATAGAGGTTGAGGTGGAGGGGCTGATGGGCATTGGCCCTGGGGGCAGCCAGGTCCCATAACAGCCCTGTGTGGGGTGAGGCTGTGGGTGCCCCTGGGTGCAAGCAGGGTTTTTGGGGGGCTGGGGTTTCTGCCAGGCTGTGGTTTTGCCGCTGGCTGGGTGCTCCCCTCCCCAGTGCAGGCTGCTGGAATGAAAGAGCGACTGTTCCTGGAGGTCACTGGCAGCGTCACGAGATTCTGCGTCGCTCTGTCTAAAATTAGACACTTATCGGTGTTTGGGAGGGCTGTGATTTTACAGGTTCCTGTTTATTAGGGCAACCTTAGCTTGGGGCTGTGTTTCCAGCTCCCTCCCCAGTGGGGACATGGCCCGTGGCTGTCCCTAGTGGCTTTGTGGTGGCTGGGGCTGGGACGAGCAGCAGAGAGGCCTCTGTTTCTTCAACAAGAGGCTTTTGAACCAGCACGCGAGATGTCTGTGGTGCTGCAGCCGGCGGGGATGGGTGGTTTTGCCTTGGGAGCATCGGTGCTGATGGGAACCACTGCAAATGCCGCTGGGATTCCTCCCCTGCCTGCCCTTGCTGCTCCAAAACAGCTCCCAAGCTTCTGGAGATGCTGAGGGTCTTGCTCACTGTCAGCCCTGCTGCTGGCATGGGGTTACTTGGGGGTGCGAGGCTGCTGAACTTTTGGGGCATCCCTGGGGCTGTGGGGCCACTCTTGCTGTGTCTCTGGGGCTCAGGGCCACCCTTCCTACATAGCTGGGGCTTGGTGCCCAGCCAGGACAAGGACACAGTAACCACAGGAGTCTCAGAGCCCTGCGATGCTCCTGTCCGCAGGGAGGGAGGAGACACCTGTAGGGTGGAGTGAGGAGCAGTGGGGTGGGTGTTGGCTGTACCATTGTCTGATGGTGCCTTTGCCCATCTGTCCTTCTGCAGGCAGGCGGCTGCACCGTGACCAGTGCCCTGACCCAGCACCCTGCCACAGGGGCGAGCGTGCCCCCAGCCCCACTCCACCATGTTCAACCTGATAAAGAAAGACAAAGAGAAGGATGGGGCCCGAAAGGAGAAGAAAGAAAAGAAGGAGAAGAAGGAACGGATGTCAGCGGCCGAGCTCAAGAGCCTGGAGGAGATGAGCATGCGCCGGGGCTTCTTCAACCTCAACCGTGCCTCCAAGCGGGACTCCAAGACCCGCCTGGAGATCTCCAACCCCATCCCCATCAAGGTGGCCAGTGGCTCTGAGCTGCATCTCACAGACATCGATTCTGACAGCAACCGGGGCAGCGTCATCTTGGACTCGGGCCACCTGAGCACAGCCAGCTCCAGCGACGACCTCAAGGTGGATGATGCCAACTTCAAGGGCTCGGTGCTGCAGCGGGCAGCCAAGTTTGGCTCGTTGGCCAAGCAGAACTCCCAGATGATCGTCAAACGCTTCTCCTTTTCCCAAAAAAGCCGGGATGAGAGCACCTCGGAGACATCCACCCCTTCTGAGCACTCGGCAGCCCCCTCCCCGCAAGTGGAGGTGCGCACGCTGGAGACCCAACTTGCCAAGCAAGGGGTGCCCTCAGGACACCTCCACACCCCTCCTGCTCCCTGCCTGCGTGCCAAGGTGCCGGAGCTTGTTGGCAAGAGGTTCCCTGCTGAGCTGCGGCTGCCGGCCGTGGTGCCCCCACAGCCCCCCCCTCCACGGCAGCTGGAGCTGCAGAGGCGCAACACCGGCGATTTCGGCTTCTCCCTGCGCCGCACCACCATGCTGGACCGCGCGCCCGACGGGCAGGTGTACCGGCGCGTCGTGCACTTCGCCGAACCTGGAGCTGGCACCAAAGACTTGGCGTTGGGATTGGTGCCGGGTGATCGGTTGGTGGAGATCAACGGGCGGAACGTGGAGAACAAATCCCGGGATGAGATCGTGGAGATGATCCGGCAGTCGGGGGAAACGGTGCAGCTGAAGGTGCAGCCCATCCTGGAGCTGAGCGAGCTGAGCCGCTGCTGGCTGCGGGGCGGCCAGGGGACGCACCGCGCTGCCTGGGATGTGAGTAACGGTGTCCTTGCCACAGGGCCCGTGCCCTGGGTTTCTGCCAGCTGCCAGCATCCTCGCGGCGGGTGTTTGGGTTGGCAGGGGCTGCTCCGTGCATCGCTCTCCGATGGGGAGGAGTGGAGGCTGTGGCTGGGATGTAGAGTCAATTCCTGCCCATGCCCAGGGTGGCAGAGCAGCTGCAAGGGCAGGTTTACGTCAGGACTTGCAAACTGGCATCAATGGGTTTTCCCTCCCCCAAAATGCTCAGTTGTGCTGTTGAGTTTGGTCTTCCTCCTGCTGGTGAGGCTCTGGGAGAACCCAGCTCTGTGTCGCCTTGGGGAATCATGGAACTGCTTGGTTGGAAAAGACCTTTGAGATCATCAAGTCCAGCCGTACCTGTCCACTACTAAACCAGATCCCTGAGCACTTTATCTGCCCATGTTTTAAACACCTCTAGGGATGAGGACTTAAACACCTCCCTGGGCAGCCTCTACCAGTGCCTGAGAACCCTTTCAGTGAAGAAATTTTTCCTGGTGTCTAACAGGAAGTCTGTCCCCACCCCATCACTGAGGGACCACAGTCTGACAGGGAAAGGAGCTTTGCTCCTCACTACTGAGAGATCCCTAATGCTGCTTTGCAGGAGGGGGCTCCTTGCCCCACTGCCCACACCAGCTTCTCCTGGCTGGGATCCCTCCTTGGGGACTGGAGCAGGGGGTGCAGTGTGCCAGGGGACGGGACCTGCTGACTGTGCACACAGCCCTGTGTGTGTGCCTGGGGCTGTATAAATAGAAACTTAATGACTGGGTGACCCACATCTCCTGCACAAGCTGCCCGGCTCCACTGACCCTGCTGTGGCCTAACCAGCACCCCAGCCTGCTGGAGGCTTCCAAATGCTGACAGCTTGCAGGACTGGACTCCATGGTGGCACAGGGGTGCACCAGCACAGCATTGGTTTGGCTTATAAATGGGCCTGTTTAGTGCATTTTTACACCTTCCTTAGGGAGAGGAGGGTGCCAGTAGGTTGCCTGCGATGGCTAGAGCTGTGCTGAGCACGATGGGTAGAGCTGTGCCAAGCATGACAGGTCCCTGTCCCTGTGGCACCATGGCCAGGGTGGAGTGAGGGTGGCCATGGTGCAGGGATGCTGTGAAAGTGGCCTTAGGGCTCCGTGAGCTTCCCAGGGAGGCACTGGTGCTGCAGGTGGAGGTTCACATTGAGATGTAGTGGTGCCTTTCTGGCAATTGTCACCGGGCAGTGCCAGCTGTGCCACTGGAATAACCCCTGGCTGGGTAACCCTGGGGTGCCGTGGGGCTGGGGCACACAGCTGCCACCCTTGATGCCACACACCAGTGTTGGGGCAGGTGTGTGTTTGATGCCGGCGCATGGCAACCGATGAGGAGCTTGTGGCTGCCAAGAGCGCGCTGCTGCGGCCGGGAAGGGGAAGAGGAGATGCCAGTGTCCTTGGGGCTGCAGGAGAGAGGCTGCAGTGTGCAGCCTCGTGCCAGATCCTGGCATGAGTAAAACGGAAATGGCTGGAGGAATCCGGCCAGAGGAATGGCATCAACCACGTCTCTGACATCTCTGGGTGCCACCGCAGCACAGGCAACCCTGGCACAGGGTGCTGTCCCCCTACTGCGTGGTGCAGGGCTGTACTGGGGCGACGTGCATGGCTTTGCTGGTGCTGGGGAGCTGAGGCTGTGGTGCAGGGTATGGTCAGGGATCCCTCACCCAGTGAATCCGTGCAAGGTGCCGGCGCACAGGGAGGCCCCACTCTCCCCCAGGCCCCGCTAAGCTCCCTGGAATGTTTCTGGTCCTAATTTAAATAAAAAAGATCCCTTTTGAAACAGGAAATTATAGACATATTTTGGGCTGTTGCTCTGGAAGCCCCTCCCTGGCTGGAGCAGGGATGGTGCTGGGCTCCCTGTGTACCACGACGGGGTTTAACCCCCTCGGCAGGGGCTGTGCTGAGCCATTGTCATCCTCATCTTCATCCTCATCCTCATGAATCTGCGGCAGAACTGGGCAGGGGCAACACCCGCCGTGTCTGGGGGGCTCTTGGTGCTGTGGGGTGCACAGGGGGCTGGCCGGTGTCACGGTGTGGCTGGGCACTGGGGATGGGGTTCAAGCCCCCGCCGTGTCCCAGCCTTGCTCCTGGGACAGGGCAGCCAGGCTGGCTCAGCTCCACGCTTGTATTTATTTATTTATCGGTGAAATTCCTCTGGCAGGGCCCAGGCGTGCGCTGGCCAGGCAGAAATATTCCAGAAACGCCTCCAACTGCTCCAGTGCGTTGGTGGGACCACAGGCATTCGGCGGCTGCGCTGGCAGAGCCCGTGTGCTATGCTCACCCCCAAGGCCATGGGCATCCTGGGCCCCAGAGGTCGTTGTCCCTGGGGTGCAAGGACAATCGTGCCACATGTGACTGTGTGACAACACTTTGCCGTGCCTTGTGTCCCACCGGGGGACTCCACGAGGAGGCAGATGGACGTGGGAAAGGGGCTGTGGGACTCATCAAGCTGAAGGCACTTTTTCCTTTGGTTCAGGGGAAGCTCTTGGGTTGGCTCTTCCTCAGCCCTCACCGTAGGGATGGTGCTGCTGGAATGTCCCCGGCGTGCGGGTCCCCAAGGGACCCTGGGGAAGAGGCTTGTGTGGAGCTCGTCTGTGGGGCTGGTGCATCTCTGCCAAAGTTCCTGGTGGAGGAACAAGAGGGATCTGCTGGCTGGGTAGAAACACTGGGTACATGGATGGGCTGTGGGCGTCCTGGTGGAGGTGGCCCAGGATATGGGCTCTGCCCTGGTGGGTGGCTCTGTGCCCTGCTCTGGGGATGCTCAGGATCCCCAGGAAGGCAAGATTGCTTTGCCCATGTCTGTGTGTGTTTGGCTGATGGTAGAGGAGGCTGCAGTGGCTCTGTGTGCCAGGGCTGGGCCGGTGCTCTCGTTCCTGCTGTGCTTTGTTACTGATAACCCAGTGGCTGCCACCAGCACTACCTGGGGACACCGGGCACTGCGTTGTGCCAGTGCTGCCGAGGGCAGCAGTTTGCAGTGGCCTCTCCCCAGTGCATGCCTGGGCTGTGCGGTGCCGGCCCTGGGACAGAGCTGCAAACCTGGCGCTAACATGGGTCGGGAGGTACGTGATCTGGTGCTGGCATCTCCAGCACACAGACTTCCATCCCACCATGGACACAGTCCTCCCAGTCAGGCTGGGACTCCCTGCTCCTTCCAGGAGTAGTTTTTGGCTTGGGGCACATCTGCCTCCCTGGGGTTGGGCAGGGACTCGCTCAGGTGCCAGCCAGGGCTCGACCATGTCTGGGCACTCACTGCCTCTCCTCCTTACCACTGGCTTCCTGCCACAGCCCCCTCCCAGCAGGCTCCATGCAGGAAGGTCCCCAGCCCCTCACCCGCTGTCCTGCTGTTCCCAGGGAGACCTTGGACCTCCAGGGGCAGCTTTGCTGCAAAAGCAGCTTAATTGTGGGCTGCAGTGCCATACAGGTGGGCTACTGGGCTGGCACTTCCATGGTGCTGGCTTTCACCGTGGGGAAGGGGGACTGCTATCCTGGGAGCATTTGGGGGGCTGTTGTGTTCATGGGAAAGTAAAGGGAGGAGCAAGTGGGGTTGGGGATGCAACACCTGGCATGATGCCACACACCCCGCTACGATACCGGGCACCCAACTCCAACACCAGACACCCCGCTCCGTCACCAGACGACCCCACTGTGGGATGCAGGATTGTGCAAACCCCATCCCTGGGGACACAAGGAGCCTCTGTGGCTCCCCCCCAACCCCGCAGCGATGCTCAGCCCAGGGCTGTCTTTCCCGCTCGTCCCGGGGCGGGCAGTGGGATGGCAGCCAGGCAGTTCTCCCCCGCACGTTGGGCTGCCGCGAGCCCACATCACTTCCTCCGGCAGTGGCGGTGGCGGTGGCGAGGCCTGGCTGCCCGCGTGTCCCCCCCCGGCGCACGGTCCGGCTGCTGCGCGCGCCGGTGGGCCCCTCGCATTCCTTGGCTATTTTTAGGGTGGCCCTATCAGCCCAGCTGTCCCCTCGCTGGCGGCTGCCGCCCTGCTAGTGCCTCTCCCACCGCGCTGCGCCGGAGGGAACCCCGCTCCCAGCTCGCCCCGACCCTGCGGTAAGGTGGGGACCCCCAGTGTGACCCGTCATGAGGGGGGCATGTGGGGGCCAGTCCTGGCAGTGGGATTGGGGAACCTTGAGGCTGTGCCCACCCCTGGGGCAGTTGGGTGGCTGGGGGATGTTTCTTGCAGCACCCCCCCCAGCCCGTGACCCTGAGCCTGTGCCCCAACACTGCTGGTCTCCAGGGAGCTTTGGGGTGCTGCCAGGCTGCGTGGAGGTGGGAGCGCCATGAGCAGAGGGTTGGGGGGCTCTGATTTGTGGGCAGGTTCACCTCTGGACCCTAGTGTGCAGCATGTGCTCTGGACAGGAGTGGACAAGGGGACCCCTTGGAGCTGAAGTGATGTGCTCCCCAGTGGGTGGGTTGCTCCAGTGGCCGGGCACTCCTCCACACCATGCCCAGCTCTGGAAGGCACAGTTCTCCCCCATGGCCCCGGGCACGCCCCTGCTGGGTTTTGGAGTGTGGCACAAGCCGGGGTGGTGGGTCCTACCAGGGTGGTGGGTCCTACCAGGGTGGTGGGTCCTAGCAGGATGGTGGGTCCTGCCAGGGAGGTGGGTCCTACCAGGGAGGTGGGTTCTGCTGGGGCTGCCCGGCCGCCGGCACAGGGTCAGGCTCAGAATAAACCCGGCTGTCAGGGTGAGCAGGGCACCAGGGCAGAAAATATCCCTTCCCTCACCCTGGCATTTGCTTACTGCAGCGGGCTGGCCTGCCCAGGGGAAACTGGGGCACGGTCCTGTGGCCTGAGTAAAGGGGCTTTTTTTGCACAATGAGTTTTGCTGGGTCTCAGCCTTCCCACCTGCCTGGCCCCAGAGCCCTTCCTATGGGCACTGCCTTTTCTTATGCTGAGCAAGGCCAGGTGGGCTCAGACCCCTCTTCCTCAGGGTCTCGGGCTCCCAGCGCTGGTGGGGAAGGGCACATGCTCATGGCACAGTTTGGTGTCTCACGTGCCAGCCTCAGCCCGTCTCACCTCTCCCTCTCTCCCCAGCCAGGGCTGCGGCTCCATGAGACATCACCATGGCCTTTTCATCTCGATTTGCATTCTGGGAGCAGAAGGGAAGTCTCTTGCATGTTTGCCCGTGCCTCATGTTTGAGTCACACTGCCACACACTGCCAGCCAGCTGCCCAGTTTGCCCAGTGCCATGATGGGAGTGATGCTCCTGGTCTCTTGCTGCACTGCCGTGCCAGGGGCTGCACTGAGAGAATGGGGAGGTGTCAGCGGCGCGGCTGCGGTCACTGATGTGGCCACGCATGCGGTTACTAACGGAATCACTAACAACTGCTTTGGGAGTGGCTGGTGAACCCCTAACATGGCATGACCTGCCCTGACCACGTGTCCCGGGTGCTGCCAGCGACCTTGTGGGAGCTGTGCGGTGGTGATTTGGGGGGGCTCTGCCTGCAGGGTGCACCTCACCCTGCCACCACAGTGCCATGGCCGAGCCCTGGCAGACAGAGACACAGCCCAGGGTTTGCTCACCTGCCCCACCGAGACCCCCCAGTCATCCTGCTCGGCAGGGAGCTGGCACATCCCACGGCACGGCTGCCACAGAGATTAGCCTGTGACACTTAAAACGTGCTGTGACGTGCAGAAGGGCAGGGCCCCTGTGGGGCAGCGACGGGGCTCTCTGTACCCGCTCGTTCACCAGCTGCATGCGAGGAGGGGGCCTGGGCCAGGCAGGCAGAGTGCTTTCCTCTCACTCTTCGGTGTTTGCCATAACCAGCATGGATTCTGTGCCTCCCCTTCGCTGTTTTGGTCACTGAGAAGGCTGGTGGGACACGTGTCCTGGTCCCTAAAGTTGCACTGGGCCATGGGCTCAGCAAGGGGGTGCAGATTGAGGCTGTTCCATGGAGCAGCCTCCTGCTCCTCTGGAACAGAGTGGTGGTCCTGGTGGCTTTTCCTGGTCCCTGTGGCTTTTCCAGCAGTGAGCCACTATGGTGGAATGAAACACACTCCTCTTATTTGTCTGACCCTCAGGTCAAGGACGAGGACAAATCCTTAGCTGTGAAAAGACCCGGGAAGGAGGACGGGGCTGTAAGTGTCACAGGGCACGGGCAGGGTGGAGCTGTCAGGGATGGGGCTCGTCTTCAGTGGGGACAAACTCTGTGCCAGGGCTTGGGGACATCGTGGAGGGTTGTGGGCTCAGCATAGAATCATAGAATCATAGAATGGTTTGGATTGGAAGGGACCATAAGGAACATCTAGTTCCAATCCCCCTGCCATGGGCAGGGGTGGTCCCTGTGTCCACACTGGTCCCTGGGCAGTGCTGGTGGCTGCTCCAGGGCAGCGTGTGGAAAGCGGTGGGTGTTTTTGAGAAGGGTGCTTGGCTGTTGGTGTGCAGTGATCTCTCCCCCTCCAACTCCCCGGGGCTTATTCGTGCCCTGCCCACCCTGATGGGTCGATGCCCACCGTGTGCTTACAGGGTGCTGTCAGTGAAGCAGATCTTGCAGATTGCCCTGTGCATTGTGGAGAGGCTGCTGGTGCCCTGAGTGCTGTTCTACCCCCATACTGGCAGTCAATGTGTCCCTGGGTGCAGGGCCGGGGCAGTTACCATTGCTCCCTGTCCCGGGGTCCCACAGAGGAAGGTTGGGGAAGGGAGCTGGGTGCTGTGTCCCTCGATACTGGGGTCTGGCTGGGAACTGTGCTCAGGCAGCAGGGCACAAAACCCAGGGCACTACTGTGTCGTGAGCAGAGGGTGCTTGCAGTGACAGGCACCGCACTGCCAGACCACTGACACTGGTGTCATTGTGGCTGCAGTCAGAGAGCCCGAAGGATGCAGCACCTGCACCCCTGAATCCTGAGCCGAGGAATCCTGAGCCCCCGAAGAGCCCTGAGCCACCACCCGGGCGAGGGAAGAGCCCGGAGCCGGTGCTGAACGGGGCGGCCGTGAATGGGGTGGAGGGCCCGGCCACTGAGGGGCAGGGGGACGATGGCCAAGGGCTGTCCCGCCGCAGGGTGGTCAGGGTGGTGCGTAAGGTGGTCCGCAAAGTCCTGCCAGGGGAAGATGCTGGCAGCGCCAAGGAGCCGGGGCGAGATGCCAAGTCTCCTGAGCCAGTGCCACCCCCCAGAAAGGAGGACACGGGCCGTCCTGCCATCCCACCACCCCCTACTGCACCACCTCCCCCAGCCACGCTGTCAGCCCCCGCCAAGCTGGAGCCCAAGGATGAGATCTCAGCGGGGCTCAAAACCCTCATGGCAAAGGGTAAAACCAAAGAGCACCGGCCACGGCTCCGGCCAGGGGACAAGCAGGAAGTGAAGTCCCCTGAGCCATCTGGGGGGGATGTGAAGCCATCCCCATCCCCGGGTGCCGAAGCCAAGCCAGAGCCACCAGTGCAGCCTTCAAGAGGGAAAGCAGAGCCAGTGAAGGTGTCTGCTCCGAAACCCACCGCCCTGGAGAGGCACAAGGTACCGGCGTGTGCACGGCGGGCGATACTCTAACGTATTGGCAGAGCTGTGCCACCCGGCATGGCACGGTGTGAGCTCACCTGCATGGTTTGCAGTGCTTTTAGGGTGTGCAGTGCTGGGTGGGGATCACTTTTGGGGGCAGTTGTATGCTCTGTGGCCACCCAATCATTCTCCCCCTTGTTTCACCCCTGGTTTGTGTGGAGAAGAAACTGCAGCCCGGTGAGAAGCGTTCGACCCCTGCAAAAACTGCGCCAACACCCCCCCAGAAGGTGCGTGGGAGTGGGGACCTGGATCCCTGGCCAGGGCAGGATGCACCAGCCTTCTCCCTGGTACTTGGAAAGCATCTGCAATCGCCCCTCTGCCACCTGCATGCTGTGAGCATGGGTCTGGCAGGGGCTGTGGGTGCCAGCAGGGGCTCTGGGGTGGCCAGCTTGGTGCTAATGGTGCTCTGCCTCCAGGCTGCCCCCAGCCCTGTGTCCCAGCTGAGCCCGTCGGAGGAGGCCCAGCGCCGGCTGGAGAGGATCTTCACCACTTCTGTAATTCCAGGGGCGTTGGTGCTTGCGTGCTGCTGGCCTGGGGTTGATGGGAACGTGGGCAGCGTGTGGCTGCCCAGCCATGCAGTGATTGCCCCCCATGTGCCCAGCCACTGGCACCGTGGTCCCTCTCTGGGTGGCTCTTGCAGCAGGGGATGGATTGACCAGGGATGCCCAGACCAGTGCGTTCAGCCACGGGGAGCTGCAATTCCTATGGCATCTCTGTGCCAGCCTGGGCACGGCGGCCGATGGCTGGGGTGATGCCCAGGTGGTGCTGTGGGGGGTTGTGGCTCTGCTGGGGCCTCGCGGTGTGTCACAGTGCTTCTTCTGCTCTCTGCCTCTCACTCTCTCTTCTCCTTTCTCTCCTCTCTTCTCCTGTCTCTCCTCCTCCTCACTGCTGTTAGCTGGACTCCGCTGCCTCCAGCCAGCCGAGCTCGGCACCCAGCCAGGTACCGTACCCTGGTCCTCAGGAGCCCTCTGCCTCCGCCGGTGACCCCGCGCCGTCCTCTGTCTGCCGCTGGGCTGGCGTCTGTGCCCGCGCCTCGTGCTGGAGCGTAAGGCTTTCCCCTCCTGCCCTGCTCCGCGGCTGCCGTGTCACCCCTGGGGCCAGAGGGTGCCGGGGCACCTGAGGCTGAGTGCCTCTGCCCAGCGGTGCTGTGCCAGAGAGCTGGGCATCCCGGGAGGGAGCTCTCGGTGGAGGTGGCATGGCTGGGGTGGGCAAGGGCATGGAGCAGGATGGAAAGGGGTAGAACACCCAGCACAGGCAGGGCACGTGGCTCGTACCGGAGTAGCCGCGATGCGTGGTACTGGCAGAGCTCACAGCAAGGCCTCTGGCCCCAGGGGCTTTGATGATGGGGCATCATGGCTGATGTCCATCCTGGCTCCGTGTCCCCAGCCCCACGCTGAATTGCTGCTCCACTGGCCACAGCATTGCCCTCACCTGGAAGGCCCATGGGGTTAAGCACAGCAGTGCTTTGCCCCCACCTGCGTGCCCCTCGCCCCTTTCCCTGCTGTCTGCAGGGCAGACTGTAACCCTTCTCGCCTTCACCCCCATCTCTTGGCCTCGCCAGGGTCAAGTGGACGATGCCCCGGCAGCCCCCTTTGGCCCCGTCCCTGCTACAGTTCAGGTTTGGCTTTGGGGCTCGCCCTGCTCTGGGGTGGTGGGGACATCCCCGTTGTGCTGACTGTGCCAGCGTGGCATTTCCCTGTGCTGCGGCGTTCTGCCATCGCTGTGCCACATCCTGTGTCCCTGCAGCTTGTCCTGTGTCCCTGCAGTGTGTCCGGTATCTCTGCAGCGTGTCCCATGTCCCTGCAGCATGCCTGGTGTCCCTGCATCCCAGCATGGTGACATGGGTGGCATGGGGCTGGCATGGGTGCCCACTTTGGGCTGTGGTTTGGGAGCTCAGCTTCTCCAGGTTTGTCTGTGGTGGCCATGGAGATGGCTGTGATGAATGTGTTCATGGGCCACTGTGGCGTCATGCAGCCCTGAGCCCTGTGGAGTGCCTGGTGGCAGTGGGCAAACTGGGAACACATGGTAGAAGGGGTTGGGGCTTGTGGAAGGTGGCTGAGGCTTCCTGGCCCTGCTCCCTCCAGCCCCAGGGATGTGGGGAGGGGATGAGATGGAGGATCAGATGACCATGACCACCCAGTGTCCTGCTGTCCCACAGGCCAAGATGGAGGAGCAGATAGCAGCCGAGGAGGCCTGGTATGAGACCGAGAAGGTGTGGCTGGTGCACAGGGATGGCTTCTCCTTGGGTGAGTGGGATGCCAGCCTGGTGGTGCTGGGACATAGGGCACCCTGTCCTCCTTGTGACACAGTGAACAGCCCTGGCCTGGCTGTGGTGTCCCCAAGGGGCTGCTGACACATCCCTGCTGAGCACCCTGTGCCCCTTGCAGGCAGCCAACTGCGGCCGGAGGAGGGCAGCCCCTTGCCCGAAGGCAAGGTGAAGGTGAAGCTGGACCACGATGGAACCGTCCTGGACGTGGAGGAGGACGATGTGGAGAAGGTAGGGCTGTGAGGTGGGGGTTGGTGGGGCAGACCTCCGTTCCCCACTTGATGCCCACCTTCTCCTTGCTGCCAGGCGAACCCCCCGTCCTGCGACCGCATGGAGGACCTCGCCAGCCTCCTCTACCTCAACGAGTCCAGCGTGCTGCACACGCTGCGGCAGCGCTACGGCGGCAACCTCCTGCACACCTACGCTGGCCCCACCATGGTCATCATCAACCCACTGAGCTCCCCCTCCATGTACTCCGAGAAGGTGACCGTGCTGCCAGGGCGCGGACCAGAGGGAACGGGCAACTGGGAGCCCATGCCCTACCACGTGGAGGGAGGTAGTGTGGGTACCAGAGTGCTGACCCTCACCTGTTTCTCCTCCCTTGCCCAGGTCATGCACATGTTCAAAGGGTGCCGCAGGGAGGACACGTCCCCGCACATCTACGCGGTGGCCCAGGCCGCTTACCGCAGCATGTTGATGAGCCGCCAGGACCAGGCCGTCGTGCTGCTGGGTGCCAGTGGCAGTGGCAAAACCACCAACTGCCAGCACCTCGTCCAGTACCTCGCCACCATCGCTGGCAGCACCGGCAAGGTCTTCTCCGGTGAGTCCCCGCGCCCTGCCGCACCCCCATTGCTTTGCAGTCCTGGCCCTCCCCGGCCTCCCACACCCACAGCAGCCGGACACGCACGGCACGGCTTTCACCTTCGCACAGCGGTCGCTTTACCGCGCGGTCGAGGCTGGAGCACGGCACAGCAGCAGCAGCAGCGCTTGCCCGGCTGGCAGTGCCAGTTCCAGCTGCTGCCACGCAGCCCCTGCACCCCACCGCCCCACTTCTCTTCCCGCAGCGGAGAAGTGGCAGGCTCTCTACACCATCCTGGAGGCTTTTGGCAATAGCAGCACCGGCATGAACAGCAATGCCACGCGCTTCTCTCAGATCATCTCTCTGGACTTCGACCAGGCTGGGCAGGTGGCATCCGCCTCCATACAGGTGAGGGGGCTGGGGTGGCCCCCCTCGGCACGGGAGCTGGTCCATTCTCACCAAGTTGGTCCCTCTTTCCATGGGAGCCAGTTCATCCTCACCGAGGTGGCTGCCCTTGTCACAGGAACCAGTCCATCCTCACCAGGGTGATCGTTCTTACCGTGGGAGCCAGGTGATCCTTACCAGGGTGGCTCCCATTGTCACAGGAACCGGTCCATCTTCACCAGGGTGAAGCTCCTTGGCATGGGAGCTGATCCATCCTCATCAGTGTGATCTGTCTTGGTCTGGGAGCTGGTCCATCCTCACCAGGATGGCTCCTCTTGGTGCAGGAGCCAGTCCATCCTCACCAGGGCATTTCCTCCCAGCAGCCCAGCTGCACGCTAGCCTGAGAGCTCTGCCACAGAACCCTGCCAGCTCCCCAGCTGTGCCTTCACCACTCTCTTTTTTGTTTGCACCCAGGTGTGTGCAGATGAGATCATTCCCCTGTCCTTGCTGAGTTAGTGCTGATATCAGGGTGTCTTTCTCCCAGACACCATCTTAGTGTGATAACAGCAGAGCCCTTAAAATCAACAGAACTTCTCTCTTCTCCTGTAGTAGCAGACACCCCAGGAGAGGAAATGCTCACAGGTTGCTTGGATCATGTTTGATTCTTCTGATTCCCTGTGGTGGGTGGGAGACCCTCACGTCTCTGCAGGGGCCTGGGGCTGGCAGAAGGGATGAGGCCAGGGTCGGGCTGGGGGATCTCAGTAGGAGCATGGCCCTTGAGGATGATACCCAACCCTCCCACCTCTGCCAGACACTGCTGCTGGAGAAGCTCCGTGTTGCCAGGCGTCCATCCAACGAGGCCACCTTTAACATCTTCTACTACCTGCTGGCCTGCTCTGACAGTGCCCTGCGGTGAGCTGGGGGGGTAAGGGCATGGCCTCCAACCCCAGGGGGGTCTCCAGGGTCTCTCTCATGGGGCCAATCCTGATATTTATCCCTGCAGGACCGAGCTTCACTTCAACCACCTGGCAGAGAACAACGTCTTCGGCATTGCACCCCTCTCCAAGGTCAATGCTGCAGGGCTGGGTGGGGGGCTGTGGAGGGGCAGAGGGGTCCTTGGCCCCTTTAGGTGCAGAGGGATGCAGAGCCAGGCTCCCACACCAGTGGCTCCTATTGCTTTCTGCAGACAGAGGAAAAGCAGAAGGCGACCCAGCAGTTCAACAAGCTCCAGGCTGCCATGAAGGTGATGGGCATCTCCGCTGACGAACAGAAAGCCTTCTGGCTTGTGCTGGGGGCCATTTATCATCTGGGCGCTGCTGGGGCCACTAAAGGTAATGAGCTCCTCAGGGCTGGGAGACATTAATGTGCTGAGACTTGGGGCTGATGGCTGCATGGGCTCCTGGAGCAACTGCCAGCACTTTGGCACCTTGCAAATGGGCACCGAAGCATGGGTGTGCCCTGGGGGTGGGGTGTTTTGGGGTGTCAGCTGAGGAACAGTACCCTGCCACTCTGGATATTCTTGAGCACCCAGCTTTGTCCACTCAGTTGGGGTGATCCCACTGGCTGGTGGGAATCAACACCCTCAGACCCTGGGCTTGCCCCTGCCAACTTGGGGGACCAGGGACCTGGCCGGGGTTGAGGGAGTTGGGTGGTTGGTGTGTTCCATGTCCCTAATGTAACGCCTCTTCCCGCTGTCCTCCCCGCAGAGCCTCTGGCAGATGGAGCCGGTAATCAGAGCGCAGGGGGCTCTGCTCGTGGTGGTGCTGGGCAGTGCTGGTTTGGGGGCTGAAATAGGGGTGGCTTGGGATGCTGCTGGTGTGCTGGGACCAACCCTGATCTCCAGCTGGGTCCTGGCAGCCACAAATTCACCTGCTTCCCATCAGGACCCCTGCAATCCAGTCTTCTTGGCACTATTGGTGGCGTGGGGCAGAGCTGCCCCAGCACCCAGCGCTCACCGTGGGCTGCAGGGGCTTGTTCTGATGGGCACCAGCTTTGCTTCCAGCCCTGGGGCAGTGAATTCTGCTTCGTGAAGCGCTTCTTCTCCCCTGGGGCTTTTGCAACCAGTGCTGCATGCTGGTGGAGGGCTTGGGCATGACACACCTGAAAGCAGCACTTGGAGCCTGTAGCTGGGATTTTGCAGCCCCAGGGGAAAGATGATTTAGGGATGGGGAGAGAGAGACCAGAGGGATCTCAGAGGTGCAGTGGGGTGCAGCACTGGCTCATGAGGTGCTTCAAGGCACTAGAGGGCAGCAGGGCCCTACTGCAGCCACACAGCAGGATGCTCTGGCACCTCTAGAGCTGCCTAGTGGGGGCCTACTTGGGGGGAACCCCAGGTCCTGCTCGAGAGGAGTATCCACATATCCTGCCTGGGTCAAGCATCCCAACCACAGCTCTGTGCTGCTCCTGGAACCTTCTTGAATCTCGTGGGCACTGGAGATGCTCAGAGTCAGCTCAGTTGCACCAGCCCCCATTTCCTTGGCCCCGTGCCACTTGTACCGGGCCGGATCCGACAGCAGCTC
Source organism: Tapera naevia (assembly GCA_033556795.1). Lineage (NCBI taxonomy): Eukaryota > Metazoa > Chordata > Aves > Cuculiformes > Neomorphidae > Tapera > Tapera naevia. The sequence goes on from JAUMJJ010000303.1 coordinate 1,757,431, forward strand.
CCTGTGCTCTGGGACAGAGCTGAGCCACTCTCTGCCAGTGCCCACAGTGCGGGAGGGGTTGCGGTGGAGGGTCCCCCCAAGGTGTTTGCAGCGTTTCACCGTGGCCATGCCCGGGGCGGGGAGGCTGAGCTCAGTGTTTGCGTGGCGGTGTCTGCGCGTGGCGTGTTTTGGCAGGAGGGCGTCCCCGTGTCGCGTGTCCGTGCTGTCACGTGCCGTTGTTTCTAACCCCTGTCTCTGTTCGCATGGTGCATGCTGCCCTTTTGCAATGCAGACGCCGACGAAGGTAAAGTCTTGTTCTCTGCACATCTTTGGCTTCCCTCTCCCACCGTGCCACAGCCTTCCCACTGTCCCATCCCTGTGTGTCACCATTAACCTGCTCCCACCTTCCCCACCCTCCCCTGGCATCCGTGTGCTTGTGTCCGGCAGCCGCGGTCTGTCCGGCTGCGTCACGGCGTGGCTGCTCGGTGCGTGTGGCCGAGCAGGGTCGTGTCCCCATGCTGGATCAGCTCAGAGCCCCACATCATCACAGGGTCCCTGGGGTCCCTGGGCAGCAGTGGCAAGAGTGACACCCACTCCCCACCCTACGGTGTGGCACTCAGCTCAGCCTTGCAGAGGCACGAAGCCATTCACCCCCTGTCCCCTCTAATCAGATCCCAAAACGCTCTCCAGCACTGTCCACACCCCCTTGCTGTACACAGCATCCCCAGCCTGTTCTGGGGGACTCTGACACCATCCTGTGGCCTGCTGGAGAAGCCCCCACGCTTTGTGGGGATGCCCCAGCTGGCACTGAGCCCTCTTCTCCACCCTGCAGCTGGGAGGAAGCAGTTTGCACGGCACGAGTGGGCTCAGAAAGCCGCCTACCTGCTGGGCTGCAGCCTGGAGGAGCTCTCCTCTTCCATCTTCAAGCACCAGCCCAAGGGCACCCTGCAGCGATCCACCTCCTTCCGACAGGGCCCTGACGAGCCCCCGCTGGGTGACGGTGGCACAGGTAGGGTGAGGGATGGTGGGGACAGCCCGGGGGGATGCCAGGCTGGGGATGCTCAGGGTTACCTTGGCCAGGTCCCAAGCTGACGGCGCTGGAGTGCCTGGAGGGCATGGCAGCCGGCTTGTACTCCGAGCTCTTCACCCTGCTCATCTCCCTCCTCAACAGGTACGTGCTGGGGGCCGGGCAGAGAACCAGGGGGTGTCCTGTGGCACCCGCTCACCCTGCTGTGTTCCTTTGTGCTCCGCAGGGCGCTGAAGTCGAGCCAGCACTCGGTGTGCTCGGTGACAGTGGTGGACACCCCTGGGGCACAAAACCCTGAGCTGGCAGGGCAGAGCCGAGGGGCCACCTTCGAGGAGCTCTGCCACAACTACGCGCAGGAGCGCCTGCAGCTCCTCTTCCACCAGCGCACTTTTGCCCGCGAGCTGGAGCGCTACAAGGAGGTAATGGGGGCATCTGGGGCTGCCTTCCCCTCCTGCCCTCTGCTCCCCTCTCTGCACATTCCCAACCCCTGATTTTGTACCCTGTGGTCACTCTGAACCAGTCCAATCGAAGCAGCTCTGACATGATGCTCGGGGCAGCAGTGGTTTCCCTGGCAGCTCTGGCCCTGTCTGGGCAGCTCTGCCTGCAAACGTGCTGGGGTGGGAGGCAGTGGGGTGGCTGTGGGTGATGGTGTTGGGCAAAATTGCTGCTGCTGCTCTGTTCCAGCACTGACAGCCCAAGGGGACATATCCTGGTCTTTGTCTACCTCCCACCACCTAGCATTGCTATGATGGCACAGCAGGGCCACGGGACATCAGGAAAGCCCTGCCTCCTGTTTACACCCCATTTAGACCAAGACCCCAGCCAGCTGCCCTCCCTGTCACTGCTCTTCCACCGCACAGGCACTGACCATACCTCCATCTCCCCTCACCAGGAGAACATAGAGCTCGCCCTGGCTGACGCCGAACCCAGCTCCTCTGGCTCTGTGGCCGCTGTGGACCAACCCTCACACCAGGCACTGGTGAGCACCCACCGTGCTTCCTCACAGCTGTGTTGTGGCACTATGTGGTGTGATGCAGCAGCTGGGCAGCTTTCCTGGCCCTTTGGCAGTAGTCAGGGGAGGGAGAGGGGCTGTCTTGAATGCTTGCCTATGGGAGTGTGACTGCAAGCGTGTGTACAGCTTGCATCCCCTGGCATGGTGTCCGCTGCTGCCCTGGGGAGCTGCCTGTGCTGTGGACAGGTGGATGAGGAGCCCTTGGATGACCCCAGGGTGCTCTAGTCCCCATGGTACTCCTGTCCCCAAAGTGCTCCGGTCCCTAAGGTGCTCAGGTCCCCAAGGTGCTCAGGTTCCCAGGGTGCATGGGTCTTCAAGGTTCTCCAGTCCCTTAGGTTCTCTAGTCCATGGGGTACCCAAGTACCTGGAAGAGGTTGCAGAAACTGAGCACCAGCCCTGTGCTGGGTTTCATCCTGCAGATTCCTGAGCATTTTCCACCCTAGCGAGCGTCTCACTGCCCAGAGTATTACTACTGACTCTTTCCCTGTTGCTGATGGCAGCCGAGGTTGCACGCTCCCCGGGTGGCCCGTGTCCCCTATCCCTCCCATCTCTTCTCTGGGGGACACTGCATGCCAGGCCGGGTGCAAGCACGGTGTCACCCACAGGTCCGGTCACTGGCCCGCACGGATGAGGCACGGGGGTTGCTGTGGCTGCTGGAGGAGGAGGCACTGCAGCCGGGTGGCAACGAGGACACGCTGCTGGAGCGGCTCTTCTCCTATTATGGCCCCCAGGAAGGGGGCAAGAAAGGTCAGAGTGGGTCTGGCACCACGGGGCAATGCATTGGCAAGGCCCCGTGCCCATTGGTGCCATGTCTCCCTACAGGGCACAGCCCGCTGCTCCCCAGTGACAAGCCCCGACACTTCCTCCTGGGCCACAGCTCGGGGACCAACTGGGTGGAGTACGATGCTACAGGCTGGCTCAACCATGTCAAGCACAACCCAGCCTCCCAAAACGCCTCCGTGCTGCTGCAGGAGTCGCAGAAGTGAGTGGGGTCTTAGGGCAGGAGGGCACAGTGGGAGGGGAGAGGTGATTTCTGGGGGTGATGTCCCCTCTGTGCTTCGCAGGAAGGTCATCAGCAGCCTGTTTGCCGGCCGTGGCGGGTCAGCGCTGGTGCTGTCGGGCTCGGTGGCGGGGCTGGAGGGGGGCTCCCAGCTGGCCCTGCGCCGCGCCACCAGCATGCGCAAGACCTTCACCACCGGCGTGGCCGCCGTCAAGAAGAAGTCCCTTTGCATCCAGATCAAGCTGCAAGTGGTGAGTGAGGAGGTGCCAAAGGGGGTTCCTGGATCCAGCTGAGGCACCGCTGCATGTCACCGCTCACCCCACTCTCCCGTGCCTGCAGGACGCCCTCATCGACAGCATCAAGAAGTCCAAGCTCCACTTTGTCCACTGCTTCCTGCCCAAGGCGGCGGGGGGTGGTGGGGATCCCCGGGCTCTGCCGTGCCGACGGGTGAGCGGCAGTGAGCTGGAGCTGCCGGCGGAGCACTGCGAGGCCGGGCTGATGCAGCTGGACGTGCCCCTCCTGCGCGCCCAGCTCCGCGGCTCCCGCCTGCTCGACGCCCTCCGCATGTACCGCCAAGGTGAGCCGTGCCACGGGCAACCCTGGCACCCAGGGAGGGGGAAAATCCAGGGCTGTGGCGCGTGTCCTGCTGCAGGATGGGTGCTTTAGGGGTCCTGGCTGCATCTCCTCCCTGGAGAGCCAGAGCTCCCTCCAGGGATCCTCTTCGGCGCGTGCCAGCATCCACCCAGGGTGGTCCTCTCCCTGTCCCACCCCCACCGTGAGGCTGTTATCTGCGCCGGGGACAGGCATGGCCTTAATTGGGTGTCTCCACTGGTGCCGCCGGCTCCTGGCAGCTTTCCCGCTGGCATCCGGCCCCTGTCCTGCTGGGACGAGGGACTCCGGGTCGTGCTCGGCAAAGCATTTATCGATACGCGTGGCCGACTGCCTATCCAAGGTTTTATTGCCTGGAGGCTGGACCCTTCCTGCTGCAATCGGAAATCAATGCAGCTCACACACCTCGTAGATCGATGGCTGTGGCCAGCCACGGTCAGCATCCCCGTCAATAGCCTGTCGTTAATTAAGACGTGGAGGCTCAGCACAATGAGCCTGATGCAGAAGTTGGCTCGGAGCAGAACCAGAGCGGGGCCTGTTTGCTTACACAGGCAATGCACGTGTCGCTCTGCTCCCCCCGAGGTGGGAGCTGGCTTCTTTCTCCCTATATCTCAGCCAAAATTGCTGGAGAACACAACCAAGGAAAGCCTCCCGGGCAGGGTCACTGCCCTCTGGCCATAGCCAGTGCCTGAAGGAGCTTTTGCCACACGGGGTGAAGCTGTCGGCTCTCCCAAAAGATGGGCCCCAGGGAGTCAGGGCATGCCGGGCTGTGCCCCTCATCCCCTTGGGCATCCTGGCTGTCCCCACAGCCCAACTCTCCCTTGCTGTCCCCAGGGTACCCGGATCACATGGTGTTTGCAGAGTTCAGGCGGCGCTTTGACGTCCTGGCCCCACACCTGACCAAGAAACACGGGCGCAACTACATCGTGGTGGACGAGAAGCGGGTACATGCCCCGTGCTGGGATTACCACTGTGGTTTGGGATCCCCTTCACCCTGGGGTGCTGCCAGCCTGGCTCTGACTCCTCTCCCTCCCTGCAGGCGGTGGAGGAGCTCCTGGAGTCGCTGGACCTGGAGAAGAGCAGCTACCACATGGGCTTGAGCCGGGTATGACGCCATATGCCAGCTGTGGGTGCTGGCGGTGGCACGGGGCAGGGGTGGGTGGCACAGCTCGGCACAGTGTGGCAGGGCAGCACAAGGGCAGCACTGTTCGCTCCCACCTACAGCATTCCTCTTGCTTGGGAATAAAACCCTCACAGTGGGACAGGATCAGTGGCTGCAGAGGGGAGAACCACATCCCTGGCATCAGGAGGGTGGCACAGCGTGGCCAGAGGGTGGCACGGGTGGCTGGCGGGATGCCGGCACCCATTGGCATCTCACTCTGCTCCGCTCCTGCAGGTGTTTTTCCGAGCTGGGTCTCTGGCCAGGCTGGAGGAGCAGCGGGATGCACAGACCAGCAGGAACATCACCCTCTTCCAAGCAGCCTGCAGGGGCTTCCTGGCGCGGCAGCAGTTTAAGAAGAGGAAGGTTTGTCACTGCGCCTCTCCCCTCCCTGCTCCACCACACAATTTCGCCTAAAATGGGCAGCGCAGCCTTTCTGGCTCCCTGGGCCCGCACCTCCTCCTCCTCCTTCTCCTCCCTTCTCCAACTCCCCTGGTCCTGCCCTCCTGCCTGTGCCTGAGGAGCTGTGGGGGGCCTGAGGGAACCGGGGGGGGCCAGGGGGAGCCGGCGGGGAAGGCACTGGGCATCGCCGCGGAGGGATGAGGCCACATTTCGGCTCCCACTTTTGTTATTAAAGAGAGCATAAAAGAGGAATCTCACCTTCCACAAGATTAGCGTTTGGAGAGGCCGGAGGGAATCAACCAGTAGACAAGCCAGGCACAATTAACCCAAATGCTAACAAAGGGGAACGTGCCGGGGTGCTGGCAGGGGTGCTGAGCGCCTGCCTGCCCTGCTTGTGACACCCTGCGCTGACACCGTACCCTGTGCAGATCCAGGATTTGGCCATCCGGTGCGTGCAGAAAAACATCAAGAAGAACAAGGGGGTGAAGGACTGGCCCTGGTGGAAGCTCTTCACCACCGTGCGGCCCCTCATCGAGGTGCAGCTCACCGAGGACCAGATCCGTGGCAAAGACGTAGGTATCTCTGTGCCAGCAGGGGCTGGATGGAGCAGGGTGGGCATGGGGGAGTGTTGGGCCTGGGCAGGGCTGCTCGGTGGGGTGGGATGTAGGAGCCCTTAGCGGGAAAGGATGCAGGAGTCCATGGTGGGGTGAGGTGCAGGACCCCAAGGAAGGATGGGATGCAGGAGCTCCAATGGGGTGGAGTGCAGGACCCCAAGAAAGGATGGGCTGCAGGATCCCTCAGTGGGGTGAGATGCAGGATCCCTCAGCAGGGTGGGATGTAGGAGCCCTCAGAGGGGTGGGATGCAGAATTCCGCAGAGGGATGGGCTGCGGGATCCCTCAGTGGGGTGGGATGCAGGATCCCACAGCAGGGTGGGATGCAGGAGCCCGCAGAGGGGTGTGATGCAGGAGCCCTCGATGGTGTGGTCTGCAGGATCCCTTGACAGGGTGGGCTGCAGGATCCCTCAGGGGGGAGGGATACAGGATCCCACAGCAGGGTGGGCTGCAGGATCCTGTGGTGGAATGAGATGCAGAAGCCCATAGCAGGATGGGATGCAGGAGTCCACAGCAGGATGGGATGCAGGACCCTAGGGAAGGGTGGGCTGCAAGATCTGGCAGTGGGATGGGATGCTGGAGCCCGTGATGGGGGGAGATGCAGGACGGCGGCTGCCCCGCGCCCCACCAGCGCGAGCTCGAGTTGCGAATTGCTCCCTAATTTGCGAATCAGCATGTCATTAGCATCCCGAGAGCCGGCTGTTGCATGAGTCCAATTACAAGGCGTGGAGAATGGAAATGAAACCGTGTGCCGAGAGGCATATGCGGGGGCTCCGCACCGTGCTGGCAACCAGACACTCGTGCCCCCGCTGAGCCTGCCCTGCACGGAGCTGAGCTGCTGCCTGGCTCAACTTTCACCCCAACCTGCTGAGCAAAATCACCAAGGGTGGGGGCACCTCCTGCTCCTCCCAAGCCTGTGCTGGGACCAGGGGAGGGGAGAAAAAAGATGTGCTTGAAGCTGGCAGCCAGGCGCGCTGCCGCAGTGCTAGCCCGTGGGCCCTGGGCATCCCCGTGGGCTCCCTCCTTCCCCACCTGGCCTGGGCACATCCAAACACTTCGGTGAGCTGCCAGCGGGTGGGTTTGCTCCCATCCCCTCACCTGGGGGTTGTGGGGACCCCTCTCCAGCTTTACTGGGGCTGCCTGGTGTTTCGACACCATTTATGGGGTTGGAGTCGGCACAGCAGCGGAGCGGGCTGGGGAAAGTCCCTGCTCAGCCTTTGGCAGGGGAGAGCGGCCCCCGCCTCGGGGAGCCCCCACCCTGCCCACCCAGTGCTGAGGGGGGAGCTGGGGGAGTGCAGAGACCTGCCAGGCTCCTGCCTGCCAACCTCTTCCCTTTGTGCCTGCCCCCTCCCTCACCGCCTGCTCTGTTGCAGGAAGAGATCCAGCAGTTGAAGAGCAAACTCGAGAAGGTGGAGAAGGAGCGTAACGAGCTCCGGCTCAACAGCGACCGCCTGGAGAGCAGAGTAGGTCCTTGTGGGTGCCGGGGGTGGGGTGGGGTGCCGTGCCAGCATGCCCCAGCACCTGCCCCAGCCCACAGCCCTGCCCCATCCCCCAGATCACAGAGCTGACGTCGGAGCTGACGGACGAGCGAAACACCGGCGAGTCGGCTTCCCAGCTGCTGGACGCCGAGACGGCCGAGAGGCTGCGGGCCGAGAAGGAGATGAAGGACCTGCAGGTACACGCGCCTCTTCCCATCCTCGTGGCGTCTCCTGGCCCCACCTGGCACTCACCGCAGCTATGTCCCCTCCCAGGCAAAGTATGATGCTCTGAAGAAGCAGATGGAGTCAATGGAGATGGAGGTGATGGAGGCTCGGCTCATCCGGGCAGCTGAGCTCAACGGGGAGCTCGACGATGATGATGATTCAGGTACCATCCTGCCTCCAGTGCTCACTGCCAGCTCACTCTGGGGTGCCCCGTGCTCATGGCGCTGTACCCCCCTCTCCATACCAGTGCTGCTCACCCGTGGGGCCCTGTACCACCCCCTGCAGCCCCTCAGTGACCGTGTTCCCTACGCAGGTGGTGAGTGGCGGCTGAAATACGAGCGGGCGGTGCGGGAGATCGACTTCACCAAGAAACGGCTGCAGCAGGAGCTGGAGGACAAGCTGGAGGTGGAGCAGCAGGGCAAGAGGCAGCTGGAGCGCAAGGTGAGTGGGGCTCACCCTCAGGGACCCCTCCAGTCTCCCCATGGGCAGGGGCTGGGCAGCCACTGCCTGCTCGGAGCTGAAGGAGCATGTGGCCAGGGCAGTGGGGACTTTGTGGCTTTCTGGAGCCCTGATCACCCTGCTCACTCCTGCCCACAGCTAACAGACCTGCAGGCGGACAGCGAGGAGAGCCAGCGGGTGCTGCAGCAGCTGAAAAAGAAATGCCAGCGCCTGGCTGCAGAGCTGCAGGACACCAAGCTGCACCTCGAGGGCCAGCAGGGACGCAACCACGACCTGGAGAAGAAGCAGCGGAGGTGGGGACTGCGCATTGGCCGCAGGGGGAATGCAGGGGGGAAAGGGCATCCTCGCTGCGCAGTGAGCCTCTTGCGAAGTGGCATTACCATTTTAGCAGGGATTTGGGCACTTCACCAGCTCCTGCTTGGCTGAGGTGTCTCCAGCGAGATGGGGCTGCCTGCGTCAGATGTGTTCATTGTTGGGGAGGAACCCCGATGCCTTTTGAGGGGGGCCTGAATCTCAGTGAGCCCCTTATGTGGGGCTGTGCCCCATGGTGGATGCTGCTTGTGCCCTGTACCTCTGCTTGGCACTCGCTCTCATCCCATCCCCTCTCCCAGCCCCAAAGTTTGCTAACGTTATTAAGCAGCAGGGACGCTTTCATCTCATTATGGTAATGATCACACACACAAATACAGCGAGAGAATCCAATCTAATTAATTTCAATTTCCGTGGATTGGAGTCTGTGCTAATGCAGCTGTTTATTACCCAGTGCGAGGGAAAATGGGGATTAGCTGCCGAGGTGTTTAACGCAGGTCACAAACTTAAGCACAAGGTTGTTTTCTAAGCTCCAAAGGCAGCAATTTCAGAGCAAACCCAGCTGATCCCATCCCAAGGGTGTTGGGAGAGGCTGCCCCGCTGCTGCCTGACTCCAGCCTACCCTGAGCACTCCCCACTGGGCGCTCGTGTACCCTCTGGGGGTGGGACCAATGCCATCCCATGTGGGACCACAGCCGGCGGCTGGGGGAGCCAAGCTGTGGCAAGAGCCTGTCTCTGCTGGAGACCCCATGGTGCTTTACAGCCCTTCTGTGTCCTGCAGCCCCTCCACGTCCTGCTTGGAGGGTGTGATGTCCCCAGCTGCCTCTCTGTAGCCAAGCCCCTGCCATTAGCAGCCACGGTCCCTGCTGGCACGTGCTGGCCCCACGGGATGGCTGATGGAGCAGCTGGGCTCTGCGTTGCGGGCGCTGTGCTCTCCATTAGCTGAGTGCAGGCATCGAGATGAGTTTCTCCAAGTGGCTTCACGTCACTGTGCTGGCCATTAAAGGCTCATCAACAGCATGTTTCGAACGAGCACCCAGCGGCGCGCTGCCCTTCCTGGTGCTCCGGGCATCCAGGTGCCCACTGCTGTGGGATGGGGATGCTCGGTGCAGTACTGGTAGCATGGGGCTGGGTTCCTGTCGCGGGTTCCCGTCGCAGGGTGCTGAGTGCCCGCACCACTCTCCCGGCACAGGTTCGACAGTGAGCTCTCACAGGCACACGAGGAGGCGCAGCGTGAGAGGCTGCAGCGGGAGAAGCTGAGCCGCGAGAAGGACGTGCTGGTGGCTGAAGTCTTTGGCCTCAAGCAGCTGCTGGAAGTGAGCGGCCGCCACTCCCCTCCCCAGTCCCCCAGCGCAGGTGCCCCGGCTCACGGTGACTCCCTCTGTCTTGGCAGGATAAGGACTCAGACATCGCGGGGCTGACGCAGAAGGCAGAGGCACTGGAAGCCGAGCTGCAGGACATCTCCTCCCAGGAGTCGAAGGACGAAGCGTCCCTGGCCAAGGTGAAGAAGCAGCTGCGAGACCTGGAGGCGAAGGTCAAAGACCAGGAGGAGGAACTGGATGAACAGGCTGGGACCATCCAGATGCTGGAGCAGGTACGGCGGGGAGGGGCGAGGTTTCTGGGTGGGGTGGTTTCGTGCAGGTCTGTTATTACCTGGGCTGGGCTTACCTGGGAAGTGGAGGCGGTTGCCCTCAGCCCGAGTCGGGCCAGGCATTGCGGCTGCTGACGCGGCTCCTGGTCCTCTGTGCCATGGCCCGGGAGGTCACTGCAGGGTGGGCAGCCCGGCCGGCCTCAGATCAGGAGGTTTTCTGGGTGAGTTGCACCTGTGGAGCTGCAGGGGGTCCCCGTGTCCTCTTTGCTCTGATCACTTCTCCCCAATTTGCAGGCCAAGCTGCGTCTGGAGATGGAGATGGAGCGACTGCGGCAGACCCACGCCAAGGAGGTGGAGAGCCGTGACGAGGAGGTGGAGGAGATTCGGCAGTCGTGCCAGAAGAAGGTAGGGCTCAGCTGTGGTCCCTCTGCCCAGAGTCAGCCAGGATGTATCCCTGTGCCCCAGCTGGGTGCTGGGAGCTGCCAGCTGGGCACCGTCATGCAGCACCTGGCTCCATGGCCCGGTTCTACTGGCCTGGCAGGTCGAGCCGGTCCCTCTGCCACCTGAGCCAGGACATGCTGGGCTTTGTGCCTCTGGTTGCACAAACACTTGGCCATTGGGGTCAGCTGGGCATCCCTGGTGTGTGGGGGTCCTGGCCCCTTCCTGCCACCTTGACCGGCTGCCTGGGCTGTCCCCCAGCTGAAGCAGATGGAGGTGCAACTGGAGGAAGAGTATGAGGACAAGCAGAAGGTGCTGAGAGAGAAACGGGAGTTGGAGAGCAAGTTATCCGCTGTCAGTGAGCAGGTAAGGCGTGGGGCAGCCGGGCACGTGCCATGCTTTGGGGACCCCTGTAGTGGGTTTGGTGCCCCCAGGTGTGGTGCCCTGGCACTGCATCCCCTGCTGCAGGCCAACCAGCGGGACTTCGAGACGGAGAAGCGCCTGCGCCGGGACCTGAAGAGGACGAAGGCGCTGCTGGCTGATGCTCAGATCATGCTGGACCATCTGAAGAACAACGCACCCAGCAAGAGGGAGATCGCCCAGCTCAAGAACCAGGTGTGCATCCAGACACCCCCCCACCAAACCACAGCCCTTGAGGGACGTGGGGTGTCCCTGTCCCCTAGCTGGGCCCTGACCCGTGTCTCCGCAGCTGGAGGAGTCAGAGTTCACCTGTGCGGCCGCTGTCAAGGCCCGCAAGTCGATGGAGGTGGAGATAGAAGACCTGCACCTGCAGATCGATGACCTCGCCAAGGCCAAGGCGGGGGTAAGTGTTTTTGGGGGGCAATGCACCCTGATGGGCTACGCCCCACCTGCACCCCACGCGAGATCCCCATCAACACAGCACATGCTGGCAGGGTGACCCCACACTGTTCTGGGTGGTTTTTGGGTGGGAGGGTGCCCTGCTCATGAAGGGCAGCAGGAGACACAGGTGGCTTCTCCTAGCTGGAGGAGCAGCTGAGCCGGCTGCAGCGGGAGAAGAACGAGGTGCAGAGTCGGCTGGAGGAGGATCAGGAGGACATGAACGAGCTGATGAAGAAGCACAAGGCGGCTGTGGCCCAGGTGAGGTGGGAGCTGCAGCCGTGGCACCTTTGTCCCCCATGTAATGCCCTTCTCGGAGATAGCACAGGGTCCCCACTGACCCTGGTGTATCCCACAGGCATCCCGGGACCTGGCACAGATGAACGACCTCCAGGCGCAGCTGGAGGAGGTCAACAAGGAGAAGCAGGAGCTGCAGGAGAAGGTGGGAGCACCAACATCAGGGATGAGAATGCACCTCAAGTGAAGCTGGGGGGAACAGAGGGGCACCCAGAGACCCACAGCCTGCACCATGAGGGGGCCACCCTGCACCCTGAGTGGTGCAGAGCAGTCCCATGGGGAACTCTCTGTTGGGACGGGAGAAATGTGGTCAGCAGGTCCATTCCAGGGTGGTGTGGCTTGGGGCCAAGGAGGTTGTGGTTGATGCTGAAGCTGTCCCCACCCCCCGCACAGCTGCAAGCCCTGCAGAGCCAGCTGGAGTTCCTGGAGCAATCCATGGTGGATAAGTCTCTGGTCAGCCGTCAGGAGGCCAAGATCCGTGAGCTGGAGACCAGACTGGAGTTCGAACGGACGCAAGTCAAGCGCCTGGAGGTCAGCGCTGGACTCTCCCTCTGCTCTGTCTGGGACCGAGAGACTTTTTTCCTGTGAGGGTGGGGAGGCTCTGGCACAGGTTGCCCAGAGAAGTGGTGGCTGCCCTGTCCCTGGAGGTGTTCAAGGCCAGGTTGGATGGGGCTTGGAGGCCCCTGATCCAGTGGGAGGTGTCCCTGCTCATGGCAGGGGCTTGGAACTGGATAGGCTTTAAGGTGTCTTCCAACCCAAACCATTCCATGGTTCCATGACCAGGATGCAATGGGACCATAATACAGAGCTGCCCAGGGGGTCTGCCGAGCACATCCCCAATATCCATTCCCAGCAGCCCCATCCTGAGAGGGAAACCACCCTGCAAGCACCCGTAACGGTAATCCAGCACCCAGCAAAGTGCTGCTATTTCCCTACATTGACTTGGGGAAATTATAGACTCTCCCAGCCCCGCTAAACGCAGCCTGCTTTATATTCTACCACTGCAGCTCTGCCGGGGAGTGGAGCAGCTTAGCTCTCCTCTTAATATTTTCCTAGCTGTTATTTCCCTTCCCCACTCTCTCTGCCAGGGCCATAAATATGCAGCGGCTGCCTCAGCGGCTGGAGGAGAATGGGAGCTATTTTTTCCCTACGTTACACACTGTAATTACTTCACACACAGTTAAATCTATTTTTCCAATTCGGCAAAGCCCTTGCGGGTTGTTCTGCCCCTTCCTTGGCCCTGGGGGGAGGTTTCGCCTCCATCTCCTTGTGTGAATTCTTAGGGATGGGATCCATCCTCATGGGAGCCTTCGGTAGGTGTTGCTGTAGGGTGGGGGGGCTCCACGGGGGGATCTGGGGTGACCCTGTGCCCGTTGCTCCGCAGAGCTTGGCCACGCGGTTGAAGGAGAACATGGAGAAGCTGACGGAGGAGCGGGATCAACGTGCGGCTGCTGAGAACCGGGAGAAGGAGCAGAACAAGCGGCTGCAGCGGCAGCTCCGCGACGTCAAGGAGGAGATGGGTGAGCTGGCCAAGAAGGAGGCGGAGGCCAGCCGCAAGAAGCACGAGCTGGTGAGGCACCCGTGACAGGGCCGGACTGGGGGCTTTCTTTGAGGTACCCGGCTCATCCTGCTCCCTCCCTGCAGGAGATGGACTTGGAGAGCCTGGAAGCTGCCAACCAGAGCCTGCAGTCGGACCTGAAGCTGGCCTTCAAGCGCATTGGGGACCTGCAGGCAGCCATTGAGGATGAGATGGAGAGCGACAGCAACGAGGACCTTATCAACAGGTGAGAGTGCCTTGGCCTGGCTCCTGCTCGAGGCATGTCACCAGGGCTCACCGCTGCTCCTCGACACTTCTGAAATGCCACAGGAACCCCCTGGCTCTGCCTGGCCCTGACAAGAGGCTGTCTGTCCAGCCATCCATGCATTGTGCACACCTTCATCCATCCATCCATCCGTGCATCATGCACCTGTGCATCTGTCCATGCACCTGTGCATCCCTTCATCCGTGCATTGTGCACCCATGCATCAGTCCGTGCACCTGTATGTCCATCCCTTCCTCCACCTGCAGCTCCCGTGCAGCTTCACCCACTTGTGGAGGTGTCTGAGATGCAGGCAGGGCTGTGCAAGCTGCCTGAAAACACCCTGGGGAGCCCCAGGAGCCAGGGCAGCACAGGCTGGCAGGAGGTTTGGGATCCAGTCCAGACTGGGACGCTGGAATTCAGCCCAGCCCAGGACACTGGGATCCAGTCCAGCCCACGATGTTGGGATCCAACCCAATCTGGGATGCTGGGATCCAGCGTAGGATTCTGGGATCCAACCCAACCTGGGACACTGGGATCCAGCCCATGATATTGGGACCTAGCACCATGGGTGCAGGGCAGCCACACCTCCCTCCCCTGCCCCTTTCCCACCATTTAATTTGCCCCCCCATTCCTTCCCCACCCACTTGGTGTTTTAGTTTACCTTTCATTTGATTTCCTTTCTGTTGTGTTTCTCCCCCCTCCCACCCCCTCCACCCCCTCCCAGTTTGCAGGACATGGTGGCAAAGTATCAGAAAAGAAAGAGTAAACTGTGAGGAGCTCCTCTTTCCTTCCTCCCTCTCCCCTAACCCCCACCTCACCCCCACGGGCTGGGGCCCCGCATGCCACTGGCCCACCTCCGCATGCCCTAACAGCACCCACGCATGGCACATAACTGCATCCCGCACAGCGGGGGACAAGGGACAAGCCCTTTGGGGCCAGGGTGGGGGGTGATGCTCTGCCATGGCTGAAGATGAGTGTGGCAGCGTGGGGTGGTGACGCAGCCCCACCGCCATGTGCGATTAATATCCACCACCACAGTCCAGTTGCTCCCCTGAGACCCGGGATCTGCTTAACTAACGGCACGTTTGACGTGGAGTTTAATTCTTGTGGTTATAAAACCTTGGCTGCCCCAAGAATGTGTTTATGGGGCTTGCTGGGTTTTTTATTTTTTTGTTGTTGTCATTCTGTGCTTTTTGTTGTTTTTCTTTCCAAGCCGAGCGGTGCCTGGCTGTATTGCAGGGGAGGGAGGCGCACGTGATGGAGTGCGGCTCGTTGCTTTGAATTCAACGAGAAGGATTCATATTCAGGGTCTATCCCAGCCAGTCCCCTGTGCCGTCTGCTGCCATCCCCAGGCAGGGAATAAGCCCAAAGGCGGGTGGATAAAAGGGCTGTTTAAGATGATATGATATATCCCTTCCCCGGCAGCGGCTCGGTGGGAGCCCTCGGCGGGGTGAGGAGAGAGGGGGCCGTGCCACTTCGATTTCCTTATAGATCCCGCCGGTGCTGCCATAACCCTAATGAAAGCAGTAAGCAGTTAGGTATTAAGGGAGATTTATGCAGGGATGCTTTTAACGTGGAGGAATGGATTTTGCAATGCATACGGCACCTTCTTTCTAAAGGCAATCAATATGGTTACGAACGGCTGTTATAAATTAGATGGTTTAAGCCAGATAGGGCTTTTTTTACACCAGGATGTAAATCAGGGGCTCTCTGGCACGGCATGGCTGTAAATCTGCCTGCCCTGCTCCTGCGCCCGCCTTGCTGGAGACATTTCTGTTCTGCCTGCTAAACTCCTGTTTACCCAGGGCCATCAACATCGCTCTTCCTCGCTGTAATTTTGCACTCGACGGTGGCCTATAAAATGAACCCACTTATTTCCTTCTCAGCCCCAGAGCTGGAAATCTCCCGTGTTCCTGGAGCTGTGCCCTGCCTGCTGCCCCGATGCTGGCCCCACTGTCTTATCTTTCCAGCCCTGACGCCGTGCAGTGGCATGGGGGCACGTTGGGCAGAGGGTGCAGGAGCCTCTTGGCCAGGCAGGGAGGTGGTTTGGGGGGTTGCGTGGCACAGCTGAGCTTTGGGGAGCCTCTAGCATGCAAGTTGAGCCATTTGCATGCAGATTGCACCACGGGAGATGGAGCAGGATGATGGGATGGGGTTTTGCCCGGGCCAGGATGTGCAATCAGTGGGTGCTGGGAGGGTTCAGTACCCGCCAGCACAATTTCACCCAAAATCCCACTGCTCCACACTCACCTCTTTCTTTCTTCTGGCCCAACTCGCTCCTCCGGCAGTGATGGTGACTCAGATGTGGACTCAGAGCTGGAGGAGCGTGTGGATGGGGTGAAGTCCTGGCTCTCCAAGAACAAAGGCTCCTCCAAAGCACTCTCAGATGACGGCAGCCTGAAGGGCAGCAGGTGGGTGCAGGGCTGGGTACGGGGCTGGCTGAGAGAGGATGGGGTGGGCTGAGCCAGGACACAGCCAGGGTACAGAGTGGGCACCCATGGGACGTGGCACTCTGGTTGCTGTACTGCCGCCTGGTGCTTGTATGGCCAGCCAGGTTAATGCTGCTGGATGGCTCAGTCTCTACTGGGGACACATGTCCCCATGCCCAGAGGGATCTCCCTGGTCCCCCTCCCCAGCATCCCACCCACAGCACCACTGTGGTGCAGAGACCCACCCTAGAGGCGCCTGGGCATCCGCAGCCCGACCCCACCTTCCTCCATGGGGGTGTTGGACTCCAGCCCTGTGCATCATCCCCCCTGTTCCCTCCATCCTCTCCTCATTCACAGCTCCACCACATCCTTCCCTGTGTCTCTTGGCTGCCACACAGGCCCCAGCAGCTCTGGCAGAGGGAGGGACAAGCCCACAGCACAAGGCCAGTGTGGGGGCCACACAGCCCCGCTTCCCAGGGAAAGCACTTGCCTGCTGAGCACAGATCGCTTTTTTCCAGACCCAATTTCCTAGCAGAGCTCTGAGAGTCCCAAGGGGCTCCCCCTCCTCTGCCAAGCAGCGGGGAAAGATCTGAGCCGTTCTTTCTTAATTGGTTTAATTTATTCAGCGGTGCAGATGTAAAACATTTTGTTATTGGAGATAATTCCACGTTTTCTGAAGTCAGGAATCAAACACAGCGGCTTCAGGTAGCCGACAATGAAATAAATTGAACGCAACACTTTAAAGGGGAATCAAAGTGCCAAGCTAGAACAATTCCCCCATTTACATGACATTTTTTCCACGATGCTGTTTCCCGCTGACGCAAATTACTGAGCCTGCCTCGCCGCCGCGCGGCCCCCGCCTCACCCGCTCATCTCCATCTCTCTCTTGTCTCCCCGGTGCGTGCGCGGGGCTGCGGTGCTGCGGGTGCAGGTCAGCCCTGCAGGAGGGTCCCGAGGGCGAGGAGCGGCCGGTGTCTGTGTTGAGCTGTCTCAGCTATAGGAAGCGCCCGGGCCTCAAGGATTCCATAGGTGGCCGTGGGGATGAGCAGACGCTCTTCAGCGCGCTCAGCGAGCGAACACCTTCTCCCGAGCGCGCTGCCCGCAAGGCAGCCCGGGGTGCTGAGACTGAGGACCGGGCGGCCGTCATCGCCCGCGCCTTCGCTGACGCCAGCAGCCGAGCTCGGGAAGGGCTGGGCAAACGTTGGTCCCTCTCGGCTGCCGATGGCGAGAAAGCCTCCGTTGCCTCTGCTCCGGTGAGCCGGGCATCATCCACCTCCTGGCGTGGGCTGGAGGATGGGGATGAGGGGGACGAGGGGTGCTCGGTGCTGAGCTTCGCCCTCTCCAGCCCTGGGAGCTTGCGGAGCCGGCGTGGGGGACCCGAAGGGCGCCCCGAGTCACGTCTCTCCCTGGCCCGCAGCCGCCTAGATGAGGTGGATGAGGGGTTCCGTGGGCAGCCCCCCCTTGGGCGCAGCTTCTCCGTGCCCCCTCGGCCCCGCAGTGCTGCTTCTGACGAGGGGGGTCCCGGGGACGCCCGCCCCGTTGGGCATCGCTCCTACCTCGATCCTGACCTGGAAGCTGCCATCCAGGAGGTGCTGAGCTACCGCCCGCTGCGGGCCAGGGGCAGCTCCAGCCCCGAGGCCGACTCAGGGGACGACAGGCGGAGTGTGCGAAGTGCGGCCCCCCTGGGCACCACCGATCGCCCCTCCAGCAACCTCCGCCGCTCTGCATCTGCCCTCGACTTCTCCCGGCGCACCAGCCGGAGACACAGCAGCTCGGGCTCTTCCGAGGAAGAGGAAGAGCGGAAGAAGAAGAGTGCCAAGAAGCACGCCAAGAAAGCCAAGAAGAAATCCAAGAAGAAGAAGAAGAAGCAGAAGTCATCATCTGACTCAGGGTCCTCCTCCGATTCCTCATCCGATTCCTCCTCCGGCTCCACCAGCTCCTACCGCAGCACCTCCAGCGTCAAGAAGGGCCCGAGGGTGGCGGGGAGCGAGGAGCCAGGACGCCCTGCCCGGGGCAAGAAGGAGGAGAAGCAGCGCAAGAAGCAGGTCGACAGCCTGATGATGAAGTACCTGTACCGACCCGAGAGCGACTGAGGCAGGAGGTGGGAGTGGTGTGTGCCGTGCAGCATGAACCTCCCCGTGTGCCACTAACCACTCGCCCTAACCCTCGCCCGGCTCCGGGTACGGAGACCACCTCCACGGGGCACCCCGAAATGGGGCACCTCATTGTGCCCACAGCTGCCCTGGTTTTGGGGTGCTGCAGGGCATCTCCAATGCATGTCCAGCCATGGGGAGCATCCCCGGCGTGGATGGCAGCGGGACCGGCAGCTCCCCATGCTGTCAGGATGCAGCGTGTTTGGGATTAGCAGCACTGCAGGACACCGGGAAGCACTAATCCCTTCCTGTCTGCCCAGCCACCAGCCAGGATGCAGCTGAATTGATTCCTTCAGGAAATTTAAGGGTTTGCCAGGCAGCGTGGCTTTCCCACTCTCCTGGGGGATTCACTGCACAGGGGATGGCATCGGATCCCAAAGGTGGTGGGAAGAGTGGGACAGGTACTAACAGCACCCACCGCAATGTGTGAGCGCCAGGGGGTGCCGGGGGGTGACTGGGGCTTGGAGATGTTTCTCAGGGTGGCCGCATCCTGCTGCCCTGTGCCATGTATGGTGCCTGTGACAGGGAATCGGGATATGAACCTCACCCTGCAAGGCTCTGGGGCTCTGCACCCTGTTTGAGTGCAAAGGAGAGGTGCACCAAGGTGGTGATTTTGGAGTAGATTCTATCCTTTCCAGTGGCTTCAACAGGAGAAGGGCTGGAGGAGGGGAAAAGACACCTTTCGGAAATGTGGTGCTGTCCTGTCCCAGGACCAGGGAAGGCACTGCAGCAGGGCAACATTGTCTGCAGTGTGACTGGGCCCATCAAGTGGTGATACCATGAGCATTGGTGTTTGCATCCGCAGCCACGTGCCTTTCTCTGTGCGCGTGGCGCTGGGTGCCCACAGGGGCTGCAGCTGCTGGGCAAGCTCAGCTCAGCCCCACTGCAGTGCAGGGGCTCAGCTCAGTTTGGCAAGGAGTCCGTCATGGTGGGGTGTGCCCCAAATAGCTCAGAAATGATAAAAAAGGTGGTGATTGAGGCTCCATCCAGGTGGCCACCAGCGTGCAGGCTCGCTGCGGCTCCTGGTGCAGCTGGAGGGCAGATATTCCCATCAGCTGAGCCCTGCTGTGGCACTGCAGAGGCATGGAGCACCCCAGTTCCCCCACTAATCCTGCTCTCTCCCACACAGCCCCCCAGGCTCCCGGCATCTCTTTGCCTACGACAGATGGGACGAGGAGCAGGACACCGGGGACAGCACACGCCGCAGCTCCCCCAGCGCCAGCGAGGTGGACAGCCGGGCTGCTGAAACCCCTGCCTAGCCCCCCACCACCCTTCATCACCCCAGAAACACTCAGCTCCACGGGGCCACCCTGGACAACCGGTATTCTGGGAAGGGGGACACCCAGCCGCCCCCCAGCCCTGGCCACGGGGGGAGCAGCCCGGCCGGCTCGCTGGCTGCAGCCCCCACCCTGCTCCCACCCCAGTGGGCAGCTCCAATGCCCTGGGTTTATTCCTCAGTGCCTGCTGGCTCCTTATTTTATAACTTAAAACACTTCTCCACGCCACCCTGGGCACCCCCTCGTCCTCTTAAGCCCCTTTTAGTTGAGCCAAAGACGTCTTTCACTGGCCGGGCCCTGGGGAGCAGCTGCCCTGCAGCTGGGAAGGGGATGTGGGGATGGGGTCCCACACACCCTCCGTTGTTTTCACCTGGTTGGTTTGCACTGGCCCAGCTGTGCATCTCCCCTTACCCCCTTTACTTTCAGTATGAAAATAAACATCATTTCTGGCTGGTGATGCTGGCTGCTGCCTGCTCCGTGCATGAGGATGGGGATCACTGTATTTTGGGGGGACCTTTGCATGGTAATGGGGTCTGACAGGGCAGATCCAGCCCCAGCGAGGTTCCAGGGCTGCATGGAGGGGCCAAGCCCAGCACCTTCCCCGAGCCCGCTGCACCCACGGGTGCTGGGGAGAAGAGGGGGGGAGACGGTCCTTGTAGGTGCCAGCACTGAATCATTTATCAATCTTCATAAATATGCAAATGAGCTGCGGGGATGGGAGCCCTCTGCCTGCCGACGTTAATTATTTAACGCGGAGGAAATGATGATGTGCATCGCTGGCCGCCCGTGCAGAGAGTGGCTGGGCCTCGGCTCTGGCATCCGCCAGCCCATGCCAGGCACTGGCCCCTGCCTCCCTTCAGCCTCAGGGAACCCCTGCACCCTGGGACCCTCCCAGCCCTGGGACCCCGGAAAACCAGGTTATTGATCCCTTTTTTCACCATCTCTTGGAAACAAATGGGCCAAGTCAGCGCTCGCTGCCGAAAAGCCACACTGCGCTAATGCGCTTTCATTAAGTGGGAGCGATCTAATGATAATAAAATGGCACATTTAACATTAAAACATTTAACTTGACTCCTAAGCAAGTGTGTCTCTCCACGCTGTTCCAGCTCCATCTTCATGAGGCTGACAAAGCTCCTTAATTTGTTTCCAGGGAGCGGGTGCTTGGCAGAGATGCCTTGGCACTGGTGCAGCATGGGAGATGCCGGGATGCAAGGATATGGGGATGCTGGGAGGTGGGGAGGCAGGGTACCAGGATGCTGGGAAGTGGGGATGTAGGTGTGTCAGGGTGCTGCAATGTAGGGATGCAGGGTACCAGGATGCTGGGATGTGGGGAGGCAGGGGTATGATGGTGCCACGATGTAGGGATGCAGGGTTGTCAGGATGCAGGGGGGTAGGGATTCTTGGATGTGGGGAATGTGAGGATGGAAGGCTGCTGGGATGCAGGTAGTAAGGAAGCAGGGGTATTGAAATGCCAAGGTGCTGGAATGTGGGGACCCTGGGGCACACAGATGCTGGGATGGTGGAGTATGGGGATGTGGGGATGGAGGGTAGCTGTGGTATAGGGGTGGAGAGGTGCTGGGGTGCAGCATATTGGAACACCAGGATGCAGGGAGACTGAAATACGTGGAGATGGGGAATGCTGGCACACAGGGATGTTCAGGGCACTGGGATGCAGCTGCAGGCACAGCTGTACACCTACAGTGCAGCTCGGAGCACTCCAGGGAAGCGGGTGATGGCGAAGGGGGCCGTGCTGTGGCACGGCTTCTCACCCAGGCTCAGTTCGCACAGCAGCTTCCCCACCACCGGTGCCAGCTTGAACCCATGGCCTGCAGGGAGGAGAGAGTGGCTGGGAGGGCACAGCCACCCCCGAGGCTCTGGCCAGCTCTGGGGGGTCAGGTGCCCTCACCTACCTGAGAAGCCAGCCCCAATAATGATGTTGCTGAACTTGGGGTGCCGGTCCACGATGAAGTCTCCATCCGGAGTGTTCTGGGGGAGCCACAGTGTGAGGGTGCTGGGTCAGAGGACCTCTCAGGATGGAGAAGGGGTGACAAGGACCACTTTGGGGTGAGGAAGGGTTGGGAACCTAGATGCCTGGGTCCTGCATGTGCCAGGGGGTCTCACCGTGTAGAGGCAGGTCTCCACCACGGCCGGCTGGGGCTCCAGCCCGGGCAAGTAGCGGCTGATGAAGCTGCTCAGGAGGTCAACGTTGGGTCGTGGGGTGCCTGGGGGGACCCGATCCCGCTCCTCAGGGTCAGTGGGGCTGCCGTGGTGGTAGCACACCTGGGGGGGGGCAGCAGGTCAGGGGAGGGATCTACCCTCACACACACACACTGCTGTGCCCTGCTCACCTTGACCAGCCCGGGGTACTCGAGGGCGGGCAGCCCATAGATGCTGTGGGGCGCGTGGCTCAGCCCCAGAGTGATGAAGCAGGGACAGAGTCGGCCTGCGCTGAGGCTCACCGGCTCCTTCTCCCTCCAGTAGCAGACGTCGATGCGCAGGGGCTGGGGTCACTGTGTTAGTCCTGGCCGTGGCAGTGCCACCCTGCGGTGCCACCCACCCTTACCTGCAGTGGCAGGCGGAGGCCCAGGGGTGCCACTAGGGCACCAGTCCAAGCTCCCGCCGCGATGATGAGCCGGGGGGCTCGGTACACGCCGGCGGTGGTGGTGACGGTGAGCACGGCCCCGGGATCAATGCGCAGCACCTTCTCACCATCCCTCAGGGTGCCCCCGTGCCGGCGAAAGACATCCTGGGTGGGGATGGTGGGAGGAAGTGGCTGCAGGGACAGAGCTGGGAGGCCTCCATCCCATCCCCTTGGCAGCACCCACCTGCACTGCCCGCAGTGCCCGCTCAGCGAAGAGCACCCCACCGGTGCCATCCCACACGGCCACCTCGCCAGGATGGAGCCGGAGGCCGGGGAAGCGCTGGGTCAGTGTCACGGCGTCGAGGACCTGGGTGGCACCGAGGCTGCGCCGGCAGGCCTCCAGCTCCGGATTGTCTGCTGGTCCCAGCAGCACCAGCCCTGTTTGCCTGTGCCCCAGCATCCACATCAGCTCCCTCCTCCCCATACGGACTGCCCCTCTTGCTCTGCCCCAGGGGGAAACTGAGGTACAGTGGCACCAGTGATGCTCAGGTGTGCTTCACCCTGATGTGCCCCACGCTGGGTGATGTGGGCAAGGTGTGTGGGGTGACGCATGGGGAGGATCCAGATACCAGCACTGCATTCACACACACACACACCCCCTGCAATACAGTAATTGCCAGCATCGCGCTCGCCCCCACCAAACCCAGCGAGTGCTGACCCTGGCAGTGGGGGATCGTTTAGATACTCATTTCCTTAATGGCGCTTCCTTTATGGAGCCCCATAAATTATCCGGAGCCGCCGGCTGCCTGCCAGGATGGCCTCATCCTGCCCAGCATTACACCCCGATACAACAGTGGCTGTAGCCTCCACCCTGCAGGAAAGGGATGGTGCCCATGGGGGGCTGCATCCCTGTCCCCATCACCTGTAGAGGCTGGTGCCAGCCTCGGCCTCCAGGCGCTGCCAGAGCTGGAAGCTGTCGGGCATCATGCAGGCATAGGACGCCTGGGGGTAGGCGCTGCGGGTGATGCGGCTCTGCCCATGTGAGCTTCCCCGCGAGTGAGGCAGAATGAACTGTGGGGCAGAGGGGGGACATGGGGGTGACAGCAGCCACTGGCACCCCCTGACCCTGCCAGCTCCATGTGCACTGGTGCTGTGCTACAGTGAGCATCTGGGGACACAGTCTGCTGTGCTGACAGCAGCACTGGGAAACAGCAGGACACGGGGGAGCTGGTGCTGGGGAGATGGGGGTCCTGGTGCTGGGGATATGGAGGTCATGGCACTGGGGACATGGGGTTCCTTACACTGGGGACATGGAGGTGCTGGTGCCGTGGATATGGGGGTGCTTGTGCTGGGGAGGTGGGAGTCCTGCTGCTGGGGATATGGGGGTTCTGGTGCTGGGGAGATGGGGGTGCTGGCACTGGGGAAATGGGAGTCCTGGTGCTGGGGATATGGGGGTCTCATGGCACTGGGGACATGGGAGTTCTGGCGCTGGGAAGATGGGGGTCCTGGTGCTGGGGATATAGGGGTCTTGGTGCTGGGGACATGGGGGTTGTGGCACTGGGGACATGGGGTTACTGGTGCTGGGGACACAGGGATCCTAGTATCGGGGGCATAGGGGTACTGACCCTGGGGACACAGGGATGCTGTCACTGGGGACCAGGGGTGCCAGCAGCGGCTCCACTCGGTGCTGTGGCAGAGGGCAGCCAGTTCTGCTGTGGGATGGGGACACAGCAGAGTTGGGCACATGGTGGGACAGGGACACATCAGGGCTGGGGACACTGGTACCTGCTCAAGCAGGAGGGTGTTCTTGTGCCGCTGAGCCAGATGGTAGGCAGCGAAGGAGCCCTGGATTCCAGCCCCGATGACGATGGCATCGTAGGTGGCCTGGTGGGGCTGGCTAGGGGCAGCCATGTCCGTCCTCGTCCCTGTCCCCACGGGCAGCCGGGAGCGAAGTCAAGGGGAGGGACAGGGCAGAGTCCGCACAAGCGGAGCGGGCGGTGGAGCCTTGGCCACCCTCCAGCTCCCATGGGGCCAGGCGAGGGCGTCCCCATTCCCTGCCAACATTAGTGCCCCCGTCTTGGCAGGAATGGCAGAACTGGGGGGGCCTCAACACCCTCCTTCCCCAGCCACACCACTGCCGGTGGGTTTTGTCTTGGCTCGGCACCCTCTGCTCATCCTGGCCTTGGCACAGGACAGGGAGCACCACAACCAGCCCCCCCCACCCGCACCCCCAGAGACCACAGGGCACCACATGTCCCCCATCCCCTTCACCCCCACTGCCCCCTGGCACCACTGATGAGATCAGAGCGAGAGGGTGGGATAAATGTGATGGAAAATTGTTTCCAATAATCCCCTTTTTTCCCTCCTCGCTGGTCACTGCAGCTCCAGCCGCGATGGGGCACGGGGCTCTGTACCACTCCCATTTGTGTGCCAATGGGAAAACCCCATTTGCTCCGAGGAAAACAGTTTAATTTTCCTCAGGCACAATTTATCACAGCCTTAAAGTATTTTGTTGCCGTCTTTTGTTGGTGTTCTTATTTTTTTAGCAGAAGATAGGGGTGATCTAGGGCTGGTTGGAGCAGCCAATGCAGTACCGAACCCCGTGTCCTACAAACTGCAGTGGATTTTGCAAGCCTGCAAAGTTTTGGGGTGCAATTTGGGGACCCTCAGTGATACATCGGGGGGCATAATGCAGGAAGGGACTGGCTTTGCCCACCACCGTGGCTGTCTGACAGCTAATTAGGGGGATTAATTTACTCTGGCTTTCTTGGTGTAAAAGGCATTACTTACTGGTTAATTGTCGTTATTACAAAATGTTAAATATCATTATTTATTTTTGCTGCTCGCTTCCAGTGATGGATGAAGCAACGGTGATCACGGGAGACCCACGCTGAGACCAGGGGGGGATTTCCAGCCCCCCCTTTGCCGTGGTGCCCAGGGATACCCCTGGCACCACGCCAAGAGAAAATCAGCAGCTAACAGCGATGGAGAGGTGAGAAGAGGTGGGTGGGGAGTGCAGGCAAAAGTTGAGCCCTTCCCTGAGCCCCTCATCCATGTGGCTGCCCAGGACCACTAAGGCAGTGAGTCTGTGCCAATCTCAGCATCCCCGCGACGCCCAGGGCTCTGCAGCGTGCGGTGCCCCATTAAATCAGCACATCCTCCCTCGCCTTTGATGTTACAAATAGTTCACCAATTTCCTCAGGTTTCAGCTCGCTTTTTTTGTGCTTTGAACAGCCCCTTTACCTGCTCTGCCTTTTTTTTTTTGCTGGGAAGATGAAGAATAATTAATTATCTGTGAAACATTAAATGGCAAAAATGAACTCCTCTCTCGCTAACAGCGTGTTAATAGATCGGGCTGGAAAACCTCACTCATGCTGCTATAAACCTTGGGAGGGCCGTGGGTGGCTTGCAGGGATGGTCACTTGTGCTCCAAGGGGTGGGACACCCCAGTAACTGTCCTCAGGGCCCGATGAGACCCCTCAAACCATCACTTCAGTGCACAGATGTCCCCAACCAGGGCTGATCCCAAGAACTGGGGAGGTCCAGACCCAACAAGCAGCTGCAAGGGCTCATATTACATTGGGGTGAGTTTTTGGTATTCCCCCTAAACACTGCATCAGGGGATGGAGCACATGCAGCCTCCTGCATCCCTACCATCATCTCTTTGACCTGGACTTGTTTAAATTAACCCGAGGCAATGCTCCTGGCAGGAAGAAATCACTTTCCCAAAGTTGTTGGTGCCAGTCAGGAGAGTTGCACCCAGAGCACAGCAAAAATGAAATGCCCAGCTATGAGGGCTGACTCGGACCCAGGTTTCCCTGCACCAGCTGCACCCACTGCACTCTGGGACAGTGGCTGAAATTCCCCGAAAGCCCGTCATCATCCATGCCAGTGCTGCCTGCTGGGCTGTGCCGGCCTCATCCTCCAGCAAGTGCAAATCAGCGCTTAAAAAAGAATTAGGGAGCAATGTGGCTCCCCAGGGAGCCAAGGCTGCATGGCTGTAGGGAGCTCAGCATCCTCCCTGTCCAGCCACAGCGTGTTGGCTCCGGCTGCACTCGTCTCCGTTTACCTCCCTGGCCTTTGCTGTTCCTGATTCTTTGAAGGCATCTGCAAAGGGTTTGTTTGCTTTATGTCAAATCCAACAGCCGCTGAAGGCAGCCCCTCATTAGCAGTCCAGGTACGTGCCTGGGGAAGCATCGGGAGGATTAAAATTATTTGAATATCACAATATTAGAATCTTCAATTTGGCCTCAAAATGCTCATCTTCCCAGCCCTACCAGGGCTTTGGTGCATTAAACATTGATGGAGCTGCCGGCAGATCAAAGTTTTGGGGTTTAATGCTGGAAGTGCTTTGTGAGAGCGCCGGCTGCCCCCTGCCTGCACTGCAACACCCCTGGGATGAGCAGGACTACAGCTGTGAGGCTGATCGTGGCTCTTTCCTTCCTTTCCCATGGGGCTGGCAGTGCACAGCCTATGGTGTGGGGATGGCTTGTTCCTCCCTGTGCTGTGTGGGTGGCGGTGCAAAGCCCATGCCCATGGGGCTCATGGTGCACAACCTGTACTGTGGGGCTGATTTTGACTCTTTCCTCCCTTTGCATTGGGGCTGGCATTTTCCAGCCTATGCCATGTAGCTGGTGGTGCACGGCCCTTGTCACGGGGCTGGCAGTGGCTCTTTCATCCCTGTGCCATGGGCTGGCAGTGCACAACACGTGCCATGGGGCGGACTGCAGCTCTTTCCTCCCTGTGCCAAGGCATGCCAAGCCATGCAGTGTGTGGTTTGCCATTCCCCATGGCCGAAGTGGTACGTGTCAGCAAAGCAGGGCCCAGGATTTGAGATAAAACCCTGCTTGGTGATGGTTGCGTGGGCTGTGTTTGCAGCCAGGGCTGGCCAGGCTGCGGGGGATCCGTGCTGCACACAGCATCAGCGTGGAGAGGCAAAGCCATCTGGGCTTTCGTGCAGATGGGGAGGGGGTTATTAAACAAAGAGCTATTTTTTTTGTTATTTTTTAACACATGAGAGTGCCATCCATCAGCCAGCGTGGGCCGCGTAATTCTGGTGCCAATGGCATCTGGCTGCCCCCCACCTTCCTGGGAGAGAGAGACCCAGAGCCAGGGGGCTGAGGAGGGTGTGTCAACCCCTCGCTGTGGGCAATAAGAGCCCTCAAGCTTTGTGTTGTGCCCAGTTGTGAGGGCTGATTTGGGCCCAGATTTCCCTGCTTTGGGGTTGATAAACCCAGTCCCAACTGGGGCTATTTAGGGATGGGCAGCTGAGGAGTGTTCCCTGGTGCTGGGGACTGTGTGTGGCTGGGGTGATGTCTGTAGGGGGGCTGGCAATGGGAAAGAGGCAGAGTATGGTGGAATGTGCACCAAGAACCATTCCCTCGGTGGCTTCCCAGCCCAGGGGGTGGCCAGAATTTGGAGGCGGGGGTCATTTTCAGGCATCACACTCGGAGACTCACGGCGCGGGGTGGCAGAGAGGATAACACTCTTCTGCCCCCCTCGCCCCCCTCCCCTCATCCTGGGATTGGCGTGCGCCTCACTCGGAATGTTACGGCGCGGGAGGAGGTGTGTGAAGGCATAGTCCCCCTCCCTACGCGTCTGGGATTGTGGTGCGCCGCACTCGGAGCATTACGTCGCGGGGGAGGGGTATGGGGAGAGGTTCCATCCCGCACGGGATTGGTGGGCGCAGCACTCGCAGCATTACGGGAGCCCCCCCCGCCCCCCGGCCTGAGATTGTCGTGCGCCGCACTCGCAGCATTACGGCGCGGGGGGTGGGGGGCGTGGAGGCAGAGCCCCCCCGCCCGGATTGGCGCGCGCCGCGCTCGGAGCGTTACGGCGCGGCCGTGCCCGCAGCGCGGAGCTGTCCGCGGTGCTGACCGCCGCTGGCCATGGGCTCGCTGCCGCCGCCGCCCGCGCTGCTCCTGCCGCTCCTCGCCGCGCTGCTCCGCGCACCGGCACACGGTAAGCAGTCCTCCGCCCCCCGTCACCCCCCCCATTCCAATCACCCTATGCACACCAACCACCCCCGGTACCGGTAGCCCAAACCCCGCTCCGTTGCCTTCAAACTTTGCCAATTTGCACACACCCACGTTGTACTGAGGGGGTACTCCTCATGTGCCCCAAACTCTCCGTGGTGAATCGAGAATCCCAGAATCCCCCCACTCCGCCTTGTTATACGTTCCCTCCCATCCCAACCGCCGCCCCGGTGGTGCGGGGAACGGGAGCAGAGCGTTTTGCAGTCGGGCTGGTAAAACGCCACCCCCGGAGGGCTCCGGCGACAGCCCCTCTGCCGGCGTTATCTGCGGGGGGGAAAGGGGGGGGGAATGGCTGCACCCGCGGGACCCGCTCCCCCGTCCACTGAGCCCTCTGAGCGACCCCCGGCTGGCTACGCCCAGCAGCAGGCTGCGAGGCGGTCCCTCCGTGCCGTCCCTACCATGGGGTTTGGGGGCATCGGGTCTCTTCCTTCAAACCCCCTAGTCTGGCGTGACCCCTCCGGCACCGGGAGTAGAGGGGCGTTGGGGAAACGCAGAGATGGTTGGTGGTGGTCCTTCCCAAAGAGAGCAGCCAACACCCATGGGGCACGGGCAGCCCCACACCCTTGATGCCTTGCGGATACATTGCCCCAAAACTAAGGATTATGAAGCCATCAAGATTTGGGTTGCCCTGGTCCGCTGCAACCATGCTATGGTGGGCAGCACGCACAGGGTGGGGGTCCCAGTGGGATGCAGGCAGCGGGACGCAGGCTGCCAGCACGGCACAGCCGAGCTGCAGGCAGCAGCCGTGCGGGGAGTTACATAAACTCCCCATCTGGCAGCCGAGCTGGGGAAGGGCACCGTGGCCCTGTGCCCGCTGCTATTCCCATCTTGCTTTGCCACTCAGGGCTGCCACCACAGCCCTCTTGCTTGGAGGGGGCATTGGGGACCCTCCACAGGGCAGCAAACAGGGTAAAGCCATGACATCTCCACCACCTGCCCTGCCGAGGAGCAGTGGAGCTGGAGTGGGATCCGTGTCCCCAGTTCTGTCCTGGGAGCAGGGCCCTGGGTAGGGCAGTGTTCCCCCGAGGGAGGCTGGTGCTTACCATGTCAGTGTAATGATTTCTAATGAGCAATTACCTCTAGTCAGTCCCCTAATTTCTGCATATCAATAAAGTTAATTAAACTCTGCATGTACATTTTGCAGTGTTAGAGGTGGGGATGCCCTGTGAGGTGCTGAGCCCTTTCCAGGACTGGGAGCTGTCGGTTCTCGTGCACCCTGTGCCCCTTCCACGTTGTCACCCATGCTGGGAGCTGCCCTTGGGGCTCCCCCTGCTCTTCATTCTCCCAGCAGGCAGGAATCCCAGCCAGGCACCCTGATTTCCATGCAGAATTGCCATGCTCGATGTCACTATGGCCTTGACATAGTATCGCTGGTCTGATGAGTAGTGAGGATGTATTGTGGGCATTGGGGTCTCAAATCCTTCCCCCAGGCAATGCTTGTGGGGTGGTGGCAATGCAGGGCCTGATCCAGTCTCTCTCTGTCACCCTGTGCAGTGATCTGTAGGTCTGTCCCAGTCACTGGGCAGCTCCATCCCTGGTGTCCGCAGGGGTTTGCCCCAGCAGAAAGTGGAGCCTGAGTCCTACTGCACTGGTGCAGCCAGAGGGTACAGTGTCGGGCACAGTTTCATCGACCATGCTCCCCCTTCCCAGCTCTCCAAAGCCATGGCAGGGCTGGATTTTGAGGGGGCTCATCTTTGTCACACTGAAGGGGATGCCCTTGTAATTCAGGGTCCCTGAATGAAGGGAAGCAGTGTGGGTCATGGTGGGGGACATGGAGCCTGGCTCTTCTGTGCCATCCAACAGCACCCAGATGCACCATGGTTATGCTGGATGATGCATCTGGGGGACACAACATCCCTGGCAATGCAGATGCTGGTCAGGGTGTCCATACAAGGAATGGGACTGGGGAAGGAAGCAGGCGTCTGCTACAGTAATTAACAGCGTGCATGCTCGTCCTCTGCGTGCCTCAGAGGAGTTCATCACTCCACACTGCCGTGCCGCCAGGCCAGGATTATCTGGATAATGCTCTTAAGCCAGAGGGCGGGAGGGCAGGGCTGCCCCACGGGGATGCAGGCGCGGGCTGGGGCAGCTGCTTCCACTGTCCCCCTGGGCTCCTCGTTGCTGCAGGGCCAGCATCCATCCATCCGTCCATTGGGGATGGATTTGGCACACAGTGCTGCGCCAGGCAAGGCTGCCAGCCTTGGGCATCGTGTAGCCACTGGGCAGAGCAAGAGCAGCAGGATTGCAGGGGAGAATGGGGCAAGGCACCTGGGGCAAGGGCACAGCAAAGGTACCCCCACTCCCGATGCAGAGAAGTGCAAGGACCCACCTGTGAGATGGTGGGACCCCCAGACTGGCACAGGGCTCAACAGGACTCGGTTTCCTAGCATACAGCCCGGGGCTGGGGCTGGCCCCAGACTGCTGAGCCCCTGGCTGCCGAGCCCCCGGGGGAGTCAGATGAAGTTGTGTCTCCGGCAGCTCTGGCGCGAGAGGATAATTTCTCCTCCAATCAATTCTTTAAATGCGCACAATTGAAAGATTGCATTTGAAAGCTGCCTATAACCAGGGAGGTAATGGATTCCCTCCAGTCGTAAGGAGCATCTCTTCCTCCGGCAGCATCCCTTCCTCTTGCTGCCAAGGAGATGGGTCAGCCAGGGCACCAGCATCTCTCCCACCATCTTTGGGTGGGCGAAGGGGCTACCTGGATCCATCAGAGGAACGTGGGAGTGTTTTGATTTGTCTGGCTCACTGCCAGCTTGCCCCACACTGGGACCCAGCACCACTCGTCTCATCCTCTGAGGTGTTGGAGGGTGGCAGTGACCGGAGTTGGGGGAAGCGCTCAATCCTCTGCCTGCAGGAGAGGCAGCAGAAGCCAGCCCGCACGCTTGCCGTGCCAGCAGAGGTTATTACATATATAATTTAAATGCAGTAACGAGCTGTGCTGAAGGGATCAAATATTAATCAGCCACGAGAGCGCCGCTGTGACCCTGTGAAAAATGGAGTGAGGTGCTTGAAATGCCAGATCAGCCGGCATTGGGCAATGTACAGGGGCTGTGCTTGGGCAGGGTTGGTGCCAGTGGTCCCCAGCTGCCCCGGGGAGTGGCAGCAGCTCTTGATGGCCTCCAGAAATGGGTGGTTCATCTTACACAAAGAGCAGTGAAGAGGTAGGGTGTGGGGTTTTCTGGCAAAGGGATGTTCGCTTTGAAATCCCAGGGGGGCAAAGGTTGGCGCAGGGGGCAGCTGGGATGCTGGCTCTGGTGGGAGCAGGCGGTGATGTTCCATGCTTCCCACTCGGTGGGAGGGAATGGTGTCTGCGGGGATGATGACATGGCTGAGCAGCCCAACACGGAGCCTGACAAGCAGCTCTCGCTCGCCTCCCGCAACCAGATTTCAATTATTGTTACTGGCAGCAGGCGGAGGGAAGGGGAGCTGGGAGGGCAGCGTGGCTCTGCTCTCTCTGCTCTACTCCAGGCAGGCACCCTCTGCTACCCTGGGTGCACCATGATGGTGATCTGGGCCCCAAGGGAGCCTGGAGCTGGCATCCTGCTGTGAGCACCCTGGGGTGGCACAATGCGGGTGCTGCCTGGCGATGGGCGCTCCACTGTGGGGGATACTGATGCAGGGCTGGGGGATGCTGAGCATGGGGAGGGGGGCATAGCATTGCACAGCTCCAATGCTCGGGTCCAAAATAGCAGCAGACATGCAATTTATCACCGCCGCCACTCAGGGAAATTGCTGTACAAATGCATTATCTCCGCAGGGAAAGCGGGGGAAGTGGGATTACATGGGCTGTGGGCAGCAAGGGAGGGGATGGGGGCAATGCTAGCACCCACCTGGTGTGGAGGGAGGAAGGAAAGCCCCAGGGATGAGCACCGTGGTGCCCGCTGTGCTCTGCCCTTAGGCCTGCCTGGTGTCAGCGGTGCTTGGGGCTCGGCGTTTGGTATGTCAGCCGGCGCTCGGCCGCCACCGCCGCGATGCTCCAGGGAACCGGTTGTGGCGACATGTGACATGTGTCAGCGGGTAAATGACTGTTCAATTCAAGGAGAATCGCAAAACATACAAGGTCAAACGCTTCCCCGCCAGCGCCACCATGAATATTAAAGACTGGCTCCTCCAGCAGCCACCAGGGCTGGCAGCCACATTCACCAGTGGTGTTCCCACCCGGCTTGGCCATGGGCAGCTGGGTGCACTGGTGGTTCTGGGGTGGAGGAGGCCACAGGACAGCAGGATATGGATGCTAGCTGGGTACCAGCTCATGCCAAAGGGGTGCCCATCTTGCCGCGCTTGGTGTTACCGGGGTGTGCTGGAGGCTGGTGGGTTGGCTGGGTGGACTGTGGAGTAGAGAGCTGCCTGTGCCCACCCATCTCTACCTGCGCTCTTAAACCTCCCATCTATCTCTTCCTGCACTCTTACACCTCCCACCCATCTCCACCTGTGCTCTTACACCTCCCACCCACACTTGCCTGTGCTCTTACACCACCCACCCATTCCTGCCTGCGCTCTTACACTCCCCACCCATCCCTACCTGCATTCTTATGACCCCCACCCATTCCTACCTACATTCTTACACCCCCCAACCATCCCTGCCTGCATCCTGGCACTGTCTGTACTCTCACACTGCCACCCACCCTCACTCCCTGCCTGCTTCTGCCCACGACACCTTCCCACCTGGAGGAAAGCAGGAGGGTTCTCTCCCCATACTCCTTGCCAGGGGGTCCGCAACCCCAGGGCCACCAGGGCAGGGGGCAGAGAGGGGGATCTGGCATCAATCGGGCACGTTCCTCCTCCTCTGCCCGCTGAGGGAGATGGGAGATGAGAGAGGGGGGCTGGGGTGAGTGTGGTGTCGACTGCCTGACAGCTCATTCATCACGGCCACTGGCCACGGGGGCAAAGCCAGATTGGATTTTAAATTGGAAAATAAACCTGGACTTCTGCGAACCCCAACCCCTGCCCTCCCCCTGCACCCTGGACCCAGCTGCCTACACCGCCTCCCTGCCCAGGCTGCCAGTCCCCTCCTACAGATGGGGAAACTGAGGCACAGAGCAGCACCGTGCCAAGGGGCTGTGATGCTCCTGGGGCAGCCGAGGGTCCTGCTCTGTCCCCTCCACTGAGCCGGGCACTGTGTTATTGCTTTCGCGGCGGGCGGCATCGATTGGTGCTCCCCGGGAGGCCGTGCGCCGCCTTATTTATTTATTTGCGACAGCAGGCAGCATTGATTCCTGCCGGGGGGGGCGGATTAGTCTCCAACGTCTCCCCAGCTCCCGGCCGCCGTTAATAGACTCCCGCCTGGCAAAGCCGATGTGAGGGATTATAGGACCCCAGCCTGGCTGCGGCTGCGGGCACGTGCCACGCATGCTGAGTGGCCCTGGTGTGCACACAGCTGGTGGGGACTCGATGGTCCCTTTGCAAAGGGACCCTGATCTCTGGGGGTTCCCTTCTGGGTGCTGAGGCTCAGAGGGGTGGGTGCCGGGTAGCAGGATTCCGTATCACCAGCTTCTGGTCATCCTGGGGCTGTGGGAGGGACACAGCTCTGGCACAGTCACTGGAGATAAGCTGCTTAGAGACATCTGTGGAGGTGGAGGCTCTGATCCTGCAGGGCTTAAAGGGCATGGGTGGCAAAATCTAGGCACAAGTGGGAACATCTGGGCACCTGCTGCCTTCCCACAGTCTCCTAAGCATCCTGCATCCTCCAAGAGTCAAGACCATCCCCATTCCCAAGCATGCCTTGGTGCTGGGAGCATCTTGTGGCACCCAGAGCATCATGCAGAGCCCAAGGTTAGCCCCCAGTGTCCAGACACTGCCCAACCCAGGGTGCCACAGCACCCAGATGGGACTTGCTATAGGACCCTCACCCGGCAGCCCCTATGGGGACCACTGTGCTCTCCAGGATCCCGGGCAACTGAGACTATGGACTGGGGGTGCAGGGGCCAGGATGGGTGTCTCTGCCCCTGCCTTTCCTGCACAGGGCCCAGCCCTGAGCACTAATATGCTATTAAATCCTAAGAGAGGTTTTGGTGCCCTTCAATATAAACTCATTAACTTTTATGTTCTAATAAATGGATCCCATTACAAAATAATTCTGGCCTTGTTGGGGGGCAAGGGAACCTGTCGGAGCCAGTGCAACCTGGCACACGTCTCCCTGTTGTGCTGCTGTGTCAGGGCATCGTCACCATCCCAGGGTGGGTGGCCGAGTGGTGGGGACACCCATCAGCACCCAGTGCCTCCCCCCATGCCGCTCGTCCAATCTAATGTTGCTTAATAGTCCCTTAAAAGTGGCAGTCACAGAGTAATTAATCTTCGTGGGGCCCTGCCCTGCTACGGATCGGTATAATTACCCAGTAATTGGCAGTATCGTGTCATCAGCGCCTGTGCGTGGTGGCGAGACGTGCCCGTGTGCTATCACAGCCTCACGCTCCACCACAGAGGGATGCTGGGTGCCATGGTGGCATCCCTGCCATGGCGGCATGCCCCCTGCCATGGCACAGTGGGGCTGGGGAGCTGTGCCTCTCGGGAGAGGAGAGCGTGCAGTGCCAGATCCAACAGGCAGCGATGCTGGGTGGCTCATTAGGGCTGATTAAATTATTGTTTTTGTGGTCTAAAGGCTGTAAATGGCTGAGCTGGGGATTTGCTGATGCACGGAAGGGCTGAGGGGGGTCATGGTGAGGGAGGGAACCTTGGCTCCAGCTGGGGAACATCAGAGGGGAGGGAGTCCCTGGCAGATTTACATTGCACCAGGACCTGGCTGGCAGGCTGGTGGAGAGAAGCTGAGTTCTCGCAGACTCGTTGCACTGGTGACCTGGAGCTGGGTCCCAGCATTCAGGCTCCAGTGGCATCCCTGGTGCAGCCAGTCACAACAGCCATGGTGATCATCTGCATGTTCCAGTATGGAAAGAGCTTCAGGAAAGCTGGGGAGGAGCTTTTTATGGTGGAGCTCAGGGATAGGACAGGGGAAAGAGGGGAGACTGAGATGAGATCTGAGGAAGAAATGTTTTCCTGTGAGAGTGGGGAGGCCGTGGCACAGGTTGTCCAGAGCAGTGGTGGCTGCCCCATCCCTGGTGGTGTCCAAGGCCAGGTTAGATGGGGCTTTGAGCCCCCTGATCCAGTGGGAGGTGCCCCTGCCCATGCAGGGGGTTGGAACTGGATGGGCTTTAAGGTGCCTTCGAACCCAAACCGTTCCATGGTTCTATTCTATGATTCTGAGTCTGCACTGTGGGGATGTGGAGTCCTGGGGGACCCTCAGGACACGATGGCCAACTCCATGGAGAGGGACAAGCTATGACCACGGGCACCCTACTCCAGGGCTGTCCCCACCAGGGCTGGGTCATGGGATGCCCAGGCACCCCTTACTGTTGTTCAATCTGCCGCTGTACATTAATTAGCCAAGGCTTAATTGCCAGGGCTGTCCCACTGAAGGTTGTGCTGGGGTGAGGCATGGCAGGGTCCCATGGCATGTGGTCACTGTGTTTGTTTGCTGTTCTGGTTTTGGTGCTATATTGGTGTGCAGGGCAGCATTAGTCCTTGGGGTGGCACTGGCTTGTGGTGAAGTGTTGGTCTCTGGTGCAGTGTCAGTCCCTGGTGCAGCACAGGTCTGTGGCAGCACATCAGCATCACTCCCCAGTGATGCTGCATCCCCAGCGCTGCATCCATCTCCGGTGCCACATCAGTCCATGTCCAAGTGTTGGTCCAGGATGTCACATCGGGTCCATGATGAAGCACTGGTCCCTGGTGCATCGCCGCATTAGTCCATGATGCAGCATCAGTCCATGGTGCATCACTGGTTCGGAATGAAGCCCCCAGTACAGGCTGATGTCTATGATGCAGCATCAATCCATGGGTCCCCAACACCCCACGTTCTCTCCTCCCAGGCTTCAATGGGCTGGCAAGGAAGGCTGGGGACAGTGCTGAGGCCGAGGGGGAGCCAACAGCGCTGCCCACACCAGCAGAGCGGGAGGCAGAGGCTCACTTTGTAAGCACAGCGCCCACGCTGAAGCTCCTCAACCACC
This sequence comes from Tapera naevia, assembly GCA_033556795.1. NCBI lineage: Eukaryota > Metazoa > Chordata > Aves > Cuculiformes > Neomorphidae > Tapera > Tapera naevia. Next base: position 1,793,166 of record JAUMJJ010000303.1, read on the forward strand.
ACCCGCTGCTGGAGGACCTGCTGCATGAAGCCTTCCTGAAGAAGGACTACTTGGCCCAGGCACCGTTCCTGCCTCTCGGCCCCGGTCCCCTCCTGCCCGCTGATGCCCTCCAGCCAGACCCTGGACCCCCAGCCCCTGAGCCCCCACCACGGACCCCTGCCTTGCCCAGGGCTGCCTTCCCCACTGACCCACTGACCACGCCAGCGGGGCAACCAGGGCCATGGGGGGAAGCATGGGGGGCCATGCCGGGTGCCAACCCCTCATGGTCCCCCACCTCAGTAACGGAGTCGAGCCCCACATCCCACAGCCAGGCACTCACCACCCCCAACTCATCCCTGGGACCCCACACTGGGGCCACCATTGTCCCGAGGGATGAGGAGGGGACCACCATCACGTCCACCATCACCACCACCACCGTCACTACACTGCAGGGGCCAGGTGAGTGCTGGGAAGAGAGCTGGGGGAGCAACGTTGACGTGGAGCTGAGGTGGGGTCTCCTCTGTCACCAGCCCCCTGCAACCGGACGCTGGCGGGCCCCGAGGGCTGGCTGGTGTCCCCAGAGCCGGCCAGCGTTCCCTATGATGGCAGCCTGGACTGCACCTACACCATCTCCGTCTACCCTGGCTACGGCGTGGAGCTCAAGGTGAGCCGGGGACTGCACGTGGGATGGGGTACCAAGTGCCCACAGGCAAGTGTGGCCTCTCCCCTGCTCCATGCAGTAGCTGTGCGGCCATGTGGGGTGCAACAAGCACATGGTCTTGTCCCTGTTCTTGTCTGTGAGCTGGCTCATGGTGCAGATGCATGGTCTGGTGGGATGCTCTGTGCCCTCCAGCTGCCGCTGCTGGCACCCATCATGGAAGAGGAAACGCAGGACTTCATTACCAAAACACTGGTGAAGGAGGTGGAAGCAACACCGGTGGGTGCAACATCATTGTGCAGAGTCAGGAAAACCTCATGTCCATCCGCCAGGAGCAGAGGCAGCTGTGAGAAAGCCGTGTGTCGCTCCTGCTGGCAGCACATGGCAATGGGTCCCCACCTCTGCCTGTCCCACTACTGTCACTTGCTGAAAGCCTGGGGTGAACCAGCAGCAGCAGCTCCGCAGGCAGTGCCTGCTCCTCCAGCTCACTAGTGTTGCTGCTAATCACCGTGCAGCACTGCTTAATTAACATCATTAATAGCAAATTGCTCCAGAGGGCTGGAGCGCATGCCTGGCTGTTGGCTGTTGGCATTGGCTGGCTATGCCGTGGAGCTGTTGAATGGGCTGTGGTGCTCTTTGCACCGCAGGATGACTTATGGCACTGCTGACCATGTTTGAAAGGCCCTGACCGAGTTTGGAAGTCGCTGCCCCGCACAGACACGCTCCAGCGTTCTGTCGACTGTGGGCAAGGAGCAGCTCCGAGCTGGGTGCTGGGATGATACTGAGGTGGTGACACCTGGCCATCCCTGCAGGTCCAGAACATCAGCCTGGTGGACGGAGAGACGCTGACCGTGGAGAGCGCAGGGGGCTTGGAGCCCACCCTCCTGGCCAATGAGTCCTTCCTGCTGCGGGGCCAGGTCATCCGCAGCCCCGCCAACCTCCTCACCCTCCGCTTCCAGAGTCCCCGGCCCCCCAGCCCCGGCTCCTACCGCTTCCACTACCAAGGTACGGGGAAGTGTCCACCACTGGCACAGCCCCCGACAGTGTCCCCTGGGGACCCCCCCTGCCCCTGCGGTGCTAATTCAGAGCGTGGCAATGCGCAGCACAGTTTATCTGTGCCACTGTCAGGTTAAGCGGGCAGCGACCGGGAGAAGAACAGTAATGGAGAGCTAATTGGCGTGAGCAATTATGGGCTCATTTAGCATCATTACTGGCAGCCATAGGTAGTGTCATCCAGCCTTGCAGCACCCAGGTGCTCCTGGGGAGGCGGGTGCTGGTTGAGGGATGGGCTGGGGTCTCAGAGTGGGTCTGTAACAGCACCACCTGCCCCCAGCCTACCTGTTGAGCTGCCCCTTCCCGGCGCGGCCGGCATTTGGGGAGGTCTCGGTTAGCAGCCTGCATCCCGGTGGAGATGCCCGCTTCCGATGCGCTGCTGGCTACCAGCTGCAAGGTGCCCACCAGCTCGTCTGCCGCAACGCCACCCGGCCCTTCTGGAGTGCCCGTGAGCCACTCTGCCTCGGTAAGAACCGGCACCAGGGGATGAAGCATGGCTAGCACGGCATGGTCAGCCACTGACAGCCTCTCTCCCGCAGCCGCATGTGGTGGGGTGATCCGGAACGCCACGGTGGGACGCATCATCTCACCCGGCTTCCCCGGGAACTACAGCAACAACCTGACGTGCCACTGGCTGCTGGAGGCACCCGCTGGCCACCGCCTGCACCTCCACTTTGAGAAGGTGTCGTTGGCTGAGGATGATGACAGGTTTGACCCTGGGCAGGGAGGGGTATGGGAGGCTGGGTGTACTCTTGGACAGGCCTGCACCAGGTACAGAGTGGGTTCAAGGATGGGTGTCACTGGCTATATCCAAGGATAGGTGTCGTTGATTCAAGGATGGGTGCCTTTGGCCAGGTGCAAGAGTGGGCACTGTTGGCCTTGTGTGAGGACGGGTGCCACTGGCCACATTCAAGGATAATATCGCTGGTCATGTTCAAGCATGGGTGTCATTGGCCATGACCAACTGTGGGCACTGTTGGCCATTGGCCAGGTTGAAGGATAGGTGCTGTTGGCCATGCTTAAAGAAGATAACATTGGCCATGCCCAAGGATGGGTGCTACTCATGACTTTCAAGGCCAGGTGCTGTTGGCTATGGCTGGGGCTGGATACTACCATCCATGCCCAAACATTGGGTGCTGTTGGCCATGGCTGGTGCAGCACCCTGCCTGTGCCTCAGCAGGCTCATCATCCGCAATGGCAACAATGTGGAGGCGCCACCGGTGTACGACTCCTACGAGGTAGAGTACCTGCCCATCGAGGGGCTGCTCAGTACCGGGCGACACTTCTTCGTGGAGCTCACCACCGACAGCAGTGGGGCCGCTGCGGGCATGGCGCTGCGCTATGAGGGTAGGGGACCAGGGCGTAGGGGGGCACGAGGGCATCCCCACACCCACCTGGCCCCCACAGACCTTTGTCCCTGTGCCCGCAGCCTTTGAGCAGGGGCATTGCTACGAGCCTTTCGTCAAGTACGGGAACTTCACGGCCAGCGACCCCCGGTACCCTGTGGGCACCACAGTGGAGTTCAGCTGTGACCCTGGTTACACGCTGGAGCAGGGCTCCACCATCATTGAGTGTGTCGACCCCAGCGACCCACAGTGGAATGAGACAGAGCCAGCATGCCGTGGTGGGCACTGGAGACAGGGGTTCAGTGGGTGCTGGAGTTGGGGGGTACCATGGGTGCTGGAGCTGGGGGTGGCTGGAGCTGAGGACAGGCCGTGATGGATAATGGAGCCACCATCCCATGGTGCGTTCTGCGGGACACGATGGGAGCTGGACCCAATGGGGATGGTGGGTGCTGGAGCTGGGATGCTGAAGTGGGTGCTGGAGCTGGAGGGCTGTGGTGGGTGCCGTGGCAGGTGCCCCCATGGTGGTGCTGAACCTGGCGTGCACCCACAGCGGTGTGCAGCGGGGAGCTGACAGATGTGGCTGGCGTGGTGCTGTCCCCTAACTGGCCGGAGGCATACGGCAAGGGCCAGGACTGCATCTGGGGACTGCATGTGGAGGAGGACAAGCGTGTCATGCTGGACATCCGCGTGTAAGTGTGGGGGCAACTAGGGACAGGGGGACAAAGGGTTTCCTGTGCCCCCCGCCCTCATGGCCCCACCACCCCAGGCTGCGGCTGGGTGCTGGAGATGTGCTGACATTCTACGATGGAGATGACCTGACCGCGCGCATCCTGGGCCAGTACACGGGCGCCCGTGGCCGCTTCAAGCTCTACGCCTCCACCGCCGATGTCACTGTCCAGTTCCAGTCTGACCCTGGTGCTGGCGCCTTCGCCTATCGGCAAGGCTTTGTCATCCACTTCTCTGGTGAGCATTGTCACAAGATGCCATCATCCATGTCCCCAGTGTCCCCATCACCCTGCTCATCCTGTTTTCCCCACAGAGGTCCCCCGTAATGACACCTGCCCTGAGCTGCCAGACATCGCCAATGGCTGGAAGACATCCTCACAACCGGAGCTGCTCCACGGCACTGTGGTCACCTTCCATTGCTACCCTGGCTTCCAGCTGACCGGCACCGACCTCCTGATGTGCCACTGGGACCTGACATGGAGTGCTGACCTGCCCACCTGCGAGCGGGGTGAGCAGCACCCACCAGTGTCCTCCATGCCCCACAACGCATCTCCAGCAGCCGCCGTCACCGGTGGTTTCTCCCACTGACAGTGACCACCTGCCGGGACCCCGGGGATGCCGAGCACAGCCGCAGGGTGGTCTCCAGCCCTAAATTCCCAGTGGGAGCCACCGTGCAGTATATCTGTGACAAGGGCTATGTCCTGGCGGGTGCTGGGACCCTCACCTGCCACGACCGTGCCGCAGGGGGACCCAAGTGGAGCGACCGCCTCCCCAAATGCATCCGTGAGTTGGGTACCCCCTCCTTGGGCACATCCCCTGAGCCAGCGGTGGGCGCTGATGCCATCATGGCCCTGTCCCACAGTGGAGACGTATGAGCCTTGTCACAACCCCGGTGTGCCAGCCGGTGGGCGGCAGAGCCCCGAACGGAGGTTGTACCCAGCAGGAGCCACCTTACGCTTCTCCTGTGCTGCCGGGCGGGCACTGCTGGGTGAGGGCAGCCTGCGCTGCCTACCTGGGCACCCCTCACGCTGGAGTGGCTCCCCCCCCATCTGCAAGGCGGGTAAGTAGACCCCCAGCACCCCACTAGCACCACTTGTCACCCCACTTCTCGCCGCTGCTGCCATTTTCTTTCTTCTCTTCCAGCCTCCTATGATGAGTTTTACAGCAACCGCAACCTGGATGGTGAGGGTGAGGGGTTGCTGGGGCCACCTGGGGGGCTAGGGTGGGTTAGGCACCCCTGGGGTGCAGCCAGTAGGGGGTGCCCCCTTGGTGAGCCTCTGCTCTCCTGAGCAGCCGTGGCCAAGGCTGTGCCCTCAGGGACAGCATTGGAGGGCACCAACGTCGCCATCGCCGTCTTCCTGCCCGTGCTGGTGGTGGCCCTGCTCATCGGGGGCATTTATCTCTACTTCTCCAAGTGAGTGGCTGGGTGTCCCCCATCCTCCCATGGGGTCCCCACAGCCCCACAGCTGCCCCAGCTGCCCTCTCCCCATAGGCTCCAGGGGAAGCCAGCCCTCCAGCTGCCACTCAGTGGCTCCCACCCCTACGACCACATCACCGTGGAGTCAGCTTTCGACAACCCCACCTACGAGACAGGAGTAAGTACTGGTCCCCACGCCTGACCCCCCCGGGGTGAGGCTGGGCACCCTCTGGTCCTGCATGGTCATGTGTACCAGGGGCTGTGTGTGGAGTTGGATAGGTGCGGGATAGGGCCAAGCACTACAGGGACCAGGCATGGGATAGGGTGTTCAACCAGGGACCACAAATACTATGGAGTATCTACCAAGGACTATTCATGGAACTGGACATCCATCCAGAGACCAGTCACAGGATTGACATTGATCTAGGGATTGCACGTGGGATGGGATGTGCATCCAGAGACCACACATGAGCTGGAGCATGTTTATACTGGACATTAGGAAGAATTTATTCATTGAGAGAGTGGTCAGGGACTGGAACAGATTGGCTAGGGAGGTGGTGGAGTCTCCATGCCTGGAGTTGTTTAAAAGATGGGTAGACGAGTTTCTTAGGGACATGGTTTAGTAGGGAGACAGGCATGGCTGGACTCGATGACCTCAGAGGTCTCTTCGAACCTTATAATTCTATGATCCCAAGGACCATGCATCAGATAGACATCCATCCAGCAACCACACATGGGATGGGTCATATATCTAGGCACCACACATCACTATCCAGACACCAGGAACAGGATAGACATCTATCTAGGGATCATACATCACCTAGGACATCTATCCAGGTACCACATGCAGGGTGAACATCCACCCAGGGACCATGGAGAGGATGGAACATCCATCTATGGTCCACACATCACCTAGGACATCCATACAGGGACCATACATGGAATGAGACATCAATCCAGGGACTATGCACAGGATGGACGTCCATCCAGAGACCATGCGCGGGATGGGATGTGTATCCCCAGGGCCATCTGTGGTGTGGGATGTGTCCCCAGGGCAGTATGGGTGGAAGATGCACCCCCCCTTGTCCCAAGTACCCCTTTGCACTGCCCAGAGTCCAACCCCTCGCAGTCTGTTTTCTTTGCAGGACACGAGGGAATATGAGGTGTCCATCTAGGCATGGGAGAACCTGGGCACTACAGCCACCCCTGGGGACCCCTCCGTGCCTGCTGGCCCCCAGCACGGGACAGGCACCCCTCTCCCAAAGGGACTCAAGCCAAGCACTTGGTGGGACCAACCCGGGTGCTGGTCAGCCTCCTGTCACCCCCAACCCCCTCAGATCCCTGTGGGGTCTCCCCAAGCCCCACTGACACCCAGCCCCCCACCCTGGGCTGTTGGGGTGCTGAGTAAGTGGGGGTCCCCCCATCCTGCCTCCCCCCCAAGGGGTGCAGAAACCCCCAAAGACCCCAAAATAGAGGGGGGGAGGGGGACCGCCAGGTAAGGACAGGGCGCCCCGGGACTGCAGTGGGGAAGGGGGCAGAGCCCCGGGGGGAGAACCTGGGTTGCCCTTCCCAGCACAAAGCTTCCCCCCCCCGCATCCCTGTGACCCCCCACTCCCCCGGCCGTGCCCCGAGCATGCTGCGTGTCCCCCCACCTGCCTCACTCTCCCTGGGGTGAACCTCCCCCCTGCGAACGGCGTGTCCCCCTGCCCCTCCCCATCCCGGCACCCCAGCAGGGTGGGAGCCTGGGGTTGCGGTGGCGGGGAGCAAGGGGGCACCGGGCATGGCACTGCCCGCCTCCCACCAGCGTGTTCTGTCTGGACTGGTGTCTCCGGCCGTGCCCTCGCCCCCCCGACCCCCCGATAGATGCCTCCCCAACCCAATAGCTCTGGAGGTGCCCCCCCCGCCCCCCCGCTCTGGAGGGGTTCCCCCCGGCCCAGAGAAGCGCCCCCCAGTCTGGAGAGATGCTTCCCCCCCCGAGAGGTGTGCACACACACCACCCCCGGGCTGGAAAGGTGCCACCCAGGCTGGAGAGGTGCCCCTCCCAACCCGAGAGGTAACACCGCCCCCCCCCCCCCCGCCCAACCCTGGAAAGGTTGCGCCCTCCTCCCCCCCACCCCGAGAGGTGCCCCCCCCAGCCCAAGAGGCACCCCCCGGTCTGGATGTCCCCCGCAACGCTGGAGAGGCGCTCCCCGCCCCCGAGTAGCGCCCCCCCTCCAATCTTTTGGGTGTTTCATTAATAAAAACTGGTGTTTTAGAAGAAGCGGTGGCGTCTCCCTGAGCACGACGGGCGAGCCATGAGCCCCCCCTCCGCCCCCGGTGCACCCCCCAGAGTTCCCCCGCCCCCCACGCTGCGAGTCCCTTTAAGGGGCGTGGCCTCCGCCGCGGTGACGTCACACACAGGGCGCCGCGCGCGCCCCCTGCCGGCCTGCCCTTGCCCTGCGTCGTGACGTCACCAGCGCCCGCACATCCTCCCCTCGCTGCGGAACGTGACGGCAGCCACGCGCTTGCGCGCCCCTCTCTATCACGCCTGCGCGGCAAGGGGTAGAGCGAGACAGGCGTTGGGGCGGTGCTGTGTTGCGCATGCGCAGTGTCCTCGGTGCGGAACAGGCGGGGTGGCATAGTCGGTAGAAGGGGCGTTGCCTGCATTGCGCATGCGCAGAGACCTCGGGGCGGGAGCGAGACGGGAACGGGTGATAAGGGGCGGTGTCCCGGTTACGCATGCGCAGTGGCCAAGGTATACGGAAGTAGGGAACGTTGCACATGCGCAGTGTCAGCACGTCGAGGCGGGGCGACGAGAGTGCGCATGCGTAGTCGCCTTAGTGCCGGGCGGGAGGCAAGCACGGGTAGGGTTGCGCATGCGCAGTGGCCGCGGGCCGGGAAGAACAGCTTACAAGGGGAGTGCGCATACGCAGTGACTGAGGTGCGGGTACGCTAGCGCAGGTGCAGTCTGCGCATGCGCGGTAGCCGTGGCGCTGGACGGGAGGTGTGATGAGGTGGGGGCGGTGTCATCGTTGCTCATGCGCAGTGGTCAAGGGACAGGACCACGAGTGCAGGGCAGGTGCGCATGCGCAGAGGCCAATGGGGAAGCGAAGAGCGGGTGGGATCGCGTGCAGGAGGGTGCGCATGCGCACTGGGGCGCCCCGGCGGGTGGTGCTGAGTGCAGGGAGGCTGCGCATGCGCAGTGTGGGCGGTGACCGGGAGGCGGGTAGGACAGAGCGCAGGGGGACTGCGCATGCGGAGTGGCCGCAGGGGCGGGAGGGGGGGGGGAAGGAGGGAGGGAGGGAGCTGAGAGCGGGTGCGACCGGGCGCAGGGCGTTGCGCATGAGCAGTGCCGGCGGCGCCGGGCGGGAGGCGGGTGCTGTGCGCGTGCGCAGTGGGCGGGCGGGCGGCGGGCGCGAGGCCGTGGGTGCGCGCAGGCGCCGGGTCCCGGGGCGCCGCCTCTGTGTGTGCGTGCGCGGTGCGTGTGCGCGGGGCCGCGCCGCCCCCTCCCGCCTCACTCACTCACCCTCCCCCCCCCCCCCCCCCCCCCACCATTTACTCGGCATGGCAGCGGGCGCGGGGCCCCCCGCCGCCGGGCCCGGCTGCAGGCGGAGGAGGACGGACAGCCAGGCGCAGCGGCCCGTGGGCTGAGGCCCTGCCGCCCCCCTCCTCCTCCTCCTCGACGCGGAGCCGTTGAGGGGCCGCCCCACCACCACCTTCACCTTCCCTCTCGCAAGGCGAGGGGGGCTCTCGGGGCCGCTCCCGGGCTGGATGAATGTGGGAGAAGATGGAGACCAAGACGATCGTCTACGACCTGGACACCTCCGGGGGGCTCATGGAGGTGAGGCCTGGGGCTGCGGAGCTGGCGGGGAGACTGGCGGGGGGAGAGAAGGGAATGACGAGGGACCCCCCCCCCGCCCCTTTCCCAGAGCCCCGTGTCCATACAAGGAAGCGCGGAGGGGTGGAAGCGGCTGGGCCAGGCCCTCGGGCGGGCCGAGGCCCTGTCCCCCCCAGGCCTTGTGTGTGTCTCCCTCTCAGGCCCTGTGCCCCCACTTCCCCCCACGTCCAATGTTGCCCCTCTCCAAGTCCCGGGGCCGCCTTCCCCCGATCGGCAGCCTGGGGTCAGGGTCTGTCCCAGCCCCTCAGAGCCCTCTCTGTGTGTGTCTGTCCCTCCTTGTGCAGCAAATCCAAGCCCTCCTGGCTCCCCCCAAGAGCGAAGATGGGGAAAAGAAGAGCAGGAGGCCCGAGAAGGAGCCCAGGCGAAGTGGCAGGGCCACTAACCACGATAGCTGCGATAGCTGCAAGGAAGGAGGGGATCTGCTGTGCTGCGATCACTGCCCCGCCGCTTTCCACCTCCAGTGCTGGTAAGGCTCGGCGCTATCTCCCTCCGGATCTGGCCTTCCTGGCCCAGGCAGCACCTTCCCTCCAGCAGCTCCCGCTTCCCGTTAACTCCCTGCTTTGCCCTGGGAGGGGGGCATGCAGGGCCAGGCATAGCAGGCAGGAACAAAAAAAGAGGTGCAGACCCCACTCAGGGCCATCCCCTCGAGACTAATCCACAGCAGGAGAGGTAGAAAGGCCCCTCGCTGCTTTCTTTGGGGGGTGGGGGTCTGCCACTCTCCGTTCTTTTTGTGCTGAGCTGTGGCCGAGAGGAGGAGCGAGGCTGCTGGCTGCGTGGCCTGGCTGCTTTGGTGCTGCCCCTACCCGGCCTTCCTCCCCTCTCGGAGCAGATAACTTCCCCTTCTCACCCCTTTCCAAGGGTGCTGTGCTTTGGAGGGGGGGCCTCCGGAGGGTCCTGACTGGAGGGAGAGCGGGAAGCGGTGGTGGCGTCTCCGCGCCAGGCCTGACGTTCCCAGCGCTTCCGTGCTGCTGCAGCTGCTGGGAATAATGGAGGTTGCTGTCTCTGTGTCTCCCTGCCTCACTGTTTACAATATGGCGACCTTCCTTTAAATTATATTTTTATTCTCAGCGCCATTTTGGCTGCATATATGACTTCCAAACCCTCGCAGCATTCCCCTAGTATGTCAAATGGCAAAATACCTTCCCTGTGGAAATCCAGGCCTCCAGACTTTAAAATTGGCCAGGTTTATTCCTTTCCCTCCTTTTTTTTTTTTCCCCCACCTTCCTCCTGACTCTTCGAACCCACTGATCTCTTCCATGGGAGGGACTGCTGTGAGCTGGGGGGCAGCCGGATCCTCTCACTGGGAGTTGTGTGGCTTTTTTGATGAAGGCAGATCTTTCTGCATGCAAATCTGGGTGCCGTGTGGGAGTCGAGGTGTGTGTGCAGGCGGTGGCAAAGCTCTGGGCAGTAGAGGCTGCAGCAGGGAAGGACTCTGGCTGCCTTCCCTCACAGCTTCTCAAGCCCTCGGCACAAAGCACCTTAACTTTCCACCCCAAAGTTTTTTTCCTTTCTGCACCGGGAGCCCAGATGCACCCGAGGCCGCTTTACCCCAATCTCCCCCTTCAACAGTTGACACAGGCAGGCGGTTTGTGTTAAATTAGCACAGCCAGAGTGGATAATGGAGTGGAGGAGGGAGCGGGGCAAGTTAAACAGCTGGAGCTTGGGCGTACAGAGTATTCTTCCTTAGGGGAGATTTTTTAACCACATTCCTTTCTCCCTTTCATGCTTTGGAGCTTTGTTTGCCACCCTGTTACAGCTGTCTCCTCTTTGCTGTTTTTTTTTTTCTACTGTTGTGTTTTTTTGGATTCTTTTGCTTGGTGGTTGTGCTGCGTCTATATACTAATTGCAGGTCTCTGAACACTTATTAAACTGATTACTGATACCAGGAAAACTGACTGTGCGGTCACGGTTCTGTAGGGAGTGTCCCGTTAGCAGCGTGTAGCCAGACGAACCGACAATGCCGTAGCGTGCAGCCATGACATCATCCCTCCTACCCTGAGGAAGTGCTACTGGTGGTAGTGCAGGAGGACAGTTACTAGGAGGACACTAATTGTTTTATTTTTTGTTGATGAGCTTTAATTTCAGGGTTTTTTTTTTCTTCTAGTTGCTCAAAACTGGATGTTTGCTTTCAGATGCTGCCCAATGCATCCTGAGCCTTCTCTTAGTGAGGCTGGCGCACTAGCTAAAACTCCACATTTTGAGGTGGAAGAGCAGTGACTAATACAGTAGAGTTTCCTGGTTGACTCTGAATCCGAGTTAAACCAAACCATAAATGAGACTGCTTTGTACATGGCTAAATCTGGATTAATTTCTTGGCTCATTTTGGCAAGTTTCTTATAGTTACAGAGTGGGAAATGATTGTGTCAATCAGATATCTGTAAAGCTTTGACTGTACTCGAGTTAGTTGCATTACAGTTATAGAAAAAATAATGTTTGGCTAACTAGTCACCCTTCAGAACAGAAATGGAAGGGGCAGTTCTGATTATGCAGCTGCCTGCAGCTGGATGAGCTGCACGTAAGGCCTGTGGCTTGGCCCAGGTTCTGCCCCCCTGCTCGTGCCCCTCTGTCCCACACTCGGCCAAAGACTTCAGGATCATCAGGTTGTTTCAAAAGGATTCTTGGGTTCTGATTTTGTGTTTTCTTCCCTTTACCTCCTACATCTTCCTTAAAGTAAGCTTCCGGTTTGGATATAACGCTTGGCATAAAGGCAGCAGTCGCAGTTTCCTTTCTGCCTCCTTTTCTTATTTAAAGAATAGCAGCTGTAATGCAATGCTGTTTTAAGTCATTTGAATAGCGGTTTAAATATACTGCTGGGGCATACAGGCTGAATTGTGTCAGCAGCTTACTTGTTCTTTAAGTATTTATTGTCAGCTTTAGTACCAGATTGCATTTATTATCGATATAGCAAAAAAAAAAAGCAGCAGTTCTTAACTGGTTTAGGATTTGTAGTCGGTCAATCAAAGCTGGACAGGGGAGTTATATCCTAAAAGAAAAGGAGTGACATGGATGTGATCAGCCCAAGTCATGCACTAGGCTGGAGACAGACCTGGGAGTTAACCCAGCTTGGTGGCCCATAAACTAGTTTTCTTTCTTCCTGCATAGAGCAGGCTCCTCTGTGTCGCGTTGTTTAAATCTGCAGGGAGCAAGCTGGCTTCATTAGGTAAGTGTGTGGTTCTCAAACTTCAACAGTTTGCTTTAACTTCACTTTGGTACCTCAGCTTGTTGTCTTCTGCAGAAAACAGAAGGCGCTTGGCCAAAACCCCAAAACTTTACGAGTCTGATAGTGTTACATGGCCCTGATGGTAAATTACAAGTCGTGTTGATGTGCTGTGGAACGACTGCTCTCCTGAATCAATGTGGGTGGAAGTGCCTTCCCGATTCATCCGTCAGGATGTCAGCTCTTCTCACAACTCCATTTCAGAGCCACTAGCACAGTGTAAAACTCCTGCAGGTAGTGTTGGAGTCCATGGAGCAAGTGGGTTACCAGGCTGGCTGGTGGGAGGGATACAGGAAAGAGCAAATTCCCTGCCAGATACTTGGTTTCAACATACTTGGATTAATATCACAATCAGGTGACTTCAGGTTTGAATTTCCAGAGAGGTTTTTTTTTCTGTCCCTAACATTTCTTGAAAACAGAACAAGATTTTTAGCTCGAGTCTGTTTTTGGTTGCACCGCTTGCCCATTACCCTGGGACTTTGAGTAGTGGTGCAGCCTACGCTTTCATTCTTATGTTCTCCCTTAACCCAGGCCCCTGGGAATGGTGTGTGCTCCTTCTTTACATGATTGAAAAACAATTTTCCTGTCCTTCTGCTATTCTTCCCTGATTATATCCTCCTTCTGGCTATGTGGCTGTTAGAATTCCCTGTATTTTCTTGAGCTCGTTGTCAACTCAATTCTCAGTTAAGTTGATTTGCAAAGTGTCTGATGTTGCAAATTCATTACAGCCTCGCTGAAGGATTATAAAGATCCCTGGGAGAGGAAAAGTTTAGTTAGCGAGCTGGGGGAGGGGAGTGACAACAGGAGGGAGAACTAACACAGAACAGTTTTGTGCGTGTTTGTTTTTTAAAGTCTCACTGCCCGGGTTTCTGGTTGGAGGAGCCCAAAATCACCAACCTCGCTGAGCACTGATGTTCAAGCCCCTCTTATAAACGGCTATGAGGCACTGCTGGCATAGAAAGTGACCCTAAAGCTGACCAGCTACCTGGTGTGGTAGACAGACAGTCCTGGGATTGTGGCACTGCCCAGAAAAAAAGGCTTCCCTTGGCTACTGGATCCCCCCACGACGGCGCTGGAAGAGTCACACTGCATCCCTACCTGCTAGCAGCTCCATCAGACTCTTTGCAACGCTCGCCTCTTCGTTGTTTATATTTGGAGCGGTTGGCTCCATTTCCTCTCTGCTTTGGCAAACCAAAAGTGCTGTTGTCGAAGAACTGGAGTAAGGGAGCTGGAAAGAGAAGCAGACGAAGCTAAACTAGCCTGAGTTTTGCATATTTTCTATGAGTCATCTCGGTGAAGTGGTTTGCACAAAGAATGGAAAAAAGTTGTGTTGACTGGTAGGACATCAATAACATTTTCCCACCTTATTCAGATCTGAAATGCCCTGCATTATCTTGGCATTTGGACTGGCTTTGGGCTTTTTTTAACTTAAATATCCTGTGAGGGGAGGACATTATGTTTGCCTGTCTTTCCCTTAATGGACAGCTTTTGTTGCCTGAGGGGTTTCAGGTGGAACTTTGAATGGTCTGAAGCATCTGCAGCTGTGAGGAGGAGTAGGATGTCAGGAAAGATGCTGGAGAGGAAACTGCAGGCCTAACAGTGAATCACAGAGTAGGGTTTCAATATGTGGAATTACGTGTGTTGGTGTGACTCTTAAGCACTGGCACATCTGACAGATTCAAAAAAACTTATGGTTTAACTGCAGAAATTTTTTATTTTGAGACTTTTTCTTTTTTACTTTAAATGACTGGCAAAAAGGTACTTTATCGTTCCTTAATTGCATTTTGAAGATCAGGGAGTAAGCTGTTCTGCTCCAAACATTAAGTGTATTAACTAATAGTTTGCTAAAACAATGTACTTTTTAAAAAAAGCAACCTTTTTCATTAACAATGTCTTTGGTTCTGATATTTTGGTAGCATTGGTGCCAGAGTAGTCTGGAGAGAAGGAAGTAGTGGCACTTGGGTGCAGAGGGTCACTGCGCATGTATCTGCCAAGCTGGTAACATGATCAGTCTTGGCAGTTCTGTTCAGCAGAGTTGTACCATCGAGATCTTTCCCTCTCCTTATTTTGCCTGGAATCTCTCATTGCAAAGGCAGATAAGGTCAGGCTAAATCTACAAACTTAAGCTGAGGGCACCAGAAAACCATTCACAGTAAGAATTTGATGAACTAATCTGATTTTGGGACTTGAAAGCCACAATTCTCACCTGTGTGTGCATGCGTTGCTCGTGTTAAACTGAGCGTGAGCAGATTTTGCAGTGTGGGCAAGAGCTGGGCATTCACATCGAGCCATGGATTGCTGCTGCTCCTCTCCACGTAGGAGCAAGGCATTCGTATTCTGTCAGAGTCAACATTTACTGCTTAACTTACTCTTTATGTTCAGTCGTGGCTGCTGTATGGACTAGCATTGTGTCAAACACGCGTCATAATCTGACGCTGTTAAAAAGGGCATGAGACTGTTAATAAGGAAAGTTCACTGCTGTTTTGTCCCTTTTGTTTGGGAAAGTGCCAGTTTTATGTTGACTGGGACTTGTGGGACTGAGAACTCTTTTTTTTTTTTTTTTTTTGTGCTTCTATGGGGTCCATTTCTGAGTTGTCTCCTGAAGAAGTTCAGTAGAATGCAGTGGCTCACATGAAGGTGGAGTGCAGAGCTTTGTTCCTGCTGCTCCTGAGCTGGTCTTTCCTGGTATGTCAGACCTGCAGGCATGACTCATGGGAGCCTTTCAAAACGTGGAAAGGCCTTCCCAGAGGAATTCCAGCTCCTCCAGGCATTTGCAAAGGAAATTCTTAATTGGATTAGATTCATAATACTAATCTGCTAATGACTGTTTGTTATGGAGATCTTAGCACTGTCTTGTAAATATATTCACCTTCGTTTAGCTACATAGGTCTTTTATATCACATATAAGCTCAGTGCTGTTCCAGTGCACAGTTGAGTGTGCATTTTGTAGTTGGGAATGCATCTTATAGTTGGGAATGGGAGGATTGTGTTTGTTATGCAAAATCCTGTAATGCTCTTGTCATTCTCCTCTCTCTCCATTCCTCAGTGTCACTTTAGGGGTGGTAAATGGGAGGCAGCTGTGATGAGCGTGTCGGGCATTCCACTGTACTTCCCTGGGTGAAGGACATCTTTAGATGGGCAATGCTCCCACGCCTTCCTCAGCTACAGAGCTCTGTCTTTATAGCAAGAGTCGGGACCAAACGTGCATTTTTTTCTCCCCCTAGAACTGACCTTTATGACTCAGGTTGTAGGTGCTGTGCTGATGGTGTGAGGAACACCCACACAGCAGGCAGGGCTACTGGTGTCTCCCTCTGCAAGACAGACTGAGTCAGTTAAAGTTTTCAGTCGTAGCGTCAATCACAGAAACAGTTTTTCTCCATAGCAAAAGCACTAACGTGAATGCTTATGTTTATTGACCACACAAGTGGATGTTAAATTGTTTTTGTTGCTGGACTGACTCACTGGTAAGTGCCAGGTTCTTGAGTTTTCCCTCTGCTCCAGGGCTCTTGTTAATCCTCGAGTCAGTAGCAAGCACTGGGAATCAGCTGTGAAGAAAGTAAGTTGCTTTGAGAGTAGGAAAGAGGTGCATCATCCTGAAAGTGTTACAAAGTCTGAATGTTTAGTGAATGCTGCCTGTAGCAGCATAAATTACATCTGAGGAGGATGTACCTGTTTTTTTTTAAACAGTCAGGAAGTAAACTCAGACTTGTGGAAATGCTAATGTATCTGAGAATAGAATGTGGCTTTGTAATAGGGGTGTGAAGTGTTGGATTTGAAAGAAGTGCATGTAAGCAAAAAGCATCTTGCCACGTCGGGTTACTGGCTAAACTTGTGATTTTGTGGCACAGTCAGATTGTCAGATCTGACTTTTTCTTCCTACAGCAGTTGATTTACACTGCCTCCAGCTTCACCACTTGCTAGATGTCTGCCCGGCTTCCTCAAAGGAATGCTGTGAGCTGAGTAAAAATAGTGTTGTACCTTTTCATTAATGAAATGGTTGACAGATACCTCTTGTAATGCAATTACATACGTTTTAGTTATGGAGTAAATGCTCTCCATAGCCAAAAATGAAGAAGAAAGAATTGTATAAATCATTCCTCCAGTTGGTGTGTCACATCTCGAGGACAAAAGGCGAAGAGCATCTCAGACAACTGAGGGAAATCTAGCACCTGAACCAGACTCTAACCTATTTCTGCTGACGTCTGCTCTGCACGAGTCACTTGAAGTGAACTAGATGGAGCTGGAGATCGCCGACTTTGAACCCTGCAGAAAGCAGTGGCCTGAGGATGCAATTTAGCAGGCTGAAAACCCCATGCTGCATTTCTGGCAAGCACTGGCGATTGGTGTGAAACACCTGCCTGTGCAGCTTCTGACTCTGGGCAGAACTTCCCAGTGATCTCTGTCTAGAATAGCAACAGGAGCAGGATATGAAGGCGATCCGGAAAAGTCAGAAAAGAATTATACCCTGCTTTAAGGGTTTTTTTGTGGATATTTCTGTTGCTGCTCTTTTCCTTCTCCTCCCCAGTGTTCTTGGGAGAGCCTAGTCCGCATGTAGATGTCAGAATTAAGCTTTGCTTGTGCCTGTGTGAAGACAAATTCATACTTTTGCTTTTATGAGGCTGTCCTTTATCCTCTTCTGATGTGCTGCTTTCCTTTTTTTCCGCCTTATTGCGTCTGTCCTTTCACCCCTATCTCCTTTGAACACATTCAGTATGGCTAGGGCTGAATGTGTTCCCTTCTCGGAAACCTCTCAGACCTGTGTTTTGATTATTTTTTTTCCCCAGCAGAGATGTCTCTTCATTTATTGTCCTTTAAAGCCAAAATTGGATGGAGCGATTCTCACTAGAACCGTGTTGTTTCTCACCTCTCTTTTCCCTGGCTCTGCCCTGTGTGTCATCCTGCTTTGAGGAGATGACTTCTAATCTGTTAAGAACACGGTGCTGTAAAGATCTGAGCGCTCAATAATGAATGTGGACAATGAATTCAGGCTATTGTTACTATTATCTGCTGTACAGGCATGAGTGATGCATGGGAAAGAAACTGGAGTCAGGATGTGCACAGTGCCTGAATTTCTGGGTCTGACCCAAATTTTCCAAAGTCAACAAGTCTTCCTTTTGACTTCTGTGATTTCTGCTTGTAAAATACAAAGCTGGACTGTTCCCTTGCAGATATGTCCCAAATATCAGAGTTCTTAATGAAATTAATTGGGAAAAAAAGCCCAGATCCTCAGAGCAGTGCAGGTGCTGGACACTCTTATGCTTATTTATTTGTGGGGATGTATATTTGGGGTTTTATTTTTATATGGAAAGTCAATATCTTAAAAAACAGTACCTCCTTTAATTTTTTTGTCAGGCATTAACGAGGGTAATAGCTGATGTGGTATCTGGGGAATGGTCCCCGCAGGCCAGGTTCTTTCTATAAATAGCAGTAAGTAATTACATCAGGTGATCACATGTTTACATGCAGCTTTATCCAGTTTATTGGACTCTCCTGCTCGTCACGTCTGAGACAAAAAAAGTTCTACTTTGTCATGTTGGAGGGAACTTTTCTGAGTCTCCATAAGTCTTGGAATTGTCTGGGGGGGGAGGAGGCTGGGTGGTGGGGACAGCAGGGAGGGAAGCTGAGTAAGGTAGGTAACACATGCCTCCATGGGGTTGTACTTGTCTCTCTCTTCCCAGGATGAGACAGGAGTAGTTGGAGGAAGGATACAGGGCTTCCCATTTCACAAAATACTCAGATTTGCAATGCACCAGTGCTTCTTCAGCGTGTGAAATGGCTCCTGGTTCTTCAGGCATGGTAGAACTGCTGGCAGAGCCTGGAGCTAACTGCCCAGCACATGTTGTGCCCTCGCAATGCTGAGCACAGGCTGGTTTAGAAGGCAGAAAGCAGCACACAGTGAATGAAACTTGGGGATTTGGCATATCTGGTCATTTCACTTCTTAAACTCTTAACAGTTCGAGTCTTGCTCTGCTCTTGCAGTGATGTGTGGATGGATTACACTAGCATGCCTTTATCTTTCCTTGCACACGTCTTGTTTCTCTCTGGCCATATAATAGTGTTTTAATCCTGCTTCTGTTCTCTCTGATGCTGAACCCTTATTTCTAACTCTGGAAAGATGCAGGCTAAGCAGATGCAGTGTTCTGGGTGATGGGATAATTGATGAAACAGTCATTTCACTTACCTTCCTTGCCTAGTGGCAGTCAAACTAACCACATACTGACTTCCCCAGTGGTGCCTAGGTCTTCTTGCTGGATGTTACTAATTTAGAACTTCTTATATGCATGCCCACAATTTCTACATGAATGTAAATGATGCTATGTTGGTTGTTATCAAAGTTATTTTCACTGGTTCCTTCAGGAAAAGGAATTGCACCACAGATAAAAGTATAGTGGCTGATGCTCTGTAATTAATGTGGATTGCACTACTGACTTTGAGTAGGTAAAACTTATAAAATGTATGAGCCTAATCAAGACCAGGAAGTTCCTGACGCTCTGTTAAGTGTTAATGTTATCAGGTTGTGCATACAGGTCTCTGAAGAACAAAAATTGTGCCTGGCTTATCTGGAGTTTGGTGATTTCTGCTTTGGTGCTTAAGAAATCATCAGGAAAATCAAAACTCCTGAGTGTCAGAAGTTTATCCATGATGATGAGCAGAACTTGTAGACCTTCACTGAGTGGTTTGTGCTGTGAAATAATTCAGACACTGCTGGAATAGAGGAGAGAGCTAACAGCATTCCTAATAACTGCTTTTTCAGTAATGGAGTCTGACTTCTGTCTTTGGAAAAGAGTGAACTCTTCTGCAGAGAGTTGCAATAGGAAGGTAAAAGAGTTGCAGTCGGGAGGGCCTTGAAAGAGGCTGCTGCTGTTAACTTGTTTTATGGGGTTTTATTACACATAAGGTGGAAGCTCCCAGCGCCGGGTTCCAGGTGTCCTCCTGCAGGGTTCCGGAGCAGCCGTGAACAGAAATGTGTCCCCTGGGCGCAGTAAAACTCTTTGAAAGAGCTGAATTTGTAAATGATGCAACTTGCTCCGTTTCTCAATGGGCTGCTTGTGAAGCACTGACAGCGAGGTTGGTTTCCTGGTTTGTTTTAGCGGCGGCTGTCGTTGAGGCCCTGCTGTAGGAAGCCAGGGAGCCTTGTTCTTTATGAAGCTGGTAGAACAGCTGTAGCTCTATCCATCACTGGGATAAATAGGAGTCCAATAGAAGAGCCGAACGCCTTCTTCTTCCTTTATCTAACTGGCAAATGTAGCCAGCATCCTTCATTAGAGGCATCTCCTTGAGTCTGGGTAAGTTAATTAGAAGATTTCTGAGAAGGAAAAATATTCTTGTCTATATTTTCTCACAGGATTACTATTTTCCCCTGCACAGAGAAAAAATGTCATCAAGTCCAGTTGTTACAAACAGCTGACATCAAAGGTGAATTGTTCAAGAAAGCTTTGCCGGGCACCGGTTTGTTCTTCTGCTGCTGTTGCCCCAGTCTGGTGGCTTCCTGCAGCCCAGAGAGTCTGGAGCCTGCACTCATCAGTGCCAACTTGTCTGTGACACGAGATGGCCACCAGGAATGTGTGTGTGAATAACTCCAGGTTTGCTTATAACGAGTTCCTTTGAGAGCTGCAGCCCAGTTGGTCTTGAAGAAGGTGCCATTCCTTTGAGTGTTTGTTTACTTATTTATTGAGGTCAACAAAGTGAAGAGTAAATACAGGATTTAGACTCACACGGGCATCTGACACAGGAGAGCTCCAGAGTGTGAAACTGGAAAGCTTAAGTGGCTTTGTGCTATTATTTGCTTGATAAAAACTCCTAATGTACGAATGATTCTCGAAGATTTTTTTTTTTTACCTTCATCATAGCCATTTAAATTTTATGTAAGGGAGATTTTGCATAATATTCTGAGCATGGGAGCTAGTCCAAATGTTTACAAGAGCAAATCTTGAAAACACAAGTCTGGTAGGAATTCTGGGAGACGCTGCTTCTTTAGAAGAAGTCAGGAGCCTCGTCTTCTGGGACATGACTTAGTATTGGTATAGAGTCTTTTGAATAGACAGGGATAAACATCTTTTATTTTCAGAGGCTTTGAATGAGTTTGTCTTCCAGGTGCTTTTATAGGTACTAACCTTGAAAGTCAGGCTCACTTTTTGGAGCTGTCTTTGTCTTACATTCAGAAATGTGTGTGTTCTGCTCAGCAGATTGGATTTGGGTCACACCAAGCTTTCCAGGTAAAATAGCACTGACCACCACCCTTGCCTGCGATAACAAAGGGGAAACTTTCTGAAGCACAGGTTCAGCAGAATTGCACGGAACAGTGCGACTGCTTGGTGTGTAGTTGAAAGGAGATTTGTTGTAACCAAAGATAAAGTTGGTGCTGTACGATTCCAGGTCCTGTTGGCAGCAAGCACTAACGGCTGGAGATCTGCATGCTAATGAAGCTATGAAAGATAGGAAGAAAGCGGCCGCGGCGTTCCTGCCAAAGTGCTAATTCTTACCTTGGTTATGAAGATCAAGTATCTTGTTCAGATTTAAAAATCAGTTTTCTCTTATGCTTGCAGTAAAAGGTTGAAGAATGTGGTCATAACTACTCAATTAAAATGGCATTTTTTAGCTCTTCCCTAGCTTTATGGTGAGACCCAGGCACTGCTCTCTGCTTGCAGAGAGGCCGGCGGTGCGGGAGCAGCATTCATCAGTCTTTGTTAGTGCAGCGGGCCGCCTTGATGAACAGTTCATTAACCAGGAGAAGCAGAATCACTCTTTTAATACACATGCTATAGCAGTTAGGCCCTGACAGCAAGCAGAAAACTCAGGGGGCTAGTCTGAGAGCTAAAACCTCGCTGCTGCTCTGAAACTAATCTTTCCTCCTCCTTCCACTCATTAAAATGCTTCTCTGAGCTGTCGTTTCAGAGCACTGTGTATGTGGGATCTCATGGTTGTCGAGCAGATAATTCAAACATAGCAAACGGGACAATAGCGTTCACGCTGATGAAGAAACCTGTTCTCACTCTTCTAGACACCTCTCAAGATTCACTGTGGTATTAATTGTTTCATTGTAGAATGCGTAAGATTGAGGTAACAGTTAAAACAAATAACTGGAGGCATCTGGCAGCGCGTGGATCCCTGGCACGCCGCGCGTGCGCTGGAATGGGGCAGACGTGTTTCCAGCAGTTCAGGCACGTTCGTCGGGAGCTTCAGAGGGCTAAAATTCACTAGGAACAAATCAAAGTCTGTAGGTTTTCTTCCCCTGGGGTGCTGGGAGGGGGGAATGAGCTGGATGAATCCTTAATGGCTGTAGCTGTGGATCTAAGAGCTTGGTTTCTAGCAGGAGTAAAACCTGAGCTATTGCAGGATCCACCTCAGGACTCAGAATGGATTTGTGCTGCAGCATGCACGGGGATCATCTCTTACTCCTCATTCCACCCCCTTTCCCTGCTCCTATCAGCAAAAGATTTGTTTGGGGCAGGGGGGAGTTGCTGCCTCAGCCAAGCGTTTGAAACTGCATGTAAAGCAGGCAGCAGTTGGGGCTTTGCTCTCATCTAGAGCCTGATCTCTTATTCCTCCAAGTCCTCCAGGAAATGAGAAACATAAGCTGCAGGTATGTTTGTGTGTATTCACAGAGCGCTGCGTTTCTGGAGCGCCTGGAACCCAGAGGCCTCTGAAACCCTGCACTCCTCCTCAAAATGGCTGCCAGATGTGTTGGCTCTGCGAATCCCCTGGAGCCTGACACCAGAAATGCTGAGGTTCTTACCAATTTGGTTCTTGCTGTGTTCTTCCTTCAGTCTTCCAGGCACGGTGTTAGACGGAGCGTGACCCTGGGTGGCTGCGGTACCTGCGGAGGCTTTCTGTCGGCACGCTGGCGTGCTCAGGGCAGGGCTCGCCGGGACTCTGGTTAAACAAAGGAAGCGTGTTTGTTTTTACAGCTCCAACTTGGGAGCCTGGGCTGGGATCCTGTGCCATTTCCCTGTGCTAGCAGCAAGATTCTCGATGAAGACAGCCTCTCCCTTTGCTGCACAGCACAGCAATTACTGGCCAACAAATACCATCTTGTCCTCTCTGGCTTGTCAGTGCTGGAGACATCTTAAAGCCTGACCTGGATTTGGTTTGATGTTTGTCTGTAGGTGCAATAAACAGTGTAGAGACTCCTGAAGTGAACCACAGTCCAGCTGACCACATTCCCATGGCTTCTTGGGCCGGTCGTGTAAGCTTGCCAGTGTGGCCACACTGCTGCTTCATCCCCTTGTGTAACCCAGTCACTCCCAGCTGGATCCCTGGGAATGCAGTTCACAGAATCACAGAAAGGTTTGGGTTGGAAGGGACCTCAAAGCCCATCCAGTTTCACCCCCTGCAATGGGCAGGGACACCTCCCAGAGGATCAGGGTGCACAAAGCCCCATCCAACCTGGCTTTGAACACCTCCAGGGATGGGGCAGCCTCCACTTCTCTGGGCAACCTGGGCCAGAGCGTCCCTACCCTCAAAGAAAGCATTTCTTCTCAAGATCTCATCTCAATCTTCCCCTCTTTCAGCTGAAAACCGTTCCCCCTTGTCCAATCCCTGCACTCTCTGAACAAGAGCCCCTGCCCAGCTTTCCTGGAGCCCCTTTCAGTACTAGGAGGCTGCTCTAAGGTCTCCCCAGAACCTTCTTTTCTTCAGGCTGAAGAACCCCAACTCTCTCAGCCTATCCTCATATGGGAGGTGCTCCAGCCTCGTGATCATCTTTGTGGCCTCCTCTGGACTTGCTCTAACAGATCCATGTCCTTCCTGTGCTTTCCCAGTCAGTGGGAAATGGAGCTTCCAGGTCCTTCAATAGCATATCCATCTGAGTATTCAGTGCTGGAGAGCACAATTGCTGACAGCATCAGGAGGCAAAATGTTTAAAAGTCTATCCTAAAGCCACGCTGCATCATCACTTGCTGCTTTTCTGACTGTGTACATTTCTGCAACAGTCAGCAGTTTGCTGAAATAAATCTTAATGATAAAGAGGTGTTGGAAAGTACTTGAGCTGGTAGTAGGATCTGTAAGGAAATGTATCATCTAACATATGCTGCTCTGCCTTTGAGGAAAAATGTTTCTCAAAATAATCATTCTTAGTCCTTTATCTATCTAATTTGCTTTGGTTTATTTCTAGCATCCAAATGAGAATGTCATTTTGATGTGATACAGCTTTTATAGTAAGCACAGATCCATATGTGTAGGATGTATCTTGCGCTTCTTAGCCAAGGCAAGCTGTATATGGTGACACTTTTAAGAGTATTTGGGTTGTCTCAAGATAGAAAGTGGTTTCCACCATTAAGTGTACCCAGGGTGAAGCACATGAGAAGCAGTGGGTAGGCTTCATGGCAAGGGGTGGAAGAACCAAGATACCTGACTGTGCTTGCTGCGTGGGAATCTCTGCAGTCTTAACTTGGAGTAATCGAGTCATTTAAGGAGGTTTGGGGGAGGTACATGTGTTGCACACAAGTGAGTATTCCATTTGTCTTGGCTGATCAATTTGAAGACTGTCTTCTGAAACCATGGAGTGTGCTGCTTGATGGAGATGGGATGGATGCTGTGGAACACAGGCTTATTGGGAGTGTGCTGCTGAGTGGATGTACGGGGGAGCAAATCTGGGGTGCATCACTGTAAAGGGAAGGAGGAGGTGCCTGGCTTACCTGCAGAGCTACCCTGCCTCGGGCTGCACGTACGTGAGAAGAGGCCTTCTGGAAATAACAGTAAAGCATTGCTTTGTGTTTCTCTTGTAGCAACCCTCCGCTCAGTGAGGAAATGCTGCCGCCAGGGGAGTGGATGTGTCACCGCTGCACTGTACGCCGTAAGGTAAAGCCTCCTTGCCCTTCCAACTGCCCATCTGAAATGTGGATCCTGTGGTTTATACCTTCCTTTCCCCTTAACCTGTACGTCGGCATCACCAGAGCTACTCTTTTTGCTCACAGTTGCAAAGGGCTTTGTTAGTTTTCTCTAAGAGTTTCTCTTGATGAGACCCTCCTGGAATTTTTAATCTTACTACTAGGAACCAAAACTGAAATGCCTGCTGTGATCTTGTCAAGCTGTGCCTTTTAAACTGTTTTCCTTTCCCCTACATGTGGGAAGGAGGGAGAGCTGAGGCATAGAGGGCAGGGGAATGGCTCCCGTGCTCGAGGAGGTGAGCTGCCTACAGGTGAAACGAGTCATGTTAACACAGTTCTGGCATCAGGGCTGTGATTCTGGTTAATTTGTGTGTTTTAGAAGTGTGACTTCACAGCAGTTGCACGTCAGCAGAGGGTGAAATCACAGTGAGTTATGATTTCCTGGGCTGTTGAACAGGATGGGGAGGAGATGATTGGGCAAGATTGTGGCTTGTCTTTTTTCCCTTGATGCTCTTTCTCCAGGAAGCTGTCTTGCACAATGTAAACATCTCATTGCTGTGACTGTAAGACTGCGTAGCAGAGGGTTTAGAAACTGCACCAAACTATCTAGCAACTGTTCCCTTGAAGTGACACCCAAAACAGATTGGGAGAAAACTGTGTACTCAGCCTTTTGTTCCTGAAGCAATTGCCTTGTTATGTTTCCAGGGCACTGCTCAGCCATCTGCTAACAGTCAAAATGAAGGTCACACATTAAAAAATAAGAATGAAATAAATAAAAACAGAGAGAAAAGATAAAAATCCTCAACTTCTCTGTATTAAAAACTGTCTGATAACACTTTTCTCCTCTTGCAGACCATTTTAGTCATTGAGTAACTTGGTTCATCCATATTGGTGATGCTGCCAGGCACTGGAGCAGTGCATCATTGCCCGTACTGGGCCATGCAGCGTTCCCTCCTGTTGCAAACTGAATCTCACGGTGATTGCAATGTATTGTTTTCCTCTACTGCAGTTCTCCCTGCCCACCTTGTTCAAGATTCCTGTCGTCAAGAGATAGCAGAGTGTTGTTTGTATATTGTGCTTGTATTCTCCAACTGACCTTCTCCTTCCATAATGGGTTTGGATGCTCTTCCAGGGTTAATAGACTGCATCGACAAGGAACGGTCTGCCATGGAGTTTCTCAGTGTTGACTAGCAAAGTAAACAATTGTCTGATTTTTCAAGTATTTAGGACTAGATGCTGTGAAACGTTGTCCTGACCTGGACTCCGATATCGCTATCCCGAAAGGAGAGAGATGCTAATTTCTTCCCCATGCTTGGTTCCCTTCAGCTGTTTTGTCATCTGTACAGTTAGCTGCAATCAAATTGGTTTTGCTAGGTCAAGGCTTTAATGACTTCACGGGGGAAGCTGTAGTAAGTGGCTCAAGCCTTTTCAGATGCTGTTTGTCTTCGATTGCATATTTGTCAAGGTTGATGTGCTTTGTTTGTGGCCTCCATGATAAGCCTGCCTATTCATGTCGTGCAGAAGCGAGAACAGAAGAAAGAGCTGGGGCAGGTAAATGGATTGGTGGACAAATCTGGGAAAAGGACCACCTCCCCCACCAGTGACGCAGACCTGTTGGACAGGTCTAGCAGCAGCATCAGGGCTAATGCGCATGCCAGAATCTTGGAAAGGAGAGCAAGCCGGCCTGGCACTCCCACATCCAATGCCAGCACCGAGACCCCCAACTCAGAACAGAATGATGTCGATGAGGACATAATTGACGTGGATGATGACTCTGCCATTGCAGAAATGGACTGTGGGCAGCCCCAGCTGAAGCGACCCTTTGAGCTTCTTATTGCTGCTGCCATGGAAAGGAACCCAACGCAGTTCCAGTTGCCGAATGAACTGACCTGCACCACAGCACTTCCAGGTGAGTCATGGCTTGTCTAATGTTGAAGATGTCCAGCGTTGCATCCTGCTGCCATCTTGCCTCTTTCCCCTTGTGACTCCACGGTAGTTGTCTCTCTGCCATTGCTCATGAAAGCAGAAGGTGCAGAAGTACCCCTGGTCCTCCAACTGTCCAGCAGCAAGTGGCCTCTTCCAGGCGTGAGTTGTGGGGACACGGCTGCCTTGCACTGCAACTCCATCACCACCTGCGGTAGAGGCTTTGCTGTTGTCACCTTGGTCGAGATCAACTATCTGAAGAAGAAAGTTCTAGTTGTTCTACTTGGTTTTGATTTATGGTGTGATAATCTAACAACAAAGTGGTGTATGTACGATATTACTGAGATGATTAAATACAGAATATGCCTACCTTTACAGTCTCTGTCACTTAAGGCTAGTTTTAGCGGTTGATAAGGGTTCCTTAAGCAGTTCTTATGTCTTTTCTGCTTGCCTTTACCCAAGATGATTATATGTATCTACCAAAAAGCAAATCTCTGCTGTGTGGGTAACCCAAAGCCTTTTTAAATTCACTTTCAGGTACAAGTAAGAGGAGGAGAAAGGAAGAAACCACAGGAAAGAATGTCAAGAAAGCACAACACGAGTTAGACCACAATGGTTTGGTTCCCTTGCCGGTGAAAGTCTGCTTCACATGCAACAGGTACTTGGCTCTTCCAGGGAAGCTGTTTGGTGTAGCTGCACCCTTGACAGGAGCAAAGTTCTTGCTGAAAAAAGTAGATGACCTGTTCCCCTTCCCATTCTCCTTCATTACTTGCTTACAGCCCTCTAAACAAATGGGGAAATAATCATCTTTGCTAAATAACAAATGTTTAACCATGGCTAGTGTAGGTGTGGCTTCTGCAGCCCTGTGTGGCTGTAAAGGGTTTTAAAATATAGCATGAAGAAAATGAGCCACCTTGTCTTTAGTATTGCTCTAATTGCACAAATTCTAAAGTTATGACAGGTTAGAAAACGGAGATATTTGTGTATGGTTCATGAAGGAAGTATGTGAGGAGATGACCTTTAGGAAACAGAAATCCACTGAGAGAGCTGTAAGCCCAAAGCAAATCAGTATATTGTGCTGAAATAGTAGATCTGAAAATGGTACAAAATACTGCCATTTTAAGAACTGCATAAAAACCACACAGATAAATCATGATTCAATGTGTCTGTGAAAACGAAACACCATATTTCAGGAATCCAGTCAGAGTGAGCTTCTGGAAGCAAGCTGGAGGCTCAGGTGGGCTTTTTTGGAGCACAGCTTATGACTTGGTCCTGAAGTGAAGAGGTTTTAAAACCTGTGGAATCAGATGTAGAGGCTTTCTGGAGTTTGAGACTCATTCTGAGAACATCTCGGTGAAGTGAATTTCCCAGACTCACAAAAGATTCATCTGAGGAAGACTGTAACAGTCTTAATGAAATTTATTTTTGATCTCTGACTTTTACTCTGAATGAAGCCACTCAGAACTAATGCACAAGGCCAGCTTGATAGGTTGCTTATATGAATCAGCCAGGGGTTACAGCTTTCCAAACAGGACACCTCTTCTGCCAGAAGAGCTCTTTTGCACTGAGAAACCCTTGTGTGTGGGCAAATCTCACTGCTTGGAGTGGGTTTTGCAGAAGGTCCGTACAGATCGTTTCGAATCAGAAGCCTAACTTTAGATGCAAATAACACAGTGTAGGGGAATCCGTGGGGAGAGGTAAGCTGAAGTGGTCAGCTGAGCTTGCCTGAAGGTTCAGTTGAGGCTCCATTTTCTGTACATGAAATAAGATGTGACTCTCTTTGCAGGAGTTGCAGAGTGGCACCTCTCATTCAGTGTGATTATTGCCCACTCCTGTTCCACATGGATTGTCTGGAGCCACCGCTTACTGCCATGCCTCTGGGTAGATGGATGTGCCCAAATCACATAGAACACGTGGTGGTAAGCAGGACTATGATTGCAGTAAGGTAACCGGATGCTGGAGTGGAACCTGGCAGGTCCATTAAAGGACAAAGTACAACAAATGTAGAACAGCTTCTGAGCTCTTATTGCTCCCTGTAATGCTTGTAAAGCTCCTGCTGCAAGCAACGCACTCTCCAAAGGAATACGATGCTCTTATCTGCAATAAAATATAAAGAAGGGGGAACTCCTTCATGTAACTGAAGCTGACAGCTCAGATTGTGGCTCACTGACAGCTTGTCTGGTTTTCAGACTGGACTCCTTAAGGTCTAGATGAGCTTCCAGAACTGTGATACAAAGGACCCCAGTGCTACAAATAGGGGAAGTAATTCTTTGCATGCTTAACCCAAAAAAACTTTCATTCCAAGAGGGAGTTCTCATTTGTGGAAAAAGCAGCGTACTTGAGACTAAATACTCAGGAAACAGGGAGTTGAAACAAAGGACCTGTGCCCAGACAATCTGCTTCTGAGAGCACTGACGCTGCTTAGTGGGCCTCTAAATGGTTTTGTATTCATCTCCAGCAATGTACCCTTTAACAGAAATTCTTAGTGCTGCAGGAAACAAAAAGTCTAAAGCTGAGCTGATGCTGTACTGCCAGTGCTACGAGGCGTTATGAAAGTCTTAGGGTACATTAGAGTGACCCACAGATCCCTAACTCCTGTGGCATTATCTGATCACCCAGCTGAACCAGAAGAACTTGACCCTGAGTAATCGGTGCCGAGTATTTGACCGGTTCCAGGACACCATATCTCAGCACGTTGTCAAAGTGGATTTCTTAAACCGAATCCATAAGAAACATCCTCCGAATCGCAGAGTTCTTCAATCAGTAAAGAGAAAAGGTTTGAAGGTACGTGTAAAAAAGTAGGTGTTGGTGGAGCTCTCTGTATACTTATTCTAGTTTGGAAGGGAAACCAGCACGCCCAGCAGGGATCACCTTTGGGGGCAGGAGGAAGAGGGGGGGGTCTGTGTGGATATGTTGGGATATGTTGGTGAGAGGTCTGGCAGCCAAGCAGTTGCTTTTCACTACACATGGGATTTAAGCAACTCTTTTTCCACCAACCATAAGGCTCAGCTCTTACAAATAAGCCTTTGCATCTAGCACAAACATAGAAAGTACAATGCAAAACCTGCTGAAGTTGTCCCTGCAAGTCAGAATTGGGGCTGCTGTGTTAAACCCCAAAGAGTATTTGCTGCTGGAATGCCACACAAGTTTCCCATCTTACTAGGCCTTTTTTGCATGACTCCTATTATGCTGTAGCCACCACGTTGTGCTGAAGTCATGCCTGACCTAAGGGAATAAAACCTATTAATTTGAGCATGGCTGCATCAATTTGAAGTACTCAGTCCTTGAATCTTCTAATGCATTGTCTGCGGGGTTCCTTTGGGTCAGGAAGCAGCAAAGGCGAAGCGTGGTGCTGGTTAGGCACTTCGTTTAACCAGTCATTCTTGAGTAATTGTTCTCATGTGTGATCTTCTTTCTCTACAACATAGGTTCCTGATGCTATAAAGTCCCAATATCGGCTTCCACCCCCGTTACTTGCGCCTGCAGCGATTAGAGATGGCGAGCTGATCTGTAACGGGATCCCTGAGGAACCCTTGCAGAAGCACCTTTTGAACACTGAGCACTTAGCCAGCCAGACAGAACAACAGGAGGTAAATGAAGTCAAATGCTTGGACTCTACATGTATAGTTGCTTTGATAGAAAAATCCTCTTCCATTTCAGTCGTGATCAGAGCAGTTGTCTAGGAAACCAGTCTCCGAATCATCTCTGGAGGCAATAGCTTGTCTTGTCTCTGACACCCTTGCCCATTAAAACTTAATTTTGGCTTTCCAGGTGAAATGTAGAGCTCCTCGTTTGACACTTGAGGGAAGTGGTGAAATAGTCTTCTGGCCTCAAGAATAGCATTGAGGGCTTTCTGTCTAGATGCCATTTTTTATTTCCTAGCTGAGGGGAGACGCTTTCTGCTTTGATTATGTAAGGCTGCTCTCTGACACGTTTATTTGTGTGTTAACATCACATTCCTGGGCTGCTTTTTATTGCTGATAGAATTGGAATTCTAAGTCAAGGTCAAATGAGTGTTTAAATCCTGTATGAAACTTCTGCCGGATTCACGATGCAAAGGCCTGTTGCTTTGCAGTCAAGTCCTCCTGTTAGCCCAGGTGGGGTTGCCTTCCATGTGGCAGATGTACATCATGGAGCTTAAAATTTCAAATAAATCTTTTGGTCTTCCTCTACCTTGTATAAAGGAAAGGTGCTCTCCACCCCAGCTTTGACAGGTGATTCCCTGTAGTGTGAAGTAGATCAGCATTTCTTTGCAGCCTGCTACAGACCAAGCTGAAGGGTTGTATTTGGATAGAAGCCCATATTAGTGAAAGATGTGTTTGTAATGAATTGAGGAGTGGCAGCACTTACTAAGTGAAGCAAAGAAAGAGTTTGGGGGTGAGGGAGTGCAGCTGCTGCCTTCTCCCTCCTTTAATCCCATGTCCTTTGTGTACTGTCCCCAGATTGGGGTTAAACAGTACTGAGTTTTGATTGTGCTTTTCTACCTCTGAGCAAAGTTTCCTCCTGATTCCAGATGAGCATCAGAGCAAATACTGTAGTTCCAGGCTGTGTCTGAGCAATCAGTGCACCATGAGGCACCTCAAGTTCTTCAAGCTGGGTGGACAATGGAGTTTATGAAGAATGTTGAGGTTTGGAGTGCTGTCTGCTCCTGGAGCTAACCTGTGCTTCTTTTCTTCTTCCCAGTGGCTCTGTAGTGTTGTTGCGCTCCAGTGCAGCATATTGAAACATTTATCTGCTAAGCAGATGACTTCACTTTGGGACTCTGAACAAACAGAGAAGGCTGATATTAAGCCTGTTATTGTGGCAGACGGCTCACTCGCCAACCCCTACCAGGCAGCTGACAAGTCACCCACACCTTCCCTCTATTCCATGTCATCCTGCACCTCAGGGATTACCACCCAGAATTCCTTGAGCTCCTCGCAATCCCAGCAGACTTTGTCACAGGAAGATGTCAAC
The DNA here is from genome assembly GCA_033556795.1 of Tapera naevia. Taxonomy (NCBI): domain Eukaryota; kingdom Metazoa; phylum Chordata; class Aves; order Cuculiformes; family Neomorphidae; genus Tapera; species Tapera naevia. The sequence goes on from JAUMJJ010000303.1 coordinate 1,824,146, forward strand.
TGCAGCTCTTGTATAGATAAATCCAAGAAGGTGTCTTCTTGTGGGACTTCGAATGGGCCGACAGCCTCTGACATCAAAGTAAATGGTCCTCATTTCTACGGCGTTTCATCCGAGTCTTCAGCACAGTTGACTGACTCCCAGAGACACATTGGATCTGGTAACACAATACCCGTTTTGTCTCATCGGCAAACGTGGCCTCGGCCCCTCACGCCTCCGGCGACTTGTGGACTGCTGAATCACACCATTGGAACCATTGTCAAAACAGAGAACGTGGCAGGACCTGTTTCTTGTGCGCAGAGGGGTTCTGTGCCCGTCACAAGTATGCCTACGTCCATATCAAGCTCCTGTGCCAGCCTGGAGACCACCAGCACTTTGCAAAGAAAGAATGTGCAGACACAGATAGGACCCCCACTGACGGCAGACCTGCGATCTGTGGGCTCCCCTCTGACCGCCACCAGGGCTCTCACCCCTCCGCAGGCTCCAGGAGATGGGATCTCTGCTGTGGGGTCCACAAACAGATTCTGTTCACCAGCACCACCTTCAGGTACGTGCTGCGCAGCTGGTCCTGGCCCCCGGAGCTGAGAAAGGGTGCAGGATAAATGTTATTCTGAAGCTCTAACAGTCTGCCCTGATTTAACTGGGATTTGGGGTTTCTGTGAAGAGCCAAGAGAAGTTTCTCAAGTCTCTTCTCGTGCATCCCTTCATGGGAGTCATGGGATGTATTGTGGCTGGCTGCATATACCTGAGAGGGGAAATCTGTCCTGAGGACCAGGCTAGTAGATCAGTTTAGTTCTGGAAAGCAGCAGTAGTTCTAATCAGTTGGCTTTTGTCTCAGTTTCAACAATGGGCCTCTGCAATGCTACTTTGAAACTACTGTTCCAAAGCCCTGGTTCAATTGCAAGGTGGTCCTGCTCGCTGGAGCAGCTGCCTGGCATCTCACCCCGTGATCTCTGTACATGGTGACTGTTCTGAGGATGGTTGTGTCCCCGAACACAGATGTGTTTGAAGTCTTCGACTGCACAGCTTTGATGTTGGAGGATTGCAAACTTGGGAAGCTGTAGAACATTTGTTGTCTGCTAGACTGTTAATAGAGGGTAGTTATGGGCTGGATGTACCATCTGCATCCTGGGATGTACCCAAAAACCTCACTGTTAAGTGCTTATACGCATTCTTCAGTATAAAAACATCATGTCATGGGTGTTGATAGCCGAAAGTCAGAGTTAGTGCCCATAACTCAAATTTTGCTAGAATAAGCTTTCACTTAAAGCGTTCCCCTTCTCTTCCCGCTCAGCACTCAAACCAGTAACCCCTTTGTGCAGGTTGGATTTGAAGCAGTCGCTGAAGAGCATGGGACAGAGCTGTCTGTCCCTTCTCTTGCAATTCCTGGCTGCTCTGTGGCAGGCGGGTGTGGAGTGGCTCAGACCTGGTGATTGCAAGCACCATAGGCAACAGCTTTTTATTATTCCTTTTAAAATTCCTTATTGATTAATTTGAGAGCTTTGCCTCCTGTTTGGAAGCAGTCCCCAGAATACCTGGCCTCCTTGCTTATTGCTGAACAGATCTGGTTACTCTAGGGCTGCAGCTTTGGCCGTGCCCAGCTTAGAAATGCAAGGCCGGGAGAAGTTTTGGTAGAGGAAATGGGAGCATTTCATAGAAAACCTCTTTATTGTGGTTTGAAGAACACGGCAAATCATGTATCATTTTGCAGTTACTTAAGATGCTAAAAAATTGCTTTTGGTGTGAAGTTTGGGTTCTACAAAATGCAGATTAAAACATTGTTTTGGTGCAATGTCTCTTGGAACAGGTGTAACTCTTTAGGTTTTCCATATATACTTATATACAAGTTTATAACAAATGATGGTCTGCAAAGTGGGTACAAATGTTTTTGCCAAGTACAAAATACAAAAATATAAATCATTCATGACTTCTTTTGCCATAAATTTCAGGCTTATGGTAGTTCTAAGCAAACCAACTCAAGAAGATCTGATATCAACAATGCATTAAAGGGGTTTTGTTTCCTGGCATTTTCTATTGCCTCTTTCAGCCATGTGGCCACTGCCAAAGTGGTAGAATTTTATTCTGTAAATAATAAAATCTGCTTCTGACAGTCACATTCTCACCAGACAGTGAAGTGCAGCCCAGGCTTGATCGTGGTGCAGAAATACTGATGTGGCTATTGTGGGTTTTATGTGTGTTCAGACCTAGGCAAGCTGCTTGGCAAATGTCTCTAGGTTTAGTGAGCTCTTCAGGCTCCTGGGGACTTGGTGCTCACCTTTCCAGTCTCTGTAGGACACAGGGGGTAGGAGCTTAAATGTACAGGTGCAGAATTCCTCCCTAACCAGAGCACAAGGCAGAGACCGGCAGTTGCTCCATGTTGGAGGCACAGGCTGGTGCTCTGTGAGCAGAAGACCAACAGCCACTAATCGGCCTTTTTCAAAGCATGGCTGTGGGCAAAATGAAGTCATTCTGAGCAGCTTGGAAACAAAGTGCAGCCTGAGGGCTGGGTGCGTATCTGGCGAACCTCATGGTGACATCTGTTCTCTGCACCATCTTTCTCTGTAGATGGTAAGGTCAGTCCCAGCACCTTATCCATAGGAAGCGCTTTAATGCTACCCTCATCGCTCACTTCAAACTCTGCAGCTATGCTGGACCTCACCAGTTCCCTGAAAGCATTTATGGACGGTGGTGAGTATTTAGTTCATTATCAGTCTCTGCCAGCCCTGTGTGTTTGCTTCCCTAGCACATTTGCTCTCCGCTTGAGGAGAATTTCCAGAGATAAAGGAGGGTTGCAGTCAGGTGAGGTTGGGGTGGGTATACATTACCTTAAATATGTCACACGCCTCCCTCCTTGTGGTGTTGCCAAGGCAGCAAGGCCGATGAAGTGTTTCTGCCTGAAGCATTTCTGGGGAACCATCACAAAGCTGTTGCACGTGGGCTGCTTTCCAGGTGGAATTTACATGCACAAACCTGCAGCCCTGCCATGTTGTGGTGTGAGCTGCAATCCAGAGCTCTTCCCAACGGGCATAAAGTCCAGCAGCAGTAGGTCTTGTAGTCGAGCAGTCACCTGAGTGATGATGCTCTAAGGGGTCAGTTAATTCTCTGATTTATTTCTGCTTCTGTCAATCTTCTCCTAGACTGGCCTGGTTTTTATTTTCCTTTTGTTGCATTTGGCAAGAAATGCCAAACCTTAGCGGAGTGACTTCAGGAGGAGGAGATTGCTGCACAGCAATCGTCAGGAGCATAGCAAGGCTGTTGCAGGAAACAACTTCTACATCTGAAAAGCAGCCCTTCTGGTGTTGCCAGTGTGACCCTCTTTTTGTGGGTGAACCCCAACTACTCAGCCTGCCCAGACTCCCTCTCTGTGATCAGGAAAGGCCGCTCCAGCTCTGCTTCTTCTGCTTGCTGCTGTCATTGATGTGGAGAAGGCTCTTGGAAGAAGAAGCTAGTCAGCCTGCTTGTTGCCAGAAAGCAGACCTCTGTTGGGCTTTACAAATAGAAATACTTCAAAGCTGTCAGCAACAGATCTGCTTTAAAGCTTATTAGTAATATTGTCTGACATGCCCTGTTTGGTTTAATTGACCCTGCTACGAAAATGCCTGGCTCAGGAATGAGCCTGTAGCAGCTTCAAAGGTGGTTACAGCTTTCCTCTGTGATATAGGGTGAGACTTCCTAAGTAGGTAATGAAGCTTCATGAGCAGCACCCAACCTGCTGCCCAAAGAGTTGCAATCTCTACCTCTGCAGACCTGTTGATTCTGAGCCAAACCGGCAGATTTTCAACTTATTTAGTCCTTACTCCCCTGAACTTGCGCTTGCTGCCTCGGTTGTAGCTCTCTGGCCATCACTGGCACTCTCCTCGCACGCTGCTCGCAGGAGATGATGTAAAGGAATAGATCACCTATATCTAAGATTCTCAATATTGCAAAATCAGTCAAGTCTTTGCTGTTGAAGCAAATGGCAAGTTTGAAAGTGGGACAATTGAATCCACTGCAGCTCAGATTGCACCCTTTCCATGAATAACTTACTAATTGCTTTTTGTTTATTAACAGAGATTGAGATAAATATGCTGGATGAGCAGCTGATCAAGTTTCTGGCCTTGCAGAGAATACATCAGCTCTTTCCTTCCAAAGCTCAGTCTCTAGCCAGCAGTGTCAGTCCCCATCAGCAATCTCCTGTGGGAAACCACATTGAAGGTAAGAGCAGCCCTAGAATAGCTGGGATATGTTGAGCTACAGCTTTTGAGCACTCCCTTGCCTCTTCATTGAAGGAGATCTCCCTCCTCTTCTAGTATCTCTCTGATGCTGCCTTTCACGTTTCTTTCCACTCATCCACCCCCATTAATAAATTATGGCAATGAAAACACCTTCAGTAACTTCTAGGTTTCTGCTGGAAATCTTCTGTGAATGTGTGTTTTATTCATCTTAGAATTAGCAAGAGGTGGGAATGTGCAGCTGCTTGGTTTTTCTGTCACCTCTGAGATGGGCAAGAGAAATACGGGAATTTCTGCTCTCTCTTTCTGGAGAAGTTGCTCGTGAGATGCGCACACAAACAGGAGGAACTGGGGCACAGAATACGTGTGTGGCTTCATTGCCAGACAGAATAATGTCCCTGTCAAACTGAAATGCTAAAAATAATAGAAAACAACTTGTACTTCTGTGGAAATCTCTGGATTCCCAAGCTTTGGCTTTGTTTGTGGTCACTGGTATCGGCACACTAACACCTAACGCTGCAGGAGCTGCAGGGTTTCCTCCACATGCAGCCAGTCCATTTAATCTGCTTTCAAGCACTCACTGTACAGCCTTGTTGAGGGAGCACTTGTCTGCTCCCCCTCTGCTAGGCCTGGGGGTAAATATCCCAGATGAGATCTTTAGAAGTCTGCTAGCAGTCAGTAACCACCTTCTGAAACTCTGCTTGCCTGCTCACTTGCATCACAGCATTCTCTAAATGCTTTTTCAATCTTCCTTTGAACACTGCTGTAGGACACAGCACTGGGCTGGGATGTGAGCTGCTTTCCTACGCTGCTCCGAACAGACTAGTTCTGGAAATTCTTCAACAGTCTGCCCTTTGAAAGGCAGATTGGTGCTGTCTTAACCCATCGCCCTTTTTGGGCAGGAACTGCATCCAGCTGAGTGTTTAGCATTGCTGATGAAATACTAGAAGGTTTAGTGAGCCCAGCAGAGCCAGAGAGCTGGAAGGGCTTGTGCAGGGCAGCTGGGCAGAGCTGGGAAGCTGCACATTTCAGCTGTGTTGAGTTCTGCACGTCCAGTGATGCTGCTCAGCATGGCCAATGTTCTTCACGTAGGCGGCTCTGCAAACACTCTCTCATAATCCTCATGTTCTTGTTCTTTGGTTTCACATTCTTGGTGTAAAGTAGCCGTGCAGATGTAGTATCAGGAGAGGCCTAAACTCTGCCTACAAGGGGCTTATTCTCCAAGACAGCTGTGAAATCCTGGCCAGGCCTGTGTGGTCCCCCAGAATTCCGTATCTGTTTTCTGCCCAGTGAATGTGAGCATGTGCAAATGTGTGTTTTGTACTTGGCTGCCAGGGAGGTGCTCTGAAGGCTCAGCCCTGGACTAGCCATTGTCCAGTGAGCCATAGGAACCAGCCTGTGGATGAACAACTCCACTCAGGAAATTATCCTGTCCTGGGAGCCGGGTTGGTCCCTGGACAAACCCTGTTCAAGCTGTGTGGTTTTTTTTCTTGTGACTTCACTAGAGGTGAAATCACAGTTGCTAAGTTGGTGACATTCACCAGCACCATTTTTTTTTGAAGTGGCACTTTGACAGCAAGGCTCAGCTCTTTGATTACCTAAAGTGGAAGAGATTAAGAAAGAAGCTAGTGGTAGGAGGCTTGTGCTTTCCTCAGTGTGGCTGCATTGTGCACGCTCGGTATTAACAGTCCCCCGATTGCACAGCTTGTGTGGGTGACTGGAGAGAGCAATTTTCCCTGCCTGGCAAAAAAAGATGTTTAATGCACAAACCTTCCTAGAGGGCTGGGAATTGGAGTTTAGGCCAAAGCTTGACTGCATCTTCCTTCAGATCTGTGCTTTTTGGAGAGTCTAGCACTGGGAACAGCTGGGGTCAAGCAGCCTTTGTAGCTGATAACATTGTTCAAGTGATTTCTTCTTATCTTGCAGCGCAAAGAAAGGAAGTGCAAGCCCGGGCGGTGTTCTATCCTCTCATGGGCTTGGGGGGTGCAGTCAATATGTGCTATCGGACCCTCTACATTGGGACAGGTGAGTTGCTTTTCCTGCCCTGGCTTTTTGGAATCAAGATTGTTCTCATGCAGTGTTTGCCAAATGGGAGTCGAAATTCCCCGTCCACTTGAATCTTTGTGGGGTCGTGCCTTTGTAACCTGATTGGTATCAAAATTAGCAGAAAGGTTCTCATGGAGATTTAATGTCTGACTGATGGGGAGAAGATTTTGTCTGCTTGCAGATTTTACTTCTTTCTGCTTAGATTCTTCTGGCTCTCTGGATAGACCCAGTAGCTCTGAAATGCTCTTCAACCTTCATGGAGCTGCTGGCCTTCCCTTCCCCCACTGAAACTTTGTTCGCTGGTGGCTTATCACAGCATTATTCATGCAGTCCTGGGAGCAGGGACAAAGGCAGTTGCTCCCCTGTTGTTTTGCTAATTGAAGTTTAATTCTGTCCGTTGTTCTCTGCTGCCTGACAGTTTTTTTTCCTCTGAAATGAACTGAGCCTGTTTTGTCCTTTCCATTGACAGGAGCTGATATGGATGTGTGCCTTACAAGCTATGGTCACTGTAACTATGTGTCTGGCAAACATGCCTGCATATTCTACGATGAGGTGAGTGCCTGAGGAGGGTGGGGTTTATATATTTTTATTATTCAGCTGGCACAGCCAGTGGGAGTTGGAGATGCAGGCAGCAGGTTGTCTTTGTGTGGTGTTCCTTTGTGGACTACAAAGTAAGAGCCAGGGCTGTGAATGGTTTCACTCCAGTGCAGGCTGCGTCAGCGTTTTCTGTCGAACCCTTTTTCTGAAGCACAGAGCTCTGCCAGTGTGATTTCTCTGAGCTAACTGCTTGTGGACAAAGGCTGACCGCAAGGAACCACTGTCGCTGCCGGTGTCTGGGGAAAGAAGGAGTCATAGAAATAGTTCCATACTTTTTGATCCAGCTGTGTTGTTAATAAAAGCTAAACTTTACGTGTCTACATCGAACCTCAGCTGGAACAAAGCAGGGAACTGCTCTAAGTCTCTTGCTTTCAGGTGTGAGGGTGGTGCAAAGGGCTCACGCCATTTGCAAGACTCTGTATCAATTATTTATTTATCTGCAATTCCATTTAAGCTCTCAGCAAAAACAGGGCTCCACAGTTGCTCCTTAACAGCAGCCCAGAGATTAGTTTGTTCTTGAAGTAAATAGACCTGGTGGCTCTGCCAGTAGAAGCACCATTGGAGATGTCTCTTAGTGTGGAAACAGTCTTTGAAGCAAGGTAGTGTCTTTTATATCACTCTTTGTCAACCAGCAACTGAGCAGCATCCAGGATTAACCCACAGCCGGCTTTAGCTGCTCCTCCAGTGCACTACAAGCTACAGAGCACACTCGGGAATGGGATCCAGACCTTAAATCTGCATGGAAGCATCTCCTCACAGTGGTCAATCCTAAAGCAGGCTCTAGGCACTGAACTTCCTCCATGCTCCAGCAGACCTCCTATGGTTGTGGTTTCTCGGGAGGGAGAATTCCCCCTCCCTGGTGCTCTCTGCTGTTCCTGCTGCTGGCCGTTGGCAGCTCATGCCTGGCCTTTGTCTCTGCCATCTTGCAGGTTACTTGAAAATTTACTCTGCTGTGCATGGAGAGTTTTTGTAACTTAATTAAAGCACTGTAGTCCCTGGGGGACAAGGTCTTCAGCCCTCAGACTGTTTCTTGTGAGCTAACCTGAAATCTCCTCCACTCTGTCAACATCCTCTGCAAAGCTCAGTTGAGCGTGACGCTGGTTGCGTAACGCTGTGTGTCACAGTAACATCTCCTGGCATCCCAGTGTCTGTAAAAGGCCTGTGAATCCCAGACTGTCCCTATTCTGGGGCTGCTGCAGCCCTTTGGCATCCCTCTTGCCATCTTGTGTCTGCATTCCAAAGCACAGCTCTTCCCTAGGCACGAGTCTGAGGCCCAGTCTGCGTATAGCATGGCTGTTAAATGGTGTGCTCGGTTTGTGAGAATCAGCTTGAATCTGTGTCCAAAAGACCTGCTGGTCCAAGTGCAGTAGGTAAAACCCACTTTTCTCCAAAGCTGCTTTGGTCCTCCTTCCCTACTGGGAAGCAGCTCTTGCTGGAAATCCAACTGTTCTATGGGCATGTGCCATGCACAAGGGTCAGGCTGGTGGACTCTGAAGCTGGAGGATATTTCAATTGCTCTTATTTAACCATTGGCAGCAATAGGGAGAGAGGGGTTTTGTTTCAGTGCCCTGAAGGGGTAGAAGCCTTTCTGACTGGATGCCTCAATTCCCTCCTCTTCCCATCTTTTCAGAATACGAAACATTACGAGCTGTTGAACTACAGTGAGCATGGGACGACTGTGGACAACGTTCTGTATTCGTGTGACTTCTCGGAGAAGGTGGCACCCACTCCTCCCAGCAGTATTGTTGCCAAAGTGCAGAGTGTGATAAGTGAGTGTTGAGCCAGTGCTGGCCCCACATTGACACGACAGGGAGCTGAGAGGGGGACAGCAGCGGGTGGAAATCCATCCCTTCTTGGCGCCCCTGGCTCTGCGGCCGTCGCTGCATCTCTTGCAAAAGCAGGAGTCTCCCCAAGCTTTGGCCTGGGTTACACAAGTCCTTCCTCTGCCTGGGGAGTGCCTCGGCCTGCCGAGTGTTCCGTTGTTAATCCTGCTCCTGCCTCTGGTGCTCCAGGTCCCTGCCTGGCATTGGCTCTGGCTGATGCACTCCAGTTTGGAGCCAAGCAGAGTGGGTTTTCCATGCATGTCCTCCCCTCTCTGGTTGTGAGTGAGCTATCTGGACTGTGCCACAGCCATCCCATCCCTGCATGGCTCAGTCCTGCTCCCCACCTGATGGGCTTCCTCTTTTTTGGCTGCCAAAATAGATGTGTGAATGCCTCTACCTTTCCAGGGCTGTGAGGAGATTTCCATGTCCCTTTTATCTTCATGCCCAGAGGATCCCCTGCAGCCCCTCAGCAGTCGCCCCTGTTGATGAAAATCTCCCTGACTCTTACATGGATTATTCTTCTTTTCCAGAACGACATAAAAGCAGAAAACAGGAAGAGGAGCCTCATGAAGAAGCCGCTGTGATGAATTCACAGGCGCAGGGGCAGCATCGGAAACCCTGTAACTGCAAAGCCAGCAGCTCCAGCTTAATCGGAGGCAGTGGGGCTGGCTGGGAGGGGACAGCTCTGCTGCACCACGGCAGTTACATCAAGCTGGGCTGCCTGCAGTTTGTGTTCAGCATCACTGAATTTGCGACCAAACAGCCCAAGGGGGACACTGCCTTAGTACAAGACATGGACTTGGAGGAGAAGCTTTCTCTGAAACCCCACCAGGTGCCCGTGCTGCGGTCCAACTCCGTTCCCTAGGAATTTTAGGAAGAGAGCTTTTAGAGTAAGGAAAAAAAGGCCCTCAGAGACTCTTGCAATGCAAAAATGTACAAACCGAGGTGGGATTTTCTATGTCGGCCCAGAGACTGTTCACACGCCGTTTGCATGAAATGAAGAACGTTTAACTTTTTTTAATTTTTCTTTTTTTGCTCAAGTTTTAGGGGCATTTGCACATATATTTGTACTATACATTTCATTTTAAAAGGAAAACTGCAGCGAGAGCAGGACGTGTCAGAGCGAGGGGCGACCGCCGTCTGACTCGAGGACTCTCTCTGACAGATCGTTCCCGTGCAGTTGTAAAATAATCAGAAACTTGTTCTATTTTGTGCCAGTGACAATAGTTTTATATTAAAAGAGAAATACAGTTTTCATACAGCAAATCTATACAATATCATTGTTTTATTTAATGTAAAGAAGCGCTCTTTTTCCCACAGTTATTTTTTCCCATCCCTCCCTGCTATGGTTGCACTACAAGTAGCTACTGTGTATTACGGGCAGTGAGAAACGAGTTCTTTTCCTGGTGTCCATCCTATTTTTATTTTGAATAAGGAAAAGTGTTGGATTCTGTGTAAATACATCAGTGATGGCATTTTTTCAATGTTTTAAAGCTGTGTACAGTGCTACATGTGGTATGACGTTCCTCAAATTGTCTATTGTAGCAGATCGTTTGTCGTAACCTGTCTGTCTCTTTTGTTTATAAGCCACCTCCCTGCAGCAGGACAGCTAGCGCCACTGTACATAGTAATTGTAACGTTTTAGACTTTACAGAAACTTTCCTGTATTCTGTATATAAAAACAAAATACTTCACATTCTGTTTTCTGACTGTCTTGTCTTCACTCCTGTCACCACAACCTGGAGCTTCCCCACAGTCACTGACCGCGGAAGGGGAAGGGGCTGTGTCTGGATGGAGGCAGCCTGGAGTCCTGCCTGGGGATGTAGGAGGAGACTTGTGGTCCACGGTGGGGAACTTGGGAGGTCACAGAATCATGGAATGGTTTGGATTGGAAAGGACCTCATTTTCAACCCGCTTGCCACGAGCAGGGGACTCCTCCTGCTGGATTGGGAAGGACCTCAAAGCACCATCCAACCTCACCTTGAACCCCTCCATAAATAGAGACTTCAGGACTGCCCTGGGCAGCCTCTGTCAGTGCTCCACTGACCTTTCAGTAAAGAAATTTTTCCCAATATCCAGTCTAAATCTCCCCTGATGTAACTTGAGACCATTTCCTCTCATCCTATCACTTGTTAAGTGGATGAAGAGACCAGCACCCACCCTGCTACAACCTTCCTAGGAGGTGCAGAGAGCAATGAGGTCTCCCCTCAGCCTCCTCCCAGAATAAACAGGCCCAGACCGTCATGGGAATGGTTTGGGGTTGAAAGACACTTCATCCAGTTCCATAGACAGGGACACCGTCCACTGGATGAGGGTGCAAAAAAGCTCCATCCAACCTGGCCTTCAACACATGGGGCAGCCACCACTTCTGGGCAACCTGTGCCAGGGCCTCCCCATCCTAAAATCTAATCTAAATCTCCCCTCTTTCAGCTGAAAACCATTCCCTTCATCCTATCCCTGCCCTCCCTGATCCAGAGCCCCTCCCCAGCTTTCCTGGAGCCCCTTTAAGTCCTGGGAGGCTGCTCTAAGGTACCCTCAGAGCCTTCTCTTCTCCAGGCTGAACAACCCCAACTCGTATGGGAGGTTCTCCATCCCTTTGAGCATCTACAATAGATCCACGTCCTTCCTTTACCGAGGCTTCCAAAACTGGACGCAGGGCTCCAGGTTGGGTCTTTAAGGTCCCTTCCAACCCAAAGCACCTGGGCAAAGGGCAACGCCGCTCCTTGCGCAACCGGAGCCGACGGCTCCGGTTGCGCAAGGAGCGACGTTGCCCCTTGCCCCGGTGCTTCCTGCGTCCCCGGTGGGGGCGGGACACAACGGGACGCGATGGGGTGGGCGCTGCTGGGTGTGGGGCTGCTGCTGGCTCTGTACACGCTGCTCCGGCACGGGCTCCGCCCGGCTCCGCCGCCACGGAACCGCCCCGAGCTGCGCGGCTGCACCGCGATCGTTACCGGTGAGCGGGGGGGGGGGGGGGACGGACGGGACGGGGGACGACACCGGGACATCGAGGGGGGCACCGGGAGGAGATGGGATAGGAGGGAATCGGGATGGGGGTGCATCGGGAGGAGATGGGATGGGGGTGCATCGGGAGGGACCGGGAGGAGATGGGATGGGGGTGCACCGGGAGGGCACCGGGAGGAGATGGGATGGGGGTGCATCGGGAGGGACCGGGATGGGAGGACGGGGAGCAGAACTGGGAGAGAACCGGGAGGGGGAAACGGGAGGGGACGGAGAGACTTGGGGGCACCGTGGGGGGGCTCGGAAGGGGTTAGAGGGGGACAGGGGTGGCACCGCGAGGGATAGGAAGGGATGGGAGGGGACCCGGACACCGGGAGGGTACTGGGGGGGGGGGGGGGGGGGGGGGAGCACCAGGAGGGGGAGAGCAGGAGGGAACCGAGAGGGAACGGGGGACCGGGAAGGGATGGGAGGGGACTGGCACAACGGGAAAGGGACCTGGAGAAGTCTGGGGGGGACAAAGGGGGCACCGGGGTCACGGGCTGGGGGAAATCGGGACACCAGGAGGGCGGGGGGGGGGGTGGGGGGTGCAGGGGGGCACCGGGAGGGGACATGGGGGGCACCTTGCCCGACCCTGTGCTGAGCAGCTCCGGTGCAGGCGGCAGCGGAGGCCTCGGGGCGGCCACAGCGCGGGAGCTGGCACGGAGGGGGGCCCGCGTGGTGCTGGCGGCCCGGAACGCCATAAAGGGGGAGGCTGCTGCGCACAGCATCCGCACAGTGAGCAGGGGAGACAGCGGGAGACACCCCCATGGGACCCCCAGGAGACCCCTGAGACACCTCCATAGGACACCCCTGTGAGATAGCCCCATAGCACCTCAGGACATCCCTGTGGGACAGCCCTGTGGGACAGCCCAGGGATGCACCATGGGACACCTCCATAGGACACCCCCGTGGGACCCCCAGGACAGCCCCAGGACTCCCAATGGGACATACCCCCGCAGCATCCCAGCGGCACCCCTGAGTCACCTCTGTGGGACACTCCTGGACATTGCATGGACACCCCTATGCACTCCCATGGACATCTCCAGGATACCCCTGAGCACCTCTGGGAAACCCCCATTGTGCACCCTCGGGCTCCCCAGGGAGACCCCCAGGACATCCCCATGGGCCATGCCCAAGCAGCCCAAAGACTCCCCAGGACACCCTGAACACCCCTGGGCATAGGCACCCTGCACCACAGGGGCTTCATGGGCACCTCCAGCCTAGACACAGGGCACCCTCATCCATCCCCCAATCCAGTGCAGCCCCAGGGACACCCTGCAGCCACCCCAGGCACAGTGCCCGCACCCTGGCCCTGCCCCAGGCTGTGCTGTGCCCACAGGAGACCGGGAATGCTGAGGTGCGGTTCATGCAGCTGGACCTGGCCAGCCTGCGCTCGGTGCGTGCCTTTGCCACCGCCTTTCTACGCCAGGAGCCCCACCTGCACCTCCTCATCAACAACGCGGGTGAGTGCTGGGACTCCTCCATCCCCCTTGCACCACCTGAGCACCTACCGTGTGCTGTAACTGCTTCCTTTGCAGGGGTAAGCACTGGGACCTCCTTATCCCCCTGGATCTCCCAGGGTGCTTCTGGTGTGCTGCCACTGCTTCCTTTGCAGGGGTGAGCACCAGGACCCCCCATTCCCCCTGCACCCCTCGAGCACCCACTGTGGGCTGCACTGCTTCCTTTGCAGGGGTAAGCACTGGGACCTCCTCATCCCCCTGGATCTTCCAGGGCGCTCCCGGTGTGCTGCCACTGCTTCCTTTGCAGGGGTGAGCACCAGGACCCCCCATTCCCCCTGCACCCCTCGAGCACCCACCATGTGCTGCACTGCTTCCTTTGCAGGGGTAAGCACTGGGACCTCCTTATCCCCCTGGATCTCCCAGGGTGCTTCTTGTGTGCTCCCACTGCTTCCTTTGCAGGGGTGAGCACTGGGACCTCCTCATCCCCCTGGATCTTCCAGGGTGCTCCCGGTGTGCTGCCACTGCTTCCTTTGCAGGGGTGAGCACCAGGACCCCCCATTCCCCCTGTACCCCTCGAGCACCCACCGTGTGCTGCACTGCTTCCTTTGCAGGGGTGAGCGCCGGGGACCCACTCCTATCCCCTCTGCACCCCCTGAGCACCCACCGTGTGGTGCCATTGTTCCTTTGCAGGGGTGAGCGCCGGGGGCACGACAGAGGATGGCTTCAGCCTCCCATTCCAGGTGAACCACCTGGGCCATTTCCTGCTGACCCAGCTGCTGCTGGAGCGGCTGCAGAGCTGCGCGCCCAGCCGCGTCGTCATCGTCGCCTCCAGCGCCCACTGCGCCGGCCGCCTGCGCCTCGACACCCTGGGCCGGCCACCCCCGGGGCCGTTCTCCACCTTCCAGGACTACTGTGACAGCAAACTGGCCAACGTGCTGCACGCCCGCGAGCTGGCCACGCGGCTGCAGGGCACCCAGGTGACGTGCTACGCCGTGCACCCAGGTAGGGATGCAGTGCTGGGGATGGGTGGGGACAGGGTGTTCTGTGCATCCCTGCATGTGGGGGTGTCCTCTGCATTGGGATGTGCTCTGCAGGGAGCAGGGCTGCCTAGGTAGGGTGTGCTTTTTTTGCACGGTGCAGCCTTTGCAAAGAGAATTCCTGCAGATGGAGCATCCCTTTGCATGGAATGTTCTTTGCATGGTGTCTCCCTTTCCATGGAGTATCCCATCCCAAGGTGTGTCCCTTTCCATGGAGTGCTTCTTTCCACAGTGCATCCCTTACACTGTGCGTCGCTTTCAATGGTGTGTCCCTTTCCATGGAGCAGCCCTTTGCACAGTGCTGCTCCTCACCATGTGTTCCTGTCCATGGAGTGCAGGGATAGGAAGAGGAGGAACGGTTTTCAGCTGGAAGAGGGGATATTGAGATGAGATCTGAGGAAGAAATGCTTTCCTTTGAGGGTGGGGAGGCCCTGGCCCAGGTTGCCCAGAGGAGTGGTGGCTGCCCCATCCTGGAGGTGTTCAAGGCCAGGTTGGATGGGGCTTGGAGCCCCCTGATCCAGTAGGAGGTGTGGAGGAGGTGGCAGGAGGTGGAACTGGATGGGCTTTGAGGTCCCTTCCAACCCAAACCATTCCACAAATCTATGATGACCTTGGGCTTTGTAGTCTGGAGAAGAGAAGGCTGGGGGGAGACAACGATTCTATGATCCTTTGCACAGTGTCCCTTTCATGGAGCATCCCTTGCTCACATTACTCATGGATCAACCTCACACCACTGAGCCTCCTGCCAACCCCCAACCCCCGCCACGGCCACTCCAGAGCAAGTGCCCCCCCGCATGGGCCCTTCCCTGGCGGGATCCGGGCTGCGACACAGCTGCTTCCCTTTGCCCCAGGGTTCGTCAACACGGAGCTGTTCCGCCACGCGCCGCTCTGGCTGAAGCCGCTCCTGGTGCCGCTGGCCTGGCTCTTCTTCCTCGACGCCTCGGAGGGTGCCCGCACCGCGCTGCACTGTGCCACGCAGCCGGGCCTCGAGCGCTTCAGCGGCCGCTACTTCTCCGACTGCCGCCCGCAGCAGCCGCGGCCACCGGCCCGCGACGACTGCCTGGCCCGCGCGCTCTGGGAGGCCAGCGAACGGCTGGTGGGGCTGGGGGGCACCGAGGGGAGCCCCTCGCTGCCCCGTGTGGATTCTGGACAATAAAAGTGATGGTGGTGAAAGGGAGGAGCACACCAGCTCCTGTGCCATGGGCAGGATGGAGCCCGTGGAGGAAGCACAACGCGGCTGATGCGGGGCCTGGCATCCCTATGGCACAGCCACTGTAGCACAATGCCTATGGCCCAGCCCTATGGCATAGCCCTATAGCACAATCCCTGTGGCTCAGCCCTATGGCACGGCCCCTATGGAACAGCCCCTACAGCACAATCCCTACAGCACAGCCCTATGGCACAGCCCCTATGGAACAGCCCCTACAGCACAGTCTCTATGGAACAGTCCCTACAGCACAATCCCTACGGCCCAGCCCTATGGCACAATCCCTATGGAACAGCCCCTACAGCACAATCCCTGTGGCCCAGCCCTATGGCACAGCCCCTATGGAACAGCCCCTACAGCACAATCCTACAGCACAGCCCTATGGCACAGTCTCTATGGAACAGCCCCTACAGCACAGTCTCTATGGAACAGTCCCTACAGCACAATCCTATGGAACAGCCCTTACAGCACAATCCCTGTGGCCCAGCCCTATAGCACAGTCTCTATGGAACAGTCCCTACAGCACAATCCCTATGGAACAGCCCCTACAGCACAATCCCTATGGCACAGTCCCTACAGCACAATCCCTGTGGCCAGCCCTATAGCACAGTCTCTATGGAACAGCCCCTACAGCACAATCCCTACGGCCCAGCCCTATGGCACAATCCCTATGGAACAGCCCCTACAGCACAATCCTGTGGCCCAGCCCTATAGCACAGTCTCTATGGAACAGCCCCTACAGCACAATCCCTACGGCCCAGTCCTATGGCACAATCCCTATGGAACAGCCCCTACAGCACAATCCCTACAGCACAGCCCTATGGCACAGCCCCTATGGAACAGCCCCTACAGCACAATCCCTACAGCACAGCCCTATGGCACAGCCCCTATGGAACAGCCCCTACAGCACAATCCCTACGGCCCAGCCCTATGGCACAATCCCTATGGAACAGCCCTTACAGCACAGTCTCTATGGAACAGTCCCTACAGCACAATCCCTATGGAACAGCTCTTACAGCACAATCCCTGTGGCCCAGCCCTATAGCACAGCCCCTATGGAACACCCCCTACAGCACAATCCCTACAGCACAGCCCTATGGCACAGCCCTATGGAACAGCCCCTACAGCACAATCCCTACAGCACAGCCCTATGGCACAGCCCCTATGGAACAGCCCCTACAGCACAGTCTCTATGGAACAGTCCCTACAGCACAATCCCTGTGGCCCAGCCCTATAGCACAGTCTCTATGGAACAGCCCCTACAGCACAATCCCTACAGCACAGCCCTATGGCACAGCCCCTATGGAACAGCCCCTACAGCACAGTCTCTATGGAACAGTCCCTACAGCACAATCCCTATGGAACAGTCCCTACAGCACAATCCCTGTGGCCCAGCCCTATAGCACAGTCTCTATGGAACAGCCCCTACAGCACAGTCTCTATGGAACAGTCCCTACAGCACAATCCCTATGGAACAGTCCCTACAGTACAATCCCTGTGGCCCAGCCCTATAGCACAGTCTCTATGGAACAGCCCCTACAGCACAATCCCTACGGCCCAGCCCTATGGCACAATCCCTATGGAACAGCCCTTACAGCACAATCCCTGTGGCCCAGCCCTATAGCACAGCCCCTATGGAACAGCCCCTACAGCTCAATCCTACAGCACAGCCCTATGGCACAGCCCCTATGGAACAGCCCCTACAGCACAATCCCTACGGCCCAGCCCTATGGCACAATCCCTATGGAACAGCCTTACAGCACAATCCCTATGGCCCAGCCCTATAGCACAAGCCCCTATGGAACAGCCCCTACAGCACAATCCCTACAGCACAGCCCTATGGCACAGCCCTATGGAACAGTCCCTACAGAACAATCCCTATGGAACAGCCCTTACAGCACAATCCCTGTGGCCCAGCCCTATAGCACAGCCCCTATGGAACAGCCCCTACAGCACAATCCCTACAGCACAGCCCTATGGCACAGCCCCTATGGAACAGTCCCTACAGCACAATCCCTACAGCACA
This sequence comes from Tapera naevia, assembly GCA_033556795.1. NCBI lineage: Eukaryota > Metazoa > Chordata > Aves > Cuculiformes > Neomorphidae > Tapera > Tapera naevia. The sequence goes on from JAUMJJ010000303.1 coordinate 1,841,547, forward strand.
GCCCTATGGCACAGCCCCTATGAACAGTCCCTACAGCACAATCCCTACAGCACAGCCCTATGGCACAGCCCCTATGGAACAGCCCCTACAGCACAGTCTCTATGGAACAGCCCCTACAGCACAATCCCTATGGAACAGCCCCATCACAGCCATGGCACCATGGTGTGTCCCCGTGCAATGGGCATGCATGGACCTGTGCACACACAAGTGCACAACAGTGCAGCGCTCCCTGCCCTACACTCACAGCAAAGCTGCAGCCCTGCTCTGCAGACACACACGCTCTGCCTTGCACACACACCCCCCGCACACCTACGCACAAGCTGGCAGTGCACACCCCTGCCTTGCACACCCTGCACTGCACACGCACTGCCTCGCACACATGCATGCCCACACCCCAACGTGCTGCAGTACACACACCTGCCTTGCAAACCACACTGCAGACACACCTTGCACATGCATGCACGTCCCACACATCCTGCAGTGCACCCCTTGCACACCCACGCACACGCTGCAGTGCAGAAGCCCCGCCTTGCACGTGCATGCAGGTGCACGCACACAGCCCCACGTGCTGCTGTGCACACGCAGCCCCTTGCACACGCGTGCACCTGAACATCTCGCACACACCATGCACACGCTGCAGTGCAGAAGCCCCGCCTTGCACGTGCATGCAGGTGCACGCACACAGCTCCATGTGCTGCTGTGCACACGCAGCCCTCGCACACACACACACACACCTTGCACACGCGTGCACCTGAACATCTCGCACACCCGTGCCCACGCTGCACTGCAGAAGCTCCACCTTGCACACCCATGCACAAGCACTCCACGCTCACACTCCACCCCCTGCATGCCCACACACGCCGCCACGTGCACACGTCCCCCTTGCACACCTTTGCCCGCTCCCCTTGCACACGCATCCCTTGCACACCCACGCAACCCCTTGCACACACACCTACACGGCCCGGTCCGGCCCTC